>OY756941.1:8385866-9590866 GCA_963580275.1 Crataegus laevigata
CCGTTACTATCCATCCCTGCCATTGTATATTGAGTTTCTTCTTTTAATAAATATTTATTTAAAGCAATAATATTGGAATATATAGAACTTAGAACATAGAGAGAGAGAAGTATACGAGAGAGCGAGAAAGATCACAAGAGAGGGTATTTATTTAGTTGGGTAAGGTGGGGAAGGTGAGATCTGATGGAGGAAGGTTGGGCTGCACTGCCACGTCAAAGTGAAATGCCCACAACACATTGTGCTACGTGGCGGCTCCATGCAACACTGGGCTGCTTTTCGGTAAGGATTCATGGAAAAAAGTATAAAATATGATGCCCCCCATCTCCCCGCCCCCCACACACTTCAAATCTCTTTTTCTTTGATTCTTTTTCTGTCTATCTTTTCCTTTTTCTTTTGTTTTCTTTTCAATTGAGTACGTAAGACATAGAGAAATGGATAGCCAGTAGAGATGGACAACGATTGTGGTGGATGGATAATCGTATTTATTTATATATAATCGTTTATTTTTATACTTGCATAATCGTTTACTTGGATAATTGTCGAAACGGTTATACTCATACCCATAATCGTTTATAAACAGTTAACCATACCTATAACCATGTACCATTTAACTGTAACCGTTTAGTGTCCGTTTGCTCATTTATCCTTTTTAAACTCATTTATCCTTTCTTTTTTTTACCATTTACTCATTTTTCACTTGTCTACGTGTTTTTTTAACAACTTGAAAATTAAAAAAGAAAAATTTGTCATAATTTTCTTTTTCTAACAATTAAACACCGTTATAGGTACATTCATCATACATTTCAGCATTTTAATTTTTTAAGTTCTTATACCATTACAATAATTGAAATAATAGTTTACGGACAATATTTTTAATTGTTAACAATAAAGGTAATAAAAAATTTGCTAAGTTAGGTTACAAAAATTGTTAAAAAACAGTATTCTTGAATTATTTAATTCGGAATATAAAGTATTAACATAATATATATATATATATATATATATATATATATATATATATAATGGACCATGAAATTTAAAGTGGTTAAGGAAAACTATATTATATTAATTACAAAAATCATGCACTATAGTCAATAGCATTGATCTAAGTTTTGTTCGATAAGGTACTTGGTTTGTGTTAATTTTACATATATAAAATAAATGGATAAACGGTTACTCGTTTATAACTGCGGTTAATACTCATAACCGCTCATTTAACTTTTGCGCCCATAACCGTTTATTGATTTAAACAGTTACCCATAACCATAACCGTGAAATTTAAATAAGTAGATAATCGCGGTTACCCATAACCGATGGGTATTTGCCAATTCATAATAGCTAGCTATAAAAAAAATGGTTTTGGAATGAACATGAGAGAGAGAGAGAGAGAGAGAGGGAGAGAGAGCCAATTCATAATAGCTAGCTATAAAAAAATGGTTTTGGAATGAACATGAGAGAGAGAGAGAGAGAGAGAGAGAGAGAGAGAGAGAGAGAGAGAAATTGCTGTTAATTTAAGTTGTGAAAGAAAAAAGTGCATTTGGAAGGAGAAAGTAAGCTTTGGAAACTGGGATGAATACGAGAGAGAACATGATCAGATAGGGATGAGAAAGGAGAGATATCTAGCCAGCATTCATTTACTATTACTAAGCACAGGAAGAGGAGGAGGACTTCATGTCTGTCTTTCATTAATAACCAGATATATATCAGTCTTCATCATCATATACAGCTGCATGCATGGCAATTGGCAAGTAATTATATATTATATATGTAGTAAGTAGTGGATGGTGTTGGTCCGCGTCAAAGATATGAAACTTCGTAGATGAAAACATGAAAATGGTAGTACGTAATATTCAACTCAAGAATAAATAGGCAGCGAGAAATACGGTTGGCTGCTACAAACCAAAAGCACAACGAGAACAGGGAGAAATTTCGGGGGGAGAAAGCGGCAAGCACCTTCGTTTTACAGGCCACACTACACGTCATCATTGATCATCCTATATATATGTGTGTGCATATTTCACTAAAAAATTTCCTGCATCGAAGCTAGAAGAAACTTTTCAGTACCTATATTCCGGACACCATAAAAAGTTTCTATGAAGCTAGGGCGGCAACGAAAATTCACCACCGCTAAAAGCAGTGGGGTCGGGTGGGGCGTGGCAGGTGCACCGCTGATCTTTGCTTTATGGACGCGTGTCCAGCGATAGACCCTTGTGGCACCAGACGCCGGCTCACTATCGGACCACTCGGCCAATTCCAGTTTCGTTCCTGCCCTACTATCTTTGTTTTCTATCTTCCCTTATGCATCGGTTCTGTACGTACAACTTTCACAAAGCACAGCAAGAGTGCACGTTTATGTTATATAACATAATAAGAGTAGTTAAGTTTGGTTAAACCTAATAATTTAACAGCTTTTGTTCTGTTGTGTAATTTGAATGTGCAATTTTTGTGTCCATGTGATAAAACTCATGACTTTTACCATCATTCTTATCCTTTTCAAGTTACGCATGTGCCGGCCTTTTGGTTTCAATGGAAGATTTGGTACAAATCTAACCGTATTGTCTACGGAGTTGCATTTGTCCGGCTGCTATATATTGGACCACACATCCAAAAACTCTTCCACTAATATATACGGGCCTTTATGGCTAACAATATTTTGTATGGATGACTGGGTCTAAGATTAAGAGACCTAGGGAAATTGATATTAGCCCAATTCTGATAGAGTAGTTTAGTAAATACTCAAAAAATATTTATCTTCAAATTAAACCCTTTGACCAGCTTTCTCCGTAACCAACTTTCCTTTTACATGGTGATGGGTCAGATTAGGGTTAGACAAAAATTGAGCAAAATTTTATACCTATTTTACCCTCTACGACTATTCATCAGTAGGGGTGGGCATGTTTTGAGTCGGTGCTATTTTAGGGCAAAATTGAAACTGAAATCAAAATTTATTTCGGTTCGGTTCGGTGTAGTTTGGAGGTAAGAATCAGAATGGAACCAATCATTTGGTTTTGGTTCGGTTTGATTTCAAAAGGTGTTGGTTTCGTTTGTGCCTCACTTGTGGACTTATTAAAAAATTGGCATTAATACAAGTATTCAAGATTTAAACAAAATCAAAAGTTCAAAACCTAGTCTTTTGCAAACTAAATGCTTTATACCATTAATACAACCCAATTAAAAAGAAATTCATGATTATCCAATCAAATAAGTTAAGTTTACCATACTATAATTAAAGTTAAACATCAAAATGCCTTATGGCTTTAGTACAACCTAAAAAAATAAATTGTTCATGGAGTTCAATAGAAAAGTTTCAGTGTTTCAAGTCACTATTTTGAATCATTCAGCCGTTTTCCCGTCATTGCCTTGCGGACACTTACTCTTCGAAGGTTTAGAAGGTCGTTGAGCTTGAGAATGCGATACTTGGTTAGACCTTGGACCTTGTGAAAGTGAAACCAATGGATGAAAAAGTCACTGAACCTTGTGAACTAGAAGCTTGAGATTGCCTTAGAGGCTGTTGTTATGGTTGTGGATTAAGAGTAAGAGAGGCGATGATTGAATTCGAATTGACCAACTTCTAATTACACCCAACACCAAATTGGGTATTAAATTAAATATTTTTTATATTATGGGTGGTGGGTTTGGTTTTTGGTTCTAGATTCGAAACCAAACCTTTTTTTTTTTTGCATGTAGTTCTGTTTCAAACCAAAATTATCTAAAACTGCAAAAATTGAACCATTAGGTGTGGTCGGTGTGGTCTGTGTTTTAGTTTCAGTTTTTTAATTTCATGTGCTCACCCCTACTATCTAGCACATCATTTATTGCACATATATTTTTTATATTGCCTTTTTTTTTTTTTTTTTGCAACAAGACATAAGCTTGAAAGAAAATGAAAGATTATATAAGAAATCACAAGGCCACGAGACCCCAGCTACATTTGCAACTAGCAACTGACGGCAAGAAAGAGAAGCTTGCTCAAATTGACTTGACCCAAACGGCATGCAAACCCAAACGAGCCAAATCATCAGCAATAAAATTATTTTCATAGTAAGCATGTCGAATTTCACAAGACCAACTTTAGTGCATAAGCACATGACAATACAATATTAAATTTTCTAGATAGTGGAACCTGATTCCATCATAATCTTCTTAATTGCATTTTTCATATTGCCTTTGATTGACGAATTATTCAATGTCTTTGATTGGCAATTTAAATGATTTTTAATGTTTTTGTTTTGTTCAATTTTTAATGTTGTAGTTGTGGATGCAAATTTATTCCTTCTTGTTCTTGGACAAAAATACACCTGCAAAAACCATTAACACCTTAGGTCATGGCCAACAGCTTCACGCGCCCACAATGAATTTGTTGGGGGAAGGGGTGAGGTTTGGCCGAAGAACCTCCGATGCCAAAGTTAGAATTTTGAGGGAAAAGTGTTTAGAGAATTTAGAGAATTTTGCAAGAGGATTCAACTTAGGTTTTTGGAGGAATGAAGTGGCATTTAGAGGGGTGTGGCCGGCCCCCTTTGGGGAGGTGGGAACCGGCCACATTTGGTGGTTTTTGGGTGTGATTACAAGATAAATTAAGGCATTAATTAGAAAATCAATTAATTAATTTAGTTAATTAATCCTATTTTGAATGAATATTTGGAGGTTACCTTGTCGGGAGGATTTGATGAGGATGGATGAAATAGGTTTTGAATAAATACCTATTTTGATCACTTTTGACCTTGATTGAGTGATGATTGTCCGCTGCTCGCGAGTAGGAGTTTCGATGTGCCTCGAGGGTAAACTTGTATTTTTACCCAAAAATTCACATGTCGCCTCCATATTTTTCTTGATTATTTTTTGCTCCACAAATGCTCCCACACTTATTGGGCTGCTCGCAGGAAATGGCAGTAGGTGTAGAGATCTTTTTGCTTTAGGAAACATAGGATTGTTTCCTATTTGGACGTAGATTCCCTCTTTAATTGGAAATTAGATCTATCTAGAAAAGGGAAATAAATCACTTCTAAAGTCTATTTAAGTCTACCTTAAGTAGATGATTAAATCAACTTTAGAGAGCAAATTATTCTACCCTACACGAGAGAGAAAGCTAGACGATATTTGTTCCTTTAGTAATCTTCTGCACTTCCCATGCAAAGAATCGTCGTTCGTTGCTTTCTTCGTCTTTTCTGAGCCACACCGAGATAAGAAAAAAATTAATTTTCCTTGTCTTCTTCTTGGATAGTGTGAGCCACATAGCTTTCGTTCTTTGGGTTCTTGGACCTAACGCAGGCCAGGCAAGCAATTGAGAGAAATGAGGAGGTCGCGGGCCTCATAAGTTGCTAGAATGCTGGGCATACAGGTCTCCTAACTGCTAGTCTAAGAGCAAAATGAAGGAAAAGCCAGTATGGGTTGAGGTCCCTTGCTGAGTACCATGAATGGCGTTGGCTGATTAGTCTTCTTCATTGAGAGAAAAATAGGTTGTTCCCGAGAGATGAGGTACAGAGGATCAAGGCGGATGCATTGGCTTGTCTGATCGTTGTCGTGGAGCCTACTATGAATGAGGGGGAAAGAAGAGATCTTCCCAGCCTGGTTGAGAAAAAGCTAAAGACTTCATCCGCTGCTCGTGAAAGTCTGCCTACTGTCGAGAAACCTGTGATTGACATGACTTCTTCCAATGGGAAGAAAATGAAGCTGTTAGATCTAAGCCCGTGGCGTCTGTTATGTAGAGAATGGCTAGTACGATTGCTTATAGGATTGCTAGGAATAGAGGTTTTGTCATGCCCCAAGTGCCGAAGTCTGTACCAAGACATTCGTTGGGAGGTAAGTCCGGTTCACCTTTGGAGAGGCTTGCTGTTATGAAGAACGATAAAGTGGACTCTGCTGTTAAAGTGGTGCAAGGCCCATTCCCCTGCTATTGTGACTGATTCGCCTACTGAGAATGAAGAGACTGCTTCTGGGGAGGCTACTGAGATCTGTGTACTTTTGGAACCATATCTGCTTGAAAACATGGACGTTTGTGCCAAGTTTGTCGATGGTGCTAGAGGGGTTGTTTGCCCAAGTTCCTTTGCAAAGCATGCGACCGAGTATAGGAAAACTACCCTACTTGTCATGATGCAGAAGACGGCTATTCTAGCAGCTGAGTCTATGCTCCTTGACCAAAATGATACCAAGGCTACCAAGGAGGTGGCAAAGGTTGCGGCAGCCAAAGTTTATTCTTCTATCGAGAAGATCAAGAGGTTGCTCCCATTTCTTTGCAACTTGAGACTGCTCACTAAGAGATCGTTGACTTGAAGACTAGGCTTGACCCGATCCAAGTTAAGTATGAAAGTGCAGAAAAGGAGATCGGATGTTAGATACCTCAGATTCAAGATCTTGAGCATGCTGTTTTTGAGCTTCGTTCTGTTGCTTGTGCAAAGGATGAAGAGTTGATTGATGCTTATAACCAAGTGATCCACTTTAAGAATATCATTGACAGCTTGAACCCCAAATGTTGGAACTCTAAAGTGCGCTGAAAATCAACGAAATTTTGAAAAAAATAAGTAGATGAGCTGCAGCGCTGTAAGATCTTGCATTTTAAAAATATATGTTTCTTATTATTAGTAAAATAAAAATATTTATTAGGTATGTTTATCATACTGAAGTTTCAGTACGTTGTTGACTCACCATATTGATTTAACATGAGGTGTTGATATGAGGTGGAGTAGTGGAGCTGGCTCTAAGTGGTGGCATTCTTATCTAATTTGTTAAGGTTATGTGGCATTGTTTAGAGGTCCCAGGTGCTCCAAGAGCACTCTATTATTGCTGACTAGCTATAGCTAGTAGCAGAAGCTGCCTTACATGCATGAGGATTAGACATACTTCGAACCATTCTTATCTTGGTTGCCGCCACACCCACCAGTGTTACGCTTTTAGGTTGCCGACTTCTCCTAGTATAAATAGGAGCTAAGCTCCATTTGTTTTCCTGCCCGAGCTCGCATGCAATGCATGCTCTGGAGCTCACGTAGTGTGTACATATTATATATATTTAGAGGGAGAAATTAGAAGATAAAAGAGAGTAAAGTAGAAGTAGCAAGAAGTTTATATATGTATAAGGGAAAGGAATAAGAAACTGCAAATTGAGAAAAGGCTTGTGGTGTATGGAGGTAATGATCTCTATATTTTATATCCTTCTCATTCTTAGATTACTCATTGTTATTCAAATTAGTTTTTGAGCAGATTTTTATTTTGATCACATATAAAGAGATTTAGCTTTAAGTATATAGGGTTTATGGCTGTTATGGTATACTGTACCGTATGTGGGTTTAAATACCAATAATATTGGGTTCTGTATATTTTAGGGTTGTGTGATGAGGAAGGAAGAGAATGGAAAGTTTTCCTACATAATTGTATTATAAAACAAGAAGGAACAAAATGTTTTGGATGCGTAGATAAATGGAATGGGTATTAGGAAGAAAGACAAGGAAAATAGAGAGATCAGGGACACTTATATGAGAAATACAGCTAGTGAGATTTGTTTGGCTAAAGTGCTCTTACTGTTGTTAATTCAGGATTATGGTTTTGTTCTTTGGTTATTGAATGCAGAAATGAATGTGGAAAATAAGAAGAGAACATCGAATTTTACAAGGTATGACCGGTGTGGTTGGCTGGTACATGGAGCTAAGTTGTAGTATGACTAGCTTTGGAATCCAGGTAGGGGAAATAAGGCAGACCTTTATAGAAATTGATTTTATTAAATTTCGTGAAGTGCTATAATATTCTTGTATCTTTTTGGTTGATTTATATGGTTAATTGCTTTAGTTAAGTGTTTACTTGTTATTGGTTATGAAATTATGGCTGAAACGAAATATGTTGAGAATATGATGTGATACATGTGAAAGATAAAATGACATCATTTGTGCATCATTCATATTGATGTGGTTGGAATTTCAGTGTTCAGATTGGAAGTATGGAAATGAGGGTAGTTGGAAAGGATCTTTTGTGTAGTTGAATCTATTCATTGTGAAACCAGTTCCAGGGGAGCCCGATGTGCACAATAGAATAGGATATCGACGAGAATTGTCGATGTGGGTGATTTAGGCTGGAGATCAATGAATTAGATAAGATGACTAGCAAAAGGGGTTTATGAACTTGGGATATCATATGGGGGTTAGTTTCTATAATAGAACATTTGAACCACCTCTGCCTGGGTAAAATGCATGGTATGGGACATGCAGGTACGCGTGTTTTATTATATAAATTAATGGGGGTAATTGAAGAGGTTGCATTGCATTCATGTTTTATTATCAATAATAATTTGATATTTGGCTATATTATTTCATGACACTTAATTTAATATTGTCAATTTTCTGTGATAAGGTTATGTCTCTACTGAGCTGTTGAAGCTCATCCCTTTATTATTATGCAGATTTACGAACTAGACATTCAAGAGAGTAGGCAAGATGAGATCAGATTGGTTTGGAGAATAGAAAGTTTACTCATCTATTTACTGTACGTTGTAAAGAATTCTTGATTTGTTTAAGAATCGTGAATTATTTTTATAAGAGGAATTTATTTTCCTACCTGTGTCAATTTTCTTTTAATTATTAAGCTTTTAACTCACGTTTCGAATTCGAGTTCGAGTTTTTATTACCGACCCAGGTTCGAGGCGTGACAAGTGCGTCCATGTTGGTCTGCTCAAGGAAAACGAGTAGCTGAAAAGTGAGAAGGCTGGGCTCAAGGCTTCGCTTGTTCAGAGTCATGTTGATTTCTACAAGCTAGGTTATGTAGATTATCTCTTTGGTAGGCCGTCTGACTTCGAGTTTGCTGGGAAAGACTTTGAAACTTTCTCTATTTCTCTGGAAGACTTGCTTGCCTTTACTTTTGAGGTTTCCATTGGTGAAGTAATCAAAGAAGTTGGTGCCCAGGTTGAGGCAGCCAGGGATGAAGCGCTGGATGGTGCCGCTGCTGAGGATGCTGCGGTTGCTGAAGATTTTGCGACCGAGTAGTCATGGAGCATCCAAGCTGCTGAGGAATAGTCTTCTGTGTAGTCTTTATGATTTTCTTTGTATTCCTTGTTGCTTTTGCTTTGCTTAAACTTATTCGGTCTTTGCTAGTCGCTTATCAATTTTGCTAGAAAATTTAATAAACTTGCTTCCTTCGATTTTCTCCATCTTTGCTTTTTTTGTTTATGCCCTAACCTTTTGACTTTATAGACCAGTGGCAAGCGTACTACTTTTCTATAAGCAAACAGGCCGCATAACCTATGCAGCCGTAAGTGTTGTTGTAGAACTTTGCAAAGTTGCTGGCCATAGGGTCGACAGCCGGACGCCTTACTTACAGAAGCAGACAAGTCCGCGTGACCACTAGGCTGTTAGCCTTCGTTTTCTACAACACAGTAGGTTGCGTAGGAAGTATCACGATACTTTAAGACTTATGTAGGTCATTCTGCGCTTGGCAGATGTGAAGCTTATCGATTATATAGCATGTCGGCAGTGGATAAAGCTTCGTATATGCACAATAGCTTGTTTAACCTTTCACAAGAATGTGCGATTGTATAAGTCTAGCACAAATTTACTGCTCGAAAAGGCAAATTGTAGGCAGTCTTTCAGAAATTGCAGGCTACCTTAGTGCACTCGGTAGCAGTTTTAGGGTTTTAGGGCAACATCCATAAGGCGTACTGCGTATGTGCCTCCTCCATCTCTGAGGCTCGTTTCCCCAAGGATTAGGCCAAGAGACCCAAAATCTTTCAGTTAGCTAAGCCTTGAAAAAGACCATTATGGCTACTTCTAGGATTCTTGGCACAAGCCATCGTGTATCTAGTTATACCAGGGCAGCTCAGCTTATCCACGTCTGGATATTCAGAGTGTAAGTTTATCATCCCGCCTTGGAGAGCAGACCCATGTAGGTGTCGAGGAATTGGTTTACCCTATCGCACTGGAGAGCATGATTGGTCCCTTAAGAGGGCGCAATTCTTGCGATAAGTCCATGAGAAGGGCGCAGCCTTCTTTTGAAATGTAGGAATGATCCGTTGTAGATTACTTCTTAATTCCTCATTG
Source organism: Crataegus laevigata (assembly GCA_963580275.1). Classification (NCBI taxonomy): domain Eukaryota; kingdom Viridiplantae; phylum Streptophyta; class Magnoliopsida; order Rosales; family Rosaceae; genus Crataegus; species Crataegus laevigata. The sequence continues at coordinate 8,395,880 of OY756941.1, forward strand.
AAAAAGGAGTGAAACGAACAAGAACTTAGCTGTAAGGTAGGAACTACATAACAACTGGATAGTCATCGGCTTGAGAGGTAGTGCTTACCAAGTTGCTTGAGTCTTTGGTCTTTGATATGGCGAGAGGTCACACATGGTACTTCCTCAGATTGTAGGTGTCCCACTGCTTTTCAATCTCTTTGTTGTTCATGGTGGCGATGGTGTAACTACTCTTGCCATCTACTTTGCTAATCTTGTACGGATATTCCAAGATGAGATCCATCTTTTTGGAGCCTTCTCCGCAGCGAGCAGTGATGAAGGCTTTTCTTAGGACTAGATCTCCGGGTTGGAATTGCCGGATCTTGGCCTTTTTGTTGTAGTTGGAGAATAGCTGTTGCTGGTAGGCTGCGATGCGAGTGATGGTTTACTCGCACTTCTCCTTTGCTAGATCTACGCTTGTGGCCATCTCCTTACTTCTGCTCAATGTTTAGCAGTAGAGTGCTGATACTTGGTATGATGACATTTGGGATGAATGATTTCTTTTGAACCAAATTCCAAAGAGAAATGAGTCTCACCGGTGGCTCGTCATTTGGTCGTACGATATGTCTATAGGCATTTAGGGAGTTCGTCTGGACACTTTCTCTTCGGTTGCCACGATCATTATGCCTTTCCCCTAGTAGCGAGCAGCATTGGCCTTACCAAGTCGATTGCCTACTACATGAACGGCCAAGAATTTGTCTATGGGTGTAACTTGCTGGCAGACAGTGTTGGTACCAGCTTGTAGCGTTGGTTGCGGTTGCACTTTTGCACTAACTTCTTAGCGTCTTGATGCATTGTAGGCCAGTAGTAGCCTGCATTAAAAGCCCTTTGCGCTAAGGATTGGCCTCCAAAGAAATTTCCACAAACGCCTTCGTGGATCGGTCTTAGAACCTTTAGGTTGTCGGGATGCGCTAAGCAGCAGAGATGTGGTCTAATGTAGGATCTTCTGGCGAGAATGTTGTTCCAAATGTAGTAGCATGTTGCCTTTATTTAAAGCTTTCTAGATTCCAACATTTCCGTGGGGAGTACGACATTGACCAGGTAGTCTAGATATTTCATCTAGGATGGAGCGTTTGAGTTGGTGGTCGAGGGCAGAGCCTAGGCCGGCTAGTACGTTCGTGTGGGCGTTGTCTGAAATGCCTTAAGTTGCTTGCGTGCTTTCTCTAAGTATTGCACCATCCTTAGATGTTTTGCGGTGTACTCCCTAGTAGTTTGGCTGGTGATTAGCTAAGAATCAGAATGAATGGTAAGCTTTTACATCACTAAGTCTTTTGCCATTCAGAGGTCTTCTAGTAGGGCTTCGTACTCTGCTTCGTTGTTGGATGCCTTTAAGCATAGAGTAATCGTGTAATACCCTGAAAATTTAAATATATGAATTAGATATTCATAATTATGAATATGTGGAGAAAATTGAAAACGACTCGATTTATGGATATGATAGAGAAATTTTAAAATTTTATTACCGGAATTTATTATAGTTTACGTTGTAAAATTTATCGATAGGTGGAAAGGACTAAAATGCCCCTAGTTGGTTCGACGTAATTATACGAGGACGTATTATATCCTCATATGTTTTATCGTATTTCTTGACACATTTGGATGGAAGATGATTTCACGAGCATGTAGACGAAAATCGTTCGTCAAACGAAATTATAACGAATGAAATAGAAACGAACGAAGATAGGGGCAAACGGGTCTTTTTACTTTGAATCTAGAAGGCTCCAGATTTGTGGAATCTTACTTTGATGTAAAGAAGCCACGTGAGTGGTTGAAAAAAAGGAGGAAGGGAAAAAAGAAAAGAAAGGGAAAGGGGAAACTAGAGAGAAAGAAGGGGAGGACTTCCCACAAGTATCTCTATATCAGTGTCCTAGGTTCCTTAATCAAACTTGCTACTCTCTCTCTCTCTCCCTGTTGCATTACTTTCTCTCAAAAATCAAGAGGTAGGCAATTCTTCCATTCCCCTTTACTTTTCTCTCAAATTAATTAATAAATTTTATTATTTCGTTTAGATTTTTAGGCGGATGATAAGTTGTTTGTATAATTCACTTGATACTAATAATTTCAACTATCTGGGTTGGTGATCATTTCTTTGACAAAATAATGTAATGTCAAGAAAAATAATGGTGAAGTGCTTTCAGTTTTAGCATGGTTCATTAATAATTAATATACTTAATATCTCCATGATTAGCAAAAGTTTATTAGAGTTAAAATTTAATGTTATTACAGCTTGGCAGCTTGACTTTTGGTAACTCGAAGAAAACCACCAAAAGAAAAGGAAAAGATTAGTAACTTGACGAAAATTCATAATCAAGGAAAGGCTTAGTAGTTTGATTATAAGTAGTGTGTTAGCACTTTAAAAATGTCTTTTGCACTCCAACCTAGTGTAAAAAATAAAAATATGTGCGGCAGTGAATGTGGATTTTGAACATCGAAGTTGAAAATTCAAGTCCTGTTTTCAGAAATTTTTAGCAGAAAACGATTAGTTTGCTAATTAAAGGTTATGGAATTTTGGCTGTGATTGAATATATTTGGTTGGTGGATATTGGTAATTTTGCTTTCTTCTTGGAAAGACAAAATTAAATTAAAAAGATGAACTACGAATGGCTTGATCCCCATTGAGGGTACGTAGGCAGTCTAACGAGAAGTTAGACGCAGCCACAAAATAAGTGAGGTTAAATAATTCGAGAATAAATCTTTAGCATGGAAATTAATCCATTAAAGGAAAATAGTGACAAAGGGAAAATGTAATAGTACTTTTGGTAAGAAAATTATACGTATGGATCATGGGTGAAAACAAGGCATTTCATAAACGATTTACGATAAATGGTAGTTAAATAATTGAGAAGTACATTTTAGTTGAGAATTATTCTTAGATTGAAAAAATTGATCTAAGAGAAGTAAAGGGTAGTGAATTGAAATACAAATGTTATATTTTTGGTAAGAGAATTAAGGTTATAGAACGTGTGGAATTAAGGAACTTAATTAAAGAGTCGTGAATATTGGCGGCTAAATAAACAAGAGTTTTAATTTGGGCCTATCAACAAACTTTATCCCAAAAATAAATATTTCTGGACTGGGGCGTGACAAGTCGCATGCTCGAGCATCAAACCGTCTAGGTGACAAGGGCCATACCTACTTCTAAGCCTTTGTAGTTGGATTTGCCGTCAACGTACAAATGCCATAAATCTCCATAGGGCGAAACAGGCATGGCTAGGGCGTGCTCGGCTACCTCCGGAGCGTTGTTGGGTTGCTCCGTTGTGTCGCCTAGGTTAGGCGTGAAGGCGCAACAGGGAGCTGTGGAGCTGGGGCCATGTTACACGTAGCAAGAAACGCTCAACTGCCGGTACCGGGCCGCTCTAGAGCTGAATTATGGAGCAAGGGTTGGTTGGGGTTGTGTGACACGCAATAAGAGGCGGTGCTCAACTTGCCAGTACATGTTGCTTTTATGTAGAATCTTCTGGGGCAACGAGGACAAAACTTGCTTCAAAGTGTCCTACTAGTGTTTGTCTGCCCTTGGTGTGCCTTTTGAGATGAGTTGTTATGTTTGTCAAAAAACTTTTCACTGCCAGTGTATATGCCTTTATTGTCGCGCGTCTAGATTGGGCAAAATAGTGCGCCATGAGGATAACTACGTGCGTCTAAAGGTATAACTTGAGCTTCCGGGTTGCAACAATTGTCACCAAAGTTAGCTTTTGAATTTCTGATAGCTGGTTTCCGCATCTATAAGAACTTTTGAACTGTGGAATACAAGTAGTTGGGTCCCAATCTCTTCTCGTATGAGGGTAGAGCTTATTGTTGCTTCAGATGCGGTTGCTCGTCTAGCCAGACCTTGAAACTCCTTCAGAGTAGTAAAGGACTTTATATTCAAGATCGCTCGGATTTTCCTTGAATGTGCATCGATGAAGTGCATGCTTCTCTGCCAGAGCGAAAGAGTTTGCTAGAGTTACATCTTCTTTCATGATCAATTCTCTGAATAGCGGATGGTCTACTGGGAGTCCTCTTTGGAAGGCTGCTCTAGCTATCAAGTCATTGTATCTGACTATCTTTGCCTTCTTTTCTTTGAACCTCTTCATATAGTCACAAAGCAACTCATTTGGGTTCTTTTTTACGTTGAACAAGTGGTAGGACTTTTCCTTGATCGAGCGATAAAATGAATATTCTTTGGTGAAAACCAAAGAAAATTCTTCAAAACTCCAAATGGACTATGGCGGCAGGGTGTAGAACCAATCTTGCGCCTTGCTTTGTAGAGTGGTGGCAAATATCTTGCACATGAGATCGTTGTTATTTCAATAGAGGATCATTGCACTTCGGTAGTGCTTTAGGTGTCTCTTTGAGTCTTTATCCCTTTTGAAGGATGTGAAATATGGCATGTTGAACTTGCATTGAGGCTCTACATGCTCGATCTCATCCGTTAAGGATAACCTGCTTATGTTGGTTATGTCCCATTGTAGTGCCTCGTTAGTGAACTTGTTGCGTTGAAAATCGCGTAATCGCTCGGTCAAAAGCCTTTCAACTTCTTCTTGAATTTGTTTTTGTTAGGGTAACGGAGCTCTCGGCTGCCCCCGGTCGTGATCTTCTGGTCTAGGCTGTTATTCTACATGCTCGGCTCTTTTATGCCACAGCTGCGGTGCATGTGGTTCATTTTTAGTAGGCGAGGAAATTCTTTGTAGGTTGCTAATTGAGCTTGAACCGAACTAAGTGACTACTTCTCTCTGTCCTTCGTGCTATCTATTCTGATGTAAGGTGGAGGATGCTCCTTGCGGACCTAGTCGCGAATGAATACTTCGCCTGGAAGGTTGCTCATGTTAACTATCGAAGTGTCATCCCAACCGTGAATGTTTGCTCGTCTATGGGCTTAGTCGAGAAAGCACACTTATCCGCGTGCTAAGACGAGAGTATACGCTATTGTAGACAGTGATATTTCGGTAAATAAAATGTTGACCGATGGTCAAAGTTTCAACACTCATGTACTACATAAATTGTACACGTAGTGTGTGATTCGACGAAAATTCGAAAAGAGTTAGAAAAGCCGTCAAACAGGACACGTGTCAACACCCGGCAGAGACGACTTATTTCATCTGGGATATTATATTCAAAATTAGGCCTTGGAAAATTCTATAAATAGAAGCCAATTCCATTCACCAATTCATAAACCAATTCACAAACACATTTCTCTACTCCCAAATTGGAAGAGAATTCTCTTGAAGTTCGTTCTTCGTTCTTCGTTCTTCGTTCATCGTTCTTCAAGATTCAAGCCCCAACGGCCCTTGAAGAAACGCTCATCCACCTTCGAGATCAAGCCCAACGGTCCTTGAAGAAACTTCGCCAAAACCTTTGAAGAATCAACAAGCACCTTGGTCACGTGCCAATTCTTAATCCAAGATCAAGCCCCGACGGCCCTTGGATCAACACAACTGTTCTTCAAGATCAAGCCCAAAAGCCCTTGAAGATCCATTCATCGTTCATCCGTTCATCCATCTTCCAAGATCAAGCCCCGACGGCCCTTGGATCCACACATCCGTTTTTCAGGAATCAAGCCCAAAAAACCTCTTGAAGTTCATCACTTGTTCATCACCATCGTTCATCGTTCTTCGAGGATTAAGCCCAAAATCCCCTTGAAGTTCATCCATCGTTCATCATCCTCGTTCATCCTAAGATCAAGCCCCAACGGCCCTTCGGATCAACAGCCCATCAAATCCACAAATCAATATCTCACGGAGATCGAATCAGAGGACCAAATCAAATAGAGATTGTAACCCCAAACAAATTCATTAATACAAATATTATTTTGTACACGTGTTATGTTCTTGTTGTTTCAGGAAATTTTCGTGTTTACAAATTTGGCACGCCTAGTGGGACAATCTCTACCTCTCATCTCTTTATCCGTTCAAGAAATCCAAAGCACACTTCAAGCACAAATGGCTTCAAAAGAAGAACAAGTCACTGGCGCCACCTCAATCGAAGAACAGCTGATTCAGATGAAGGAGATGTTTGCAATGATGACGAAGACCCTTAAAGAAAAAGACTTGAAGATTACTATGCTCGTGAGCAAATTGGGGGCAAGGCATGATGAAGGATCCGGCTCTGGCTCCAAGAAAGATGGCGACGAAGAAGAAGAGTTTCCGTTGGAGAAAGTTGAAGAAAACCCAAAGCCAGACCAAGCAGCGGCGCTCATGGCATCTCTCTCCATCAAGCAGTTGCAGGAGATGATCGCCAACACAGTCAAGGCACAGTACCAAGGAAGCTCAAATACCTCCGAGTTGTACTCCAAGCCTTACTCTAAGAAGATTGATGCCCTGAAGATGCCAAGGGGATATCAACTACCCAAATTCATGCAGTTCGATGGACGGGGGAACCCGAAACAGCACATCGCCCACTTCGTTGAAACTTGCAACAATGCGGGCACTGAAGGGGACTACCTTGCCAAGCAGTTCGTGCGCTCACTGAAAAGTAACGCATTCGATTGGTACACCGATCTCGAGCCCGAATCCATTGACAACTGGGAGCAATTGGAGCGAGAATTCCTCAACCGCTTCTACAGCACCCGCCGCACAGTCAGCATGCTGGAGCTGACAAGCACAAAGCAGTGGAAAGATGAGCCAGTGGTGGACTACATCAACCGATGGCGCACCCTTAGCCTCGACTGCAAAGATAGACTCTTGGAGCGCTCTTTGATCGAAATGTGCATCCAAGGCATGCAATGGGGGTTGCACTACATCCTCCAAGGCATCAAACCGCGAACCTTCGAAGAGCTAGTAACCCGCGCCCATGACATGGAGTTAAGCATCGCCAACCATGGAAAAAAGGAGCCAACCACCAACTTCAAAGAGAAAGTGTTTGCCCCGAAGGTGGACGAGACTGGGAAGAAGCCCGCTAAAGAAGCTTTTACCGTCAACACTGCCCCCGTCAAAATCTCGCCCAAGTACAAAATGAGGGAGATAAAGAGAGGAGAGCCTTCTCGCACCCAAGACAAGTACAAAAACACCTTAAGGGAGCTAGAGCAGAAGACGTATCCTTTTCCGGACTCCGACGTGGCAGCAATGGTGGAAGACTTGTTGGAGAAGAAGGTGATCGATTTACCCGAATGCCGATGGCCGGAAGAAATAAATCGCACCGACAACCCAAGGTACTGTAAGTACCACCGCTTCATCAGTCATCCAACAGAAAAATGCTTCGTGCTGCAAGATCTCATCATGAGGCTGGCTCAGCAAGGAATCATCGAGTTGGATCTTGACAACGTGGTAAAATCAAACTATACCACCGTCACTTCTGGAACATTTGATTCGAAGTCTTCATCGCCACCGCCGGGGGCATGCTCCGAATCAAGCAAAGCTGAAGGATGGATTCATGTTGCTCCAAAGAAATGGCACATGAAGCCTACGCCTCCACCACAAGTCCACCAACCGGAAAGGGGGCAAAGTAGCTTTTGCCAATCTCCAAAGCAACGGGAAATTGTTGAAGATGATGCAAATTCAACACAAAGATTGCCTATCCCCATCACGATGCGCGATTTCCTCCCGGAAGATTTCTTCAAGCACCCGGTCAAAGCTCATTGCTACAAAGATTGCGAGGAACGCTTCTCCAAAATGGCTTGACAAATCCATGTGCCATGCTCCTTGTTCGCACGAGCTTAAACTGCATGAACAGATGCTCTTTGTCTGCATGAGCTAAAAATGCAAGACACCATGCTCCTTGTCTACATGAGCTAAAATTGCAAGACACCATGCTCCTTGTTCGCACGAGCATAAAATGCGACATCAACGCTTCTGGTCTGCACGAGCATAAAAGGCAACACCAACGCTCCTGGCTTACACGAGCATAAAAGGCGACATCAACGCTCCTGGTCTGCACGAGCATAAAAGGCAACATCAACGCTTCTGGCTTGCACGAGCATAAAAGGCGACATCAACGCTCCTGGTCTGCACGAGCATAAAAGGCAACACCAACGCTCCTGGCTTGCACGAGCATAAAAGGCGACATCAACGCTCCTGGTCTGCACGAGCATAAAAGTCAACATCAAGGCTCCTGGCTTGCACGAGCATAAAAGGCGACACCAACGCTCCTCGTTCGCACGAGCATAAAAGGCAACAACAAAACACTCATTGCCTGTATGAGTTAAAACTGCAAACGGCACCAAGAGAAAATACAAAAAAAAAGGGCATGTATTTTGAACTACGTTTTGACTTGATCCCTTTCGTTGGAATGGTATGTAGGCAGCTCGAGCTTTCAAATTCGAGTTCAGTCACATCAAAATAAAAAAATATATAATGTTGTATTAAAAAAAACATACGTTTTATGTATTTTAAAAAAAAATAATATAGTTTTTTTCAAAAGAAAAGAAAAAAGAAAAAAAAATACATATGTTTATGTATTTACAAAAAATAAAAATAAAAATAAAAAGGGGCTGAATTGTTTTGTTAAGGGCAAAGGCCCAGTCTCGCCAAGGCCCAGCTCCGCGATCGATTCGGCTAATCGAAAAATGCTCCTTTAAGGTCTCTAATTTCTACATCAACCCCGACAGAAGAAGAGGAAAACGGGCTGTTCTTTCTTTCAGGTCTGATTGAGTGCGCGACCTGGTATTCCGAAGGATCGCCATCTATACCTCAGCTGGTGAATAGCAGGTGTGACAAACTCAAAGGAATCTCTAGGTCCAGATCCACACCAAGTCCAACTTCTCCTTCTAGGGACAAACCACAGATCGGATCTCGTCCGTGTTCGACCGCCTAACCCGGCTCTGAAAGTTTCCAGCATGCACTACACGTCCACTTTAACACCGTCAACTCCTGCGAACTCCTCCACCTCTTTTCCACGCACGGAGAGAAAGCACAGCGGAGGCAGCAAGTGGTAAAAGGTTTTCCAAAGAAGCAGCCCACGTGGGCTCCGATGTCGAGACGGCCGCCGAGCACTTCAAGCCATTCAACGTCAGCTACGATCACCGAGCTCTGATCATCGACGGCAAGTGCCACATGATCGTCTCCATCAGAATCCACTACTCCCGCGCCACTCCTGAGATGTGGCATGATCTGATCGCAAAGAGCAAGAAAGGTGAAGCTCATCTTCAACCTCTGCAGCCGAGTCGACCGTCGAATGCTCGTCCACGTGTCATCATCCCCACCATTAAAACAGCAAGTTTCTGGATTCCCGACCTGTCAATGAGGTTTGGAATTTTAGCAAGAGCAATCCTAGCTGCAATGACTTACTACTGGCGCATCAAGATGCCTGAAACTGCCCGCCCTTGTTGCAAAGAACGTGAAACAGGCTGCATCCGACATGTCAAAAGTTCTGCAAGTAGAGATTGAAACAGAACTACAGAAGGTTGAGCCTCCCTCCTCCTTTAGCGTCGGTACCCGTCAAGCTCGCGCAGAAAATGAAGAAATCTACGAGCTCCAAGTCTGCTTTTGCACATTTCCAAGAGGATGATATCGTCGAGATTCACCGGCCGGCGACCGTAAGGGAAAGAAAGATGGCGAAGATGGCGGAGGACGATGAGGATGTTGATGACGGCGGATGTGTCGCTGCTCCAAGCTCCTCCGTTCACTGTCCTCCCGCCTAATATAAAAAAAATGTGTTGGCAAGACTTGGAATGCCATACACGTAGGCATCATGAACGACGGCCCCTCTGGACCTCTGGTGTCTGTGATCCTCTCCACGGCGAGGTTGGCATCGTGGAATCTGGAAGATGCAATACAGAAGCAGTGCTGAAGTTGAAATTAAAGGCTTGAAGCCGTGCCCGAAAAGCATCACCACGTTTAGGTATGCTGAGCAACCAATCCATGCAACCTGCCCACCACAGTCCGCTTCTCTCCTCATTGCCCAGCCATCTCCGAGTTCTTCCTTCATCATCAACACCCTGCAATCTACCATGCCCTTCAACAAGATATATATATATATATATATATATATATATATATATATATATATATATATATATATATATATATATATATATCTATATCTATATAATTAAAAAAAGGGAAGAATGGGATCTTGGTGCATCGCACCATTCGGGAAATGAAGAAGAAAATATTAAAAGAAAAGGAATGGACGACAAAAGGAGGAAGGCCACCAATAAAGCAAACAAAAAATATATATATAATAAAAACTTTGCAAAAATTGCTTTCGGTGCCATATGCAATAGCGCTAGCACCACGTGAAAAAAAAAGTAATGATAAAAGTTTCTAGAGGTGCATGGCACCATTCCGGAAAAGAAAATGAAAAAAAAAAGCATTGAGAGAAATAAAAGTCCATTTTATTTATTTATTTGGAAAATTACACAAATTGGCACTCTACATGCCACAAAAAAAAATCATCAAATCTACAAGGAAAGACTCTTCAGAGACGATCAGGTGGTGCCTCAACAGTCGATGGGGCTCTAGAAAGACGAAGCGCCAGAGTTGGATTCTCCGGAGCCTCAACACTTGGTGCGACTCCAGATGACGAAGGCAACATAAACCTCGGGAGTAATGCCATAAACCTCTGATGATCACTTTGAATCCGGCTATCGGATTCATGCAGCTGGTCCAGTTTCGTCTTCATGCTCGTCGAGTAACTATTGGCAAGCATGTGCAACTCCCTATTTTCATGCTTGAGCCCTCTAATCTCCTGCTTAAGGCTCGCCACCTCAGCCATCAAGGATTCAACCTGGCGAGTACGAACAAGAAGACGTTGGCCCATGTTCGACACAGAGCCCGCACACTGGATGCTAAAGGCCAAAGAGTCCTGGACAGCCAACTCATCGGACCGCTTGGAAAGCACCCTGTTGTCCCTAGGGGTGAGAAGATTTCTAGCCACCACCGCAGCTGTTATGTCGTTCTTCATCACCGAATCCCCAACCGTGAGAGGACTGTTCGGGGATAAAAAGGATGGATGCCATATATTGTCCGGAGAAGACAAGTCATCATCTTCTCCGACATTCAAGTTAAGGCGACGGTCAGAAGGGCAAGACATTTTTAGAAAGTGTGGAGAAAGAAGATATCGAAAAGATTAAGAGTTCAGAAGTGCAAGAAGAGAGTGTTTACGGCAATTCAGGTGTGCTGTGGAACCAAATTAGTGCCTCTATAAAAAGAAGAAATCAAAGAGGCACTACTCAGAGATCGAAAAGGCGTCTACTCAGAAATCAAAGAGATGCTCCTTTCTCAAAAGCCGGACTCCTCTCTCAAAAGCTGAGCCTGCTCAGAAACCACGAGCCGACCCCTGGATTTCAAAAAAAAAAATCTACTTTCCAGATTTGTCGTCACTCGTCATATGCACCTTCAGCCTTGCGGAAATTATGGGCAGCTTTGTCAGAAAGCGCGTAATTTGTACTGTTCATCCATCCACCGGCTGCCGACAAGAGTAAGAGAATAGTTCCAGTTGTGAAGAAATTTCTATAAGTGTCTACCTTCGCCTTCCATAGCAAAGGCAGACTTACTCAAACACATCTTCTTCTCCGAGAATGTATTCCTAACAAAGCCTCTCAAAATACCCAGTATTCCTCATCCCTTGGAATGCCTCTGGAAAAACAAACAGCACCAAAGCAAGAGTATCCCATATCATCAGGGTCGAAAGCAAGAGTATCTCATATCATGCTTTCTCCCTGTCCTTGTCTTTGTCCTTGTTCTTACCTGCAGGGCAAGAAGAAAGAGAACAGTCAGTCAGAACCTAAGGTCAAACTTCCGATCTGGAACTGACTGCCTGGAAACCTTCCCTAATTGCTTACCTAGCATTTGCATTCCATTCCTGCATAGCAAAAACTGCAAGAGAAGATGCCACATGCGTGAAAAAAAAACCAGGGAAAATGCCATTTCTGCAAGGGGAACAGGCAAAGCAAGGAAAATGATACATTGAAGCATGTAGAGACAAGCACGACGAAACATGTGCCGGGCTGTCCGCTACTTCTTCAAAAGCAAAAGTATTTCATATCATGAAGGTTAAAAGCAAAAGTATCTCATATCATGCTTTCTCCTCACCTTCATTGAAGAACAGGGAGAAAGAGAGATCCTGATTGCTTACCTAGTCTTGCTCTCGAGTACTCATCTTCAAGCCTCTCCAGCCCAGTTCAAGATGAAGGAGGAGTCAGATGAAGGCGGAGTCTGAGATGATCCAAGAACTCAAGAGGATGCACATCTACACGGAGACCTGAGTACTTGAAGCATGTGGAGACAACGTGTTGATTCATCCTCAACTAAGCTGAGGATCACTTGTGAGTAAAAAGGCTCCCAAACCTAGTTCAAGAATCAACTTGCGGAAAGATACTTCTTCAAAAGCCAAAGTATCTCATATCAGCGAGGTCGAGGGCAAAGGTATCTTATGGCACGATTTTCCTTTACCCTTGCTCTTGCCTGCAGAACAAAGGAGAAATGAAGCAATCAATCGGCACTTGGAAAGATTGAACAGGGAAAACAGACCAACACATCTACCTCATGTTTGCCTGCCATGCAAAAGAAACAAAGGCGAGAAGAATACAGCATGGGCCGTACAAATGCACGTGCTGATTCATCCTCAAATAAGCCAATGATCACTTGCCATGTGAAGCCGCTCGTGGTCCGACAACCTTCAAGATCAAGCCTCAACGGCCCTTGGAGAAATTAAAAGCCTGATTCAAGATCAAGTGTTCACCACCCTTGAATCAACCTTCAAGATCAAGCCGCAATGGCCCTTGGAGAAATCAAGACCCGATTCAAGATCAAGTGTCCAACACCCTTGAATCAACCTTCAAGATCAAGCTACCAACGACCCTTAGAGAAAATCAAGACCTGATTCAAGATCAAGTGTCCAACACCCCTGAATCAACCTTCAAGATCAAGCCTCAACGACCCTTGGAGAAATTGCAAATCTGATTCAAGATCAAGTGTCCAACACCCTTGAATCAAAACCAGTTCAAGATGAAGCCTGTGGAAAGTCAACAATCACAACAAATGCACGTGCCGATTTGTCCTAGCAAAATTGAATATAGTCTCAGCCCAATTCAAGATCAAGCCTCAACGACACTTGAAGGAGACCGCAGCCCAATCCAAGATCAAGCCTCGACGGCCCTTAGATCGACGTCTACAGTGAGGAAACTTCAAAACGCATCTTCTACACGTGACAAACACATGTATATGACGCACTTTGAAGTGGGGGCATTTGTAGACAGTGAAATTTCGGTAAATAAAATGTTGACCGATGGTCAAAGTTTCAACACTCATGTACTACATAAATTGTACACGTAGTGTGTGATTCGACGAAAATTCGAAAAGAGTTAGAAAAGCCGTCAAACAGGACACGTGTCAACACCCGGCAGAGACGACTTATTTCATCTGGGATATTATATTCAAAATTAGGCCTTGGAAAATTCTATAAATAGAAGCCAATTCCATTCACCAATTCATAAACCAATTCACAAACACATTTCTCTACTCCCAAATTGGAAGAGAATTCTCTTGAAGTTCGTTCTTCGTTCTTCGTTCTTCGTTCATCGTTCTTCAAGATTCAAGCCCCAACGGCCCTTGAAGAAACGCTCATCCACCTTCGAGATCAAGCCCAACGGCCCTTGAAGAAACTTCGCCAAAACCTTTGAAGAATCAACAAGCACCTTGGTCACGTGCCGATTCTTAATCCAAGATCAAGCCCCGACGGCCCTTGGATCAACACAACTGTTCTTCAAGATCAAGCCCAAAAGCCCTTGAAGATCCATTCATCTTTCATCCGTTCATCCATCTTCCAAGATCAAGCCCCGACGGCCCTTGGATCCACACATCCGTTTTTCAGGAATCAAGCCCAAAAAACCTCTTGAAGTTCATCACTTGTTCATCACCATCGTTCATCGTTCTTCGAGGATTAAGCCCAAAAGCCCCTTGAAGTTCATCCATCGTTCATCATCCTCGTTCATCCTAAGATCAAGCCCCAACGGCCCTTCGGATCAACAGCCCATCAAATCCACAAATCAATATCTCACGGAGATCGAATCAGAGGACCAAATCAAATAGAGATTGTAACCCCAAACAAATTCATTAATACAAATATTATTTTGTACACGTGTTCTGTTCTTGTTGTTTAAGGAAATTTTCGTGTTTACAGCTATCTCGGGGGCCCAATCGAGAGTACACTGCCTGAATGCTCAGTTCATGACTGGTCGAGTGGTTGCTTTCAAGGACGCTGCTTGAGAGGTTCTTTATTTGCCTTTGTCCTACTTCGGGACACTTCGTCTGTGGCACGTTGCATCTCGTCTATTGTTCTCCATTTGGGTTGGAAGAGCTTGGAATGAATGTGTCTTCTTGAGCAGTGGAAGTGTGGTAAACTCCAGGCTTGAAATTTCAGTTGGGAAATGTCAAATCTGCAGAGAAATATGGTGAAAATGCCCCTGGTTCAATTGTAGGCCCAAAAATTTGAGGCCGGGATGGTTGAACTAATATTGGACCGATTTGGGCTGCTTGGAATACCACAGCAAGTTGGGCCATGGGAATGGGCTGCTCGGTGTGTGACGCACGTGGGTGCGAGACTAGGGCTCGGGTTAGCAACGCATTGGGTTCGCATTAAGCTTGAGTGGCTCGGGCTGTCTAGCCTTAGGCTTAAGGCCGTGTGGGCTTGAATGGCATGGTTTGGGCCGTGGTTGTGGCGTTGTGGGCCTTGCAAGGGTGGTTGCCACAGTGGTACCCCGTAGGGGTGGTGCCGCTCTATTCATCATTGTGTTGAGCCTCGTAGATCGTCGTGGTCCTAATCCTTGAACGTTGGAATTTTTGTTTGTCGCAGTTTCCGAATCTCTTGCCATTGTACTTTTCTTTTACGTTTTATCAAAGAATTTTTAAAAATAAAAATTTCAAGAATAAGAACGTACGAAAAATCTACAAGTGAACAAGAAAACGAAAAACCTTGAATGCGAGAGTCTTCTACGAGCGTTTGATCAAGACTCTCAATGAAAGCACCAATTTGTGGATGCAAATTTCTTCTTTATTGTTCTTGGACGAAAATACACCTGCAAAAACAATTAACACCTTAGATCAAGGCCAAGAGCCTCAACGCGCCCACAATGATTTTGGGGGGGGGGGGGGGAGGGGGGAGAACCTCCGATGCCAAAGTTAGAATTTTGAGGGAAAAATGTTTGGAGAATTTAGAGAATTTTGCAAGAGGATTCAACTTAGGTTTTTGGAGGAATGAAGTGGCATTTATAGGGGTGTGGCTAGCCCCATTTTGAGAGTTGGGAACCAGCCACATTTGGTAGTTTTTGGGTGTAATTGCAAGATATCATGTCACCATAATATCTTGAAATCAATTAGAAAATTAATTAACTAATTAATTAAAAAATCAATTAATTAATTTAGGTAATTAATCCTATTTTGAATGAATATTTGGAGGTTACCTTGTGGGGAGGATTTGATGAGGATGGATGAAATAGGTTTTGAATAAATACCTATTTTGATCACTTTTGAGCTTGATTAAGTGATGATTGTCCCATGCTCGCGCGTAGGAGTTCTGATGTGCCTCGAGGGTAATTTTGTCTTTTTCACCCAAAAATTCACGTGTCGCCTCCATATTTTTCTTGATTATTTTTGGTTCCACAGTAGTATCCTAAATACAATCTACTAGTGATTTACACCATCATACATGTGCTATAATTAATATCACAAAATTCTCCCTTTAGTGTGTAAATACGTCACATCCGATTTTCATGGATGATGTAGAAGCAGCTGTTGAAGTCATAGTCTAAGGAGAGAAAAAAATGAGCTAATGCAACATTGTCAATACTAACATCTTCAGGACATAAGTAGTAGAAAACACATACAAGGGTATGACCATCTTGATGTGGTTGCCTCGTTAGGTTATCAAAGCTTTGTGGAAAATATGCTCCTGATCTAAGGAAAAAAAGTACATTAAGGTAAAATGAGTATACTACTATCCACAAGTTCGAGAAAACTCCCTCTGAGAACTACTAGCATTGCAAATTTGATAGTTACGCATACCAACTCCTTTTCACGTGGGCTAACTTGATTTTTTTTTTAATCATTTTTTCATCTCAAAACCAATGGCTAACAGGAAGAGTGCTCAACTTGTTATAAACTCTTGTTATGTTAACTTTTCAGTGTGAAACAGTTCAACACAAATATTCTAGTGAGAATAGTCATTATTTTCTCAATAATCATATAAAGATCATTCATAAAAATATCAATCAAATTAGCTTATTGAATCAATCATATGTATAAAACAAATCAATGGTTTTACTAGCAATTAGCATTGCACTACGAGTCATATATTTGTGTAGACATAAAGAGAATTAAACATTCGTCAATCTCATTGGCTTTTACACAAAAGTAATTTTTAAACAACGATAAATAAAATAAATTCCATATTAAAATATGCTAATACAAATTGGTACACCCAACAAAATGGATTAGTCAAATAGATATGTGACTACCACCAACATCCACTTATGGTCTTAGCACCAGTTAGGTTCTCTAGATTAAGCTAAGTTCAATAAGTGGCATAGGGAAATGAATTAATTGTAATTATTCCACAATTCTCTAGATTGACTTAAGTTTAGTAAGTGCAATAGGAAAATGAATCAATTTTAATTAATTAATGCATCAACTTATATATATACTAAAAGAGTAACTTTCCAATTAATTCCTTTTGTGTCCTAACAGACTCATATCACTGTTCCTTTGACAGTGTGCTTCCCTTTTTGCCCCTGCTTGATTTGTATAATTTTGTTTTTGCCTCTTCTCGATTATTCAGCTTCATTTTTTGTATCTCTGGGAAGGGAAAGATGTGGATGTACACGTGTGGGTCATCTGGGAAGGAAAATAGGATAAAGGTAGGCATGTTGATCATCTGGGATGGGAATGAGTCCCTCTCATTCCACTCTCTCTAAAAAATCTCAAAAATGGCTCTGCAACTGGAGAACACTGAAAGAGATGATTGTAGCCTATGAAAGCCTCTCTTCGGCTTCCTCTATTCGACAACATGCTCATCTAATTTTAAAAGCTGGGGAAAAACTGGGCTCTTCCAGATACTTCTTTCTTTTCACCCTATCACTCACCACCGAACCCACATTTCCCTTCTTTTCTCTTTCAAATCAAACTCTGTGAAATCTTCAAAATTGCGGCAACCATCTCTGGTGCGTCTTCTACGACTTTGACTAGAACCCATTTTGGACTTCTATCTCAGAATCCAGCTTAAGTCCTCAGGTAAAACCTTATTCTTCCCTGGTTTTTCTTCTCAGCATCTTACAATACTATTTGTTTCTTCGTATTCTCTTTATGTTTGGCTGAAATCGACTCATCTGCCAAAATCTCTTCAGTTTCAACAGCAACGGTCACCACTCTTCCTAAAGGTAAATTTATCTTCTCTTTCTTGAATTTGGCATCTTCCAAATCCTCATCTACATCGTTTGATTTTTGCAATTTCGATTCCACATAAACATGGACTTGCTTTTGTTAGTATCCCAGTAATCTGGGTCGACCTTGACCTGCGCTGCAATAAGAATGGCAACAATGGAAGAAGGAGAAGGAAGAATCCAATGAAGTAACAATTTCTGATTAAATTCAATTCTGCCTTTCACACCACAAACGTGGGGAATAAAACAACCTTTTGCTAGCTCACTCAGTGTGTGACTCAGCACCAAAGGACAAAGCCTATTCGATTGACTCCTTACACTTACTACTTATTATAATAAAACCCCTTAAATCCCTTACAATTAACCTTTGCCTTACAATTGCATCCTAACATCTGTGATCACAGGAATCACAATTACAAAGACCATAACAATACTTCCTCCTTCAAGAACCTTGTCCACAAGGTTTACAAAGGAAATTCTGGAAACTTAGCTTGAAACTCATCAAAATCTTCCCAAGTAGCATCAGATTCTTCTTGATCAATCCAGTGAACCAGCAATTGAACACCCGCTGAATTGCCTTTCTTATACATCCTTCGAGCTATAATCCTTTTTGGAGACGGTTGAGATAAGCCATCCTCTCGAACCTGAGGGAGTGTGGACTGCACAACAGTGTTCGAACCCATCTGTCGTTTGAGATTGCTCACATGAAATACTGGATGTAGTTTGCTTTCCACAGGGAGTTTCAATCGGTATGCCACTAAGCCAATCTTCTCGATCACCTCATAAGGACCATAATATCTCGGTTGCAACTTGTAATAGCTGTGTGGTGCCAGTGATTGCAGCTGATATGGTATCAGCTTCAAATAGACGAAATCTCCCACAGAAAATTGTCTCTCACTCCGCTTCTTATTTGCTTGAACCTTCATTCTGTTTTGAGCCTTTACCAAGTTGGAATGAAGTACAGTGAGCACCCTATCCCTCTCCAAAAGGCCCTGTTCAACAGCATCCACATTGGTTGTACCGGTTTCATAGGCAGTTATATGTGGTGGTGGATAACCATACACAAGTTCAAATGGAGTAAACTGAGAGGAAGTATGGTACGATGTATTAAAACACCATTCAGCCCAAGCAAGCCATTTAACCCACTTCTGAGGTTGCTCCCATACAAAGCATCGAAGATAAGTTTCAAGGCATCTATTCATCACCTCAGTTTGTCCATCACTTTGAGGATGATAACCCGAGCTCATACAAAGTTTAGACTGCTGGAGCTTAAAGAATTCCTTCCAAAATGCACTGGTAAAGATAGGGTCTCGATCACTAACAATAGAGTGAGGCATCCCATGCAATTTAAAGACATGATCAATGAATGATTGGGCCACAGTAGAAGCAGTATATGGGTGAGATAAGGCTATGAAATGGGAATATTTGGATAGCCTATCTACCACAACCATTATCACCGATTTGCCTTGGCATGGTGGAAGGCCAACTACAAAATCCATACTGATATCAGTCCATACCTTAGTGGGTATAGGTAAAGGTTGAAGCAACCCCGGAGGAGTGATCGTCTCATACTTGTTTTGTTGACAGATATGGCAGGAAGCAATAAACTGCCTAATGTGAGTTTTCATACCTGACCAATAAAACTGTTTTTTCAATCGATGATAGGTTTTAACCACTCCTTAGTATCCAGCAGCTGGAGTAGAATGATATTCTTCAATGAGTTTACCTATCCATTCTGAAGCAGGGCTTAGCACAATCCGTTTCTTATAGCACAAGAACCCATTCTCAATGGAAAATTTTCCAAGGGCAGAACCACCCACACCAGTGTGAGCACTGTTCCGGACTTCCTGTATCTTCTGTAATATCCATTCATCACCCTCATTAAACTTCCGTAAGTCATCCAACCAACCACTATAAGGATAGGAGATGTGAGCACATTCAATAGACTCGGTGGCATTAAGGTCGTGGGGTATAGAAACACTTTGAACCCGTGATAATGCATCGGCAACCACATTGTCCTTCCCTACTTTGTACTGAATCTCGTAGTCAAACCCCAAGAGTTTAGAGACCCATTTCTGTTGGAAGGCAGTATTAGCTCGTTGACTCAAAAAATACTTCAAGCTATTGTGGTCGGTCTTGATGATAAAATGCCGCCCTTGAAGGTAGTTTTGCCATTTTTTCACAGCGTAGACTATAGCAATGAGTTCCCTCTCATAGGTAGACAAGGATTGGTTCCTGGGTCCGAGTGATTGGCTAGCAAAGGCAATTGGTCTGCGCCCTTGCTTTAGAACGGCGCCAATTCCCAACCCGGACGCATCACACTCAATTTCAAAAGGCTGAGAAAAATCAGGAAGGGCAAGGACTTGTGAGGACAACATCACTGCCTTCAATTTAGCGAATGCAAGTGCAGCACCTTCAGACCACTGGAAGGCATCTTTCTTGGTTAATTCATACAAGGGCTGACAGATTCCCCCATAATTAGGAATGAACTTACGGTAATAACCGGTTAACCCAAGGAAGCCGCGCAACTGTTTCACCGTGGATGAAGTAGGCCAGTCTCGGATTGCTTGCAATTTGGACGGGTCAGCCTCAACCCCATCTTTGGAGATGATGTGTCCCAAATATTCCACCCGTTGCCGACCCAATGAACATTTAGACATTTTAAGACACAACTGGTGCTGGTGTAATACCTCAAAAACAGTCTTCAAATGTGCCAAGTGCTCAGACCAACTTTTGCTATAAATCAATAAGTCGTCAAAGAAAACCAACACAAATTTTCGGAGGTATGGTTTGAATAGATCGTTCGTTAAGTTTTGAAAGGTGGCCGGGGCATTAGTAAGCCCGAAGGGCATCACCAAAAACTCATAGTGGCCTTCATGAGTTCTAAAAGCAGTCTTTTCAATGTCCCCAGGGTGCATTAAAATCTGATGATAGCCCGATCGGAGGTCTAGCTTAGAGAAGTAAACAGCACCAAAAAGCTCATCCAGGAGATCATCAATTAAGGGAATGGGGTACTTATCCTTAATAGTGAGAACATTAAGTTCGCGGTAGTCAATACACATCCGCCATGTGCCTTCCTTCTTCTTCACTAAGAGGACAGGGAAAGAGAAGGGACTGCGACTAGGTCGAATAAATCCGGCAGCAAGTAACTCCTCTACAGCCTTTTCAATTTCTGTTTTCTGAAGGGGACCATAATGATAAGGTCGAATGTTTGGGGGCTGTGCTCCAGGTACCAAGGGAATTCGATGATCATAAACTCGGGACGGAGGAAGCTTGGATGGGACCTCAAAGAGGCCTGCAAAGGCTGTAAGGAGATTGTGGAGATCTTGTTGGTGAAGGGGGGAAAGAGCAGGAGTCTCAGTTGGCAGGCCCTCAATGGAATACAGGAATAAACCCAAATTGGAGTTGCGAAGTTCCTTCTCTAATAAGTGAAGAGAAGCCTCGCGAATGAATGGGGCAGTGGAAGGCATGTGGAAGAGCTTATAAGTGTGATCATTGCGAGTGAACTCCATGGTGAGGAGATGGAAATCCCACAAGACCGGACTAACCGTAGACAGCCACTGAACGCCTAAGACCACATCGCACCCACCAAGAGGGATAGAGTACAAGTCGACCAAACAATTATAGCCCCCAAGTGAGAGAGAAGAAGCTTTGCAACAACCGGAACTTGTGACCTTGCCACCGTCAGCAATCATGACTTTAAAAAATTTGGTGGGTTGTACTGGATGTCCCCAATGTTTAAGCAATTTGGCGTCAACGAAATTATGTGTGCTGCCCGAGTCGAGTAAGATTTTGACAGAGTGGCCATTAATGGTGCCCGCAACTTTCATAGTGGTAGGAGTGTGGGTATCATTAGTGCCATAAAAAGCGCACTCACTCATCGTCATGGTAAGCAATTCAGGGTTGAAGGTTACCTCCTCATCCGCAGAAGGATCGGGATCCCTCAAATCCAGCATGAGCAATTGCTTGAGGCCATATTTGTGTCCTGGAACCCATTTGTCAGTGCAAAACCAACACTCTCCCTTGTCTCGTTTCTGTTGGATCTCAGCGGGTGAAAGTTTCTTAACTGGTAAAGTACCAGAGCGAGCAACATGGGGATAAGTAGGTGCTGGAAGGACAGGTTTAGGAGCAGGAAGGGCTCGAGAAACAGGCAATTTTAACTCAGCCAACTTAGTATCAAGTTGAACAGCAATAGCGATCGCCTCATGGACACTGGCAGGTTTATGGAGTTTCACATCATATTTCAAGTCACGTTTGAGACCACCCAAGAAGCAGCTCTTAAGTAAATTGGGACCCAAATCAGAAGTGCGATTGGCCAATCGCCAGAATTCAGAGATATATTCACGAAGGGTACCTGTTTGGCGAAGTTTGAACAGAGATTCAGCACTATCATCAAACTCTGAGGGTCCAAATTCACGGCAAAATGCGCGGGTGAAATCTTCCCAACGAGAGAGAGAATGGGTGCAATCCATCCATTTGAACCACTGCAAGGGTTCACCATCAAGGTGGAAAGAAGCAGTGAGGACCTTCTGTGCAGCAGGAATGTTGTAGAATGTAAAAAACTGATCGGCCTTATGGATCCAGGCGAAGGGGTCATCGCCGTCGGAGAAGTGCGGAAAATCAACCCGTGGCATCCAAGGGGAGCGATAGGGGTGACCACCGCCAGGGTCGGTGGGGGGACGCGGTGGTGGGATCTGGTCAGAGTCAGAATCCAAAGAACGATCGGTAAAACCCAGGGCTGAAGCACAGTGCCGATCAGACGCCACAGCCAGTTCACGGCGGAATTGTTCAAAATACCCCGGGAGGCGAGTTTCGAGAGCTGGTGGAAGCTGACCGGTGAAGGCCTCGGTAACCGCAGAGTGAACGGAGGAGTGAACAGCCTCAGCAAGCATGGTGGGAAGATTAGCAATGGTGGTTTCCAGAGCGGAAACACGATCATCCATGGGAGTGGCGCGGTGGCGTGGCATACACGAAGAAGAGAGTCCAGGATCAATGGGTGATACCAATGTTAGTATCCCAATAATCTGGGTCAACCTTGACCTGCGCTGCAATAAGAATGGCAACAATGGAAGAAGGAGAAGGAAGAATCCAATGAAGTAACAATTTCTGATTAAATTCAATTCTGCCTTTCACACCACAAACGTGGGGAATAAAACAACCTTTTGCTAGCTCACTCAGTGTGTGACTCAGCACCAAAGGACAAAGCCTATTCGATTGACTCCTTACACTTACTACTTATTATAATAAAACCCTTTAAATCCCTTACAATTAACCCTTGCCTTACAATTGCATCCTAACATCTGTGATCACAGCAATCACAATTACAAAGACCATAACAGCTTTGTTCTCTCTGCAGCGCTGCCCAATTTCCACCAAAATCACATCTCAAACTCTTCCAATTTCGAACACGACATGCCCGGTGAAGGTCAGTACCCTCACACATGCCCAATTTTCCCAAAAAGATAATTTTAATATCAGTGATGGGTTTTTAACAGGGGCTTCAATTGAGTTAGGGTTTTGTTCTGTTAGATCACATTTTTCACCAAAATCACATCTCAAACTCAAAGAGCAAGATGATCAAAAGCAACAATCTACATCGCCTTTCTTTGTTAAAAATATTGAACTGATCCTAGGTGAGAAGAAGCGTTTATACGCAATAAATTTAGTTTCTGAGAAAGTAGTGTTTAATTTACTCTTAATATATGCTTAATTTATAATCTAATCTTAATTTGTCTTCAATTTCTTTTAGAAATTAGAATTTCGATATCAATTTTATTTAGAGAATTCATATACTTAACTTTTCTTTTACAGATTCCTGATAAGCCTTCATCTTTGGAATGAAGCAACAAAGAAAATATCATGCACAGGTATTTTGTTTTATCTTTACATTTTCAAATTATTATTTTTTAAATCTGTTGTACCTAATTTGGACTGCATCGATAAAGCCAAGTTTCATATCTTACTGTTGTCCTTTTGATGGTTAGAAGAACTCAGAGCTTAATCCAAGCTTCTTATTTTATTTCCGAAATTATAGTTGTGGTTTTCTTTCACTAATGGTGCTGATTTGGTTGGAAATTTTGAATCTTTCAGGTCAGGCCCTCAACAATTGAAGAACAATGATTTGGTAGACTATTCGCCGGTAAACTTTCACCATTTCTCGCAATCACTTGATACATTTTTGAATCCAATGTGCATGCTTTGTGCAGCAGCAGTATATAAAAGCGAGAATTTGTTAAAGCATGTGTTGGTTGATATTCCCCATGGGCTAGGAAGGGAGGAGTGACTCCAAGCTTTACCTCGAGCCTTGGTTGCTGGCTTTGTGAAGACTGATAAGGATTTCCAAAGCAGGGGTATGGAATTTACAACTTGCTTAGTCTTTGTTCTTCTTTATAGGTTTTCTCATATTTTTCATTACAAATGTACTAATTCTTTCTACTCTTATTTTGTGGCTAGGTGAAACTTCTGGAACAACAGCAACCTTTGTAATAGTTGATGGATGGACCGTGACAGTTACATTAGTAGAAGACTCCCATTGTATCTTAGATACTCAGGGCGGTGCTGTTTCCACCTTAATTGTTGATTATACACTTGAAGAAAATGTAGAGAAGTGTGTATCTACTAAAATTCACTAACATTCCTCTCTTTTTATTGTTTCGTGGAATTGCTAATGGAATATTTTCTTTGTAATTGTAGAAGGCAGCATGTTGCTGCAAGTGGTGGGGAAGTTAGAAGGTTGGGCATTGTTGGTGGTGCAGAGGTGAGGGCTTTTAGACCTTTTTACTTTATTTTCCTGACGAAAACAAAGAAAAGAATACTTCTGTGGCTGAGTCTTAATTAAAATATGTTTTTCATTGTGTAATATATGTTGTTTTTACATTTACAGATTGGACCCCTCCGTTGTTGGCCAGGGTGTTTATGCCTTTCTAGATCAATTGGAGACATGGATGTTGGGGAGTTTATTGACACGCCCCGACCCCGATGTCCTGTAGACATCGGGGCGGTCACGTGCTGGCCGACACCCGAGGGGTGACGAAAGCCATTTAGAAGGTATAAAAACGAGAAATATGAATTTAGATTACACATTTAATAAGTATTTCAGGAACGTGTTCAGAACATACATCTAATTGGAAATATTACAAGAAAGAATACCAAATTTAATACACCAAAGAGTAGGTCCTACACCGAGAGGACTCGAAGATGCCAAATGCGGAAGTGCTTCGACGCCGGGATTGTATGCCTCGAATCTAAGCCCTGAAGGGGGCGCAAAACAAAGGTGAGTGGACCAATTTAATATACATATAAGAAAACAGTTATCAACGTACTATCCCCCAGATTTTATGAAAACACAATTATATCATGATAAACATAGGTTTTCTGAACCTAGAATGCCGTGCAATATTTCATGTCCTAACTCATCATGCAATATCTCGATTCATAACTCGCATACTATAATCATATTCATAGGG
This sequence comes from Crataegus laevigata, assembly GCA_963580275.1. Taxonomy (NCBI): domain Eukaryota; kingdom Viridiplantae; phylum Streptophyta; class Magnoliopsida; order Rosales; family Rosaceae; genus Crataegus; species Crataegus laevigata. The sequence goes on from OY756941.1 coordinate 8,420,654, forward strand.
GAATAATCGCTAGTGAATGTCCAATATAAACGCTTCAGGCCCCATGCCGGCTCCCCGTCCCTGAGCATACAGTCAGAGGAAACCACACTGCAGGCCCAATGCCAGCTTCTCGTCCCTGTACTCAAAAGTCAGAGGTAACACACTCCAGGCCCTATGCCAGCACCATAACCGTCGCCCGGGATGGACCGGAACCCTATCCCTACATCCGGTAGCGGAAGTGGACCTAAACCGTCGTCCGGGATGGACCGGAACCTTATCCCTACATCCCGTAGCGGTAATATCATAACTATCGCATATACATTTATACACTATCAGAACTATCGCACATACATCATTCTCATGCTATCATGCTTTTCATACATGCAATTCTACTAATAAAACATGTATTTTTAGAAGGGGACCACTCACAGTCCTTAGCCGTCCAACGCTGCGCTGCTAGCGAACATAGAAAGCCACACTAGTTGCCCCTAAGCACATAAAGGGTACAACTTAGTCAAACTCTGTTCTAACCATTTTATTTAGGAAAACGGACCTCAAAAACGGGTCCAGGACGTCCAAATTAGCCTAGGAGGGGTCCCGGACGGAACCCGAAAAAGTCAACCGTAAAACTAAAACTAAAAACCCTACGGGCCAGGGAACCGGGTTAGGTGTAAATGGGCCTAATGCCCAATGAGCATGGCCCAAAGGCCCCAAATCCTAATTTAACAAATAAACATAAAACAAATAATAAAAAGGGGATGGGTTTGGGCTAGGTTACGGGCCTGAGGCCCGAGAGGGTTGGGTCTGGGTTCTGGCCCAAAGGGCCTGGTGCACGCCGGGGTACACGAAGACGAACGCCGGAGCTTCCACAGCTCCGGCCGACTACCAATGGGGGGTCTAGGGTTCCGATTTAACTATGAAAATGAAGTACGAAGTGAGGGAAGAAGTTTGGTACCTTTGGTTCGACGGAAAACGGCCGGAGTTGCTCGGGAATCGCCTCGAGGCTCGCGGGTCCGCCGAAGGAGATGGGTGCGTACACCCCGTCTCAAATTCAACCCTAAAACTCACGGAAAACACTAATTAACTCCTAATTCCTAACTTAAACACGAAATAGGTGGGAAAGGGGGTCGATCTAGGGCTTACCTCGTCGGGGATTTCGAAGAGAACGCCGGAGAGTTCTCTGGTTCTTCTCCGTTCGTCACGGTGACATTGAGAGGGAGGGATGAGAGATGCGAGACGAGAGAGAGAACGAGGGTGCGTGTGTCTGTGGTGGTGAGGTCATGCGAGAGAGATAGGGAGAGTGGGGGTGAGAGGGTTACGGGGAAGAGAGAGTTCGAGGGGGTGAGAGAGAACAGAGAAGAGAGGGACAGGGGAGCGAGGGAGAGGGCTCGGGGGGACCAAAAACCAGGTGGGCCCAGTGGCTCACCATTTAAGAAATAAACAATTATAAAATTAAAAAGGGTTTTGGGACTAAATTGAAAGTTGTAAAACTTTAGGGATTAAATTGAGAGTCTATGAAAGCTTAGGGATTAAATTGGTGTAATAGAAAAGGATTTTGGGGGTAAATTTCTAGGTTTTAAATATAATTGAGGGGCGGGCGTGTCAATTCTACCCTCCTTACAAAAAAATTTCGACCCCGAAATTTAAAATCACTAGTAAGTTAAAATACTCGAAAATAGTAGGAAGAATATAGGTATATAATGAGAAATCAAATTAGAGGGGGTGCATCAAAGAGAATATGTCACACCGTCGCGAGCGGTTCGCAAAATCCTCTATCATGCCTCCAATCTCTTACTTTCTTCCCCATCAGTGAAAAACAAAGACATAATTTATAAAGATATAAAATTTAAACATATATTGACATAGGGTCAAAAGTAGATACGTAAAATACGTTAAGGCCAAATTAGATACGTACTAACATATAGGTCGAAAACTTAAGCTGAAATTAAGACCGAAAACGAAAATACTTTCCCCCAAAACAAACATTTGTAACATAAAATAATTAACTAGTGTAAAAAGAGTTAAAATACTTGCACTGAAAATTCAAAACTGAAAACGAGGATGGGTCTTGTCCAAGCGTACGTAACGACACGTACTTCGAGAACAGAGGTGTTTTAGGTCATGTCCTAATGATAGCGAAATCCGTAACGGCTGCCGTAAACGAGCCTACCTACTCACTTGCTTAACAACCCAACGAACAAGTTATCGATACAACAGTCGGCCGCCCGTGATATCAACCACTCATTCGTTGTCCTGATAAGTAAGCAATAATTTCCGATGGTGCACGATTGCACACTTTGCGAATTCGTTCCTCTAACTACTAGTCCGCAATACTACTCTGCCAACCTATGTTGCCTGTAGCAACTCTCATATCGTAACGCAAATAGTGTCGTACTCGACTGAACAGAACGGAAACCATCGTCGTAAAACTCCATTCAGAACCAAGCGCTCTATCCGTATCGGTTCTTCCAAATGTGACCAACTACTCCAGTGTTTTGCCAACTCTGAATCCACTTGGAAGAGTAACTTGGGATTCAAGAGAAGTGGCCACCATGTTGACAGCGAAGTCAAAAGCTCTGGCTAAGCAAACGGCAAAAGAGAAGTCTCATTCTCACGCTAATCACGGTCTGATAGTTGCTGTAATTCCCAATCCTTTTCTCAAAGCTAAATACTTCCATTTGACTGATTTAGTGATTCTCTTCCTCTTCTTCTACTTTCTCAGCATTGTTTTGTCTTGCTACCATGTTAGTAATAGGCCCAAAAGCTCAAACCAAGCAAGCAGAAAACGAGAATTCATCTTTCCCAACAAGCAGTATCTCTTGGGAGTTGTTGCAGTGCTCAATCCACCTCTCCATTTTTGCTTAGTTGCAGATTCATAGTCAAACAAGATTAATGTTGGTGGAAAGAAGAAGACCTGCCAGATCAACCTGAAAGCACCATGAAAGCGCACGCCTTTCGAGAGAAGCGAAAAGATCTTCAGATTCCCTTCTTGATCACGCCGGGGCGTCACATCAGAGTGTACTAAATAGATTTGCTAAGGATATTTGGATGTCAACGCACCTACCATCCACAAGATCTTGAAGAGAGATAGTGGGAGGGTACGTTGAGAGGAACACACATCATTGGAGAAGGAAACGATGTGATACCTATAAATTATAGTAAGATGGTGACACAACTTGCCGATCATCTGCACTATAATCCTCATCCAACTCTTTATTCAAGGCGGCTGAAATCTCACAGCCACGTGGAATTCTTTTTGCCAAGTCTGGTAAACTTTTGGAAAGGTTATGCTTCTAATGTTCCTGACCAAAACGATATGAACTAGGCGCATACTTCCGCCGAATCGATCGATCATCAATTTCTCACTGATTGAGCGAGAAACCATGTCGAGAAGGCTAACGAACACTCAAGAATTTGAGGGTCAAAACAAGTCCATTAAATCTAGAGTATAGGATATCGAAATTTGAACTAGAAACCATGCCGAGAACAAACGTTGGCATGATTCGATTTGTATTGAGAAACAACCAAGCAAAGAACGGCAAGGGACAGAGATAGAAGTCACTGTTTATGATTATTTGGTCAAATACCGAAATAAGGTTACTTGATTTCCTAACCAGAAAGAAAATAGGCCTAAGTCCAAAAATAGCTAAGAATTGGAAATAAGGTTTGACAAGGCCAAAGACGTTTCAAAATTACCAAACCTTGGGAGAACTATCACAAGGTTCAGAAATTAAGCATAATACCTCTGAATTGACAGAATGACTGTGAAGAAGGATACAAGGCAGTCTGTGTATGCATGCAGTGACACGGTTGGCTACCTTAAAGTGATGCTCTTGAGCAAACCAAAGCTCAATGAGTCCAGAGAAGTTCAAAGCAAAGCTCGATCTTCGTACAAAGATGAATATGGTAAAGTCTTGAACCATTACACTGAAAATTACAAGGCAGACAGGTAGGGGACAAGAGCACTGATCGGGTAGGCTACAAGCAGGAGGCTAAGTTCGCCTCTACCGAAAGTACGTGGATGAAGAGCTAGGGTTTACTACCAAGTACCAAACCCAGGTGAAGTTCAAGGAGTCTGTTTATCCAAACAAGTCTGGATCTTCATCATCTGAGTTCAACTACGACAACAGCAAGACTCACCACTCCGTTTGGGAATTAGTGAGAATATTGACTGTTGCCGAGGAGTTTTCCAAGAAAAGCATTTAATGTCAACAAAGTCAACGCTCGAAGGATTCGGTGAAAAGCTAACGGTCAAAGATTAAAGGACTTGACTTCGTCGTTGGAGAATACAAGAAGGTTATCGATAGAACAATCACTGGTGACTTGTTCCAAAGATTCACACTAGTTTGCTTCAGTGGTAATGAGTTCGGAAACATTGATTTGCTCCTACCAACTATCACTTACTAGTTATCACCTCAACTAGTACTTACTCGTTTTCCCTAACACGCACTTGGAAATTTCGAGTAATTATCACTAAGGCATGACTGTTCGCCAATCCAGGAAAACACATGTCGCAGAGTGATATCACCGTTTCCTGATTCCTAGTTGGTCTGAACCAACTCGTACTGCCAAGATGTCCGTTTCCCAAGACTTTCAATGTAGAGCCGACTCTGCCCGCAATTCCTAGGGAACGCATGTTGCAGAGTGGCATCGTCATTACAGATCTACAGCTGGTCTTGACCAGGCTTCCCTAAACTGAAATTTCTAGAACACGTCGATTCCCAGTAACACCGACTTTACCCGCCATTCCCTTGGAAGGCACGTCATAAAGTATCGCCATATGCTGAAAGTCGTCCACCCACCAAACACGTCATCAATGAGGCCTAATCCCGACACGAGTTTTAGTATTTCATCCCGAAGATGATAATTCAAACAGAGAAATTTGCACAACTGTGCCAAATGGCGCCAATTTCAGAAATTACGACATCCAAATGACGTCATAACTGACACACTACTATGGTGACAGAAGATCCTAAGTATGCTCTGAACAAACCACGCTCTGATACCAATCTGACACGCCCCGACCCCGATGTCCTGTAGACATCGGGGCGGTCACGTGCTGGCCGACACCCGAGGGGTGACGAAAGCCATTTAGAAGGTATAAAAACGAGAAATATGAATTTAGATTACACATTTAATAAGTATTTCAGGAACGTGTTCAGAACATACATCTAATTGGAAATATTACAAGAAAGAATACCAAATTTAATACACCAAAGAGTAGGTCCTACACCGAAAGGACTCGAAGATGCCAAATGCGGAAGTGCTTCGACGCCGGGATTGTATGCCTCGAATCTAAGCCCTGAAGGGGGCGCAAAACAAAGGTGAGTGGACCAATTTAATATACATATAAGAAAACAGTTATCAACGTACTATCCCCCAGATTTTATGAAAACACAATTATATCATGATAAACATAGGTTTTCTGAACCTAGAATGCCGTGCAATATTTCATGTCCTAACTCATCATGCAATATCTTGATTCATAACTCGCATACTATAATCATATTCATAGGGGAATAATCGCTAGTGAATGTCCAATATAAACGCTTCAGGCCCCATGCCGGCTCCCCGTCCCTGAGCATACAGTCAGAGGAAACCACACTGCAGGCCCAATGCCAGCTTCCCGTCCCTGTACTCAAAAGTCAGAGGTAACACACTCCAGGCCCTATGCCAGCACCATAACCGTCGCCCGGGATGGACCGGAACCCTATCCCTACATCCCGTAGCGGAAGTGGACCTAAACCGTCGTCCGGGATGGACCGGAACCTTATCCCTACATCCCGTAGCGGTAATATCATAACTATCGCATATACATTTATACACTATCAGAACTATCGCACATACATCATTCTCATGCTATCATGCTTTTCATACATGCAATTCTACTAATAAAACATGTATTTTTAGAAGGGGTCCACTCACAGTCCTTAGCCGTCCAACGCTGCGCTGCTAGCGAACATAGAAAGCCACGCTAGTTGCCCCTAAGCACATAAAGGGTACAACTTAGTCAAACTCTGTTCTAACCATTTTATTTGGGAAAACGGACCTCAAAAACGGGTCCAGGACGTCCAAATTAGCCTAGGAGGGGTCCCGGACGGAACCTAAAAAAGTCAACCGTAAAGTCAACGTTGACCGTTGACTAGACAAAGTCAAAGTCAACGGTCAAGGTCAAAGTCAACCGTTGACCGGGTCAACGGTCAACCGGGTCGGGTCAACGGGTCAGGGTCAACGGGTCAGTCAACCCGGGTCGGGTCAAGGTCCACGGGTCAGGGTTGGATCCGGGTCAGGGCTAGGGTTTGGGTCACAGGGATTTGGGCTTGGGTAAACTGACCCAAAAAGGGTCTTGGGTTTGGGCCAAAGGCCCTGGTTTGAGTAATGGCCCAAGGCTCATAAGCCTTAGGTTGGGCTTGGTTAAATGGGCCAAAGGCCCTAATTTCTCTAAGGCCCGAGGCCTTACTAACTAATATAACTAAAACTAAAAACCCTACGGGCCAGGGAACCGGGTTAGGTGTAAATGGGCCTAATGCCCAATGAGCATGGCCCAAAGGCCCCAAATCCTAATTTAACAAATAAACATAAAACAAATAATAAAAAGGGGATGGGTTTGGGCTAGGTTACGGGCCTGAGGCCCGAGAGGGTTGGGTCTGGGTTCTGGCCCAAAGGGCCTGGTGCACGCCGGGGTACACGAAGACGAACGCCGGAGCTTCCACAGCTCCGGCCGACTACCAATGGGGGGTCTAGGGTTCCGATTTAACTATGAAAATGAAGTACGAAGTGAGGGAAGAAGTTTGGTACCTTTGGTTCGACGGAAAACGGCCGGAGTTGCTCGGGAATCGCCTCGAGGCTCGCGGGTCCGCCGGAGGAGATGGGTGCGTACACCCCGTCTCGAATTCAACCCTAAAACTCACGGAAAACACTAATTAACTCCTAATTCCTAACTTAAACACGAAATAGGTGGGAAAGGGGGTCGATCTAGGGCTTACCTCGTCGGGGATTTCGAAGAGAACGCCGGAGAGTTCTCTGGTTCTTCTCCGTTCGTCACGGTGACATTGAGATGGAGGGATGAGAGATGCGAGACGAGAGAGAGAACGAAGGTGCGTGTGTCTGTGGTGGTGAGGTCATGCGAGAGAGAGATAGGGAGAGTGGGGGTGAGAGGGTTACGGGGAAGAGAGAGTTCGAGGGGGCGAGAGAGAACAGAGAAGAGAGGGACAGGGGAGCGAGGGAGAGGGCTCGGGGGGACCAAAAACCAGGTGGGCCCAGTGGCTCACCATTTAAGAAATAAACAATTATAAAATTAAAAAGGGTTTTGGGACTAAATTGAAAGTTGTAAAACTTTAGGGATTAAATTGAGAGTCTATGAAAGCTTAGGGATTAAATTGGTGTAATAGAAAAGGATTTTGGGGGTAAATTTCTAGGTTTTAAATATAATTGAGGGGCGGGCGTGTCATTTATAGTTCCAATACCATATGTGAAACAAGTCAAGGTATCTTTCTCTTAGTGGAACTTCAATTTTTAACAAGGTTTTATTCAATTCAATGCCATATATTGTTTAACCTGAAAGCTAACAGTCTTATATTGTTTTAAAAGCTTTCAAATGCCAGTGGGAGGCTTATTATTGCTTCTGATGGCATCTGGGATGCTATATCTTTTGAAATGGCAGCAGTCTTGCCATGGGTTGCCAACTGAACTTACTGCTAGACAAGTTGTGAAGGTTATTTGAACTACTTAGCTATTTTCTTGCAATATGCATGTTAACCTCAAAGGTTAGAACTCTTTCTTGTTGATGGTGGATTTTGTTGTAGGATGCATTAAGGTCAAGGGGTCAAAAGGATGATACAACCTGCATAGTTGTTGACATAATCCCTCATAATGCTACCGAACAGCCTTCAACTCTGCCAAAAAAGATTAACAAGCTTATGACCCTTTTGTGGCTGCTTGAGAGCTTAAAATAAGCCTATGAGAGATGATATGTCTTTCACTTCCTCAGCTTAAAAAAAAAATTTGATTGCAAGTTCCTGAGCTTTTTTTATACGTCTTTACTCAATCTGGTTGTTTTAAGGAAGTCGAAGAAGACAATGACATCTGCTTAACTCAAAGCTTTTCTTTGAATGGTTAATCAGTAATAAGCAAGCGTATACAAGGTTGGAGGAATTGGCAGTTGAAGTTGAGCACTTGCCTTTGAAGGCACCAAGAGTGGGTGTCTGGTCAAGGATCACCTCACCTCACCTTTTTTTTTTTTTTGTTTAACTATGGTTTTATTTTCTGATATGGATTTTCAGATTGAGTAAAGTTTGATGCTTTATGTTTTTAAGTAGGCATGTGATTTTTTTTCAAGCCATAGCTTAAGAATTGCTCTGGGCATCCAGTTCTCTCAAGTGGCTCCAGTTCGTGACACCTTGAGAATTCTCCACCAAATGGGTGTTGTTTTGATGTCTAGAGGTCAAATGCCCGTCGTCAAGGTAAGAAATTTTCCTCTTAGTTACACAAAATTTCGCTGGTTCTTGGTTGTTTCAGTGAGAGTTCATTAATCTGTGAGCATGTTTGGGAATTGAAGTGAATTGTGAATCTTGGTGGTTCTCTTTGCATGAAATTTTAGTCTATTTTGTGTAATTTTGGGAGTTGAAATGGATTCTGAAACTGGGTAATGGTTGTACATATTGTATTATTAGTGAAAAAAAAAATTTATTTTCATATCCTTAAAATAAAGTTAATACAATTGCATTGAATGATTTCCTTCATATATTGGCTTCTACAGGGTTGGAAAAGTTGCATGATGGAGATTTTGGCATGGAGGTGTGTAAGAGGACGGAGTACTTCATCCCTGAGGCAAGTCCTTTTACACAAATTCGTGTGGAATATATAGTTGTATACAAAGTTTTTTGTAAATGAAGCTAAAAGTACAACTTTCTTTGTGTACTTTTTATTTTTAAATGTTATTTAAGTCCTATGATGGGAGTGAAGGTCTGAAATTGCTGAAAATATACATAGCTACATCTATTTATTTTGATTTAATATTAATTAATCTTATATCTACTCTTAAACCTTTTATGGGTGTGTAATATGCTTGAATTGCTTAATTTGTTAAATCAAAGTTCCAAATCCATTCATTTGCAGCGAGCAACCAAAAAATTCACAGAAAGAAAAAGGAGAAAGTATTGGTTGATGATGAGGCCCTATTTAACTGGTATTCCTAATTCCAAATTATGAATGTACGTCAGAGTAAAATTAGTTGTAAACCATTCATTAGTTCATGGCAAATCACATAGGCATATCCCATGTTTGTTGATCATTGCAAATTTCAAACTACGAAAATTCAGAGCAATAAGCGAAAAGAACATGCAATGAGAAGCACAAAGATAGACAACAATTGATATCTGATACATCTCACAATTTGAAAAATCACACTTTTTTGTTCCATCGTGGATAATAAAATATCATGTAGATTCAGTTGTTTTCATTTATTTTTAAATAATTTAGAAATGAGTGTGTTAAATTTTGGTTTCAAACCCGCAACGGAGTGCGGGCTTCTTTGTTAGTGTATTCTATTTATTATGTAACCTTGGAATGCATTGTCTAGTGAAATCTAATATAGCTTTTTCTACACGGTATCAAGAGGCCTGGTTCTCTCTATTTCTAAAACACACACCCTTACCATCTCCATGGCCTCTGCCCCTACAGCCATTTATTCTTCCTCCACTAGTCTCTATCTGGAGCCCTAACGTTGCCTCATTCCTTAAGCTTACTGACTCTAACTATTTTCTCTGGTTGAGTCAGATGAAGCCTTTTTATTCTAACCATGTTGCTGGAGTTCTTGGCGCTCCTCTTGGTTTCAGGTGTAGGTTCTGCAATATACTTGGTCATCTTGTGACTACGTGTCCCCATAGGCCTATCTCTTCTTCTGCACCGATTGCTAACTTTCAGTCCTTTGCTGGTCCATCTTATACCTATAATACTGATGCTGCTGGTCTTGCTTGGTTCTTTGATACAGGCATAACACATTATATTACAAGAATGAGAGTGCTCTCCAGCATTTCACGCCCTATCACGGTAATGCCTCTGTTATTCTTGGTAGTGGAGATGCCCTCCCTAATACTCATATTGGTAGTATGCCCTTAACTATTGGTTTGAACACCTTTCATTTGAATGATGTTTTACTTGTTCCTAATCTTAAAAAGAAACTAATTTTTGCGTCTAAATTTACTCATGATAACTTGGTTGCTTTTACTGTTTTCCCCACTGGTTCTCTCTGACCTTGCCTCTAGTTTGCCTCTCTTTCAAGGTCACTGTAGGGATGCTCTTTACCCGTCACCTATTCATTACCTCACCCCACAGCTCTTTCCGCTTCTACATCTCATTTGTGGCATTCGCATCTTAACCATCCATTCGCTGATGTCTTATCCCGTTTAAAGTTTAAGTCTTCATCTAGTTCATCTAAATTTTGTTGTAAGCCAAGTGCGTTGGCTAAGTCACACAAGTTATCTTTTCCTTCAAATAAAGTTGTGGCACCTTTTCCTTTTTACTTAGTGCACTTTAATATCTGGATGACTTCTAATGAATCTATGTATAGGTTCAAATATTACGTGTTATAACTATAGTCGTTATTCATGGGTTTTTCCAATGTGTTGTAAGGATGAAGTTTTTCCTTACTTTTGCAAAGAATGAAGTTTTTCATCACTTTTGCACCCTCTGTCTCATGATTATAACAATTTTTCATATGACTATTAAATTCTTCTAAAGTGATGGTGGAACTGAGTATATCAATTCTTCTTTCAAACTTTTTTTTTTTTTTTTTTGAGAATGGAAAATATGTCATTACCAGGGCAAAGATGCCAGAAATACATAAAGAAAGCTTACTGCGAGGCAAACAACATAACAACAGAAATGGGCAGTGCAAGGGGATGAAATAAAACCCGACGCAACAAATAAGGCCAACTCGTCACCCTTTCCACTGCCACAACTAAATTAAGGAGGGCAAGGGGGTCCATCATTGTTAAGAACATGCATGTGAAGATGGGGGCCTATCAACCCACGTGAAGTCACACATATCCACACAGCTTCGCGACGCCAATAGGTCCGCCGTCATATTGGCTGATCTTGGAATCCAAGACCAGCGACAGTCTTGAAATGAATCTCCAAGCAATTTACTCCTCGAAAGAGCTAGAAAAGCCTCCAACCTGCCATTTGATATCTCACCTTTAAGGCAAGAAATAGATTCAAGGAAATCAAATTCGATAACAACAAGATTCATTCCAATTGCAATGGCTATCTTACATTGTTCATCATGTATCGTGTCCCCATACGACTCAATAAAATGGTTTGGCTAAACGTAAACATTGCCACATCTCCACCATAACCCGTCTTCTCCTTACTACCTCCAATGCCCCACTCACCCTCTGGATAGAGGGTGCCTTAACAGCTACATTTCTTATTAATCTCCTCCCTTATTCAATCTTAGGTTGGTCTAGTCTCTATTCTCGCCTAATTGGTCGTCTTTTTGATTTGTCATCCCTACGTACCATTAGTTGTGTTGTTATCCATATTTAGAGGCTTACACTACTAACAAACTGGCATCTCGCTTTAAGAAATATATTTTGTAGGTTATAGCTTGCAGCATAAAGGATATTCATGCCTCTGGCCCACTTAAACCGAGTTTACATTTCTTGCCATGTTGTTTTTTACGAGCATACCCCCTTTGGTCGTGTTGTAGCCGCAACTACATCTTCTCCCTGGTTTCTTCTCCTTATTTCTAGGTCTTCTTCACAATCTGATGCTCATTCTCTTGTTGTCCCCGATGCGCAACAGTCATCTGCATCACCACCTTCTGTGATTGCAACCCCGTTCTCGCATCTCATCTTCCTGTTTCATGTTCATCAGTTAAGGCCCGTCATCCCATGATTACTCGCTCTCGCACAGGTCAATCTCGGCTCAAACATTTCATAGATCCATCAGCTAAGGCCTGTCATCCCATGGCTACTTGCTCTCGCACAGGTCACTCTCGACCCAAATGTTTCACAGATGGCACCATCAGATATCCCCTTTCCCGTGGCCCTTGCTGCCACTATTGTGATTGATTTTGTAGAACCCATTTGTTATTCTCAAGCTTTCATTTCTGAATAGCGTGCTGCCATGAGTGAGGAGTTTAATGCTCTTCTGAAAAATGATATATGGTCTCTAGTTAGCTCTCATCCGTCCCAAAATATGGTGGGTTGCAAGCGGGTGTTCAAAGTTAAATGACATGCAGCTAGGTCTATTGAACGTTAATAAGGCTCAGTTAGTTACTAGGGGCTTTCATTAACAATAGGGATTCAATTACGATGAGACGTTTATTTCTATGGTCAAGCCTGCTACAATTCAAGTGGTTCTTAGCTTGGCAGTTCATCACGGTTAGTCCATTTGTCAACTTGACACTAAAAATATCTTCCTCCATGTTTACATGAAGGAGGATGTTTATACGTCACAATCCCCTGGCTTTGTTGATCCTTAACGTCCTTCATTTGTTTGTAAACTTCACAAAGCATTCTATAGCCCTAAACATGCACCTCAAACATAGTTTCACCGGTTTAGCTCCTTTATCGTGTGCCATGGTTTTGTTCAAAGCCAAGATGATCCCTCATTATTCACGTTTCAGCACTCATCTTGCACTTTGTATTTACTCCTCCATGTTGATGATATTGTGTTGACCGGAAGTGATATAGTTATGATATTGTGACACATGAAAATTTACAGTAAACTATGATCACTTTTAAAAGAGTTTCCTTAGTAGGAGTAGGATTATCTCCCCTCTTTTTTTTCCCTCCCCTTCCCTCTCCTTCCGTCCCCTCCTATTTGAACAGTCACAGTTAAACTACATCAACATCTTATATTAATTTTTTATAAAAAAAGAAAAACAAAATAGAAAATGTGAAAGAAAAAAATGAAAGTGGATGAAAAAAAAGGAGGAGAGATAATCCTAATCCTTTCTCTTCTAGATATTATGTAACTTGGAATGAATTATGTAGTGAAATCCAATCATAGCTTTTCTACATCTGGTCCAATAGCCCTCCTGCTCCCACGTGGGATATCACGTAAAATTCACTCATACAGCTGCCACAAACATCACATGAATTCACAGCAAACAACATATATTTTATACAGTATTTGGTAGCAGAATATATATAAATAATATATAGAACAAAACAGCAGAAATCATACACGAGTGTTCCTTAGTTGTATATGAACATATTAATCCCAGTTAAATATTTATATATTTTCAGAATTACATTTCGTCCTCACAGCAGCCAATTAAAACTAAAAATAAATTTAGAAAAAAGACACAATTAAGATGAGTGATGGATCGAGGACAATACGGATCGTAAACTCATCGGGAACGGCGATTAATCAGATGATAAGAAGTTCTACTCGGCCTTTGAACGTGTATGATTGATTCAGAAACTGCACAAGTTGTTTTACAAGATAATGTAGAAAGATTGAAGAATCCAAACCTTTCACTCACACTCCTTGAGACCTTGGCACCAGCACTTGAGTATCCTTGATCATCGTCGTCGCCGTCGTCGTCCTTGGAACACTCAACCAATGCAGCAAAGAAAGGATCCTTTGGGACATAATTAGCTGTATGCCTCTTGCCCTTGGAGTTGCTGTGTCTCACCTGAATATCATCCACGATCAACTTTTTTGAGGTGATTTTCTGATTACTGACTCTGGGAGGAGGTTGTGGGAGGCGCTTCAGTGAGGAAAATAATTCCTTCTTGTTGTTGCTGCTGCTGCTGCTGCTGCTAGGTTTCTTTGGAATTCCGGGAACATGTTCCCAAGAGAAAGGGACGCCGGGAAATCGAAGTGGGGTGGCCGGACTAATAGGAGGAGAAGAATCACGATCGAGATTACAGGACGACGAGAAGAAAGATGAAGACGAGGACGATGAGGAAGAAAATGACGGTGTTCTTTGAGAAGGGTATTGATACTTCTTCATGGCTGAAAATATAGAGTTACAATTTTTTGAGACAATTCGGGTACGGCATTGGCCACCACTTGCATGATCAGTAGGTGAGGAGGACTCCATATGATATATGGAGAGTAGCACTACTTTTTTAGTATCTTTCGATTCATCCTTCTCCAACTGTGTCTATAAAAATATATGGTGCTACGTACAGATCCCACTGTCTCTTTAGATTAAAAGATAATAATTAATGATGATTATGAATTATTATTTTGATTAACTAGTAAAACGACCCCAAGAGAATTGATCAATATGACAAAGTAAGGAAAGAGACAAGGACTGTCACGTATGACTACCATGTACTTATTTTCTTTTAAATGTGAGTGTGAGGTCTTAAGGTGGAGTTAAATATTTCAAATGCGGGAGGACCAGTACATAAACCAAGAAAACGATTCCATATTTGAATTTCTACCATTGTGGTTCTATAGAGAAAAATTACCATATCAACTATTGATATCTATTACAAACTATTTTCTATTTTTTTTTTTTTTTGCCTTTTTTAGTTTTTCAATTTTTTAGTTGGGGAGTAGGGGTTTCGGGGTCCACATTAGTAGCAAGTTTTCTTAAACCCGCCAAATGAAATTCTAATATAAAGTAAATTATAGTAATGATTCATTAACTTTAACCTAATTGGAGGATTGTTCTCTCAACTAAAAATATGTGATCATTGGTCTCTTAACTTATCAAAACGTGTAGTTATGGTATTTTCCATCAACTCCTTAAGAACTTCCGTCAAAATGAGTCATCATGAAATGACCATTGCTACAATTGGGTTGAGGTCTATTACTCCAATTGGGTTAAAGTTGAAGGACTATTGCTACAATTTTTTCACTTTGTTTTCCATATTTGCCCATTGATTCAACCTCACGTTCGTGGCACGTAACTCATTTTGATGAAAGTTCTGACGGAGTTAACGAAAATGACCATAGCTGCATATTTTGATGAGTTAAGAGACCAATGGTCATAAATTTTTAGTTGAGGGACCATTGCTACAATTTACTCCCTGGTATATAGCTTTTTATATGATCATGTCGGGAAGGGAGGGGGTAGGCCATATGGGGTCGAAGTATAGCTCTGCCTCTGGTCTTATGTTCTAATATAGTGTATGATGAGTTTTGGTCTATTGTGTGGCTCAATTCATATTCCTCACTCTTAGGCATGTTAATTGAATGGAAATTGAAATTCATTTATTACAATATAGAAATGAGAATCAGTTTACTTCTAAGCTTTCTTATGTGTCAAATACCTAAATATTAGGAATCAGATCAACTAGAAAAGGGGTAGTTATTCTGATTCTCTTTCCTTATTTTTCTTATTTCTATGTTCTCTCATTCATTCTTTATTCCGTTCATGAAACATATTGTTATAATAAAAAATAAACACTAAAAGCTGGAGATAATGACTATAGTTGACTCATCATGCGAAATTTTAAATTTGATTCATATGAATAGCAATTTGATACCAAATTATTACTCTTAACTATTGACATGGATAAAATGGAAAATTGAGTACCAATGTGGTGACGATGTTTTTGTTGGATTACTAATTTCATTAGAAGTGTGATTGTGTAGATCTGAATTATATAAAATCTAGAAGGTTTTTCCTTGTACAACTTGTACTTCTTAGAAAGCAAGTTTTTTCCACCCCATTAGTCTAAATAAAGGCACAAAGCACAAGGAATATTACTCATGAATTCCTTAATCCTTTATCTCCCTTCTTTTCTCTTTAGTCGATCTCCCTCTTTCTTTCCCCTCTAAATTCATACTACAACACATTATTAGCATGGTCCCATATTATGGTAACGAACTGAAGAATTTGGGAGAAGGATCTTCTATAACTAATATTCAAAGGCTTTCACCGTTTCCATCCAATCCATGATCATCCATACGCTAGATGCAAATGAGATTCTTAAAGAGGTTTTGGAACCTAAAGTTCCATATCTAAGTTCAACTTTGTGCTTTGTTGTACTTAGCTCTTTGCATTAGACAAAACATCTTCTTCGTTGTTGATATGTTAATAAAGATACAACACTACGCCTACTTGCATCCACTAAACTGGCATAAAGACGTTTTTCTATTACTATGGATTTGGGCTCATCCCTCCGCATCTTGAGTGGATCCAACCCCTTAATCCTCAAAATGATGCTTGCCTTGTTTTGTTATACTGACGCATCTTACGTATCAACTCACACAAGGCATACTCACAGACGATTATGTATTTACCGTTAGGGATACCGCAATATCTTGGAGGTCAACAAAATAGACCGTAGTTGTGAAATCTTCGAATCGTTCCAAGCTACCCGCATCTCATTACGCCACACGTGAGAGATATAGTTGAGAGCTCTTATTGAACATATTCAAAGTACCTGAGGTTTTTCATTGATCATTGAATCCCAATAGTAATCTATGAAGACCATGTCACATGTATCAATCAGACCAACACATGATACATCAACCAAGTCAACACAAAGTATATTGCCCTCTCATCACATCAACAAAGAATTCGAAGATTGAAGTTAAGCAAATCTGATCCCCAGACAACTTTTCCAACCTCTTCATGAATTGCCAAAGTCTACATTCCAGAAGCTTGTTTGAGGAATTGGTATACAAAAATTGTCTGATTTGCAATACTTGTAGTTCTCATTTAGAAGTTTTGTTAAACTAAGGGTGAGCATCTAGAAGTAAACTCACTTGACCTTAATGTACTTTCTTTCACTTAGATTAAGTGCATTTTTTTCCACTGGATTTTAGCTACCTGACGAGGTTTCAACGAGGCACCTATCCTAGGATTGTCATTCCTTTGTGTGTGTTCCACTTAAGTTCCGAATGTGTTTAGATTTGATTTGATGCAACTTCTCACATTTTTCTTTAGACTATCGATTTTATCTTACCTTGAATTTTACCATAATCAGGTTTTGTGAGTTTTACTACTTATGCATTCTTCCATTTATTTTTTAGAGTTGCATTCGCTCATTGTGCCGACTAGACGATACCACTTTCATCAAATAATTCTACATCATTACATGAAGACCTAATACACTATTTATTTGAGTAGTTAGACCTAAGTGAGAGTATTGCCGTTCTAATTTTACTAGGAGTGTGATTATGTAAATCATAGTAGATTATGTATAAGAATTTTATGAGATTTAGAAGATCTTTCATTGTACAATTTGTATTACATAAAAAAACAAATTTCTAACTCTCTTATTAATATAAATAAAAGCACAAAACATAAATATATTACTCATGAATTCCTCAAGTCCTCCTCCCTATCCCATTCCCTTCCTTACTAAATTCACACTACAATAATTTTGTAATTGTATTGTGTGGTCACTCTGGTGGGGTTACAAAGGGTGGTTGGGAGGAATCACGTGGACATGGGTTCAAATCAAATAATTATATTGAATAACAAGTCCCTAAAAGTCTCTTTAAGATCCTGTGTTCCTTCGAGGGGTCCACCTATTCAATGCCATGTTTCCTCTTCTTTTCCTAGCTTTATGAATTGGATACTCTCCTGAGCTGGATATCAGGATTTTCGGAATCAAACAACATGGATTTTTAGATTTTGATCCAAAGACTACAAACAGAGAATCTCTCTAAAAGTTATAATAATTGTAACCGTTGGATCAAAATTTAACGGCTCATGTTATTTGATCTATAGGATCCTGATCTCCTGTTTAGGAGAGGATCCAAATTCCTAGTTTTATTTTTAGTTTTTAACTTTTAATATTTATATTGGAAAATTAATGAGAAACAAATTGACACAACATAGAGAGAGAGAGAGAGAGAGAGAGAGAGAGATTCTTTGATTCATAATCAAGTAGCCTCCAATCAAAGGTAGCTGGTGACTTCACGCATTCATTTATACATTTTAAGGGTAATGCTACATAAATTAAAATTTTAAACTATATTTTGTAATATTAGATTATTATTTAAGTATTTATTAACGTACTTATTTTTTAGTAGTGACACGTCATTTAGTTTAAAATTTTAGTTCTCTAGCATCACTCTACATCTTAATCACTCTTCAAGAACCTTTCTATTTTCCTTAACAAATTTAAATAGTGCAAAACTAATCGATTAATGCAAGATGTTAATTGGTGATCAGAGGCATTAATTCATTCAATATTGTTGAAGTGA
Source organism: Crataegus laevigata (assembly GCA_963580275.1). Taxonomy (NCBI): domain Eukaryota; kingdom Viridiplantae; phylum Streptophyta; class Magnoliopsida; order Rosales; family Rosaceae; genus Crataegus; species Crataegus laevigata. The sequence continues at coordinate 8,438,768 of OY756941.1, forward strand.
CCGTGAATAAGCCGCATTCAATAAGAAAGTGAGACGTCGATGACCATACAGATGCATGAATTACAATATGACAAGATTTATTATTTGTCTAGTGCTAATTTTTTAGTTTGGTACGAAAATCTAATTTCATATAAGTTGTCATTTTTCTGTACTCGTTATCTGCTTGATTTAAGTGTATCTGAAACATTTTATATTTCTTTTGTGGTAAAAAAGAAAAAAATAATAACACAAAGGAAACATCTTCATCCTTGCATGGAATTTTATCATGTACAACGTTGTATGCTCCTCCCAAAAGTTATTGTATTATTTTCATAGGCTTCCAAATGAGCAGAGGATAAATGAGTAGGAAGTTTCTCCCCATGTCCAGAACACACTCATGGTGTTGCATTGTGGACCAAAAATCATTGCCAATTGGCATCGGAAGCTTATTTATTCGTTTTTTTTCTTCCAATTCTCCTCAAAGATGTAATCATTACGAGATTCAAAAGCGTGCTGAAATAACATATGATGATGAAGAAGTTGATAAGCATTTAGCTTTACGGGAAATTTTCAAACGAATAATTTCAACGAAATTTTTCTAATGATTCGGATAAGAAGGTATATCTTTTCAATTTTAATCCAAAATGTTTTACGCCATTTTAGTACTACGATCTAGTACTATTCATATTCATATTCACTTGTAAGTGAGAACGATTTTCACCAAAAGCGAATTTAAACCACATTATTACTAGCCCATTGTGAGATTTATCCCACTTTCCTCACTCTCTTGATGTAGATAATATCGTTTGTTAAAAAAAAATATTTCGGAAATGGATGTATATTCCAATATCATAAATTCATGCAGATTCAGAAATTTAATAATCGGATTAAATTTCACATTTTCAAAATTATAGAGTCGTAAGGCTTAATACAAAGATCAAAAGTATCCCACCTCTCTACATAAGATATATTTTTATATTTCTCATTTTTTTTAATGTATTTTTGGAATTTTGGTTTCGAATTTACACCAAACGGAATACTTGAAACTTAATGAATTTTGCTATCCAAGTTGCATCCCTAGTAAGAGCCTTGGTAAATTTTCTTACTTAGGGAGGGAGGTAAATAGACTTGGACAATACCCTAGCTAGGCCATGCACGTAACGAAGAAACAAGTAGAAGCATAGATAGTTTGTACATTGCTAGATAACAATAATGACTCAGACGCGAGAAAGTACTTTGCAAATCTGAATTGAGCCCAAGAAAATTCCATAGAATCCCTAGATTGAGAGGGCAGAGCTGCCCAAGTCAAGCAAGTCCGACCCGATTTGAGAGGGTGGAGGTGCACTTATCAGCCAGTCCTACTAAAGTTTTTCTACACAATGTGTACATGTTGCATCACCACAATCGTGTGAAAGCGGAACTCTATAAATAGCCAAGCGCTTTATTTGCTAGAAGGATTGAGATTACTACGCAAATGAGAATTGTTCCCATAAGAAAGTAGTTTGCACCCAAAAGAAAGAAAACATAAAATACACATTGAACAATGAAACAGAAGCTGTTGAAGAGAAGTGCATAGATTTCCTCAAAGATCAAAATCCCAGCTTAGTGGAATAGAAGAACTACACAAATTATCGCCATAGGTGAGGGAAAGAGATACTTAAAGGTGTCTCCCAAAACACTAACCCTTTCCCCATTCTTCACCAGAACAAGTCTTTCGATCGGCAACCACACAAGCCTATGACCACTTTCATGGTTCCCTAACCACTCAACCCTTTTCCAGCAAAAATTTCCACAACCAAATCCCAAGTCGTGCCTTGTTACTTTTAATCACATTCCTGAGTCCTAACCCTTTTTCCATCAGGACATTTTATTATACACTATTGTTCTATCCAATGAACCCTGTTTTGCTCAATCATATTGCATATATCGAAGTAACTTTGCCTTTCAAATTCTTCCTTGTCAACCAACCCTCGGCACTCATAAGAGTCTATTTAACATAAGTCCCCCAAAAACAAACAAAAAGAATGATAAGAAATCCGGTTTCACAAGAACCACCGTTCCCCATGTAACAATTTGACTACTGTATTTACCACACCCTACATTACATACAGATATTGACAGACCGGAAGACATATAACTTCTTTTTATCAGTCCAAAACGAAGCTGAAAGTGTAAAAAACAGACCCTAGCTAACTTGACCAAGACGGTCAAGCAATTGAGAAGGTTAAGCCTGGGAGTAAGCTTAATGGAGATGGCCGGTAAGCACTATTAAAAAAAACTTCACATATGAACCGTGGGTTAACCAGTAAACAGGTCTAAAATGATATAGAGCTAAAATGACTTTGGAGTCATCATATTAATGCCAAACAATCAAACTGAGTGGGCAGATAAACAAACCACTTGTTTATTGATTCCCACAAACCATCAAGTAGGAAAGCTATTGGTTCACACATTCAAACCAACACATCAATATCAAACACGAGCAATAATTATAAACACACATTATATAGTTAAACGTAATGCATTTTCTCCCTGTTAGTTGGAACAGTTGTTAAGTAGAGTTGTGTCTTTTGAGAAGAGCTATGTTTAGGAAGAGTTGTATCTCTATAGAAGTCTAGGGTTGTGTCTGCAACTCTTGGAACTAATCCAAGAGTTACGTCTGTTATGAAAAGGTCTGAATGTTATTATAAATAGCCAATAAAATGGCCTAGTGTTGTAATCAATTTGAAATCAATAAAGTCAGTTATCAATAAAGCTTCAGTTTCCCGTTTTAAACTCTCTTCCGTACTCTCTCATATCCATCTTCCTCCAACAATTACTGGGTTGAAAAGATCCAAAGAGACGAGATGCGGCATCAGTGAAGGGAAAAGTGCATGCCAAAAACAAAAACAGATAGAGCATCACTGGATCAGATGACAACACAAATCATAATGTATTACAAAGACGAGATGAAATGAGAAAGCAATCATACGTAAAGGATAAGCTGCATCAATTACCAGACTTTAACTAACTAACATTTCAGTCAATTTTGCAAGTACAAGATTAACAAAAAAAGAATACATCGCTACTTAAAGAAATACACAGGGGCATAGTACATAACATTTAACCAACCATAAGAAAACTTGTAATGATAAGTTACCTGTCACTAGGATGGATCTACAAACACAAATCACCGACTGACAATCATACAACATTAATCTACAACAACTGCTTTCAACAGTTGGATATATAGCTATACAACATTCAATGTGCAAAATCAAATCAGCATACAAACCAGCCAACTACTTACTCATTTTGAGACCAAAAACACTTCCGGTTTCTTAGCTTTGCTCGGGGTGTTAGCATTTGAAGACGAATTAGCAGCTGCAACAGTCTTGGCAGCCTCACGTGTCCTCTTATCGAGCTGAATGAGACTCTGGGTAGCCAAAATTGCCTGGGGCACCAAATCATGAGACGCACGCGCATACAGTCGCCTTACTGCAACGGAAGCCGCATCCTTAACATCCTGAGAATTCAATGGGGCCAACAAACAATGCCCCAAAATTCGCAATGCAGGCTGCAAAAGCTCCCAAGGTAATGGAATTCTGGACCCCTTTGGCTCCAAATGTACGCCATTGCTACCGGGTTTCTCAATTCTCATCGTCAACTGGTCCATTTCTTCGGTCACAACGTCAATCTCATCGCTGCCCTCCAGGAACAACCCCGGATTCATATCGGGCTCGTTGGTATCATCATCACCGAATTGTCGCAGACAAGAGCAATCCTGGCCGGCCCAAGAAGCTAGGAATCGACAAAAATCGATCTTGGACCAAGTGGGCATCTGGGAAATGTGCTTGTAATAGGAATCCAGGGCAACGCCAACGATGCAGGCACGTTTGGTGGACTTCACCGCAACCTGAGGTTCAAGCGGCGGCGACAAAACCCCAATGGATTGGTGGGGGGCGGTGGAGGCAGTGAGGGGGTTGGGTTTCTGGAGGCGAGGGGTGTGGTAGAGAGAGGGTTGAGAGAGATCGGGGATCGAAACGACGACAGGCTTGCCGTTTCGAGCCTTGGTCTCGGCGGCGTAGATGGCGAGGAGAACTGCTTCGAAGCCGGCGAGGGAGGGCAGAGAGGGGGAGTCAGAGGAGAGAGAGTGGACTCGGGAGAGGTAGAGGCCGGAGAGGAGGGGGAGGAAGGAGAAAACGACGAGGCGTAGATGGGGGTCGGAGGAGAGGAAGGTGTCGTAAAGCCAGTGACAGAGGGGGTCGGATCCGGAACCGGAGAGAGGGGAGGAGAGTGCAGAAGAGACGGCGTCGTAGGATTGAAGGGAGGAGAGAAGGGAGAGGGCGGGGCGGTCGGAGTCAGCGAGGGAAGAGAGGGACTGGGAAAGGGAAGGATCGAGGAGTGAGGACAAGGAGTGGATGCGGGAGCGGCCTTTGGAGATAGACTCCCACCAGGAGTGCATGGGGTCGTCGGCGGAGACAGAGTTGGAGGTGGAATCAGGGTTAGGGTTGGGGTTGGGTACGGTGGCAGTGGTGGTGGAGGAGGCAGAGGATGTGGGGGAGTTGGTACTGTGGTTTAGGTGGAAGTCCATAATGTTGACTTTGGGTTTGGACTGTGTGGGCAAACGTAATCTGAGAGAGAGAGAGAGAGAGAGAGAGAGAGAGAGAGCTTGGTTTACGCGGTTTCTCTTCTCTTTGAGTCGAGTGTTGAGTTTTCGTTTCTCCCACAGAGGCGCAGGCGCAGAAGCAAACGCAGAGGCGGACGGCGGCTGGGTTTAAGTGACAGAGTGGGAGAAGATACCAATACAGAACAAGACAAAGCGTGAAAAGAAATGGGGTGTTTCCTCCGCATGACTGAGCTTCGGATTTCGGTAACTGCATTTTTCACCACAAGCTTCCGTGTGATTTGTAAAATGAAATGTAAATTACAAAAAAGTACCTCAACTATTGGGTTTTAACACTTTCATACCTCATTTTTAAAAAGTTTCAATGTCATATATTTGCATATGAATTTGTTACAATGTCATACCTTCCGTTAGTTTCTCAATTTAATACTGACGTGGCGTGTGACGTGACACACTTTATATTAAAAAACTAATAAAATAATATTAAAAACTAAAAAAAAATATTTAATATTTTTTAAATATTTAAATATTAATTAATTTAAAATAAATAAATAAAAACCATCAGACCTTCCCCCATCTCGTCCCCCCTCCTTCTCCTTCCTTCTTCCCCATCCCCATTCTTACAACCTGAAGAAAAGAAAGAAAAACAAAAGAAAAAAAAAACCATCAACACACACCCGCACCTGCACCCCTTCCCCCCACGCCCCTACCCCACCCCCCCCCATCTTTATCTTTTTCCCCATGTAACCCATAAAAAAGGGGGAAAAAAAAAACCCAGATTCGGGTTCATGAAGGGGTGGGTGCGGAGGGAACTGTTTTGTTTTTTTTTCTTCCAGGAATTGGGATCTGGGGAAGAATGAAGGAGAATGAGGAGGAGGTAAGGATGGGGGGAAATGAGGGCGGGGCATGGGGGGGAAGGGTGCGGGTGCGGATGTGTGTGACTGTTTTGTTTTGTTTTTTTTTTTTTTAGGAATTGGGATCTGGGGAAGGGAGGGAGGGCTAGGTAGGGGCCGGGGGGGGGGGGGGAGGATGCTTTTTTTCTTTCTTTTCTTCTGATTGCAGGAATGGGGATGGGGAAGAAAGAAGGAGAATGAGGAGGGGCAGTAGGGGCGGGAGGATGCTTTTTTTTTTCTTTTTTCTTTTCTTTTCTTCAGGTTGCAGGAATAGGAATGAGGATGAGGAAGAAGGAAGGAGAATGAGGGGTGACGGGGTGGGGGTGGAGGTGGGGGGAAGGTTTGATGGTTTTTTTTAATATTAATTAATATTTTAATATTTAAAAATAATTAAATAATTTTTTTTTGTTTTTAATATTATTTTATTATTATTTTAAGATAAAATGTGCCACGTCACACACTACGTCAACATTTAACTGAGGAACTGACAAAAGGTATGACATTGCAACAAATTCGTAAGCAAAGGTATGACATTGAAACTTTTTAAAGATGAGGTATGAAACTATTAACGACCCAATTGACACACCCTGACCTGAAAGTGGGGCGTGCTGGCCGTCATGTGAGCGTAACGTAACCATATGCACAGTGCGGAAGCAAGATGAATAATAGGAATTCGAATGAATTAAAACCAAGCCACTAGCAACCTAATTAAGATAGTGTGCCAGAGCGAGAATTATAGTGCTTATACAGAACGTCCAATGAGATCCTCGTATGCCACCAATGAACACTAGCTACTTAGAACCTGGAGGGGAGAAAAATAAAGTTGAGTGGGTCAGCAAAACAAATCTTTTCAAAATCATTCTTTTCTCAAAAGTTATAACCCCTCTCCATAAAACCTGTATAATTTCCCAGAAGTAAAGTATATACTCATATATATAAATCTCGAAATCATGCTGGAAATATGTGTGTATGCCATGCCAAAGTATCATAACTGAAAGCCCAAATTATAACTCTGTGGATGTGATCAAGTGCCAGATAATCAACTCAACCCTCGGCTGTATATAGCTCATAATAATCTCATCATATCATATAGCTCATAATCAACTCAATCATATTGTATATATATCCTACACACAAATCAATACCACCTCTAGTGGTTTGCACAATGCTCTAGTGCTATAATAACGTGAAGACTGTGCGAAGGATTCGCAGGCCACTTACGAGTCGAACCCACTTATAGTGGTCTATACGACAGGACTGTGCACCTAACTTGGATCCAAGGCGAGCATGCGGTGCGGGAGGTGAACATCACGTGAAAGACTATACCCCTAACTCTGGGCGGCGACCACTGTGTCGCCGGTTTCTGGGGAAATTTTCAAAACGTCCTAACTCACTCATTTTCAACAATTTTTCGTGAAACAAGTTCCAAAATGAAGATCTCGACGAGACGAACAAATCCATACCTGCCTCGACCCCTAACTCACCGGAGATTCACCGGAAAATGCCTCGATAATTTTGGCCAAAATTGAAACTCTCCGTTCTCGTTGCTCCGATGTCCAAAATCTTCAAACGAAGTACTCCGAGCCTCCTAAGAACCTCCATAAGCTCCCTATGAGCTTAAAAACTCCTAAAAATCACCCTATAATTAGTGCATGAACAGTAGCCAAATCGGGGGTTAGGATTCCGACGTGAAAACAATGGAAATCTCACCTAAAACTAGTATGGATGAACTCGTGGTGACGAGATGAAGACAATGGTGGTCCTTGCTTTCTCGATCTATGAAGTTTCAAAGGGTTTATGGGTGTGTCCGTACGTGAGATAAGAGAGAGAGTGAGAGTGAGAGTTCGAAGGAGAAAGAGAGAGAGACAGTCTGAGAATTGAGAGAGAGGGACACATGAGTGAGATGAGAGAGGGGATGTTGGTTTGTGTGGTCTAAAAGCCACCAATCACAAAATAAAATCTCCTTAGTTCCCATTGGTCCCAAAACTTTGGGATATCAAATAATTGAGCCAAAACCTTTGCGTAAAATACAAACGTACCCCCACGCTCAAGGGTAATTCAGTAATTTCACATTTACGATATGAAAAATCCGGGACGGGCTGTCACACAATAGTTAAGGTAGTTTTTTTTGTAATTTACGCTAAAATGAATTACAAAGTTTTGGAATGTATTCAATTACGAATTTGAGAGATTTAAACAGATTTATAAATTCATGAATTTTTAAGAATTTTAATTGATTTGTAGAGATTTCATGTTAAATTTTGATTCAATTCTCTCGAAATCTCATGGGGTGAGGTGAGATTTGTAGATGTTTAAAATACTCTACGAAATTTCTCCAATTCCCTCTAATTCCTCAACTTTTTCAAATTCTTTAAAATCACATTCTAATTGAATACACTTGAAATGTTATAAACTTTTTTAAAATTCTAATTGAATACATTCAGATTTCTAAATATTTTAATAAACTATCTTAAAATTATGATTGAATACACATTGAATTTTAAAAAATCACTTAAAATCCTGATAGATTCATTAAAAGAATTAAAATCTCTCAAAATCCCAATTGAATACACCCTCCTTAATTTGTTGTGATTTTATAATTGTAACTTTTTTGTCAATTTCATCATTTTATTAATATTATTTGTTGTCGAAGCTGAATGATTGAGTTGAGTTCAAGCCGACTTTGAACTATTTTGCCCAAAAAAAAAAAAAAGAACCGAACATACATAGTATTCAAGCCTGACTTGTTTCTTAATCAACTTAAATTAGGTTTGGTTGGTTCTTTTACGAGCTGGGCTTTTGAGGAGCTAAACACGAGCTTAACTCTGTGATAGTTCAAACAGTTTTGACCCCGTTTACAGGCCTAATTATGTCTATTTCAAAAATTATTTTCAGATTAAACTACTAAACACATTCTCAAATTATAAAAAGTAGAGTTATACTAGGTAAATTAAATTTGTAATCTAAATTATACGTCACCATTAAAAAGTAAGCACATTAATCTATACTTATATAATAGTTCAATCGTCAAATTCTCTATCACTTAGTTTATAAAATCTAGTTTACAAATTTTGTTTTTCTAACATTACCCATCCAATAAAGTTGTTTTGTAAAACTAAAATGATAAATTTTCGTAAATTCAATTTTGTAAACTAAGAATGTAAATTTATAAACTGAAATAATATAAAAGTTAATGATTAAATTATTACATATATATTAGTTGATTTACTTATTGTTTTATTGATAACGTATTATTTAGTATACAATTTTAGTGTACAAATTTATTTAGTTGCATTACTCGACCGAATCCCTATGGGTGCGTTTGGTATGCGGGACGGGACGGGACGAGACGTTCCGTCCCGCGTTTGGTACGCCTAAAACGGGTGGGACGAGGCGTTCCACGGGACAAGTTTTGGATGATTTTTGGTTCCACCTCCCCCCATGGAACGGGGTTGTTCCACGTCTGTGGGACATAAATTTTTAACATTTTAGGACAACAATGCCCCTTGTCTTTTTCAAAATTTACAACATCCGTCCCATCCTGTTCCGTCCCGTCCCGTCTGCGTACCAAAAACACCCACCAAACGAGCTCAAGAAAATAGAAGTCCCAGCGCGCCTTTTCTCCTTTAAGTCTGTACACCATTCTAATGGTTGAACCGCCGCCGCTCACTGAAGCAGCAGAACGCCAGGGAACCACTACTTCCCCCAGCACCAAAATCGTTGAATTACCATTGCCAACCACCTCGGATTAAACTGTAAAATATTTACCCATCCCGATCCACCTAGGGCTACCATTCCCTCCACCGCATCACCAGGAGCAACCCGCTGCCTGACCTCGGCCACCCCCGGAGGAGTTCCCCAGTCTAGCCCCGTACAAATTACAATACGCATCATGGTGCTTATTTCCAAGGGTGATTACTTTACTTAGGTATTTTGGTTTGAATTTTAAGAATTTAATTAAGAATTGGGTTAAGAATTTTTCCAAATTTCCCGTCAAATTCATTGTTAGGATCGGTTTTGGTTGACGCCCAAAATGTTAGCTTCTTCAGCTTCAGCTTCTGCTAGAGCCGTTTTACGCTCTTGCCCAAATGCGATCAAAAGGTACTTTTTTTTCCTTTCATTTCACTTCCTCTCCTGTTTTTTGGCATTTTCATTCATATTTCTGCCAAGAATTATTAGTATTCGGGTTACTAAATTATCAAACTCTGGATTGATTGTGTTGGAATGTGTATGTTTTCTTATACAGGGACTCTTTTCTATGGTTGTATTGTGTAACCCAAAATGTTTTCGACCACTCGTTGCCATCCACAACATGCTTTACACACTCTCCTTCCGAAGCTTCGTGTACATCCTCCGCATTGGACTCATTATCCGTGCGAAGGTCAAATGTTTTTACGTCTCATAGCATTCTTCAAAACTGCCTGCCTGCTACTGCTAGATGCATGAGCAGTACATCATTGGAGGTGAAGACAGACAATGATGTTGTCAGGTTTTCAATCGGCAAGCCACTCGATAAGAGTGGTCCCTCAAACAATGGGAACAAGAAGATGGCTGTGACCCGACGTGTTAAAATGTCCAAGAAGGCCAAACTGAATGAACTGCGATTTTACCGCCTCAAGGCCAAAAAGAAGATGAACTCTCCAAACCCACAAGTTAGAATTATATACAAACTTGAAAAGGTTGGTTAGATGCTTTGTTCTCTGTGAATGCCTTGCTGCTACTATCTCACTATCTCATCATCTATAGTTTTACACTTAAGTGCCTTGATTTATCTTTACAAATAACTTTTTTCTTTCTAACTATATTCTTTTATTACTTTTATCTCAGTAAATTTCTGTATTCTTTAGGCAAAACGAAAGGAAGCATGGTTGATTGAGAAGTTGAGGAAATTTGAGGTTCCCAAAGCCCCTGCTGAAACACATGATCCTGAAATTTTAACTGAAGAAGAAAAACATTATCTTAAGCGAACCGGTGAGAAAAAGAAGAATTATGTCCCAGTAGGAAGGCGAGGAGTATTCGGAGGGGTGGTTCTAAATATGCATCTGCATTGGAAGAAGCATGAGACTGTTAAGGTCAGTTGCAAGCCTTGTAAGCCAGGACAGGTTCATGAATATGCTGAAGAGCTTGCTCGGCTGAGTAAAGGCATTGTGATTGACATAAAACCTAATAATAGCATAATTTTCTACCGGGGAAAGAACTATGTGCAGCCAAAAGTAATGTCACCTCCGGATACATTATCCAAAAATAAGGTAATTTTCAGCTACCATTAGATTGTTCAATTTTCTTAATGTGGAAGTTAGCGCCAGAAAGTATAGGAGGTTTAGACTGGGATTTTGTCTTGTCCTGAATTCGTAACATTTTTACACGTTCTAAGTTATCAATTTGTTTGAGTGAAATAATTTTCTGTTAATGCTGAGTAGATATGATGTGATTATTGAGCTTTTTGCATTACAAGGAGTGTGCAATATACTGGATGTGATACACCATTATTTCTTTGTATTTTGAGATTTATAGTTACAGTTCACAGGTTCCTTTCGCTATCAGAAATTTGCCAATCTACCGGATGTAACACTTGTTTATACTTCTCCAGTTGATTGTCTTTTTTTTAGTCCTGCTACAACATTGTGTTTTTATTGTACTCAATTTTGACCAAATATGAATATTTTTGGGAGTATCGCTGCTGTCTTTTGCATTGCTCTGCTTTTTATCTTTTTGTGGATAACAATTGACACGAAAATTTGACACAGAAAATGTGATCTGAAAATGAAACTTTTCTTTAAATGCGTAGTTCTAATCTCTGTTTTATAGGAAACATAAACTACTTTTAACTAAAAGAAGGGTGAGTTAGAAGAAATTTAAATTTTGATTCAGGTTAAATTGTCGTTTTTGTTTTAGTACCTTTATGGAGAAGGGATAAAGGATATTGTAGAGTAGGACTGAAATTTCACAAATTTTTAGATTCCAAGTAAGAAATTTTGTTTTCCAGAATGCATAAATAAGAAATAATTCTGGTTGCCCATGAATGATTTTAAATCGTCTAACTATATTCCATGGAAGTATTTTCTTTAAAAGCGTGTAGATGCTTGAGACAATAGGACCTCCTATACCCATTTCGCTACACACTTCTAGTTGATTCACTTCGTGGACTGGTGGAGATGAGTATGATTTTTAACATGATTGGAGATTTTTTATTTCTGGGGAATGAGCTTATCCCTTCTGCAATTTTCTGACGACAATTTCGTCAAGATTATTGAGCTGTTTGGGCTAGTATCGGGGCATAGGATTGATATTTTCAAGAGTGTCTTTGCTTGACATCAATGTAGGGGACAGTAGGTTAGTTTCAACGTAGAGTTGTTCAGGTATCCTTGGTGGCAATCCAATGTGTCATAAAATCTGCAATTCAGTGGTAGAGAAAGTTAGGAAGAATTTAGAAGGGTGGAGGAAAGGTTGTTCTTCACGGGTTACCCTTATTCGATAGAGTCGCATGCAACTTATTGCTCAATTGGTTTTGGGTTGCATGCTCATATTATTTCAGGTACCTTGTGCAAATAACCAAGGTTGAAACTGTTAGCAATGAGAATTTAGAGGAGAGAAATAGGTCTTTTCTTGGTAAGTGGTTGTGGTGGTTCCTCTTGAGCAAACCTTGCAGGTCTCAATCCTTGGACGGAACCAGGCAGAGTAATAGTAGAGGGTGGACTCTGGGATTCTCAGCTTTGAGAGTGATTCTCTGCGAAGTCTTTTGAAATACAGTTAGCAATGAGAATTTAGTTTTTGTGTCCTGTTTCTTAGGTTGAGGATAGTATCTTTTGTTGACTGCTAGTCAAATTTGGTTATGGCGTTCGTCTTTGATAACAAAATTATTCTGTTTTTAAAGGTCTTAAATAGAATGAAATTAAATCTACAGTTTTAGCTTATCTTATTTGTACTCGACATTATGATTCTATTATGAAATCATCACCCCAGAAGGTTGAGATATTGGAAATAACTTTTTCATAAAGGCCAATTGATCAATTGGTTTAAAAGCCATTGATTCTCACATGAGTGCAAAGGTTAACATTACAATTGCTTTTGTGTTTAAAACACTGCAGGCACTGGAAAAATATAAATACGAGCAGTCCCTCGAGCATACAAGTCAGTTCATTGAAAAGCTTGAGAATGAACTAGAAGAGTATCAGAAGCACGTAGCTCGATTTAAGAAAGCAAATGAGGATGCACGTAGCTCTTAGAGAAATTGGGGCAGTAATCTGGTTAGCGTTTTGAGTTTGCAAGATTGATCATTGATTAAGGATTGTGGGTTTGGGTAACTTGGTGTGTTTTTGGATGATGGGTCTTCCTCAAAATCCATGAAAAACTTGAATGTTCTAGGTGTGGTAGGGTGACTAATTTTGGGGTCTTGCTTTTGCAGCAAACGTTTATGAAGCTGGTGTTGGTGGTGTGTCAGATTCTGCATTTCAATCTCTTCGAAAAGTGAACTTGTCTTGGCTAAAAGATGGATGCAGCACCTTTGTGCTATGCTCTTCGTGGATTCCGAAACTCTAGTGTTTAGTATTTGAAAGTAATCAATCTTTATCTCAGTTAATTTTCCTATTCTGTTGATTTCTTGGCTTCCATAGCTGAATGGGAGAGGCGGAGAGGGAGAGAGGGAGAGAGAGGAGGGGCTGCCGTGGGGATGGATGGGAGATGGTGTATGTGAAAATACATTGGAAATTTGACAAACTATAAAAACAAAAAACCAAAGAAAGGCCGGTATTACGGTATAGTAGCATTTCTCCACTTATAAGAGATTTTAGGTTCGATTTTTGCTAAAAGCGAATTTGAATCAAATTATTGTTAGTCTATTTCTGAGGCTAACCTCACCCCCTCCCTCTTAGTATAAATAATATTATTTGTAAAATATAATATATATATATATATATATATATATATATATATATATATATATAGACACACACACATACATACTCGGGTTTATCACAATTCTGAATTTGAAAATCAATCAATGTAGTCCTTGAAAATAGGTATTGCAAATTAATGTGGTCATTCCATCACAATTTTGTTAAAAATTCCGTTGAGTGTTGATGTGACACATAAATGACGCCATAAAATTTACAGATTTTTATCACAGATGGTTTCTAAAATTGGCTCACACTATCTAGATGGTCCCTGAAATTGACCTACACCATCAAAATGGTCCCTAAAATTGAAAATCGATGAATGTCTTTGAAAATAGGTATCGCAAGTCAATATGATCATTCTGCCACAAATCTGTAAAAAAAAAATAAATTGTTATGTGATGATGTGTGTTTAATAATTAGTTAAAAAAAATTGTCTAAATACATTTTTGCACAATAGGATTTTTTTTTCCTTGTAGTAGGACCTACTCTGAAGAGAGATTCCTTTCATAAATTCTCAAAGGCACAAGGCTTAACCAAGGCCTAACAAGGGTTGTTATTTTTTATTTTTATTTTTATTTTTTTTGGTAAACAGACCTAAGAGGGGGTTTGGAATTAGTTTTTAGCCAACAATAGACGCACCTCGGTTATAACCTCATTGTCTTTGTGAAACCCCGTCCCAATTGAAGTGTATTTTCATATGGTCGGAGTTATGAAATTACCATTTTGCCCTTGAGTTGACTTTCGTTGACCGTCTTGTCAAAATGCGTAGTTTAAATTTTATTAAATTATTCTTATCGTACTTATTGCCACAAATGCATAGGCATGAACGAATTCGAATTCAGAACTATAACAAAGATTTTACGTTCGAAACGTCGAACGTTTTCAGATATTTTGTGTTCGTCCTGCACATTCTTAAACTAGGAACTAAGGGGACCTACTTGGGGATTTTTTTTCTCCCTCGTCTCTGCCTAATCCAGATCTCCCTTCTCTTTTTGGATTTTTTTTCCTTATCTCTCTATCTCTCATCATTTTCTCTTTCTCTCTAACTCTCTCCACTCTATGTGCCCTCTCCCTATGCAACTCCCTTCCTTCTCTCTCTGAAACACATACATACCCACCCACACCACACAACAACCACAATGAGACCACCATCATCATCACCTCTTGGACCCCCGTTTCTCCTTCACATCTCCGATCTCACACGCTATTTTTGTTGGGACTGTGCACAGTTACTGTGCATGTGGTTTTCCTTCAAGAAACAACTCAGAGAAACATTTTCCAGTTTTCCGTGGTTTACCAGCCATTTTCTAGTCGATCTCGACCTCATCTTGGGACGATTCAATTCCTTGGGCCAGGTTACAAGCTCAAACCCTTTTAACCCAAACCCGAGCCTTGGGCCGGGCTACCAAGCCTAAACCCCTTTAACCCAAAACCCAAGGCATTCGGCCCACTGAGCCCCAAATCCAATCCCTTAGGCCAGGTTACAAGCCCAAAACAACTAAGCCCAGCCCATTTCCCTAAGCGCAAAAACCCAAAAGGAACCTAGGCATTCGGCCCAAGGAACCCAAGCCTAGAAACCCTTTAGGCCACCCAGGATCGGCCCAACCCTGAACCCAGGCTGCGCATGGGCCGCGCATGAGCCTATACGTGGAGCACACACTGGTGACCTACGGCAGTGCGTGGCGGCGCGTGGGGGTACCTGAGGTCCCCCTTTATGTTTTTTGACGTCCTAAATCTATTTATGACATCTGTTTTTTGAAATTCAATCGTTATGATAGATTTTTATTAATGGGACCCTTTATGTGCTTAGGTGCGATTATTAGTAGCGATTCTGTCATTCCTATTTCGAACGACTCATCGACTACGGAGTATCTGTGAGTAAACCCTTTCTAAAATGCATATTTTACTATTAGAAATGCATACATGAAAAATATCTTTTAATGGTTACGTTTTATGAAACATTTATGAGTAAATTAGATTTACACTTAATGAGATATCATGCTTTACTGAGAATATTTTGGAATACCATACTTTATCAATTTTTTTTACATTCTTTGTAGTATGTATGATGGATGACTATATACTATGAAGATGTTTTGAGATATGATGTTTGAGCTACTAAGCTCTGTTGAGAATTATGTATTTATGTTGGAAAGATTATACTCAATGATTTTTGTGCTTATCTAGTGGTCATTATATATGCTTTTGGGTGGGTGCTGTAGGAGCCTATGGGTGAATGAAGAGTTCTAAATGAAGAGTTCTCAATGCATTCGGGCTATACCGATACCACTATTTAACATACTATATATGATATATGTTTTACGAAGGTTTTATGGCATGCTAGGATTTTTAGAAAAACCTATTACATATTATACTATTGAGTTTTCATAAAACTTTGGGAGTTAGTATGTTGTTGATTAACTGTTTTGGTATTATACATATCAACTTGGTCCACTCATGTTTGTTTTAGGCCCCCTCAGGATATAGGAACGAGGCATACGATCTGAGCTACAAGGCATTCCCCTACCAGTGATATCGTGTCGTCCTCTCTGCTTTTGACATCACTTGTAATAGCACTTTCTGTCACACCTTCCGCTTGTATTCTGAATTAGATGTATACTTTGAACATGTCATGCATTATCACTATCATTTTATTGACGACTGAATATTATTATATCATTTTAGTAAGGTTTGTTTTTTAATATTATATTGTGTAGTTTGAGCGAAATTTATATGCATGTTTCACATGTTCTCGGCATATGCATTCATTAAATGGCTTGCGTCACCCTAGGGTGTCAACCAGCATGTGGCCATCCCGCTGTCCTCCGGACGTCAGGATCGGGGCATGTCAATCTCAAGGCATACCTCGTCGTTCTTTAAGTCACCAAACCACCAGGGAAGCATCGAACAAGCTCTCCAAAATTAAGGCTGTGAGGATGTTGACCGCTTAAATATTAGCTGTGATGTCCTAGAAGTTGTTGCCAATCAATCAAACCTCTAGGTTCAATTTGGTGAAAAGTGTCGAAGTGTGTAAAGATGGGTGTTTGAGATTTATTTAAAGAATAGACAGCGAAGGAGGTAGAGGAATATGGATTAGGATTTGAGGTGATTGCAGACTGTATTTTTGGGTTCACAACTTTTTATTAACTATTAAATTATTAAACCTATTTGTAATTTTTTAAATGTAATTAGACTTGTGTTATCCATTTATGTGTTACATCAGCACATAATAGAATTTTTGACAAAATGGTGACGGAATGAATACATTGATTTGGGACACTTACTTGCGAGACTACATTAATTTGGGACACTTACTTGTGGGACTACATTGATCGATCTTCAATTTCAGGGCCATTTTGATGTTGCAAGTCAATTTCAGAGACTACTTATGAGAAAAAAAATGATATATGGGACCATTTATTTGCCACATCGGCACTTGTTATGTTACATATGGTAAGATGTAAGTTGGAGAAAGTACCATTATTATTAGTTTGATTGCTTGAATATAAAATATTGATGGGTTTTTACTTTGCATGTACGAATTAACAAAAGAAAATTAATGATAGACGTTGAATTATCTGTATTTATGACCAATATTAGGAAGTTAGCTACTATGTAGCAGTCTCACGTAAACTAGAATATAAAATGGATGGTTCTACTTGGGCCTAGTTTTGTACTGTTGTGCTCTTGAAAAAAAAATTGCATGTGTTGCTAATTAGGACTTATTTTGGGGTTTAATTTTCTGATATCATTCTTCTCACTAAGGAGAAAAATATATAATGTACATGAGTGATTTACAAGGAAAGAAACATCAAATAACCTAATTACAATCTGATTACAAGGACTCAAATATGTAACTAAACTAATTACAAAATGTCAACTTTCCAACACTCCCCCTCAAGTTGGTGCATAAATGTCGTTCATGCCCAACTTGACAAGAGAGTTGTAGAACGCTTGACTTGCAACAGCTTTAGTTAAAATATCCGCCAATTGATCCTCTAACTTTAGGAATGGGAATTTAATAATATTCCCATCCAACTTCTCCTTAATGAAGTGTCTGTCAACTTCCACGTGTTTTGTGTGATAATGTTGAATTGGGTTGTGTGAGATATCAATAGCTGCTTTATTATCACAAAATAAATCAGAGGTTGAATTCGAAGGATACCCGAGCTCACCAAGTAGCCTTCGAAGCCATAATAGTTCACAAACTCCTTTTGCCGTACCCCTGTATTCCGCCTCTGCAGTTGATAAAGCAACCACTTTTTGTTTATTACTCCGCCAAGTCACTAAGTTTCCTCCCACAAATGTAAAGTAACCAAATGTAGACCAACGATCAGTAATGTTGCTTGCCCAATCTGCATTGGTGTAACCCTCTATTCGACAATGATCATTCTTGGAAAACATGATGCCTCTACCCGGTGAGGACTTCAGGTATAATAGTTCACAAACTCTTTTTGCCGTACCCCTGTATTCTAAAGCCATAATAGTTCACAAACTTCTTTTGCCGTACCCATATATTACGCCTTTGCAGTTGATAAAGCAACCACTTTTTGTATATTACTCTGCCAAGTCACTAAGTTTCCTCCCACAAATGTAAAGTAACCAAATGTGGACCAACGATCAGTAATGTTGCTTGCCCAATCTGCATTGGTGTAACCCTCTATTCGACAATGATCATTCGTGGAAAACATGATGCCTCTACCTGGTGAGGACTTCAGGTATCGTAGGATGCGTTCAACCGCACCCATATGTGCCTCACTCGGAGAGTGTATAAATTGACTAACAATACTTACTGCGTATGCAATATCAGGCTTGGTGTGAGATAAATAAATTAAACTCCCAACTAACCTTTGATAATGATCTCTATTAATGGGAACTTGATAAGGGTGTACGACAAGATGATAATTTTGGACTATGGGGGTGTTATCCGGTTTACAATCAAGCATTCCGGTTTTAGCTAATAAGTCTAGAACATATTTTCTTTGAGACAAACATATACCTTTTTTAGATCGAGCTACTTCTATCCCCAAGAAATATTTCAAACCACCAAGATCTTTCATCTCGAACTCGGTTGCTAGGTAATCTTTGAGCCTTGAGATTTCCTCTTTGTCGTTACTTGTAACAATCATATCGTCCACATAGATGATAAGTGCCGTCAATTTCCCCATTTGATGTTTTAAGAAAAGTGTATGATCGGAATTGCTCTGCCTGAACTCATATTTCCTAATAGCCGTCTGGAACCTACTAAACCATGCTCAAGGTGATTGTTTCAACCCATACAACGCGTTATTCAACTTGCACACTACTCCGGGTTGTAAAACCGATGCATAACCCGGTGGAATATCTATATACACTTCTTCTTTAAGATTACCATGTAAGAAAGTATTTTTCACATCAAATTGTTGTAATGGCCAATCTAAGTTGGCCACCAATGAAAGCAATACTCTTACCATATTAATCTTTGCTAACGGGGCAAATGTCTCTGTATAATCAACACCATACGTCTGAATGTATCCCTTGGCCACCAATCGTGCTTTGTATTGTTCAACGGACCCATCAGCTTTGTACTTGATGGTGTACACCCATCGACACCCAACTCTCTTCTTTCCTTAGGGAAGTGGAACTAAATTCCACGTTTGATTTTTCTGGAGTGTAGCCATTTCTTCCTCTATTGCCTTGGTCCATCAAGCGTCAGATAATGCCTCATTCAATGAACTTGGTGTGCTATCATTGGATATTTGTTGTACAAAAATTTTATCGAGTTCTGATAACTTATGTGATGACACATAGTTGGCAATAGGGTATTTAGAGCCTTTCGTTGTGTCCAGTGAATATCGATTGGGTGGCTTTCCCCGATTGTTCTTGAAAGATAATTGATAATTTAGAACAACAGATACATCAACAAGGATAGTAGAGCTTACCTTAGGAATATTCTCAGAAGTATGGTCATCTGGTGGTACTATATTTAGAGATGAGAGGGAGTAGTATCAGTAAAAGTCTCAAAGTTGACAAGTGGCAGCATTGTTGCCATGGGTGAGGACGGCATTGCCGTGCCTTCCATTGATTTTGTGGGTAGTACTACGGCTGTTATTAGTTGGGCTGGCAATGCAACCGCTATAAGCTCGGCTAGTGGCAGCGGAAGATCAACATTATCATTCATGATCCAATCCTTCTCGTCATGTCGTGTCTCCCCTTAAGGAGAAGGATTGGAAGAATTTGAAAGGTAATACATCTCAGATTCGAAAAAAATGACATCCATAGTAACATACATTCGACGGGAATGAGGTTGGTAGCAATGATATCCTTTCTGATGGAGTCTGTACCCCATAAAAATACAACGGAGAGCACACAGTTCAAGTTTTGTCCGTTGATTTTTATGAAGATGAACAAATGCAACACATCTAAAAACCTGAGGTGGAAGTGCCAAAATTGACAGTAGATGCACAAAGGTAGCAATGGCTTGTAAGGAGGTAAGAAAATCCAGGACCTTGGATGGCAGACGGTTGATAAGATAAGTGGCGGTCTGAAGAGCAACATCCCAAGAGGAGCGGGGAATAGACGCCCCAATCAAGAGTGAGCGAGTTGTTTCTAAGAGATGACGATTTTTGCGCTCAGCCACCCCGTTCCGTTGAGGACTCTAAGGATAGGTAGTTTCTTGAAGAATTCTGTGATTAGTTAAATAATGGGAAAATCATTATTAACATATTCACCACCATTATCAGAATGCAAAATCCGTATTTTAGTTGAAAACTATGTTTGAACCATGGTGTGGAAGGTCTTAAAAGCCCGAAAAAAAACATCACTTTTATGCTTAAGAAGATATAACCATGTCATTTGTGTGCAATCGTCTATGAATGTTACAAACCACCGAATATCAGATGAAGTAGTAATAGGAGATGGTCCCTAAATAACCGAATGAACAAGACCAAAATGAATAACATTTTTATTAAAATTCAGCGGATAAGAAACAGGTGACTCTTGGCGAGTATGCAAGTGTCACATTTAAAGTCTGAAACTGAACAACCAACAAATAAATTTGAAAACATATGCTGCAAATATTTGAAAATGGATGGTGATGCCATAACCATATTCGACGCCGCTTGTGATTAACGGCTCATTAGGCAAGATTGACCCGTCATGTACTGACATCATCCACAAAATAGAGATCCCCTTTTTAGTACCACGACCAATTATCTCCTTCGTGAGAATATCCTGTATAAGACAAAACTTTGGATACATTAGCACACAACAGTTCAATTGTTCAGTAGCTTGGCCAAGAGACATTAATTTATGCTTTAATGAAGGTACAAGTAATGTATGAGGCAAAGAGAGAGTGGGTGTGAGGTGCACGGTGCCGCCAGTTACCGATTAGGTGACTCTATTAGCATTAGTAATATTATGTCAAAGTGAAACGGTATCACAAGCTAAATCAGTGGGATCATAAATCATATGGTCTGTGGCACATAGTCAATGATCCATCCAGATGGAGTAGCATCACTATTCATAATAAAAACATAACCACAGTTACCTGATTGTCACATCCCGGCCCGGGTGGGACCACTTCCCGGGCCCGCTCCACCACCGTAGCACGATATTGTCCGCTTTGGGCCCCGACCACGCCCTCACGGTTTTGTTTCTGGGAACTCACGAGCAACTTCCCAGGAGGTCACCCATCCTGGGATTGCTCTAGCCCCCTTCTCGCTTAACTTCGGAGTTCCAACGGAACCCGAAGCCAGTGAGCTCCCAAAAGGCCTCGTGCTAGGTAGGGATGGGAATATACATTTAAGGATCACTCCCCTGGGCGATGTGGGATGCCACAATCCACCCCCCTTAGGGGCCCGACGTCCTCGTCGGCACACACGCGGCCAGGGTTAGGCTCTGATACCAATTGTCACATCCCGGCCCGGGTGGGACTACTTCCCGGGCCCGCTCCACTACCGTAGCACTATATTGTCCGCTTTGGGCCCCGACCACGCCCTCACGGTTTTGTTTCTGGGAACTCACTGGGAAGTTGCTCGTGAGTTCCCAGAAACAAAACCGTGAGGGTGTGGTCGGGGCCCAAAGCGGACAATATCGTGCTACGGTAGTGGAGCGGGCCCGGGAAGTAGTCCCACCCGGGCCGGGATGTGACAATTGGTATCAGAGCCTAACCCTGGCCGCGTGTGTGCCGACGAGGACGTCGGGCCCCTAAGGGGGGTGGATTGTGGCATCCCACATCGCCCAGGGGAGTGATCCTTAAATGTATATTCCCATCCCTACCTAGCACGAGGCCTTTTGGGAGCTCACTGGCTTCGGGTTCCGTTGGAACTCCGAAGTTAAGCGAGAAGGGGGCTAGAGCAATCCCAGGATGGGTGACCTCCTGGGAAGTTGCTCGTGAGTTCCTAGAAACAAAACCGTGAGGGCGTGGTCGGGGCCCAAAGCGGACAATATCGTGCTACGGTGGTGGAGCGGGCCCGGGAAGTGGTCCCACCCGGGCCGGGATGAGGACTCCAAAAACATGTCAGAAGAACTTGAAATTGGAGGAAGGTCATCTTGAGATATCAAAGATAATTGGGACATAAAGGTGGCAAGATTGGCTTGCCCAAGCTTGGCTTGCTCGTCTCGTTCCTGTTGTTTCTAAAGCTTCAACAATTCCCACCAGTCATGATAGACATGCAATTGGAAGTAATTATGACAGCCATGCTTCTCACTACCGCAGTAAGTACAACCACCAATTGGGACAGATGGTTTAGGACGAGGAGGATGGGGACCCGTGGTGGGTCGTGAGACCGTCCTAGCAACAAAGAGTGAGCCCTGTGTTGAGCTTGGGGTAGTAGCCTGGGGTTGCAGTCCTGGCCTCAGTGCAGATGACTTCTCAGGGGCGCAAGGACAAGGTAAAGCTACGGCTCGTGTCGCAGGCCGAGCAACCATGGCTGCCTCACTTGGCAGCTGTCCTCCGGTATTCATCACAGCTTGTGGCATCCATCTCAGCGAACATAGGAAAAAATTTGTTCGACGGAATGAATGGGCTCAGTTCATAGAATATCACTACGAATTTTATCAAACATCTCATCCAATCCTGCAAGCAAAGTGTACACACGATCCGTTTGAACAATTTTATTAAAAATTTCAATATCAGTACCGCATTTCATCGGATTGGGTTGACAATAATCAATCTTCTGCCACAAAGATTGAAGATCACTATAGTATGTCTCCACCGGTCGTCCATCTTGCCTCATGCGAGAGGCCTTGCAGGTAAGATCATAGACTTGAGAGATATTGGAGCCGTCATAATACGTGCGAACAACCGCGTCCCACACTTTCTTTGCCGTCGATAGTCGAAGAAAGTACCCAATCAAATTACGTTCCATAGAGTTGATGAGCCAACCCTTCACAATAGCATTATCCGTACGCCATTTAGTGAAGGCCGGATTGTCAATAGGTGGTTGGGGATTACTCCCAAAAAAGTAGCCCAACTTTTCTTTTCTAGCAACAAACGTCTCAACAATCTGAGACCAAACTCCATAATTGGCACCATTGAGTTTGATGCTAATCGAAATAGTAGACGAATCATGATGGACAATCTGCGTAACAACTTGTGGTATAGGTAGGGTAGGATTCATGGTAGGATCGATTAGGGTAGTAGTGTTTAGTGTAGAAGTAGAATCGGTTAGGATGGGGTTGTTTCTACCATGGAGTGGTGGTAGGTTCTCCATGGAAGGGCCGAGTTTGCTTGAGGGAACGGGTAGAGCAGAAATCCTAGGATCTCTGCTTTGATACCATGCTAATTATGGCTTATTTTGGGGTTTAATTTTCTAATATCATTCTTCTCACCAAGGAGGAAAATACATAATGTACAAGAGTGATTTACAAGGAAAGAAATATCAAATAACCTAATTACAATTTGATTAAAATGACTCAAATATATAACTAAACTAATTACAAAAGGTCAACTCTCGAACATGTGTTAGGCAGTGAGAATAAATAGTTTTGAAATAAAGCAATAAAATAATTGGTAAACTATAGTTGTAAAAGTTGTTATAGTGTTTGGTAAACTTGTATATAAAATAGCGCTGGCTGTGTAAAATGACAAAAAAAGGCTTAATACATGTGTGTATATATATATATATATATATATCTACACTAAATGGGAGGGGATAGGCTTAGCTTTACAATGAGTTAGCAATAATGTGGTTCAAATTGGCTTTTGGAAAAAATCAAACCTAAGACACGTAAGACCTCTCACTTACAAGTAAAGAGGAATACCACTAGACTACAGTACTAAGTGACAATTATTAAAAATACTTATTAAAAAATATTTATATCTTAGTTTAAACCCCACACTCTCAAATCCCTAAATTAAAAAACCCAACAAGAAAATCAAACAAAACAAAAAAAAAAATGAAATTTGGTTGAAATTTTCAGATAAAAGAAGCTTACTAGATGAAGGACGTAAGCTAGGAAAACGCAACCTATGAAATGAGAGAGATCACTGGAGGAAGGACGCCCTAAAATTCAAATGGGGCTTTTCGATCTAGGTCCAAAAATATAGGTAGTTTTTGAACTAAGTCCAGTTATCTAATTACATATTTTTATACCAATTTTGCCCTTTTAGATAAAAATATTTAAATTCTTAAAATTTTGTATCATTTATTTAGTTTTTAATTTTGAATATTTAAATACTCAAACTAAAATATTATCTAGTAACCACATAATGATGTTTACCTACAAAACTGATATAATTTAGTAACTACCTATTGTATAGGAAGAAAAATACTTTATACCAACAAAACAGATGTAATCTACCTCAAAACAAAAATAAACTACCTATTGTATAGGAAGAAAAATGCTTTATGTCTACAAAACAGATACAATCTACCAACAAAATAAAAATAAAGTATCTATTGTATAGGAAGAAAAATGCTGAACCTTCATGGCAGAACATTAGAATAGAAATGTGATATAATATACCTCCATTAAAGGAACAAATACTAAGTTTTAGTTTACCTTTATGATACGCGCAAAAATATAATAGAGCAAATATAAATACATGATACTGGGGGCTGAGATTTTATTGCTATAACTAATCCTACAATTAAGGGATTAGTTAAACCACAAATAATCATATAATTAATAAATTTTGAATATTTATTACAATTTATAAGTCTAAGGAATAAATATGCTACAAATTATAAATAAGTTTATGTGGAATATCAATTATTGGACCTATTTCAATGTAGTGGACTAATTCTAGTAATGGCTCACAAAATTGGATCTATATCAAATTATCCCAATTCAAATCTAATTTCTACGACTGGTAGCGTATAATAAACGAAAAAATGAGGGCATGATTGATTTTTTAAAAGTTCTTTTAATGATATTGTTTACCCGTGCTATAAGACACCCAAAAAAAGAGTTTTTTGAAGTTGACTTTTGGTGTTTCAGGTTTTTGACTTTTTAAACTCAAAATTGTGAAAAAAAAAAAAGAAAAAAAAAGGAAAACTGGTTACAAGTGTTTACCAAACACTAGAAAAGCCAACCTTTAAAAAAATAAAAATAAAAAATAAAAAAGTTTAAGCGGCACTGGTACTAGGAGGTGGTAAGATAGCAACAAAATTGTAGTTCGGAACAAATAAAGCTTTATTCTCTGCTGTGCAAAGTGACAAACCAATACAAAATTAATTAATAATTTTTTTGAAGAAAACTAATTAATAATTAATTACAGTAAAATATGTCCAACTGCATTATCTACACACACACACAGATATATATATGTAAACTAACCCAAAATCCTTGAAATTGACAATATTTCATTTGTGTGTACATTTTATTTGTTGGATAATTAACTTCCATATAAAACCAAAGCATTATATATAAGGCACAAGAACATACATATCCATTTACATGTAAGGGATATTTTTAGGTTCGGTTCTAGCTGGAAAATCTGAACGTCGACAACAATGTAAAAACAGCCCTCTCCTAGGATTTTTCAGCAAGAATGTGCACCATGTCCGCCCTTGTTTTTATCCTCCATCTACATAGAAACATTTAAATAGCTAGCTGTACGCAATAGAATTTTATGGGAATATTTGCTATTGCTTAGCTACAAATCGTCCGTCGAGATTTTCGATTACTTATTGTACTTATTGATCTTTATGCCATCAGTTGCTTGTTCATCATCAGCACAAGTTTTGAATATTGATGATGGAAAAACATTACCTTACTGCTGTTCTTATTCTTGTTCCGTGTTTGCTGTTACGCTTTAGATGCGCTACAGCCCAGGTTGGGTACAGCGGAAAGGAGAAGGATGCTCTTACTGCCCTCAAGACTAGTTTCAATCATCCCTTCCTAAACACTAACTGGACGGGTGATCCATGCTTCATGAGTCGGCCTTCCATGTGGTATGGAATTCAATGCACTATTTTCAGTAACATCGGCCGCGTCACTGGAATTGTGTTGGACAGTATGGAAATCAGAAGCAACATCAAGCTCGACGCGTTCATGTACTTCACTGAGTTGGCAACCCTGGGCTTGAAGAACAACTCTCTATGGGGAAACATGATGGACTTTAGTCTCAACCTGAAATTGACGCATATTGATGTGTCCGGCAACATATTACATGGGGAAATTTCACACTCGCTCTTGAGCCTTGGGATGTTGAGGTCGTTGCTGCTTCAAGATAATGACTTTTGGGGTCCTATTCCAGAATTTAACCAATTGACCTTAAAGGCATTCAACGTCTCGAATAACAATCTTAGCGGATTGATCCCAACAACTCATGCTCTCCAAGCATTTGGCTATGATTCTTTTTCTGGTAACGCAGGATTGTGCGGGCCGCCTTCTTCCATTTTATGCAACTCTTCTAGCACCGTTCGTGGAATTGACAACCCGGCATCTGGTCAAGTTGGTAAACTTAGTTCTTCCCAGTCCGAGGATAAGTTAAACTTGTACTGGTTCCTTTTGGATGTTGCTGCTCTTGTAGCTGTAATTTTGCTTTTCCTTCTTTACCATAAGAAATCACAGAAGCTAAAAAAGATGATGAAGCAATTGGAGAAGACTAAATCGGCATCAATGAATCAGGACGAAAAAGGAGAGGTTGGTGATGATAAAGACAAGAGGATAGAAGAAGGCCGTCAAGATCAGACAATGAAAGCTGCCGAGGTTAACGGACAGGATCAACACAAGAGAGGGAAGCTGGAATTCGTTCCGCCCCACGGAGAAGATGATCATCAAATATTTGAAATGGGAGATCTTCTAAAAGCATCCGCGGAGAGTTTAGGGAATGGCATCTTTGGGAATAGCTATAAGGCGGAGATAGTGACGATGAATAACGTGGCGGGCAATCAAATTAAGCAATCCGTGGTAGTTAAGCGGCTAAGGGATCTGAAGCCACTGGTTAGTGAAGATTTAAAAAAGCAGTTGCAGCTGATTGCCAGTCTGAAGCACCCAAATTTGCTGCCTCTTCTTGCTTACTACTTCTCCAAGGATGAGAAGTTGTTGTTGTATAAATACATTCGCAAAGGGAATTTGTTCAACCGATTGTTTGGTACGTACCTATATATTATGAATATGAGTGAGTACAATTCTTCTAATTGATATTTACGAAGATAGTTGTTTATATATGTGCAGGAAAAAGAGGTCCAGACCGCATTCCATTTGGATGGAGGTCAAGACTAATAGTTGCTCGAGATGTAGCCCGAGCACTCAAGTATCTCCACAGGAATGCGACCTCATCAATACAAAGCGGCAGCAGCAGCAGCAGCAGCACTAGCACTAGCACCGCCCCTCACGGGAACTTAAAGTCGACGAACATTCTTCTGGATGATAATGATGGGGTTCTTGTTTCTGATTATGGTTTTTCTTCGGTTGTTGCGATTCCAGTTGCAACACAGCGCATGGTCGTATACAAATCGCCGGAGTACCAAAAGTCCAAGAATGTCTCGAAGGCATCTGATGTTTGGAGCTACGGCAGCCTTGTTTTAGAGCTCTTGACAGGAAAGATCTCAGCTTGCACAGCCCAACCGGGCATGAATGGTGTAGACCTCTGCAGTTGGGTTCACCGAGCAGTTAGGGAGGAATGGACGGCTGAGATATTCGATATGGAAATAACTACGCACAGAAGAGCCAGTAGTGATATGGTTAGGCTGCTAAAAATTGCAATGCGTTGCTGTGATGCGTCCCCTGAGAAGCGACCAGGGATGGATGAAATTGTGAGAGAGTTGGAGAATATAGGGGTTACTGAATCAGAAGTCGATGAAGATGAAAGCTCGTCTTTGGATCAATCCTTAACAGATGAGTCCGTATCAGCCACTGCCCTTCCGGCAAGATATAAGTAGTATTATCATAGCCTTGTTACAGGGATACCACAATATAACACACAATATACTTCCATCCACTTTATGGGACTCCTCCTTGTCAATCTAGTTGTAATTAGCGTATTTTTACTTATAATGTCATCAACAGAATCGTAATTTTACTTATAATGTCATCAAGGCTTGGCTCCTTGTCAATCTAGTTGGCAGTTTAGTAGTTTACTCTTCTGCTTTACATTGAGGCATTTTAGTAGGGTTTCTATTTGCTTAATTCTGTACTTATTTTGCGCTGCTTTCTATTTGAATGAATGAATTAATTAATAGTTGAGTCTGGTGCCTTCATCACAATCGAATCGATCAAATCAGAAAGTGTTTACTTTGCCTCACATATTGGACGAAACTAACTTTTGGATATGTTATAAGATCGACAATGACGAACAACGATTGTGAAGTTTTTAAATCCGAAGCTTGACTTTAGGTGTTTAAAAGGTTTGCACTTACGAGGGAGACAAAATTTGATGGTTTGGCTCAAGAAACAATGAGTAGAGTTTAGAGTGGTTTGGTGTCTTAAAGCATCTTCAATAAACTTTGGGAGGAAAATTACTCGTCATATGTGAGTGTCTCATATCCAAGGTCTAAAATATCGATTATATCGGAAATATCGGTAGTCCAAAAACATAGAAATTTGGATGGAAATATCGGAATATTATCGACATCGATAAAAATTGAATAAAAACTACATAAATTATAAGAAAAACTTGGAAATTTTTATTGAAACTTTGCAGGATGTTTATTTAGTCAATTATCTATCAGTTTATCACAAAAAAATTGGAAGGAAATGCATTGCATGATGGATTTAACTAATTTAAGTTGATTATATAACGAGCTAGCAAACATTGTGAGTGTAGAAAATATGTAGTAATTAATGAAAGAAATTTAAACACACCATAATCATTTATATATAATGAATTAGTACAATATTTTACACTTTATACATTGCATGGTAAGATACATGATTGACTTAGTACCACATAGAGTTCCTATGAGGTTCAAAATTTTCACTATCTTCATCATCTCTATGTGTAGAGTAAGTGTATTGTGAAGAGTAGTCATCAAATGATAAATCTCCAAAATAGTTTTGCAGGTAATTGTTAACATGTCACCCATATGAATCCGAAATTGGTTGACGTTATCCATAAGCAAAATCATTTGAAGATTGAGTCTCGGATTCTTTCCACACATATAGATCCGAGATTGGTTAACGTTGTCCATATATATAGAAATATGACGACAACCAAGGTATAAAATATCCATAATATCCCGATATTTTCATCGAAATTTTCGTGTTTTTGGACTACCGATATTTCCATCGAAATTTCCGTGTTTTTTAAATTTCTATATTTAAAAAAACACCAAGGGGATTCGAACCCCTCCCATTTTACTCATTCAACACCTTGACCACCATATCACTTATGTTTTTGTGAAAATATGCTAAAATATTTACATATTTTCTACACTCACAATGTTTGCCAGCTCGCTATATAATCAACTTAAATCAGTTAAATCCATCATACAATGCATTTCCTTCCAATTTTTTGTGATAAACTAATAGATAATTGACTAAATAAACATTCTGCAAAGTTTTAATAAAAATTTCCAAGTTTGTCTTACAATTTCCGTGGTTTTTATTCAATTTTTATCGATATCGATAATATCCCGATATTTCCATCGAAATTTCCGTGTTTTTGGACTACCGATATTTCCAATATCATCGATATTTAATACCTTAACTACAACTAATTAGTTAGGTGAGTGAACGTGGTAAGTAGTTCAAAAGTAGATACTTGAAAAGAAATTGTCAAAGATTTATTGTCATGTGCAAATTTGTTTCTTGCAAAAAGAATTCAAAACAAAACCACATATATAAGTATTTTAGCATATTTTCACAAAAACATAAGTAATATGGTGGTCAAGGTGTTGAAAGAGTAAAATGGGAGGGGTTCGAATTCCCTTGGTGTTTTTTTAAATATAGAAATTTAAAAAACACGGAAATTTCGATAGAAATATCGATGACATCGGAAATATTGGTAGTCCAAAAACACGAAAATTTCGATAGAAATATCGGAATATTATGAAAATTTTAGACACATTCTTGACATGAGAAATTATGGTCTAATATGACCTCAAAGGCAAAAATAGCCGTTGAGACGTCTCAAATTTCGGAAGCGTTTACACATGAAATTTTTAGGTGAATTTTGGAAAGCTAATATAACTAGATTAAAACGATGGAAAATGAAAAGCTATGAGGATTTTGGCTGGAAACCTCCAGATAATGATAAAGTTAAAATTAATTTTTATGGTAGTGTCAAATCTAATGGTGATTTTGCTGCAGGTTTTTGGATCACAAATTCTTTTGCTAAAACCATGGAAAACCATGTAACCTCTCCTATGCGCTTGGCTTACTTATCGAATTGCCCACGCCTAAAGATATTTGGAAAAGTGTGACTTGAATGTTACGATGGATCTGATGAATCCCTGATCTATGAGTTACGGTGCAAGGCTCCCCAGACCAAACAAGGAGGTCGTCCAATTCAATTGTATTTTGCTGAATTGAACAGTATTTGGCAAGAGCTTGACAAACATCAACCTAACAAGATGGTACGTGCGGCTGTGGCTTGAAGAGCCGAAAGAAGGATCTGCTCGAAGACTAGATCTATGATTTTCCTGCTGGCCTTGGTGATGTGTTTGACAAAGTTCGAAGTGATATTCTCCAGATGAAACCACTTCCGGGGTTGGCAAAATGTTTCAATCATGTTCGTCATGAGGCTCAGCAGCAAGCAACCATGCTTGGCACTAAAAGCCATGTGGATGATTCTCCCATGGTATTGGTTGCAAAAAGCCCATATTTTGGAATGTCTCGGTCCGCCCATTCCTCTGAAAATGTTGACAAAGATAGTCTTCATTCTGTTTTCTGCAATGGAACCCGACACACTGATGAAACATGCTTCAATAAACATGGGTATCCCGACTGGTATTTAGAGCCTTTCTCTTATGAGATTATTCAGCTTTTGTTTTCAAATTCTCTGCGATTGTAGGGTGGTACTGGAAATGGGGCTCTATTTGGGTTTTCAAGTCTCTCCTATTTGGCTAGCTCTAGGAGATAGTAGACCTTATATTTCAAATTTTATTTCTCTTAATTTAATTCTTTTTAACTATCGCCCTGCATCAGAGACCTTATTTCAATATATGACATCCCCTCTTAAAGGAAGCGTAGTGATGACAAATAAAGAATCTCTTTCTGTGACGGAAACTGGTTCTGTTGCCGCTACACCTACTTTATCTTTACATCGTACCTTGCAAATTCCTACTTCATCAAATCATCTTTTGTATGTTGGCCAGGTTACTAAAGAATTGGATTGTATTATATTAATTAGGGGTGGGCAAACGGGTCCTGGACCCGCGGGTCGGGGCGGATCCTTGCGGTTGGGGACGGGTACGGGGCAGGTCCAAAAATTATAAATACAAAACGGGGCGAGCCGGGCCGATTCCTGGTAAATAACAGGGCGGGCCGGTTCTAAAAGTTAGAGAAAATGGGCCCCCGGCCCGGACCGTTCATTACTATTGTTTATTACCCTTCTCAGGCCCAGGCATTTTCGCTCAAGCCTCACCCTCACCTCACCCTCTCTCTCTCCCGAGTCCAGTTCGAGTCTCATCCCCAGTCCAGTCCGAGTCTCCTCCCTCATCTCTCAATCTCTCTCGATCTGCTCCATCTCGATCTCCTCCCGATCTCCTCCATCTCGATCTCCTCTCTGTCGATCTCCTCCTTCCCTATCTCCTCCATCTCGATCTCATCTCTGTCGATCTCCTCCATCTCTCTCTTTCCCACAGTCTCTCACTCTCCCCCTATCTCACCCGCCCTAAACCCAGCTGAACCCCTTTCTTCCTCTCGGCTTCCCCAATTTTCACAAAGCACCACCGGATTCTCGTAATTTCGCAAACCACTACCATTGTCGCTGACTTCTTTAATCTAAATCAAGCGTACTGCTGCAAATGACGATTCCGATGATGTCTGGCCTCGATGTTGGTCTCAAATGACTCATCAACACCCGAGGTACCTTCTAGGCCCATTGCATGTGAACATCTTATTCAAATTTATGAAATGATTGTTAGGTTTTATGCGGCAGATGTGAGGGTGGAGAGCTTCGAGGTGCTTGACAAGTGCAAGAGGAAGGTTGTGGTGATGGCAAATCTAACGGTGATGGTGGAGCGGGTCTGGATCTGGGTCGGGCTGGGCTTGGCCGAGACGATGAGCGAGTTGAAGATCGGGAGGATGAGATGAGTGAGTGGACTCTGGGAGGCGATAAAAAACGGCCAAAATAAAAAAGGAGGACCTGTGGACCCGTCCCAAACCGGCCCATTTCAAACGGGCCGGGTTATGTCCGGTTCCAGTGATCAGATTTGCAAT
This sequence comes from Crataegus laevigata, assembly GCA_963580275.1. Lineage (NCBI taxonomy): Eukaryota > Viridiplantae > Streptophyta > Magnoliopsida > Rosales > Rosaceae > Crataegus > Crataegus laevigata. The sequence goes on from OY756941.1 coordinate 8,470,897, forward strand.
ATCCGGCCCGGCCCGTTTCCTATTTAAGCGGGTCCGGTCCGGTCCCTCTAAATTTGGGCCCGGCCCGTGCCCACCCCTAATATTAATGTTTCCTCTTTTTTGCTTGCTTCAAGATATCCAGACTCGAGCATTAATTGGTTGTGGTACTAAGAGAAAGGGTTGCACTATGTGGATGATGTGGCACCAGGTCGAGTGAATCAAGTTTGCAGTGGTGACAGCAAGAAGAATAAAAATATATGGTGTGGCATCGTTGGTTAAGGCATGCTTTCTTTGGTTATTTGTGGGCATTACTTCCATCTTCATCTAGTGGTGTTTTAAACTCTAATCTAAAATGTCTATTTTCAAATTAGCTAAAAGTCATCTTTTTCTTTTATTCTTTGAGTTTTAATAAAAAGACCGAACCCGTTTCATTTAGTTCATTCGGGTATACGGAGAGGCCCAATATCTATTCAACATGGAATTCGGTGGTTTGTTATATTTGTAGATGGCTATACTAGGATGACTGGGTTATATGTCAGGAAGAATAAGAGTGATTGTAAACACGAAAATTTCTTGAAGGAACAAGAACACGTGTACAAAATATATTTGTTATTAATGAATTTTGTTTGGGGTTACAATCTCTATTTGTTCCTCTGATTCTATCTTCGTAAGATATGGGTTTGTTGATGGGTTGTTGATCCAAAAGGCCGTTGGGCTTGATCCTTGGATGAACAGTGATGTGGATTTGTTTGTGTTGATCCGAAGGGGCTGTTTGGCGCTTTGATTCTTGGGATGAACAGTGATGATCTTCAGATGTTTGATGATGAATGTAGAACGATGAACGATGAACGATGGATGAGCTTCAAGGGGCTTTGAGCTTGATTCTTGAAGAATGAATGTATTGATTCCAAGGGCCGTCGGGGCTTGATCTTGGAGGGTGGATGAATGTTGCTTCAAGGGCCGTCGGGGCTTGATCTTGAAGAAGATGGATGAACGATGAACGATGAACGATGGATGAACTTCAAGGGGCTTTTTGGGCTTGGTTCTTGAAGAACGGATGAACGATGAATGGATGAACGATGAATGGATCTTCAAGGGCTTCTGGGCTTGATCTTGAAGAACAATTACACTGATCCAAGGGGCCGTTAGGGCTTGATCTTAGGATGGATGGGCGTTTCTTCAAGGGCCGTTGGGGCTTGATCTCGAAGAATGATGAACGAAGAACGAAGAACGAACTTCAGAGAATTCTCTTCCAATTTGGGAGTAGAGAAATGTATTTTGTGAATTGGTCAATTGAAATGAATGAAATTGGCTTCTGTTTATAGAATTTTCCAAGGCCTAATTTTGAATATAATATCCCAGATGAAATAAGCCGTCTCTGCCAAGTGTTGACACGTGTCCTGTTTGACAGCTTTTCTAACTCTTTTCGAATTTTCGTCGAATCACACAATATGTGTACAATTTATGTAATACATGAGTGTTAAAATTTTGACCATTGGTCAACATTTATTTACTGAAATTTCACTGTCTACAAATGCCCCCACTTCAAGGCGTGTCGTATACATGTGTTTGTCATATGTAGGAGATGCGTCTTGAAGTTTCTTTACTGTAGACGTCAATCCAAGGGCCGTCGAGACTTGATCTTGGATTAGGCTGAGACTATATTCAACTTTTACCGGGGTGAATCGGCACGTGTATTTGTTGTGCTTGTTGACTTTCCACAGACTTCATCTTGAACTGGTTTTGATTCAAGGGTGATGGACACCTGATCTTTGAATCAGACTTGTGATTTCTTCAAGGGCCGTCGAGGCTTGGTTTTGAAGGTTGATTCAAGGGTGACAGACACTTGATCTTGAATCAGGTTTTGTGATTTTTCCACAGCTTTCATCTTGAACTGGTTTTGATTCAAGGGTGATGAACACCTGATCTTGAATCGGACTTGTGATTTCTTCAAGGGCCGTCGCGGCTTGGTCTTGAAGGTTGATTCAAGGGTGACGGGCACTTGATCTTGAATCGAGTTTTGTGATTTTTCCACAGCTTTCATCTGGATGCAACTCAGACTCCTCCTGCTTCGTCTGTGTGATACTTTTGCTTTTGAAGAAGTACCTCTACACAGGGGTTTTTTTTTTTTTTTTTTTTTTCTTCTGCTAGATTTTCTAATCTTGAATCGGACTTGTGTTTTCTTCAAGGGGCCGTCGCGGCTTGGTCTTGAAGGTTGATTCAGCACGTTGTCTCCACATGCTTCAAGTAGTCCGGTCTCCACGCAGGTGTGGCATCTTCTTGAACTCTTGGATCAACCCAGACTCATCTGCTCTTCGAAGCAACTCAGACTCATCCTGCTTCGTCTGTGAGGTACTTTTGCTTTTGAAGAAGCACCTCTACACAGGTTTATTTTTGAAGTGGGCTGGGAGGGGTCTGAGATGAGTACTCGAGAGCAAGACTAGGTAAGCAATCAGGATCTCACTTTCTCCACGTTCCTCAGATGAAGGTGAGGAGAAAGCGTGATATGAGATATTTTTGCTTTTAACCTTTTTGATATGAAATATTTTTGCTTTGGATGATTTGTTTTCTGGGGTGTTCCAAGGGATGAAGAACACTGAGTGACTCGAAAGGTTTCTTTGGGAATACATTCTCAGAGAAGAAGAGAGGTTGAGAGGAAGAGAGGTTGAGAGGGTGTGCCTTTGCTGTGGAAGGCGAAGGTAGAACTTATAGAATTTTTTTTCTTCACAACCGGAACTATTCTCGCACTATTTGTCGGCAGCCGGTGGATGGGTGAACAGTGCCCGTTACGCGCTTTCTGACAAAGCCGTCCGTAATTTCCGCGAAGCTTGACTGCGCATGCGACGAGTGACGACACGTCTTAAATGATGATCTTTTGAAAACCGGGGTTCAAATCCGGGTTCGGCTCGTGGTTTTCGCAATGCTCCAAGCTGCATGTGACGCATGTGACAAGTGATGACAAACTGGAAAAGCTGATGCCACGTGATTTCTAAGTCAAGCCCAGCTTTTGATAGAGGAACGGCTCTTTTGAGACAGGACTCCGGCATTCGAGAAAAGAGCGTCATTCTTTGATTTGCGAGAGGAGCGCCTCTTCGATCTCTGAGGAGCGCTTCTTCATTTTCTTCTTTTTATAGAGGCATGAATTTTTGTTTCACCTCACACTTGAACTCCTTTCTGTAAACACTTTTTTTGAACTTCTGTAATCTTAATCTTCCTGATCTTTTCTTTCTTAACACATTCTGAAAATGTCTTGCCCTTCCGACCGTCGCCTTAACTTGAACGTCGGAGAAGATGATGATTTGTCTTCTCCAGACAACATTTGGCGTCCGTCCTTTATATCCCCCAACGGTCCTCTTACAGTTGGGGACTCAATGATGAGAAACGAAATAACCGCTACGGTGGTTGCTCGAAATCTCCTCACTCCAAGGGACACTAGGTTGCTATCCAGGCGGTCAGACGAGTTGGCTGTTCAGGAATCTCTAGCCCTCAGCGTCCAAAGTGCAGGCTCAGTTTCAAACATGGGCCATCGCCTTCTTGCCCGATCTCGTCAGGTGGAGTCACTGATGGCTGAGGTGGCTAGTCTTCGGCAAGAAGTTAGAGGACTCAGGCACGAGAACAAGGAGTTGCACATGCTTGCAACTAGTTACTCGACCAGCATGAAGAGGAAGCTGGACCAGCTGCAGGAGTCGGACGGTCGGATCCAGAGTGACCATGAAAGGTTCATGGTGTTACTCCCGAGGTTTATGTTGCCTTCGTCCTCTGGAGCTGCACCAAGCGTTCCGGCTCCGGAGATTCCAACTCTGGCTCTTCGTCTTCCCGGAGCTCCGTCGACTTCTGAGGCACCACTTGATCGTCCTTGAAGAGTCTTTTCCTTGTTTGCATATTTCTTGTAATTTTTTTTTTTTTTTTGACATATGTAATGTAAATTTATGTAAAATTTTTAGAGAAATAAATAAAATAGACTTTATTTCGCTAAATGCTTCTTCTTTTTTTTTTTTTTTTTAAATACACTATGTAATACGTACACACATATATATACACACACACACTGTATCATCATGACAATTTTTTAGTGTTTTTTTATTTATTTATTTATATATTTTTTATTTTTTATTTTTTTTATTTTTTTATTTTTTTTCTCTGGTGCAATCCGCACCATTTCAAACCCCCTCACCTTATATATATATATATATATATATATATATATATATTAATATACTTTTTATGGTAAGTGCACCACTAAAAAAAAAATTTATATATTTATATTTTTTATATTTTTTTTGTCAACTTTCGGTAGCAGATGCACACCCAAAACCTTTTATATATGTATATTTTTATTTTTATTTTTATTTCTTTATATATATATATATATATATATATATATTTAATGATGCACTCACTTTTTTTATATATTTTTTTATTTTTTAGTGCTGCACTATATATATTTTATTTTTTATTTTTTTTTACCCTACTATCAATATTTTATTCTTTTATAAATCCTATATATATGTGTGTGTGTGCACAAGACGAAGACAATCAATTCGGAGTGTTAGACCATTTGAGGGGTAACACACACCGTAACTTCTTCATTTTCCATTTTTTTTTTGGGCCTGGGCCTTTGGCTCATATTCGGGCCGGTTTTTTTTTTTTTTTTTTTTTTTTTTTTTAAACGTATACATACATGCATGTATAACATAATGTGTGTACCCCCACTAATGGACTTCTTTGTTGTGATGTCAGGGATTTACGCAAACGATTTCGTGGAGGTATGGTATGACGTTGGGACCTTCACGAAGCTTTTGGAAGTGGAGTGAAAGATGGTGTACTTTGTGCTCTTTGCTGCCAAGTGCTTGTGCGAGAGACTGCGCCGGAGTTCCGTCGTGTAGTGCCTTTTGATCACAGTTTTCCCTCGGTTGGTGCGCTGCCGTGTGGTGCTGTACAAGAGGCTGCACTGGGGCTTCGTTGTGTATTGTCTTGTGGTCGCAATTTTCGCTCGGTGGTGGCGTTGCCGTACAGTGCAAGAAACTGCTTGCGTAGTCGCTACGGGGTTGCGTAGTACGACTGCGTGGCATTTTGGTTTCTTTGCTACCGTAACGTGCCTTGAAGGACCGTCTTGTAGCTGCCCTTTTTACCGTGCTTGTTGCCCTGCCGTCGCTGCATTATTTACCGCACGCCTTTGTACTGTCCGCCGTCCTTGTTGCACTGTCCATTGCCCTGTTGAAGTCTTGTGGCTGACTCTTTGTTGCGGTCATGGTGTTTTTTAAGTGCTTTAAGGACAGTACTATTACTGTTCTTGCAAAGGAAGGCGATTCTCAAGATAGTGGAACGACGTTGAAGCTTTATGCGCCACTGACTGGCCCTAAGGCGCTTGTCCTTCCCACCAAAGCCAACTCCATGCATATTAAGTCATGGTCTTCTGAAGCAGCTTGGGAGGTGGTGAACTCTATTCGATCTAATGCAAAGAAGAGGGCGTGTCCATCGAGGATTCTTATTTTGAACTCTTCGCACCATGTTTACGACAACCCTCCGGTTGTGTTTGATCTTCTTGGCGATCGTATCCGCAACGGAGCCGTGGCTTGGAGTGGTACCCTGTCGACCACTGGAGGAGCTGTTTTTGTTGATTTTTATTGGGAATGGCTTGAAGATGTCTTGAGCCGTTCCAAAGATGTGTTTACCAAGACGGGCCTTTACCATGTTGTATACGCATCTTTGTTCAGTTATGATCGCCAACCCTCCGTTATTCGTGAATTCTTCGAGCATTGGTGTTCAGCAACCAATACACTTCACACAGCTCGAGGGGAGATGTCGTTCTCTCTTCGGGATCTTCAGAAGATAGGGGGCTTGCCGATCCAGGGAAAGTTTTATGACGAAGTTGTCCCTAGTGTGGAGGAGTTTTATTGTCGCAACAGTCGAGGATTGCCTGCGAGCTGTCACCATTTGTTTTGGGCATATCACAAGCTTTCCCAAGAGGCTCCGGGCAAGTCAGGCGTGAAGATTTCCTCATGGATTCGGTTTTGGTATTGGGACGCCATGAAGTATAAGAGGCCTTCGAAGAAAAGCGGTCGCAATAAGACAACCAGGCCTAAGGGAGACTCAGATCCATCAGGCGTTATTGGTCCAGTTGGGTGCCGTACCCCTACTGAGTTGAGGGCGTTTGAGGACCTTGGCGTGTCGTCAGAGCACTTGGAGGAATCTTACTTAGCCACTTTTTTAGCTTGTTGGCTTTGTAAATTTGTCTTCCCTAAAGATGACGTCAACTTCGTCCGTCCCGGAGTTTTCAAAGTTGCTAGCAAGATGGCTGCAGGCGAATCTTTTAGTCTTGCCATCCCGGTCTTAGCCAATATTTACAACGGTTTGAGTGTTGTTTCGAACTTGGCAAGCACTGAAGACCGTGCTGCGGTACTTCCCTACCACTATGTGTATGGCTGGTTGGGTGAATATTTTAATACTCATTTTTCTTCATCGACTTTAAACAAATCAGGGCCTTTAATGACGAAGTATTCTGGTGTGCTTTCTGCGAAGGGTCTTGATGATTCGCAAGCGCAAGCACTGTTTGAAAGTTGTGAAGGCTTGAGGATGGATCGTTTGGCAAGAGTCGGCTTGACGCGGCAAGTCATCATGGATGATTCGCACATTCGCTCCTCAGACTTGTCTTATTTTATAAGTTTCGCTCAGCGTATGTTTCTTTGCGGCAAGAAGACCGATGCATCATTCAACCGTATAATCCCCACCGTTTTAGTAGGCAATTTGGTTTTGTCCAAACTGTTCTGGGTAGGCTGAAGGAGAAAGACCAATCAAAATCCTTGCAAGATATGTATATGCATTGGGAGTCTTGTACCCGTGCATGCACAAATGCTTCTATCACTCTGCCAGTTAAAGACGAGTTCAAGAATAATCCTGTGACTCGTGCTTACGTAAATTGGTGGTTGAAGGCACACTATGAGAATTTGGGGATGGCAAGTGACACTTATTCTTCCCATTCTCATCATAAGGCATCGAAAGAGGGTTGTTCTTTAGTTCCTACACAGCTGGTATCTTTTGATTGTGCGAGTGCGACTCCTTTGCAAGATAGCCCTGTGGTCCTAGCCCGTCAACGTTCATGCTTGCTTTCTTCTCATTTGGATACTTCTGAAGAGGCGGGTGACGAAGTCGGTTCGCACGAGGATGGACTTGCTTTGTGGCCGCGTCAACAACCTTTAAACAAGCGACCACTTGATGCTTCTCGGGTTGACAGTGATGTCAATTTTAGTCATAAGAAGAAAGAAGCATTTAGGCTTCCTTAAACTGATTGCCGTATGTCTTTTGAGAGAGACGTATGTACTTTTTCCCTTTCATGATTTCTTCTCTTTATTTTAGCTTTTGTTTTCTAACATTTTGTTTGTTCTCCTTAGGTTGGGCCTTCTATGCCGGTCGGAGGCAGTCCATCCGCCGATGAGGGGATTAGGGATTTTCCTGGTGCAGAGCTTACTCAAAATCCGTCGAGCCTCCCAAGTTTGCCGCGTGTTGGTGAATGTGTACAAGAGTCTGCTATGCGTCCAATACCTTTGCCAGCTAATTCTGAGATTTCTTTGAGGGGGCCGAACCTTAGCGGTACTGAGCAGCTTATCCATCGTTTTAGCCTCCGTGCAGCCATGGACATTAAGGGTCATATCGACAGTAGGATCTCAAAGTGCCCGTTGAAAGACCTTGCATTGCTCCGTGAGGATTTGTCAAAGCTTGTTTCTATAATTGACAACCTCAATGTTGATTATTCGACTTTGAAGGTCAAAATTGCCGAACTTATGGCCGCCTCGACTGAGTATTCTTCCTTGCGTGCCACTTCTTTGGAGAAATTGAATCCGGATCTTAGGGCTCAGCAACTTGCAACAATAGATTCTTCGCTAGCCCGAGTTCAATCTTCTCAGCAAGCTGTTTTGGGAGTTTATCAGACTGTAGAGACTTCTTTAGCTTCCGTCTGAACGCGTCTTGATGCATTAGTGCGAGAGCGAGAGTGGTTGGAGGCCGAATCGTCTCATCTAGAAAGAGTGCTCGCGGAGCACCAAGCAGAGATTTCTCATCTAGAGCAGGAGAAAGGCATGGCTATGGAATCACCTATTTTGTCTCCTACTGAGGTCGAGTCTTTGAAGAATTTGGAGGATTTACTTGAGGATCGCCTTCGTAGTTTTAGAGGCATAACTTTCGAGTAGTGTCTTTTCTTTCCTCTTTTGTAACAAGGCTTTAGGACCGACATCTTCCTTTAAAGATTTAAAGTGTTTTCGTCATTGAATTTGCCCTTTATTTTTCGAAGTGTTTGTGTTTTTTGTTGATGATGTGACTGTACTTGAAGTTTTGAAGTTTCAAGTTGCCTACGTACCCTCGGTTTAAGGAGGGATCAAGTCATCACGTAGTTTAAATGAATGATGGATTTTTTTTTTTGATGATGATTTTGCCGTACACAGTTTATGCTCTTGCGGGCCAGGAGCGTTGCTCCTTCTCATGCGTAGTACCGCTTCAAGAACTTGCCGTTTATGGGGCCAATCCTCAAACCATCTTCTTCCACGATCGTGTAAGCACCGTTTGTGTAAACTTCTTGTACTACGTAAGGTCCATCCCACTTCGAGGTGAATTTGTTTTTCGTCTTGTGCGTCATGATGATAGGCCTACGTAATGCAAGGACGAGGTCTCCTACTTGAAATGATCTTGGGCGAACTTTCTTGTTGAAGGCTTTGGATAATCGTGCTTGGTAACACTCCAAGTGTTGCTGAGCCTCGAGCCTCTTATCATCTAGAGCTTCTAACTCTTGAAGACGTAACTTTGCATTTTCTTCGCTGGTGAGTCCTTCTTGTATTGCCATCCTTAGCGAGGGAATTTGGCTTTCTAGGGGCAAAACCGCCTCTACGCCATACACGAGCGAATATGGTGTAGCTTGAGTAGGTGTGCGGTGCGTCGTCCTGTATGCCCAAAGTGCTTCGCTCATTCTCTCGTGCCAGTCTTTCTTGCTCTTACCAACGACTTTTCTCAACAGGTTGCATAGAGTTTTGTTGAATGCTTCTGCGAGACCGTTAGCTGGGGCATGATACATGGAAGACTTATTCTGTTTGAATTTGTATTTCTCACAGAGTTCGTCCATGAGTCGGTTGGATAATTGCTTTCCATTGTCCGTAATGATGTAGCGAGGCACACCATATCGGTGGATGATATGCTCCTTAATAAAACGAACGACCGTTTCTTTCTTGACTTCCCTCAGGGGTATGGCTTCAGCCCACTTGGAGAAGTAGTCTGTTGCAGCTAGGATGTAAGCTTCTCCCGCAGACGACTTTGGTGCGATCGGTCCCACGACGTCCAACCCCCATGCGTCAAACGGTAATGAAGCAACTGTAGGGTGCAATGGTTCAGGCGGTTGATGTATAAAGTTGGCATGGAATTGGCAGGCTTGACACTTTTTGGCGTATTCCATGCAATCTCTCACCATGCTTGGCCAATAGTAACCCATTCTTTTAAGCTGGAAATGTAGTTTTGGCCCTGACTTATGTGCTCCACATATACCTGAATGTGCTTCCTCCATGGCTTGACTGGCTTCTTCTTCACCTAAGCATCTCAAAAGTACTCCTTCAAAAGAGCGTCGATTTCATTTGTAGTAGAGGAAGCGATGTGCTCGTCGTCGTATCTCAGAGCGGTGTCTGGTATCGTCTGGAAGCCTTCCTTGCTCCAAGTAGTCGATCAACGGCTGTCTCCATTCTTCGGTGTCGACTAGGAGTACTGAGATGACGTTTGTGTCATCTAGCAGTATTTCGGCGGCAAGTGGGATTACCCATCTTTGGCAAACTGGCACATTTGCGACTTCTCCTTCTCGTAGTGTCATGCTAAAGGCTAGGTTGGCGAGAGCATCTGCCATTTGATTTTCTTTTCTTGGCACATGTTCTAGTGTCACCATCTTGAACTTTTGCAGCAACTGAGTTGCCATTCGGAAGTAGGGGATAAGATCATCTTTCCTCACCTCGTACTCGGTCAAGAGTTGGTTTATTATGAGCTTGGAGTCGCCGTATACCTCAAGGGCTGTGATTCCTATGTAAGTTGCCATTTGGAGGCCGAGGATCAGTGCTTGGTACTCAGCGACATTGTTAGAGCATAGTTCGCTTAATCGGAAGGAATAAGGCAGTATTTGCCTTTGTGGTGACATAAATATTACTCCTGCCCCCGCTCTATCTGTTCGCGCGGATCTGTCGAAGAACATCGTCCATGTTGGGAAGACGTCGATGTAAAACACCTCCTCGTCAGGCAAGTCGTCTGAAATTTCCCAATCGGCTGGGATCGGGTGATCGGCGAGGAAGTCTGCCAGTGCTTGTCCTTTAACGGCTTTAGCTGGAACGTAGATGATCTCGTGTTGATTGAGAAGCAACGCCCATTTAGCTAGTCGCCCTGTCAGAACTAGTTTGGTCATGACGTATTTAACCGGGTCAGCTCTAGCAACCAAGTGGATGGTGTAAGCCTGCATGTAATGCCTGAGCTTCTGGATGGCGAACACCAAGGCGAGGCACATCTTTTCTATTAGGGAATAGTTTAACTCAGCACCGATAAGAGTTCGACTGAGGTAGTAGAGCGCTCTTTCTTTCTGGGATTCATTTTCTTGTCCTAAGAGTGCTCCAACTGAATTTCCTGAGCGGCGATGTATAATATGAGTAGCTTTCCAGGCGTGGGTGCCCCCAAGACAGGTGGACTTGACAAATATTTTTTTATGCTTTCAAAAGCATTGCGGCATGCTTTATCCCATACAAATGGAACATCCTTCTTCATGAGTCGACTGAATGGTTAACAGCGCCCTGCGAGGTTGGAGATGAAACGCCTGATGAAGGCTAGCCGTCCTTGTACACTTTTCAGCTCGTGTAGGTCTCTCAGCTCAGGCATGTTTTGGATAGCCTTGATTTTTGATTGATCTACTTCAATGCCGCGGTGTTTGACAATGAAACCCAGGAACTTTCCAGATGTGATGCCAAATGCACATTTCAACGGGTTCATCTTGAGGTTGTATTTCCGCAGCCTTTCGAACACTGATTGCAAGTCTTTCAAGTGATCTGATCTCTTTTTCGTCTTGACCACTACATCGTCTACGTAACATTCTACATTTTTGTGTAGCATGTCATTGAAGATTTTCTGCATTGCGCGCTGATATGTAGCTCCTGCGTTCTTCAGACCAAATGGCATTACCTTGTAGCAGTAGATACCCTTTGGAGTGCGAAAGGCTGTTAGTTCCTCATCTTCGAGAGCCATGCGAATTTGATTATATCCCGAAGAGCCGTCCATGAACGATAGCGCTTCGTGGCCAGTGGTTGCGTCCACCATGATTTCAATGATCGGCAAGGGAAAGTCGTCTTTCGGGCAAGCATCGTTGAGGTCTTGAAAATCTACACAAATACGTATTTGTCCAGATTTCTTAAGGACAATGACGATGTTGGAGATCCACTTAGGGTATTGCACCTCTCGAATGAAGCCTGCTTCGATTAGCTTGTCAATCTCGACCTCTATTTGTGGGATGAGCTCAGATCGATAACGTCTTGGAGTTTGCTTTATAGGTCGCGATCCAGGCTTGACCGCAAGGTGATGTACAGCGATGGTAGGGTCAAGGCCAGGCATTTCTTTGTATGTCCAAGCGAAGACGTCTTTATACTCTAGTAGCAGTTGGTAATACTCATCTGCCTCGTCTGTACTTAGCAGTGCGCTTACGAAGATAGGCTTTGGTTCCTCGCTTGTGCCTAAGTTGATTTCTTTGAGATCATCGACCGTGGCTTGCCCCCCCGTCCTCGAGCTGTGGTGGTGCAGCAGTGACATCTTCCTCAAGGATCTCGTCTTCTTCGTCTTCTTGGACTGTGATGTGGAGGACGTCTTGGACTTCCTCTTCAGTGCCGTCCTTTTGGGCTTGCTGGCATGAGGTTTGTCCGGTATGGATGATGGTGCGCCTTCTTACTTTTAGTGGTCCACTTGCGTCAATCTCCAAGATTGCTTGACGCTTCATCCTTGAAGGAATTGAACTCCGAATATCGCCTTTTTCTGCTAGCCTGTCGGGCTTTTCTTCTTTTGGCGCTGTCTCCTTCCTTCTAGAAGGCTTTTTGTTGTCTTCCAGTCTTTCGGAAACTGACCGTTGTAAAGGCGAGCTAGCTGTGTTGCCTTGTTTCTTAGGTTCTGACAGCCTTTCAAAAACGGATTTTTGGGATGTTGGCGTGTTAAGCCTCTTGAAGACGGAGGTTCGGCTTTGACCACAAATGCGATGCAATGCCGATATTCTGGGTCTTGGGTGATTCATCCTATTGACGACCGGTATCCGAGGGGTGGTTTTAGGCTCTTCTTGTTTTTGTACAACGCTCACGCTGATGTGCTGAGTGCTAGCATTTTTCGCCTTGCTCGAAATCTTCACAGGTGCATTTGGTGTGAAGCCAATTCCTGCTTTGTCGTTGTCAACTCCGTAACCATGCTTTCTCAGCCTCTTTTGAGTCTCGGTGAGGTCACGTTCTTTGTTGTTGACAGCATCTGAAATCTTCTTTCCAGGTTTTGAAGAGGGAATGAAGTCGTACCCAGCCTTTGACATGAGCTTGTTGGCGTTTGGATCAAAACCCTCTTCGGTCCTCTTGGTTGGGAGAAAGCTTGATTCTACTCCCTTTGGCGGAGCTTGTATGAAACCTTGTGGTGGTCCTGCAATCTTGGTCCCGCCTAGCTGTGTTAGAGGTAGAATTGCATTCGCCTTGAGTAGTTCCACATCATCCTTGCACTGTTGCATGTTGGCTTTGCTTATCCCTGTTTCGAATGGGGATTGACCATTCTTTCTTTTCGACATGGGGATGTATCGGAAGACTGATGTGTCCGGTCCTTTTGAGGGTGTCCCGCTCCCTTTGGTTATTGTAGGTTTAGCAGTCTCATCATCATTTTTGCTCGAAGATGGTACATCTTCTCTTTCCTGCTTCTTGGGTACGGCTTGCCATTCCTGCTTCTTAAGTGTTACTTTGCCCGTAGACTTGATTTCTTTTGGGAGAGCTTCGGGCACCATGTCTTTCTCCATGTAGAATTTGGCGTCAGCAAAGTGTGCTTCAGCTTCGGTGAATGGCTTGGCATCTCCTTGGATCACCTTTACTCCTTCTCGATAGAATTTTATGCATTGGTAGAGGGTGGACGGTACTACTCCATTCTCATGGATCCAAGGTCTTCCTAAGAGTAGGTTGTATGAAGTTCTTGCCTCAATCACATGGAATATGGTGCTTGAGTTGAGTTCACCAATGATCATCTCCACCCTAATCATGCCTATTGCCCTTTGTCCTCCTTGGTCAAAACCCTGGATTAGCAAACGGCTAGTGGACAGCTCATCCACCTTGATGCCGATCGTGGTCATTGTTGACTTTGGCATGATATTTATGGCCGATCCACCATCCACAAGCATGCGACTGACTTTGTGCTTCCTTACGTACCCTGATACGAAGAGAGGACGGTTGTGAGGCTTGGATCCTAGTAGCAAGTCTTCATCATTGAAGTGGATTGCATCACGGGCGACACAACACGTGGTATATTCGTGTGGCCAAAGCCCTAAACTTTTGTTTTTGCTTTCTTGCGCCTTGTGGTCATCGGGACTTATTAAGGTCGCGGCTAGTTCTTTTTCCATCTCTTTGGGTGATTGTGGTGCCTCCATGATGTTAAAGTGTGCCAACCAGCTTTCCTTGGGTATGAGGGTACCATCTTCCTCGGTTGTGATACCTTTGCCCTTTGATGATTCTTCCTCCTCTATTCCGACCATGTGGCATGCAGTGATAGTGTACTGTTGGAAGAAGTCATTTGGGAAGTACTCGTGCAAGGAGATAGGAATGCGTAGTTCCTGCTCCATAGGCTCTCCAGCGTAGGTTGGCTTAGCGGCGATCGCGCTTCTTTTTGGTTTCCTATTATTGCGGCGACGATGCCTTCTCCCTTCCTTCACTTTTGGCTTTATGGCTTGTGGTTTTGGTTTCCTTGTCTTTTTGTAGGTCATCTGCCCCTAGCGATGGTTGGGCGGACGGGGCCATGTGATCGGAGCCTTGATGGGTATGGTCATGTGTTACTTGAAGAGGAACGGGATCGAATGAGCCAAACACGATCGTAGTGGTATGCGTTGCGGCTGTATCTTCTAGATCGAGTTCAATTCGACCTTGTTGTGCGCTTCATGATTAGCTCTTTAAGGATGAAGCATTTGCCGACTGGATGACTTATGATACGGTGGTACTTGCAGTACCTGGGATCGTTAACTCGATTCATTTCTTCAGGGCGTTTGCATTCCGGCAACTCGATCACCTTCTTTTCCAGCAAGTCATCTAACATTGCATCCATGTCCGAGTCAGGGAAAGGATATGTTTTTTGCTCCAACTCCCTTAAGGTGTTTTTATACCTGTCTTGGGTGCGCGGAGGCTCATTTTTCTTCACCTCATTCCCTTTGTTCTTAGAAGAAATCTTGATAGGGGCGGATGAGGTCTTGTTGGGAGTAGCGGAGGTCTTGATGGGAGTAGCGTTGACAGTAAACGCTTCCTTAGCGGGCCTTTTCCCGGTCTTGTCTACATTTGGGGCGAACACCTTATCCCTTTTAAAGTCAGTGATCAGCTCCTTCTTCCCATGATTGGCGATGCTCAGTTCCATGTCGTGGGAACGAGTTGCCAGCTCCTCGAATGTTCTTGGTTTTATGCCTTGGAGGATGTAATGTAACCCCCAGTGCATGCCTTGAACACACATCTCAATGGCGGAGGTTTCAGAAAGTCGATCTTTGCAATCCAGACTTAATGTACGCCATCTGTTGATGTAGTCGACCACCGGTTCGTCTTTCCATTGCTTAGTACTTGTTAGCTCTAGCATGCTAACGGTGCGGCGAGTGCTGTAGAAGCGGTTGAGGAATTCCCTTTCAAGCTGATCCCAGCTGTTGATAGACTCGGGCTCGAGGTCGATGTACCAGTCAAAGGCGTTCCCCTTCAACGAGCGTACGAACTGTTTAACAAGATAGTCTCCTTCAGTTTCAGCATTGTTGCAGGTTTCAATGAAGTGGGCGACATGTTGCTTTGGGTTTCCCTTTCCATCGAATTGCATGAATTTCGGCGGCTGATATCCTCTCGGCATCTTCAAAGCGTCAATCTTCCTGGAGTAGGGCTTTGAATACGACATGGAGGCATGTGAACTTCTTTCATACTGCGCTTTGATGGTGTTAGCGATCATTTGTTGCAGCTGTTGGATAGACAGGGATCCCACAGGTGCTGTTGCCTGGTCTGGCTTCTCCTCGAATTCTTGTATCGGAGGTTCCTCCTCCTCATCGCCTCCTTCTTTTTTGTCGTTCTCTTTTTCCAATCGGTTGACAAGCGTGGCGATTTGTAAGTCTTTTTCCTCCACCGTCTGTGTGAGTTTTGCAATTGCCTCATTCATTTGAGCCAGCTGCTCCTCGATTGAAGTCGCTCCGGTGGTCATGACTTGCATGGCCGTGCTGCTGTTTGAGTCGGCGTCAGAGAGCAGGGACTCGGAGTACTTCCCCAGGCTTTTCTCCCTTGGCGCCTTCAGCGAGGCTAGGGTGATCACAGGCTCGTGCCTTGGGTGTTCTTGTTTCTCCAGCAAAGTTGATGCGGGGGTGGAAGATGCGGCCAAGAAAGCTCTTGCCTTGCTTCGAGTTATGACCTCTGAAATGTTCCTACCTGCAGCGAGGACGGTCTTGTTCTTCACATTGGGTGCGGGAACGGTTTGAGCCTTCCTTGATGCCATCTGTGCTTTTCTTTGCGGATTTGAAGATAAAGATGAGAGGTAGAGAATGTCCCATTGGGCGTGCCAAATTTGTAAACACGAAAATTTCCTGAAGGAACAAGAACACGTGTACAAAATATATTTGTTATTAATGAATTTTGTTTGGGGTTACAATCTCTATTTGTTCCTCTGATTCTATCTTCGTAAGATATGGGTTTGTTGATGGGCTGTTGATCCAAAGGGCCGTTGGGCTTGATCCTTGGATGAACAGTGATGTGGATTTGTTTGTGTTGATTCGAAGGGGCTGTTTGGCGCTTTGATTCTTGGGATGAACAGTGATGATCTTCAGATGTTTGATGATGAATGTAGAACGATGAACGATGGATGAGCTTCAAGGGGCTTTGAGCTTGATTCTTGAAGAATGAATGTATTGATTCCAAGGGCCGTCGGGGCTTAATCTTGGAGGGTGGATGAATGTTGCTTCAAGGGTCGTCGGGGCTTGATCTTGAAGAAGATGGATGAACGATGAACGATGAACGATGGATGAACTTCAAGGGGCTTTTTGGGCTTGGTTCTTGAAGAACGGATGAACGATGAATGGATGAACGATGAATGGATCTTCAAGGGTTTCTGGGCTTGATCTTGAAGAACAATTGCGCTGATCCAAGGGGCCGTTGGGGCTTGATCTTAGGATGGATGGGCGTTTCTTCAAGGGCCGTTGGGGCTTGATCTCGAAGAACGAAGAACGAAAAACGAACTTCAGAGAATTCTCTTCCAATTTGGGAGTAGAGAAATGTATTTTGTGAATTGGTCAATTGAAATGAATGAAATTGGCTTCTATTTATAGAATTTTCCAAGGCCTAATTTTGAATATAATATCCCAGATGAAATAAGCCGTCTCTGCCAGGTGTTGACACGTGTCCTGTTTGACAGCTTTTCTAACTTTATTCGAATTTTCGTCGAATCACACAATATGTGTACAATTTATGTAATACATGAGTGTTAAAATTTTGACCATTGGTCAACATTTATTTACTGAAATTTCACTGTCTACAGTGATATTTGATTCATTTTCTAAAACTCCTATCAGATGGTTCATACTCAATTTTCACTCCCTATCAAAGTTCACCGGTCTGAAAATAGCGGTGAGTGTGTCAATTTAGAACTCTAAAAAAAATTCCACGAAAACGGTATTTTTCATGAAATTACATGTCCACAAACTCCTGTACAGAATGGCATGGCCGAGCAGAAAAATATACGCATATTGATGCACCTCCAGTCTTATTGGGCCGACGCAATTACCTATGCTATCTGTCTGAGGGATTGGATGCCGTCTCGGATTCTTGACTTCTGGACTCCTGTTGAGGTTTTGGTAGACCATGTATATTTATCCTCTACCCTTAATCTTACGCCATGTATATTTGGGTGCGTGTCGTATGTTCATGTTCAAGAAAATCAACGAGGTAAACTCATGTGTTGTCCGATGCATATTTTGGGAGCAGTACTAATATGGCTCCGAATATTGCTTACTGAGATCAGGTTTTTACCCTTTTTTTATTTATTTAGGTATTTGGATTTTCTTGTTTCAAGCAGTTTTCTACTTCTTGTTAGGGTTTGGCTTCAAAAATTATTTTTAGCGGGTATTGGCCTAGTTCTCTGCTTGTATTACTTAATTTTCTTCATATTATTAATAAAATCTAGTAGATAGGGGACGAGCATGAGGTTTCTAGGTGCAACAGTCATTTCTCATTTGGGAGAGGGTTGATGTCTCGCACACGACTATTGACGAAGAGTTAATATCCCCTAATCTTTCTCTACAAATTAAAAATTAAAAAAAATTAAAAAAAAAAGAAAGAAGAAGAGATCGGGTTTAAGTCTCAAGGGGCCATACAGCTTTCTTGTGATAATCAAGCAACTAGGGAAATAGCGAATAATCATGTCTAACATGACCGAACTAAACATGTAGAAGTAGATCGATACTTTATCAAGGAGAAGCTAGTTGTAAGGTTACTAGATCTACCGTTTGTAAGGTCTAAAGAACAGTTGGCAAATGTTCTAACACATTCGGTATTTGCTAGAGTCTTTCATGACTCACTTGACAAGTTGGGCTGATGAGATATCTATGCACTAACTTGAGGGAGAGTGTTATTGTGAGTTAATAATTCTTTGTATTTATTATAGAATTGTAATTTTCTTATTCTATGAGATTTCTTGTATGCTGGGTCAGCTTGTAAATATATTTCACCTCATGGAGAGAAGAATATACATTGAATTATAACCCCTAATTTTCTGCTATCGATTTTATCTTATGGTTTTGTAATTTTCCACCGTCAATGGTTCCTAGATTATTATTTAATTTGTATTTGTTAACGCTCAAAATTGGAAGGTCAATAAAAATTAGTATGGTCAACTCTATATGTGTTTAAAAAATAAGACAGATATAGAAATAATTTTTTTTTAAGTGGTTCACTCGTAAAAGATGAGCTACATCCACTGGAGTACTCTTATATATATGAGTTGTGAATTACAAAAGCTCTCGACTTAAGTAATCTACTTATTTCTCTTGGACCCGACCGCTTATATGGGGTACTCGGTTCCTTTATTTACCCCCTTAGTGAATCCTAAAAATCTTAGGAAAACTAATGAAAAGGGCTTGGAAACTTTGAGTTTTAACGATAAGGACAAAATAAAGGGTAAAGTGAATAGTATCATGATTGACTTTTTAGTGTAAAAATGTGGTTTTTCATTAAAGTGAACAGTATTTGGAGCTTTTCGTTAAAGTTCTCAAAAATCTTAGGAGACATTTACACATGGCTACTAACATGATGTTCAGGGTCGACGCGTCTTGAGCACAACGCTCATCCAAGAGAGGTTGAATAGCATTTAGCCGAATGCCAGGCCTGATAGCATTTATGTCACGTTATAAACTTCTTCACCCTCTGATGGCGAATGTGTGGCTCAAAATTGACGTCTGAACAGAAATGTCCTTGAAGCACTGTGCTAAAAAGTTGTCAGGACTGTCAACAGTCATATAGTACTTTATGTTCTATGCTCGTTTCTCTTTGTCGGTAGACGATCCAGAGCTAGGAGCGATCGTTGATGGCGGTCATCTTTCGTTTGTTGAGATAGCGCAACGTCTGCTGGATTCATTCGGCTGTCTTCATCTTCTCGTTCTTTTGTGGGCTCTCCCAACGCCCATCTATTAGGTCCAAAGAGCTAATATTGTTTTAATGGACATGAAAGGATCGTGCGTTAATAATAGTAAGAGGATCAAAGAGAATCCTTCCTATAATTTTTTTGTAGTCTTTTCAAAAGAACAGTGTCGTCTAGTATATCTTTCTGTTTTTAACAACCATAAACTGCAAGGGACCATTCAACAACCATAAACTGCAAGGGACCATTCAACAACCATAAACTGCAAGTGACCTCATAGTCCTGGTGTGCTGACGTGATAAGAAATAGACCTGACATTTGTGTTGTATTTATCGTGTTCATGTCATTTTCGTATTATACCCGATATCTTAACGGATTTTATCGTGCAACATCCGTTAAAATAAACGGGTAAAATGACCCGACCCGACCCGACCCGACCCGTTAAGAAAAATATATTTTAAACCAATAAATAATCAAATGAAAAACATAATACTAAATAAGTATATGCATACCATATTATCACATTCAAAACATAAAAAAAACATTTGTCTTTTAAGAGATTTGCAAAATATCAAATGTTCAAAAGATTTGCAAAATTAAAGGAGTTGTGTTTCAAGGTTCAGAACCTTGTACATTTTCTTACAATCAAACTCTTCAATTTTCATCAATCACCATGGGAAAAAGGGTATTGGAACTTTGGCTTGATATATTATCTTTAAGTAAAGTCTCTTCTCATTTATCGTATGACTATTGTTTAAGTAAAGTTTTTACTAGTTTTTTAATTAATGTAGAAGTGTGAAAAATATAGAAATATATATATAAACGATCGTAATGACAAGCTTTACAACTTTCATGAAGGGCTTAACTTTGAAATGTGCCACTATAATCATATAAATTATAGATCAAAATTTAACCGTCAATTGTTGTTTACATTTATGCTTTATTTTTCTCATCAAATTTTGTTTTTTTAGATTTTTATTTTTGAAAACATGATCTATTAGAGGATATAAGAAGATTAACGGTTCAGATCGTTAATATTATGTTCAGAGTTTTACCATTAGTGAAAATATTGCTTGGTTTTATAAAGTCTCTACAAACTATATAACATCGACTCATATTTCAATTAACCGTAAATATCGGGACACGATATCAAAGATCCAAACCGTTCATCTTCCTACATCCACCAGAAGATCATGCTTTCAAAAAAAGAAATTTTAAAAAAAGAAATTCAATATAAAGAATAAAGCCTAAGTGACAATCAATAGTTAAATACAAATTTAAGGTTTATAGATTATAGTGTCGGATTTCGAAGTTGATCCCTTCACGAAAATTGTAAAGCTTGTCACTACGAGTGATTGTATATATATATATTTTACATTTCTTACACTTCTACAATAATTATTATTAATTTTATTACTTTTACACTCAAATAAAAAATTACTATTTATGACGGTTTGGAGGGTTTTAAAAATCTAAACGATAATGTAATTGTAACCATTGTCTACTCATAGAGGAATGATGAATCACGAGTGTTTATATATTCTTTCACATTTTTCATACTTGTAGGGATGTCTTATTGCATATACTAATACTATACTAGTTGATTTTAATTTTGGACAACAACATATAAAGTGCAGTTTATCCTATTAATGATAATAAGAAACTCTCATAATAAAAATAAATAAATGAATAAAACTTAATTTTTTTAACTTATATAGAATAATAATACAAATATATATATATATATATATATATATATATATTTAATATAAAATATACCAATATATACAATATGGCTATTGTATTTTATAATAAATTTTTTAGTAATTACATTTTAAAATTATAATTTAATTTTCTTAACGAGTCGAAATGGGTTATCCATGTGTTACCCGCATGTATACCCGTTAAGAACCCATTAACGGGTCACTCAATAATGACCCGATTAGTTATCGTGTTGACTCGAAGGCGGAGCCACAGTAGGGTCAATGGGGTCGCACGACCTCTTGGAAGCCATGAAAATAACCTTAGAGGTCCCTTGGAGCTGCTGGTGCGACCCTTTGAAGCTGCACACCACGTGGTCGACGAAATGTCTGAAAGAAGAAGAAAGAGTTCACTCGCAGGCAGTGGCGAAGCCACTCCCCTCACCGGAAAACACAGCGACAGCGAAGGAGATCGTTATCGAGTTCATAAAAAATGACGATTACAAGTGCGTTTCACTGTCTCATTAATTAATTACGTGTTGTAAGTTGTTTTAATTTGTTATGGATGTGCTTATATGAATGGCAATGTGCATGTTATGGTAGCTGGGAGAGTAATAGAGTTAAAGGGGGTTGAGAATTTGGGATTTGTGGTCTTTTTCTGAGAAACCCTAATCCTAAAATTGTGTGTTCAACATTGATTTCTTTCGGATGCGGATATCAACGGTTGATTTGTTTTCTTCTGGTTTTTGTATGATTAGTATAATATTAGAGAACATGAGTTGAAATCGGGTATTTATGGTGGTTTGGGTACATTGGAGTACGAAATGAATAACCTTAGTTTCTTTATGTAAAAATGCAGGAGTGATTTAATATTCTCTGCTGTGTTGGGTGAAGGTAAAGAAAGAAGGCAGCAAGTAATCGGGTCTTGTTGTTAATATGGCATACAGTAGTACAAATTGGTGTTTTTTCTTTGTAAATTGTGGTTTAGGAAGGTTTGAACAGAAATGATTTAGATAGTAGTGCAAGTTTGTGTGGTATGGTGGAGATTGTTTTTGGTTTGAAGTAGCCTTTATGATGCTTAATGCTGAATATATATTTATTTTCAATGTGGGCGTTTTTCAAGTTCTTCTTTCAAATGTGATTTAACGTTTTTTACTTGTGTTTTAGGTATGTCCGGATACTCAGTGCATTTTATTTGCGACTTACGAAAACTGATACTGATGTCTACTAGTACCTAGAGCCTTTGTATAATGACTATTGGAAGTTGAGGAGGAAACTGCCTGATGGGAGTAGGATATATGATCCTTATCTAAATTTTTCCTTCATTACTTTTTATGATTTATGAGCATGCTAACACAAGTACGGCTAATCTCTAGCTCTAATTGTTCCAGATTTTACCTTGACGCATGTGGATGAGGTTATTGATGAACTTCTCACAAAGGATTACTCATGTGACATTGCAATGCCACGAATTAAAAAAGTTTGTTTTTGGAATAATTTTTTCCAAGTTGATTTTATATCAGTGGTCTGTTTTGGTTCCCTTATTTTGTTTTAGCTATAGACAGTTATATGCCCCGCCAATCTTTATTTTGAACTTTGGATTTGTATATGTGATGCCTTTTTATATACGTACAGATGGACTCTTGAAGCAACTGGTTCAGTGGAACTCAGGAAAAGTGCTTTGGAGGAGGACTTTGAGGAGGAGGAAGAGAAAGAGGAGAATGATCAAGTTGATGGAATGGATGAAGATGTCCATGATAGGGATTATTATCATGGCCAAAGCCTTGCCAGGGAAAGGGCAAGGGATAGAAGACGTGACAGTCACATATACAGGTTTGTTTTCCTGTTTAACGTTTATGTGGATGCTAGATTGGCTGACAACTTTGAGCATGTCATATTGGTTGGTAGCTTTGAGAATGTCAGATTGTTTAGCTTCTTATTCTTTGTGGTGAATGGAGATTATTTTAGGATTTTGGAATGAATTGAATTTATTTTTATTTTTAGGGTAAGTAAAGTTTTGTTGTAAACAGAGTACAAAAAGTAACAGAATGACAGGCGTAAGAAAATTCTTAGAAAAGAAAATAAGCAAGTTAAAAATGATTTTATTTTTGTTTCGTAAATGAGACAAGGATGCATCAAGTATTCAATTATGTATATTTGCTCATTACATTGTCTTTAGTTTTATCAGTTGCAACTGCGTAAGTGGAGAGAGCATTTTCTGTCATGAATATTGTTAAGGGTCCACTTAGGAACAAAATGGGAGATCAATGGTTGAGTAATAGCTTGCTTGTTTATATTGAGAGAGATATTTTTGCTTGTATTGAAAATGAAGCTATAATGCTTCGTTTTCAAAATATGAAACCTCGTCGTGGACAATTATAGCTTGTAATATTGTTTCTGTTATGAATTATGAATGAAAGTACTATGATTTCATTTTCAATATGTTTTTCCATCCTAAATTTTTATTTGGACTTTTACACTAGGATTCTTTTCCCATTCTAACAACCAGAAACTGCGAGCGACCTCGTAGTATTGCGTTGCTGGCTTAATAGTCCTTTTCAAAAAACGATTGGTGGTCAATATCCCTATACAGTCTTGGGCTGATAACCTAAATGGGTGGAAAAGAAATGATAAAGAGACTTTTTGGAGTGAGACTTTATATGGCTTATTTGTTACCACATATTTTTTTTTTACAATATTTTATAATATTAGCATTAAAATTGTACTCAAAACATGAAATAATAGAGAGTTCATGAAGAGTCCAATTGTTTAGAAAGTCTCCTTAGTATTTTGTCAAGATTTTTTTCATTGTGACAGGAACATGGATAATACATTACGTGTTTTTATGTAACTAAAAATCCATTACCATTGGTCCCTCAACTTATCAAAACGTGCAGCTATGGTCCCTCAACTAAAAATCTATTACCATTGGTCCCTCAACTTTAATTCAATTGGAGAAATGGTTCCTTAACTTTAACCCAATTGTAGCAATTGTCATTCCAATATAACTCATTTTGACAAATGTTTTGATATAGTTGACGAAAAGAACCATAATTATATAATTTGATGAGTTGAGAGACCCTAATTGTATAAATGGTCATTCTAACATAGCTTATTTTGACAAAATTTTGACATAATTGATGAAAAGGACTATAGCTACACATTTTGATAAGTTGAGGGACAAATGGTAATGAATTTTTAATTGAAGGACCATTGCTCCAATTTAATTAAAGTTGAGGGACCATTTGTACAATTTACTCTATTTCTTATGCATTGACTACCTTGGCTGGTAGCTATTGAGCAACCTTTTTATTTTATTTTTTATTTTGTTCAGTTGTCTAAAGAGTCGAAGCCAATCTTGGATTTCTAAATCTTAAAACCACCTTTAGTATGAGATTTTAAATTTAAGGCTAAATTTTTTTTCTTGATTCCTGTGATGAGATAATACTTTTAAATCGACCCCTGTGGTGAAAAAAGTGTTAATCTTAGCCCTGTGGCTTAACCTTGTGGTGAAGTTTATTATCAATCGTAGTCCAAATTGAAATTTATGTCAAAATCTCATCCATATACAGGGGTAAAAATGTCATTCCATTCTTTTTTATTTTCTTTTGGGTAATTCCACTTTTTTATATTCAACAAAAATAGAAGGGAAAAAATGGAAATCCCTCCCCAATCCCTACCATTGTCGGCCACAACGACCACCCACTACCTTCCCCCTTTCTCTCACATAACCCTAGTCATCTTGTCCACCACTGTTCTTCTTAAAATGAAACTAAATTCAATGTTTGCATAATAACTTATATTCCAACCTAAACACGGCAAGGTACTTTGTGATTTTTAAATCTTGAATTTGAACTCTTGGCTCTCTTGAAATAAGAAAGTTTGATAATATGAACATTGTAATTTTATTGTTTATTTATTCTTTTATTGTAGCTCTAAAAGTTCTTAAAATAAAAAAAAATGTGTCCATGTGGCGCTTTATGATTGGTTGATTGAATCAATAAAAACAAAAATAACAATTTTGCCCTTAGAAATAACAGAAGAATGAGCAAAAATCCAATTTGGACTATGATTGATTACGAATTTCACCACAGGACTACAATTAATAACCTTTTCACCACAGGGGTCTATTTAAAAGTAGGGTGTCACCACATGGGTCTATTTAATACAACTTTTAAATTTTGTCAAGTTTGAATGTACAAGATGAATTAGCCATGAATGAAACGTGTTCCTCTAATTGTATCAATTATTACAAATTGGAAAGCGATGCTTTTCCTTCACTACTAATGCATATCTCTAACTTTGACAAAATTTAAAATTACATCCCTTTATTCATTAAACAGATAATGAATCTAATTAGTTATTTGCAAGGTATTAAATATCCATAATATCCCGATATTTCCATCGAAATTTCCGTGTTTTTGGACTACCGATATTTCCGATGTCATCGATATTTCCATCGAAATTTCCATGTTTTTTAAATTTCTATATTTAAAAAAACACCAAAGGGATTTGAACCCCTCCCATTTTACTCATTCAACACCTTGACCACCATATCACTTATGTTTTTGTGAAAATATACTAAAATATTTACATATTTTCTACACTCACAATGTTTGCCAGCTCGCTATATAATCATGCAATGCATTTCCTTCCAATTTTTTGTGATAAACTAATAGATAATTAACTAAATAAACATCCTGCAAAGTTTCAATAAAAATTTCCAAGTTTTTCTTACAATTTCCGTGGTTTTTATTCAATTTTTATCGATATCGATAATATCCCGATATTTCCATCAAAATTTCCGTGTTTTTGGACTACCGATATTTCCGATATTATCGATATTTAATACCTTGGTTATTTGATACAATTCAAATTCTATGCACCGAACCAGACAAATTACCACCCACTTTAGTACGCTCAATTAATGTTTCTCTCATTCGTACAATTAATGTTTTGCTCATTCGTACAATACAATTAATGTTTTGCTCATTCGTACAATTAATGTTTTGCTCATTCACGCATCCACACAACAAATGACACCATGTACCGAGAACGACGTTTCGCTCACCCATGCATTGAAACACGCGCATTCACACGCAAAATATAATGAGAACGTGATGAGTAAACTCAGTGTGTTACACGTGCACATCGTCAAGAATTAGAATTTTCAAAACATTAAATTCTCAGTAATTTGATGGACCAAGAAACCATGGTACTAAGTGATTCTTAATAAATAAAGAGAAATATTAATAGCTAGTTTTGTATTACTGTGCTTTGAAAAAAAAAATGTTTCTACTATGCTGTGAGAATAAACTTATTTTTACTGCTTTACTTTTTTAGTTTTTTTTTTCACAAAAAACTATGAAAATAAACTGTTTTTAAGTGTTTACCAAATATTATTTTGAGCTCAACTTTTTTTTTATACCTACTTTTTATAAAAAATAATTATCAAACGAGTACTAAGTGACTTTTAACAAAACGAGTGAACGTGTCTTATGAACTACTGTCCAGAGTCTCCAAATTACATTTAGGGACAAAACAAATGCATAAATTATATAATAAAAAAATCAATTTTAGTCCCTTGACTCAATATTCATGTCAGCATACATTAATTACCTCGTATACTAATATATTTTGATGTTTAATTTCTCTTTTTCTTCTTAAATTTTTAATATAATATTCTGAAACACTTTGTGCTTGGTAATCTAGTATCCTTATGCATGAAGATAATTAATTCGATCGTTGTGGTCGAACTCTATTATGGATTTCTGACTACATTCTCCATAGGCCCTCTTATCTCTTCCTTCTCCGAGCTCGGATAATAGCGGCTGCTCTCACTAAAGTACATATACATATGGTTATTGATATATCACACTCACGGCTCCGTTACAACACGCCACCAATTCTAATCGAAATTGAAAGGGTTAGAATGAAATCATAAAAATATGTATCTTTATTTTATATGGTATTTACTTGGGATTGTAGTTCAATTGGTTAGAGCATCGCTCTGTCAAGCGGAAGCTACGGGTTCGAGCCCCGTCGATCTTGACGAATCTAAATCCAATAAAAAACTATATCAATTCATCTCTCTGTTTTTTGTGAAAATAAGTCCAAATAACAGAATTTCATTCCTAACAGCGATCCCTCTTCTTTTTTTCTTTTTCGTTTCACATTTATCATCAACCAAAAATCTTTTTCCTCCATTTGCTTCTGCTGGAATTTTTTTTGCAAATTATATCAGCAAAACATAAGAAGGTACTTCTATTCTTTTGTTGATTAGCGACACCTAGATTTGAACTGGGGAAAGGATTTGCAGCCCTCCCACCTTACCGCTTATTTTATATATTTTGGCATATCAAACTCAATACAGATATATAGGTACATTAACTTAATATAATACATTTTAGTACATCCATTTATTCATTAAACAGATTAATACCCACTTTGGTACGTTGTTATACCAGTATAACTAATTGTGCTCAATTAATGTTTTGCTCATTCAT
Organism: Crataegus laevigata; assembly: GCA_963580275.1. Classification (NCBI taxonomy): domain Eukaryota; kingdom Viridiplantae; phylum Streptophyta; class Magnoliopsida; order Rosales; family Rosaceae; genus Crataegus; species Crataegus laevigata. The sequence goes on from OY756941.1 coordinate 8,497,934, forward strand.
GCATTCACAAGCAAACTCACAAAATATAATGAAAATGTGATCCGTAAACTCTTCTTGTAATACATGCAGATGGTCGAGAATTAGAATTTCCAAAACATTAAATTCTCATTAGTTTGGTGGAACAAAACCAAACCCACAATTCTTATTAGTCTACTCCTCTACATAACCGTCTCTATCATTGTACCAAAAATACAAAATATTTCGAAGCACTGACTTGTTTTTTTTATTTTTATAACAAAGATATTATATACACTAAATGAGTGGGAGAGTGAGCGAAGCCTCACAATGAGCTAATAATGAAGGGTTCAAATTCACATTTGACGAGAATCGTATCTAAAACCTCTCACTTATAAATAAAACGAAATACTATTAGACAATAGTAATAAGTAATAGTAGTAATAAGTAGCAGGAGCTCTGATTTTTAATAAAACGATTGAACGTTTCAGTCTTATGAACTATGGTCTACGGTCCTCAAATTACATCTAGGGACAAAACAAATATATAAATTATAAAAATAAAATTCAATGTTAGCCTGTTAACTCAAATGTTCATCTAGGACACTCTTTTTCTTCGACCGAATTGAAAGCTTGGCAAGATTTTTATCAAGGCTCTTTTAGCACATTATCATTAGTTTGTATGAATTTTGAATTACTTTAATGATTATCGTACTTCTTTCAAAAAAAAAACTCACCTCATATACTAATATATTTTAAGTTTAATTTATCTTTTTCTTCTTAAATTTTTAATATAATATTCTAAAGCATTTTGTGTTTTTTATTTAGGTATATTAATTTAATTAATATATTTTGGTATATCATATTCGGTACAAACATATAAGTACATTAACTTAATATAATACATTTTAGTACACATATTTAGGTCAGAGTCGACGTCGAGGGGGAGCTATCGGTTCCATGGCATAGGGCCTCAAAATTGAAGGGAAAAGAATCTCTTCCGGAGTAAATGGTTAAGATCTTCGTAACTTACTAACAAAGACTGTTAAATTTTTAATATGATATTCCAAAATAGTTTTCTATCTAATCGGGTATCTTATAAAATAATATAATATTATTTATATAAATAAAAATACTAATCAAAACCGAAGAAAAGATATACAAATCCTAGTGGCCACAAGCTACAAGTTACAAGAAAGCCTACATAAGCCACCAAATAGTAAGAAATTTTATAAAAATGATAAAATAATAATATTCCTCACAATATTTCTCATTTCTCACCCCAAGAGTCATGGTCCACTTCTCTCTCTCTCTCTCTCTCTCTCTCTCTCTCTCTCTCCCAAACGCCCCCTCTTCTGCTTCTTCTGTATGGAAAAGAAAGAATCTTAGGGACCTTAGGGATCCTTGATCTAAATATATCGTGCAGCAAATTTTTGTTAGGTACTATTTATATTTAATTTAAAATTTAAAATTTAAAATTAATTTCTGACCATACAATGTACAATAAACGGTCCCGATCACAGGATTCCTAGGATCCCCATAAAAAGGATCCGGCAAGGATCCTTTTCCCTCTTGTATCTCCCCTCCTCACTACTTTTTTTACACAAACCATTAAAACCTAAATTCAGAATTTAATGTCATTGAAGAAAATTTTCCAAATCATGAAGACAATTGAAGTGGTCAGAGTGGTGTAGACTTCAATTAAAGTAATGAACTTTTTAGGGCAAAACTCATAAAAATTAATCAAGTAATCGTCATAGCAAGAGGGGAGTAGTAAACAAAAACCACTAGACGCACATGCATTGCGAACTATGAAGTTTTATTGTTTATACTTAGTATAGTTTAATTGTGATATTGTTTGAGATATAAAAGACGACACCTACTAAAAAAATATTCATATGGCTACTTGAAACGCCAAAGGAAAAAAAGTTGAACAACTGACTCGTCTAAAAAACGAGTTATTGATAGGTTTTTTGTTAAGAAAAAGAATTCAATTTTTTTTTAAGATTGTCATAAGAAGGGCCTATTTTATAAATTATCACAGGACTCCCAAAATCTCAGAGACGACCCTTAAATTTTAAGTACATTAATTCATTATAATGTATTTCGATATATATATTTCAGTACATACATTTGAACACATCAATTAATTTTAGCATATTTCAGTATGCATTTACATACTTCTCTTATGTGTCACTATTTTTTTTAATTGTTTTCTCATTTAGGTGCGTTTATAAGAATATAATCGGAGGAAGTTAAGCAAATTAATCAATTAAAATGTGTATTACTAAATTCAAATATTTAATGGGGAGACATTAAATAAAAAACTTTAAATATTAAAATCATTTGAATTAAAGTACAAAGAACTACAAATCAATATTTAATCTAAGACAAAGATTTACTTATCTATTTTACCATAATATGTAATTACCGTTAAATTACCTATTTTACCATACAAAGAACTATAAATCAAATTTCTATAATTTTCAAGGATTAAAGTTCAAAACCCTATAAATTATTTATTTTACCATAATCTGTAAGTACCGTTAAGTACAAATTGTATTTACAATAAAAAGTAAAAACTTCTCAATACACGCTGTTGTCATAAAAATTTGAGAGGACAACTAATTGGGTTAGTCGTAAAGGCAGAACAAGGACAATAAACATGTCTGCAATCCCAAAAATCACCTACAGCGATCCAAGAAGAAGAGGGCAAGTGGTTGATCATGCGAAATCCACCCAAAAGCTTGAGCAACTTATGCCCGGCCTTGCGCCAGCAGGCATGACCCGACGTCATGCTAGCGTCAGCGAGTATTCCCGAGTTGGCGTTGCGAGTCAAGATAATTGCATGGCCATCCTTCATTTGTGGGATGCTTGGCCATCCTTCACTCGTGGGATAATGGTTCCCTCCAAGTCATCCTCAAGGCTCCCAAGTCTTCCTTCGTTAGTGACGTGAACATGTGTGATAAGTCTTCCTCGATTTATGTGCAAAGTATGTACACATAAGAGTCATGCTAGTGAGATTAAATTTGTAAACAAAATTTTGTAAATTAAATAACATGGAAGTTGATGAGTGTATTATTACTTAAACGTTGGTAAACGTTCTCATTTCCTATAGGTGACACATCATTTAGTTTACAAATTTAGTCTATAAATTTAATCTCTCAGCATTACTTTACATATAATCCAACTCGGAGAGAGTTAATTAAAGTAGTCCCACAAGGCATCCAGCTCACCAGATGGCGACCACTATTCCCTTTCATGCCACCGCCATTGCATGCTAGTATCTCCACCAGGCGGCGACGACTTCACTAGGAGTAGATATTCATTAAATAGTGTGAACCCAAAAATAAAAACTTGGATTTTTATGAATTTTGATTTTGCATCTTCTAGTTTGATTTGCCTCAAAAGATTCTATTAATCTGAATGGAACTTTCCATGTGGTGATTGTTGTCACTTTGTTTGCTCGACTTTTATAAATTTGTTTTTATTAACATGGCTTTTCTTATGGAGATAATGTGAGCCTTTGGCCGATGCCATGGAGTGGAGTGATTGTTGGAATTTAGATTATTAGTATTTAAATTAGTTGCCTTGTGGGTCAAGGATTGATCCTTGCTTATTAAGTTTTAAATTACTTTCTTGTTTTAGTCTAGAGTTTGCTTTAGGTTTTCACTATTTAAAGGATTCTTTGTATTTGGTTTTATATTATCAATCAATAAAAAAGTTATTCACAATGTAGCCTCTTAGAGTTTTGTACCCGTTTTGACATTCTCGTTTGTTCAATAGAATTCTTATTATTTTGTAATCTTGTTCGTCGCGCACTCTGATATTCAACTTGGTATTAGAGCAGGTTTGATCCTTCGGGATTTAATCTGCCCTTGATTCGTATCTATTTGTTTGTTCGTCTTGTTCGTTGTTTAGATTGTCGTTGGTCTAGTTTGTTTATAAAAAAAAGGGTTGAATCTGCCATCACCTCCGCCGCGCCTACCCCATCTGGATCTGCAGAACCATCCACCCACCATGTGCTTGAACTCGCACCGTACCCGGACTCGATTCCTATGAGTCGGATCTGTCGCAACTCGTATGAAGTCCTTCTGCAATTGCACTAGAGTTCTTCTGTTGGCTGCAATCCATTTTCTTTCCCTTGACTTGGTTGATGCATGAAGAAAGCAGAAGTGAAAAAAAAAGGTTAGGTTTTTTAGGCCCATGCGAACAAAAGAGAAAATAAAAAAAAATTGGTTGGATTTTTTGTTTGTTTGTTTGTTTGTTCAGAAATTGGTATTGGTATCGGCATTGGCATTGGCATTGGCATTGGCATTGACATCGGCATAGCACTAGAATTTGAAGTTTTGCATCCACATATACTTTGGCAAACTCATGTCGTGTACTGACATGAGTTTGACCGGGGGTGTTGGAATTTAGATTATTAGTATTTAAATTAGTTGCCTTGTGGGTCAAGGATTGATCCTTACTCATTAAGTTTTAAATTACTTTCTTGTTTTAGTCTAGGGTTTCTTTTAGGTTTTCACTATTTAAAGGACTCTTTGTATTTGGTTTTATATTATCAATCAATAAACAAGTTATTCACAATGTAGTCTCTTAGAGTTTTGTACCCGTTTCGGCATTCTCGTTTGTTCAATAAAATTCTTATTATTTTGTAATTTTGTTCGTCGCACACTCTGATATTCAACTGTGATGATGATCACAGTGGAGTAGTATGGGTGGCTATTTGGTAGAAGGAGAGAGAGAGAGAGAGAGAGAGAGAGAGAGAGAGAGAGAGAGAGAGAGAGAATAGAAGCTGTAGAATAATCCCAATTTTTTTTGCTGTTAATTAACATTATTTTTTTTGACATTTCTTTACGAAATGAAGTCTGTAAAAAATGAAATGTCCAAATGGGCCTTTGAATTTAACATTTTGTTAACAAAATAAGATGAAGTGAGATCAAAAGAGTTGAAAATGGAAGTTTTAAGGGGCAAAGTGAGACAAAATTAGATTCAGAGAATAAATTGAGACTGGATAAAAGTTTCAGGGGCAATAATAAGCCTTAATTGGTATATATTAGTTCACCCTAGGCAAGGAGAGTTTGACATAAATATTGGTTGTAGAGATAAAAGTTGATTGTAATAAAAAATGTGTATGATTGTAAAGAGAAAGTTGGTTAAACAGTAGCACGCGAAAGTTTCCTTACCTCTATAAGTACTAAAAACTGTGTATGATTGTGTTTGGGCCGAGAATGAAATGTTTCTCGGCCTAGAGGCTTAGTTAGGGAAATGCTGTGGGATATTCAGTTCGTGGGCCGACTAGATTGGGTCGACCAAGTCCCAATAGGAGAAGGACTCGCCAGACGAAGAAAGTAGAATCCATCTGTGAGACGGATGAAGAGTCCCAGTGCGATAGGGAGTCTCGGCGAGGTCAGGATATGGAAGCAAGGAAGAATATGACCAGGAAAGAGGGTTAGGTTCAAAGTCTTACTAGGAGAATGAGTGGCCGAGATAAGGCTGATCAAGGTAGGGATTCCTAGTTCGAATAGAAGTGTGTTTCGGTCGAAGAGGAGTCTAGCTACTATAAATAGAGGTAATGACAACGGAAAAGACCTCCAACTCAACACACAAATCTGCCCTGCGCAATTTCTCGCTCTACGCGAAACCTTTCAACACTCTTGAGATTTTTATTTTCTTTTTCGCCTTCACATCTTCAGTTTGGATAAACAACATTGTGAAGGCAACCGGTAAACATCTTCAGTTTGGATAAACAGCACTAATGTCGTAGAACCAGCCGTCCGTGAAGCACCTTCAGTTTGGATAAACAGCACTGCGACAGGGTTGACTGGTTATCTATCCAAGTCTCGGCCAACGAGGGTTTTCGGATCCCCGTCGACAGAGGTCATCTCACCAGCCATCTCGGCGAAGTGAGGTGTTACTAATATTTAGGCTCGGTGCCTCAAACGCTGAGTTGTTTTATGATCACATATTCGCAAGTAGGTTTCAGAGTTCAGCATTCGGACGGCCGAACCATGTTTATTATGAAGACCTTTATCCGCTTTGAGTATTTGTGCCTTTATACTCTAGTATCGATTCGGCAATGGTTCACCTTCACAAACACAGTGACTGTGGCCGAATGTGGCGACGACGAGCCGTGAACTTCGCATATTTAGTAACCTTGTCTTCAGGTTTGAGAATCCGAAGGCCGAGATGTGTTCCTTCCTCGGCTGCAATCGCAAGACGAATAAGTTAGCAGCGCGCTCAACGCAACATCAACTCATTTTACTCATCGGTCGAGCCCGACGGACGAGTTGGCATGCCCCGTACACATTTGAAGGACGTAGTTAGCTTACTAATTACTCGGCCTACGCGCCACGTAGGCTAGGTGATTTTTGTAGTCAACAGATTGTAATAAAGAATGAGTTAAAATAAAATTTTCCTTACCTTTATACGTACTACACTCATAGTGGTTAAACAGTAGCACGCGAAAGTGGTCATCTTGCCCAAGTAAGACATCCTTTGGAGATAATTAGATATAGAACCAAGTTTCTTGTCAATTATTAGGTTCAATTCTGAAGATTTTGTTTAGGGGTTTCCTAATTTTAATTCTCGAAGAAGATTGAAATTTAAAATAAATTTGGTGTTATATTATATATTGATTATAGTTCTTTGATGTGTTCTTAATTCAAAATAATTAATGTGTATTTCATTCAATGTTTCCCAAGTGCTAAAACTACGAAGTTCATGCCCGTTGAAACTCGTTCGGTGAAGAAAAAGACAGGAATGGGAAAGTCTGCCAACGCACCAGCGATCCACCATATAGGTTCAGAAAATTCGTCACAGACACAGACTACTGATGCCGTGACGCTTGACCACGTCGAGAAAGGGGAATAGTTCTCGGTGACCTACCTCATACTACAGGGGTCCTCACTAAGGAATAGTGGAGGACTGCGACGAAGACAGAGAAGATACTACCGACCCACCATCCAGGTTGTTTTCCGAAGACAATTGGAGGAACAATCTCGGCAATTCGAACAAACATTTGGTCGAGACATACGAGCAATCCTAGAAGAGGTATGCGGACAAAGCGCCATGCAGTCCATATTGCTTGATTACTTGGTCCACAATACCCTTAATTTAGGATTGACTGATTGTTCGAGGCAATCCTTGCTTAAACATAACGTAGCATCCACGTCAATGACCGAGACAGTATCTGCTAGGCCTAGAACAATAGATCGCGAGAAAAGGAGCGGATCGGCTAGTACGACGAATGAATTCGGGCCCGCCGTACCTGCCACGAATGCCACAGAGATCCAGTGAATGATTGATTCGGCCTTGAAGAATGGGTCAAAATTCCCCAAATTCATTCATCCGTACCCAAAATATGTTGAGCGTTTTGAGTACCTAAAGGGTTTTAAAATCCCAGGCTTTAGCTTGCTTGCAGGGGAATCATCTTTATCCTCTCTAGAACACGTGGCTCGTTTTACCGCACAATGTGGGGATGTTAACAGTGACCATTACAAGCTGCGATTGTTCAACTTCTCATTGACCAGACCGGCATTCGCATGGTATATTAATCTTTCTCCAAATTCGGTCTAAAGTTGGGAGGAGCTGGTCGAGAAATTTCACGAACAATATTATTGGCCAGGAATAGAGATGTCAGTATCTTCGTTGGCTAGGATGGCTCAAGCATCTGATGAGTCACCAATGGAGTACTTAACGAGGTTTAAGTCGGCGAGGAATTGGTGCCAAGTATCTCTCCCAGAAGTTGAATTCGTAAGAATCGCTCTTAACGACCTCGATTTGGAATACAAGAAGAAGTTCTTGGGGAAAATTTTCGGGATATGTACGAGCTAGCTCAGCATATGTAGCAGTATGAGTACTTACTCCGAGAAAAGAATGTATCAAAGTCCTCAGCCAGATGAACTATATACAAAAACCCTTCGGTCAGTTATGCCTCGACAGAATGAGATAACTCCCAGAATGCCAGTATAGACACGGCTAAAATTGTCATTAACAAGCTGCACATTTGCAAAGCTCTGGCTCAATCTAAAGATGCCAAAGCTCGTGTCGCTCCTGAGGAAGCTACAGCCAAAACATCGAAGGTCTATACCTTTGACATTACCAAGGCCGACACCATTTACGATCAGTTGTTAACCGCAAAGATTATCAAGCTTCGGCCAGGACACAACATCCCCAAGGCCGAAGAATTGAAAGATAAAATATAATGCAAATACCACAACTCAAGTAAACATACGACCAACAACTGTGTGGCTCCAAATCGACATATCCTCTAATTAACCACCAACAGAACTGACAGGACCTGCGATAGTTGAGGCTATGTCAGGAGCTAGCGGGGAAGAGCCCGACAAGCTAGTAGTGTTGCGTAGTCGTTGCAACGTGCAAGTGGTCATAACTAAACCGAAGGAGAGGCAACCTCAAGTAACGGCACCACGTCAGCTGTAACCAAACGCGGTTGTACCCCGACAATCACCCGTGGTCGCGGAAACATCGCCAAAAGTGGTAGGCTCGGGCCAGCGCCGAAAGGTGTTCGATAGACTTGGGCCCCAACCACTAGCCAGGGGATCACCTTCGGTCAGACGACGACTCGACTTCGATGCCCCGTTTTACAATGAGGATTACTATGCATGAAGTTCCAATAGTTTCGGTTCGGTAGAGCCACGCGATCATCGATGGTACACGTACAATTCACCAACTGGCGTGTACACTGCCCTATCCAGATCTCAGAAGCGTTGCCGCCAGAGGATAGATTGCATGGCTTGATGATAGGCGGCCCAAGTTTTTTTGGCTCCCAAATGGTAGCCGAAAGAAACAGAAAAGAATGAAGACGATCGTCAACCCCCAGCGATCACGACTGAGTTACTTGAAGGTAAGAAGGCCACAGACCGTGACATCGAAACTGCTTTCGAGGAGTCCGACAAACGGATTAAGCTTTTGCTTCGATCAGGGGAAATGAAAGCTCGCTTCGAGCAAATCAGGAAGGAATCGGAGAGGAAGCTCCCTCCAGTGCCGATATCAGAACCGTTGATCAAGATACAACGGAATCTCCATCCTCCATTCGTTGGCAAAACCCTAAAATATATGCGGGAATTCCATAAGACGTACTCGGCCAATGATTTGTACGGTTTACCAAATGAATGTCAAAAGGCCCTCGACTTGGCCCTAACCTCCCCAGATGCCGAGCAGATAATTCAAAAGACTACAGACCTGAGAATAAAGGCAAGATTCCAGCACATACGGGAAGCTCGGGTGCTCGGATTTGAGGTCGACCCGTATATGGATCTACACCCCACCAAGCTCCCATTTTCTTTAGAAGACCTTCAATATTTGAGGTACCATTTCAAAGTTTTCTCTGCAGTAGCACTTTTCAGCCTCACGGCCGATGAACGAGAGAGTATAACGCCACTCGACGCGTATCTTGACACAAGAAATGCTCTAATTTCTTACCAAGAGCAAGTCAGTAAATCAGCGTATGTCCCAACAGCTAGTGAGCTGGAGAGTGACATCCGAGATGATTCAGCACAAGAGGATGAGCTGCTACTCGCTGATGATACGACGGATGCCCTAGCCAAAAACGCTCAAGAATAAGATTCTTCGATCGACAACCCAGGAAAAGATGATCATGAACCGTTGGGCCTTTCTGTCCTGGACAATATGGAGATCTGCATAGTTCACGTCTTACCCGCCGAATTTCAAACAACTACTCCCCAACCAACATCCTTGGATGGTGATATAGTTGCCGAGGAGGCGACACAGGTCGACTTCGTCACCACTGAAGAAAAAGGGTCAAAAAGCAAAGCAGACAAGCTTACGGTAGCCCTCGCTGAGTTATTTCCTCGATCCCCTACTGCCAATCTATAACATTTAAAGCCGTTGTACGTTACGACTCATATAGAGGGATACCCAGTCTCTAAGGTATTCGTCGATTGTGGGGCCACCGTCAACGTTATGCTCGTGTCCGTCATGCGAGCCTTACGACGGTCAAACGACGAACTCATCCCGTCCGGGATAACTATGAGTAGCTTCATGGGAGACAAGTCCTAGACAAAAGGAGTGTTTCATCTGGAGGTAACTGTAGCTGGTCGCAATCACATGACCGCGTTCTTCATTGTCGACTCGAAAATCGAGTATAACGCCCTGCTCGGCCGCAATTAGATCCATCAGACCGACTGTATTCCGTCATCACTCTATCAAGTCCTATAGGAAATCGGTCGTTGTCCATCCGGTTGACACCCAGCCATTTGAGGCTAACATGATCCAGGCGCGTTACTATGATAATCACGTCGGCTACATTACGCTTCAAGACTTCAATGAGGAAGAGCGGCCGACAACAATTTCCGTACAAAAGACCATTGAAGCTGCCGCCGAGACTGTCTACCAATAATCGGCGAGACTCGGATTGACCAACTTTCTTACCGATATCGATGATTGACGCTAGCCAAGAACGATGCCAGGCCGTGGTTTCCTCAGCCATGGAGCAGCTGCTGGCCCTTTGGATAAAGTCTAGGCTGTATCGGCCAAACTCGAAGACTATCGGCCTCAAGTCAAAGACCCTTTGGAAGAAATAAATGTTGGGACGGTCGAAAAACAACGGCCTTTGTTTATCATTGCTTTGTTACCCCAACCTATGAAAACCGAGCTTTCTAATTTATTAAATGAATTCAAAGATTGTTTTGCTTGGAGTTATTATGAGATGCCTAGTTTAGATTGAAAGCTCGTCGAGCATGAGTTGCGCATCAAGCCCGGATGCAAACTATTACGTCAACCACCTCGACAATTCTTGACCGAAGTGCAGCTTGGCATAAAAGATGAGATTGTTCGAGTTTTGAATGCCGGGTTCATTCGGACAGCTCGATACGTCGAATGTTTGGCAAATATAGTTCCCATTCTTAAGAAAAATGGAGCCTTGTGAATTTGTATCGATTTTCAGAATCTAAATCTGGCAACTCCCAAAGATGAATATACAATGCTGATTTCGAATCTCTTAATCGACGAAGTGGCAAGCCACGCAATTTTCTCCTTTATGGATGGATATGCTGGCTATAACCAAATTTTCATTACCGAGGCCAATGTTCACAAAACTGTTTTTCGATGCTCGGGGGCACTCGGCACATAAGAGTGGGTCGTGATGCCTTTCGGTTTAAAGAATGCTGGTGCAACGTACTAGCGAGCGATGAATTCTATCTTTCACGATCTCATTGGGACAACAGTTGAAATATACATCGACGACGTTGTGGTCAAGTCAAAATGTCAGCACACACACTTGGAGGATCTTCGCCAAGCCTTCCTACGCATGCGCTGACATAACCTCAAGATGAACCCGGCTAAATGTGCTTTTGGCGTCTCGGTCGGAAACTTTTTAGGGTTTTGGTCCATCACTGAGGCATTGAGATTAACGACAACAAGGCTCAGGCAATCATCAATGCACCACCCCTAACGACCAAAAAGCAGTTACAGTCGTTGCTCGGCAAAATCAACTTTCTCAGTCGATTTATTGCAATTCGGCAGGGAAAATGCGTGATTTTTCCACTTTATTAAAACTCAAGGACTCCGAGAAGTTTGAATGGCGCACTGAGCATCACGAGGCTTTCACACAAATCAAGGTGGCTCTTTCCACCCCACCTGTCCTCGTTCTGCCCCAACGTGGCAGACCTCTTAAGTTATACATCTCTGCGGTCGAGGAATCCATTAGTTGTCTTTTAGCACAAGACAATGATGCTGGGCGCGAGCAGGCTAACTTTTACCTTAGTTGCAACCTTAATGCTCCTCAGATCAATTATACGACTGTCGAAAAACTCTGCTTAATGTTGTTCTTCGTTGCTTCAAAACTCAGGCATTACATGCTCTCATCCATCACTCAAGTCATCGCCCAAACCGACGTCATCCGTTACATGCTCACTCGGCCGATCGTGAAATGACGAATCAGGAAATGGACGATGGCATTGTCCGAGTTCAGTTTGCAATACGTGCCCTGGAAGGTTGTCAAGGGCCAGGCACTGGCCGATTTCTTGGCTCAACATCCATCCCCTTACGACTTTGGGGGCAATGATCTCGAAATCAGCATGGTGGAAGCCCGGGACAATTTCTGGACAATGTACTTTGATGGTTCGAACACATCTATTTCAGCTGGGGTAGGAATAGTCATTCAGTCTCCCGAGCACCAACGATGGTATTTCTCTTTCAAATTAGACTTCGACTGTACCAATAACCAGGTCGAATACGAAGCCCTTGTTATTGGCCTCAGTATCCTTTACGACTTGCGAGCACCTCGCGTCTTGGTCCTCGGCGACTCCGAACTTGTGATTAACCAGCTCAATGGCACTTTTTGTTGCATGAGTTGCACTCTGGCTCCCTATCACATGGTCGCCAGCTATTTGGCCGAGTCCTTCGATGACATCACGTTTATGCACGTGTCTCGGGTCCATAATACCGATGCGGACGAGTTGGCCCAAATTGCCTCCGGTGAGCAACTCATAGAGGGCAAAATAGGTTAGGTGATACCCGTCATACGACAGTCGTACCCGGCTTTGGTTAATCAACAAGTTCTTGATCATGATCATGTGATCCAAACGCAAGTCATATCCTTGTCGTCGTTGCTAGAACAGGAGGGTCCCGTCGAAGTCTGGCGGTCAAAACATTACCAGATGATTGTAAATGAGCGATTATGCGATATCTTGATAACCCCAATGGAAAATACGACCGCAAGACAAAGGTTCATGCCACGAACTACATGTTATACCAAAATGCATTATATAGAAAGGGTGAGGATGGCTTGTTGTTGTTATGTCTCGACCCTAAAGAAGCTGCCCAAGCGATGGCCGAGGTCCATGAAGGAATATGCAGAGCTCATCAGTCTGGCCGAAAGATGCGATGGTTACGTCGTCGACACAGCTATTTCTGGCCGAGTATTTTGAAAGACTGCATTGAGTACGCACGAGGATGTGTACAGTGCCAGATTCATGGTCTCATACAGAGAGTCCCGGCTGATTCATTGCATTCGGTCACCAAGCTGTGGCTAATTAGAGGGTGGGCCATGGACATAATCGGCAAAATTACACCATCGTCCGACTTGGCGAAGCACGCTTGGATACTAGTAGCAACGGATTACTTCACCAAATGGATCGAAGCAAAATCATATGCCGAACTGACATATAAGGAATTGTGTGACTTCGTCGAGGAAATTATCGTGACCCGATTCAGCGTACCATAGACGATTATAACAGATAACCGCACAATTTTCACATCCGACCGATTTAAGGAGTACACGGTGAATCTCAAAATTCGACTCGAGCAGTCTACGCCGAATTACCCACAAGCAAACGGGCAAGCCAAAGCGAGCAATAAGTTTTTGATTGGCATCCTTGAAAAAATGGCGAGAGAAAGGCCGGGTATGTGGCATTTAAAGTTAAATGAAGTGTTGTGGGCCTACCGAACTTCACCACGATCAGCCACGGAGATGACTCCATACACGTTGACCTATGGGCATGATGCCATGTGACCAGTCAAGTTAAGTGTAAATTTGTTGAGAATGATAGAGCACAGTAGTTTGTTCAGTGATAAATACAATCAAGCCATGAGACATGAGTTAGAGGACTTAGAAGGAGCTCGCCTTGAGGTTTACAACTTATTGGTGGCACAAAAGAAAATTGCCGAGCGAGCGTACAATCAGCGAGTTAAACAAAAGATGTTCGGCGAAGGAGAATTGGTTTGGCAGACGGTGCTGCCAGTGGGAATAAAAGACCCTAGGTTCGGCAAATGGCGGCCGAATTGGGAAGGGCCGTTTATTATTCACAAGGTCCTTGGCAATGGGGCATATCATCTCAAAGATCGGACCGGCTTAATTCACAAATTATCGATTAATGGAAAGTTCTTAAAGAAATATTATCCAACGAATTAGGAAATGCAGGAATAAAAGTTTTTCATTAATGGTAAAAAGTTTACAGATTACAGATCCTAAGAGGATGATGGAAGATAAGCCTCAAGGGCAGCTTTTAGTTCCAGCCATCTCACCTCCCTCAGTGTAACATCAACCAGGCGTATTTTTTTTCCAACTTCATTTGCGCAATCCACCTCGCCGGCTGCAAGTTCCGTCAATTTAGCCTTGTTCGCCTTAAAGGTCTCTTCAAGAGCAGAAATGACATCCAATCTTCGATGTTGAAGCACTGCAATTTGGTCGTCAAGAGCAACTAGTTCCATTTTCTTCTGCTTTATTACTTCAAGTTCCGGTTGGGGGGCTTCCTGAGTAGCCTCGGCAGCCTTCAGGTGGTCGTCGGCTTGAAGGGCTTTCTCAAAATTTGGGAAAAAATCTTGAGTTCTCTCTAAAATAGAAGACAATTAGGTAATGGTTGCATTATCCAGTTGACCTTCAGAGGCGAGAGCATTCAAGTATTCCCCTACAGAGTCGAGGCCGTTGCGCTTTAATGCTTCTAAGGCCGAAAGGGAAATGAGGTCTTGCAACTGGGCTAAGGCAGAAGAATCGGCAGATGCGGCGGCAGGCTTAGTCGATGAGGTAAAAGAGCCAGCCATGCCAGAAGCAGTGTAGAACAGGGCTTCGAGCTCAACCTGCCAGGATGGCTGTACACAAGAAAATAAGTAGACATACTCTAAGTTAGAGGGTCAAGACCCTAAGGCAAAGAGAAGTAAAGGGAACTTATAGTGGTCGAAGCGGCTTCTTGAGTAGGGATGGTGGAACCTTCGTCTTGTGGAGGGACCGTTGACGCCGCCAGCGCTTCAGGCTCTCCAACGGGCCTATTCCCCTTGTCTGCCACAGGGGGATCAACCGGGATGTCCTCGGCCGCTGGGGATGGACTTGTAGAAGGTTGAGGATGGCTCGTGAACAGAATCTCATCGATGTCATCATCCTAGGAAAAAGGTTGTTAGTACTAGGATGAAAATGGAAATTAGAATCATCAACAGACATAATCATACCTCTTCCTCTTCCAGGACGACCGTCGATTGTTTTGGATGCTTGGGGGGGATTTGGCAGCCAAGGGAGTCACCTCCTCTAAGATAGGGACATCAGAGGTTCCCTGGGCTGCAAAGGACTCGACCCGTGAAGCAGCTGCCGATCCGACTCTGACTTGAGAAACCGATCGAGTGGGGGGGGATGGCCCGGCAGTACGGATCTTAACTCCGAATGCAGTTGGGGACGGCCGCCTCGCTGTTAGAGCCTGGGAGATAGAAGAAGAAGTAGGACCTAGAGGCGTGACCCTAGTCGTAGACAGCCTTCGGGCCAAGAGATCCTCGCTCTGCCGAGCAGCCTCGGGTTCGGCTTGCGGATCAAGATGAACCACAGGTGATGGTTTGTCAGTGCCGATTTTGATACCCGGGGCAACTGGGGCTAGCAGTCTCACCGTCTGGCAGGAAGCAATAGGAATCTCTCGGTCTCTTTTCTGCGCCAATTTCTTGACGCGTTTTGAGGGACGAGGAGACTCGCCCGTTGCTTCCGGGTGTGGCCGTTTACTTGATGGATTGGCCACGATGGTTTCGGGAAGAGAATCAGCCTTTTTCTTCTTGGCCGCAACCGCGACAGTGACGTCTACCGACTGTGATACACGACCACCTAGATAAACGGAAGTAGGTTAGACAATTGTGTTAAGATATTCAAGAGGGCTGGTTTGGATAGGAAATATACCTTGGGTTGTGTCCTTTGGGAGTGTGGCAGTCTTCCTGGGTCTGTCACCAAAATGTTTGGTGACGGCATCCTCGACCGACACGCAGAAGAATTCTCTGATGTATTCCTCCCACCAGTCACCAAAGGTGTGAGTGTTGAGGGCTTCAAGGACGGTCGGTCGAAGACGGAATTGCTTGCACCGCTCTTGGAAGTCCTTCTCGGCGAATTTAAATTCCTTTTCAAGAAAGCTGGAAAGATGTCATCGGCTAAGAAGGGAGCGAGAAGAAATGAGAGGCACTGGAGCACCCTGAACATAGACGAGCTGCCGGGCAATAAAGTGGGGGTGGTAGACCTCCCAACTCGTTCGGCGAGCGTCGTAGCCGAGGGCAAGACCGCATAGCAGCACGAATGATCCCCAATGTCGACGAAGAGCAAGATCTTTCTCCCCGTCCCATTCCATCGATGGGAGTTGGATCGAGTCAGGGTAGTCTCGATGACGACAAATCAGGAGTTCATCGTTGGACAAGGTGTTAAGGCCGAAGAAGAATTTAAAGATTTCTTTGGCCTGGTGAAGTGGCGCTGGTCGAGAAGCCAGCTGGGGGTCGAGCGTTTCGGTCGGACAGAAGATGGGCACGTCTGGCCGAAGCATGGTGAAGTAGACCTACAACAAGAGTTGGAAAAGCCAGAAGGGTCCACTCTGCTGGGTGTCAATCTTGGTGAGGGTCGTCTTGGCCAAGCAACGGAAACGATTGGTGAGTATAGATAGGCTGAGCGCCAGGGGGAAACCATTCGCCAAGGCATCGGCCACCGGCATGTTCTCGACCATGCATTTGTTTGACTTGGTACAACAAATGAATTTGTTGTACCAGTAGAAAAGGAAGGCCTCATGTTCTCCCCTCCGAGGCACGTCTTCCCTTTGACCAGCAAAGTGGTAGTAGAGGGTGTGGTAGTTGAAGAAGTTCTTGTACCGTTTCTAAACTTTTTCCTTCGAAGTGTCTTTTTCCTCCTCCTTCAGGGATTCGATGGCCCAAAGTTCGAAGAAGGCCTTCAAATCCAGCCTCGACGGATGCTTAGAAAGGGCAGCATCGACTGGAGTACCAGAGGGAGGGATCCTAGAATGGTAGTAACGTTGAGGACGGTAGAGCCTGTAGGGCCGAATGGAAGAACCATGGTGTTGGCGGCTGAGCACCAAAAGCTTAGAGCCGCCATAAACAGCTCTTTATCCATGGTAATTTCCATGGAGGAAAGTCTGATGGTATCATAGATGCCAAGTTTCTTCCACTGTTCGCCAAAGTGTGTCGCCATGCGGGCAACCCAGACTCCCCAGGACGCGATGGTCGAGGGCCAGGAACCTTGGGGCCTAGCCGAGTCCCATTTGGACCAGTCAAACCCTCGCAATAGGGGTGCAAGGTAGTGGTCCTTGAAGAGGTTGGTGATGGATGGAGGGACAGTTTCCCTGAAGAAGGGTTCAAGAATCTGGTGAGTGGTGTTTAGGTCACTCTCAAAATGCATGGTTTTGATGGAGAATCGATCGATGATACTCTTGTACTGCTCACATTCTTCAGCGATCTTGGATATGAAAGAGGCCATTGGAAAAGGTTTTGAGGTTTCTGGGTGGAAAAATTAGAGGATTGAAGAGCTTGGGAGTTATAAGATTCTTTTTTAGCATTCTAGAAGCGTAAGAGTGTAAATGAGAAGGAATTTGAGAATTTATAGGTGTTTTAGTGGGAAGATAAGACGTTTGATTTTCTAATTTTAGATAGAATCAATCGGGAAAAGCGCCAATCATTCTGAATATTTGAGGGAATCCAGGTGAAAAGACCGAACGTCTCGCAAATTGAAGACGCGCGATTGCGTGTGGCGGCGAACAATAATGGAGAAACGGTTTAGTAGCCGCGTGTTTCGAGAAACATCATTAGGGTTGCTGAGAGTATTAGGGTGTCACCGCGTGGCAAGCATTTAATGAGGTTCAAGACCATCGATCGTGCCCATGATTGAAGGTTTTCAGGCAAGAATTGGTTTCGCTTCTTCAAGGCCGAGGCTCAGCCAAGGCTGACGACCTCATAAGCAATGGGGCAATGTTTGGGCCCAAAATGACAATTTGGGCCGAGCATGAAATGTTTCTTGGCCCAGAGGCTTAGTTAGGGAAATGTTGTAGGATATTCAGTTCGTGGGCCGACTAAATTGGGTCGACCAAGTCCCAATAGGAGAAAGACTCGTCAGACGAAGAAAGTAGAATCCATCTGTGAAACGGATGAAGAGTCCTAGTGCGATAGGGAGTCTCGGCAAGGTCAGGATATGGAAGCAAGGAAGAATATGACCAGGAATGAGGGTTAGGTTCAAAGTTCTACTATGAGAATGAGTGGCTGAGATAAGGCTTGATCAAGGTAGGGATTCCCAGTTCGAATAGAAGTGTGCTTCGGTCGAAGGGGAGTCTAGCTACTATAAATAGAGGTAATGACAATGGAAAAGACCTCCAACTCAACACACAAATTTACCATGCGCAATTTCTCGCTTTACGCGAAACCTCTCAACACCCTTGAGATTTTTATTTTCTTTTTCGCCTTCACATTTTCAGTTTGGATAAACAGCACTGTGAAGACAACCAGTAAACATCTTCAGTTTGGATAAATAGCACTGTTGTCGTAGAACCAGCCGTCCGTGAAGCACCTTCAGTTTGGATAAACAACACTGCGACATGGTCGATTGGTTATCTATCCAGCCATCTCGGCAGAGGTGAAGTGTTACTGATATTTAGGCTCGGTGCCTCAAACGCCGAGTTGTTTTATGATCGCATATTCGCAAGTGGGTTTCAGAGTTCGGCATTCGGACGGCCGAACCACGTTTATTATGAAGACCTTTATCCGCTTTGAGTATTTGTGCCCTTATACTCTAGTATCGATTTGGCGAGGGTTCACCTTCACAAATACAGTGACCGTGGCCGCATCTGACGACGACGAGCCGTGAACTTCGCATATTTAGTAACCTTGTCTTCAGGTTTGAGAATCCGAAGGCCAAGAGGTGTTCCTTCCTAGGCCGCAATCGCAAGACGAAGAAGTTAGCAACGCGCTCAACACAACATCAACTCATTTTACTCTTCGGCCGAGCCCGGCCGACGAGTTGGCACGCCCCGCACACATTTGAAGGACGTATTTAGCTTACTAATTACTCGGCTTGCGCGCCACGTAGGCTAGGTGATTTTTGTAGTCAACAGATTGTAATAAATAATGAGTTAAAATAAAATTTTCCTTACCTCTATAAGTACTACTCCTATAATGGTTAAACAGTAGTATGCGAAAGTGGTCATCTTGCCCAAGTAGGACATCCTTTGGAGATAATTAGATATAGAACCAAGTTTCTTGTCAATTATTAGGTTCAATTCTGAAGATTTTGTTTAGGGGTTTCCTAATTTTAATTCTTGAAGAAGATTGAAATTTAAAATAAATTTGGTGTTATATTATATATTGATTATAGTTCTTTGATGTGTTCTTAATTCAAAATAATTAATGTGTATTTCATTCAATGTCTCCCATTAAATATTTAAATTTATTAATATACACGTTTTAATTTATTTTTTGTCCAAACAAAAGTTTTTTTTTAATTTTTTAATTTTATTTTAACATTCTTCAAACTTGAAAAACTCAATTAATGTAGCTAAATGTTATTATCGAAATATATGTACTGAAATGTATATACCCAAATGTATGCACTAAAATGTATTATATTAAACTAATATACCTAAATGTGTGTACCGAAATGTATGCATCAAAATTTATTATATTAAACTAATGTACATAAATATGTGTACCAAAATGTATTATATTGAATTAATGTACCTAAATCCTTGTATTGAAATGTATTATAATGAATTTAATGTACCTAAATGAATAAGACAAAGTATTTCAAAATATATTGTAAAACAAAATTTAATTTATCTAAATGTTTACAACAAAATATATTACGATGAATGAAATAAAAATGAAAATTATAATAAAATAAAAATAGTACATTAAAATTAGGAAGAAAATGAAAAATAATTAAAACATCATAATATAATTAATAAATGAGGTGATTAATGTATAAGGGACTAAAATTAGATTTTGATCTTATAAGGACTAAAATTAGATTTTGATCTTACTCATGATTTTAGTCCAAAAGTCATATTTACCAAGGATTAAAATGAAGTTTTTTATTTTGTTTAATAATCAAGTTTTATTGACTTTGATCCAAACCAGCTTTCCTATTTGTATGCCCTTAGGTTATTTTAAGCGTCCAAATCCGTGAATTAAATACATTACTCGTTTGTTTGGAAAAAAAAAAACATTAATTGTTATATAATTTTAAAGTTTTTTTTAATTATAAATAGTCCATGAAATTAACCTACCTTATCAAAATAGTTATTGAAATTGAAATTGACCGGTTGGTAGCTTGGCTGAACCTGTCTGGGATGCGCAAAAGGCTGGGCTGCCTGCGTCTGCATATGCTTGGCTCATGCTGCAACTGGAGGCGCTGTGGCCTAGGCCTGGGCCGCTGCTGCTGGAAACGCTGTGTTGCTGAAGGCTGGCGCAGCTGCCTTCTTGCTTACTAGGTTGGAGACATGGCTATTGCAGTGGTAGGGAGCGATGGCAGCCTTCGTCACTTCGTGGTCCGCCATATGGACGAAAACAAAGCACGTAGAAAGTGTCATTTGTCGTGGTTTCGAAATTTCTTATTATTGTATCATTTCTCTTCGGATTGATTAAAGAACTTTAAAAAATCATGTCATTAGTAATTTTGGCGTAATGACAAGTTGAGTGTATATCATACACATGTAAGTTGGATACCATGTTTGTAGTATGGACAAGTTGAATAGCATAATCATACAAGTGTAAATTGGATGTCATGTTCATAATATGGACAAGCTGAATATATGACAGACACGTGTAAGTTAGGCGGTCTTTTAGTATTTCTTTGTACTTATACGTGAGAGGTTTTAAGTTTGGATCTTGTGGGTGATGAGTTCAATACCAATGTGTGTGTGTGTGTGTGTGTGTAATTGAGTAATGGTTTATACCCATGTGCCCTAGGTTCAAAACTCTCACACTCTTAAATTATTGTAATAATTTCGAACCCTCCTCACATCCCTAGCATTATTCTTTTATTATTCCTTTTTAGATGAAACGATAGAGACAACCAATCTTGTAACAGAGCCAAAAAATAACTTTTTTTTTGAAACAGCCAAAAAAATAACTTTTAACAACCAAAAAAAGCTAATTGTGGACCAATTGGCTTGGCTAACCTAACAACCAAAAAAGCTAATTAGTAAATCGAGACCACAACTTGCACCACACGGGGCCCCGGTCCTGTCCTCTTCTTCCCATGATTTTTTGGACTTGAATTGTTTGCCTTCTCAATTTTGATCGCCTCCTATTTGTACAGTCACGGTTAAACCACGTGAATATTTTATATTTATATTTTTGTTGTCTTATTTTTTTTATAAAAAAATTAATATAAAATATTGACGTGACTTAACCGTGACCGCACAAATAAAAAAAATGAATAAGAAGTGAGAGGACAGACAATCCAAGTCATATTTTTTTCCGAGGGGGTGAAGAAAAGTTGTACACGTTACCTACATTTTAAGGTTCTTTAAATACCGGGCATCCTTAACCATGTCCCCAACAAAATCTCTCTCTCTCTCTCTCTCTCTCACACACACACACAGAGTAAGAGAAATTGCCCATATCCATATGGCTTCTACTTTGAATCTTGACGTCCACCACAACGCTACTGAGCATGATTATGGTTCAGCTGTACTGGAGGTTGAAACACAAGTACTGCCAAGGGCTGGCGGAGGAGGAGGTGGCGGCGGGGTCCAAAACAACAACCATGCAAATTTGGAGGAGGGTGTGTTGCTGACATGGGAGGATTTGTGGGTGACAGTAGTTTCCAAGAGCAGCAGTAGATCAATCCTGCAAGGTCTAACTGGTTATGCCAAGCCTGGGGAGCTCCTGGCTATAATGGGTCCTTCTGGCTGTGGCAAGTCCACTCTCCTTGATGCTTTAGGAGGTAATAATCAATACCCTACTTAATAATTCATTCCAATTTCCATTTTACGAGATATAATTTCAGCATGGTTAACGATTGCATGCAGGTATAGAGATAAGCATCCGGATGGTTGCCTAGTCAAACAATATTTATATGAATTTGTGAAAGAATTTTAAAATCTCGCGTCTGAAAATTGACAAAATAAATATAATATATAATAAATGGTTCTACATTTAAATATTAAGATTTTAGAATTGTGCAAGCAATTCACTACTAAACGCTTCAATATTGTCATAATTTAACAACCTGCAAAGTCTAGTAAGTGTTGGGCTTTATTATAACATGCATTGATATGAGTAGGAATGGGGACCTGGATCCTCTCCTAGCCCAAAGAGAGAATCCTCCTAACTAAGGATCTAAGACCGTTAGATGAAAATCCAATGGCTATAATTATTATAACTTTAAATGGACCCCTCTGTTTGTAGCCGTTGGATTTTCATCCAACGGCCTTAGATCTTTGGTCAAGAGGATCCTCTCCTTGGGCTCAGGAGATGATCCAAGTCCTGGGAATGGAACCATGTAATTACAACTAAGATAAGATTTATTTTTTTTTACCAAATTACTAGCTAGCATGTGATTTTCAACATGCTCCTCACGTGAGACCATACTTTCATTGGGGTCATGTCAAAGTAATTAAAGACCCAGTATTCTAGCTCAAATAAAATTCGATCTCATACTATGTCAAAATTTCAAATATTTTCCCAAGTTAACCACATATACAATCCGATATGTGTTGTTTTTTTTATCACAAAAAGCCTTAATATAATTAGGAATGAAACCATGTAATCATATGTTGAAAATTGTTTTATCAAACTCCAATGTAGGATTTTCAACACGATTTGCATTGAGATCTTTACGACTGATAAAACTGCTCACAGGTCGTCCTAAGCAAATAGTACATACGATGCAAATTTTTCGTTCATATGTTTTTATATAGTTCAATGACTAAATGGTCTCATATTTTATTGATTGCAAGATGATCTTTACAAAGTGCTTTATAAGATGAACAGTTTCTCCATATTATAAACATAAAGTTCTGTAAAATCGGTCATGTAGTGACTTAAGGAGGAACCCCTCCTCAGCCATTGAGGAGCTAAGTTAATTCGTAATTAATTAGTTGGACTGCTGAGTTATTAACAAAGTATATTAAAGGCCGTGGGATCATGAGTGTGAATTAACAAACACTGTATAGGCACTCTAACTTACAACTCATGTTTATACACTGCAGGGAGATTGAGTTCAAACACAAGGCAGACAGGGAAGATCCTAATCAATGGGCATAAACAAGCACTAGCTTATGGAACTTCGGTGGGTGTGGCTTCAATTATACGTATCATTCAATGTTTCGAGTGTTTTAGACTTTAGATTTGATTTTACATTATTCAGATCATTTATTTTCAATCTCAATCATTCATTTTTGTATTATTCAATGTTACGCAGTATTTTGAAGAAATTTCCTTTAATTTTTCACTCTTTTTTTCATATTTTTTTAATAAATCACATCTACTTATATACGGATACAGGCATATGTTACACAAGATGACACTTTAATGACGACACTAACCGTTAAAGAAGCCGTATATTACTCTGCTCAGCTGCAACTACCAGACTTCATGACCAAGTCAGAGAAGAAAGAGAGAGCAGAAGTTACAATTAGAGAGATGGGTTTGCAGGACGCCATGAACACAAGGATTGGAGGTTGGGGAGTTAAAGGCCTTAGTGGTGGCCAAAAAAGGAGAGTAAGCATTTGTATTGAGCTTCTCACAAGCCCTAAACTTCTCTTCCTTGACGAACCGACAAGCGGCCTTGACAGTGCAGCTTCTTATTATGTCATGAGCAGAATTGCAAATCTTGAAAAAAGTGATGGAGCTCCAAGGACTATTGTTACATCCATCCATCAGCCTAGCTCTGAAGTCTTTCAACTTTTTGACAGTCTTTGTCTTTTGTCTTCTGGAAGGACTGTCTATTTTGGTCCTGCTTCTGCAGCAAATCATGTAAGGCTAGCTCCATGTATATGAGATGGCTTATTTTCTAGTTAAGTTCAGAAAATCAGAGTTATTTAAATATATTATTAACTGTGTATTGATGTTCTTAATTGGTTGCAGTTTTTCACTTTAACTGGTTTCCCATGCCCAACTCTCCAAAATCCATCGGATCACTTCCTTAAGACCATAAACAAAGATTTTGAGCAGGTAAGAAAATCTCTTTGCAAACAAGAAGTCACATGACATGCTGATAAACATTTAGAAATCTAATAGA
This sequence comes from Crataegus laevigata, assembly GCA_963580275.1. NCBI lineage: Eukaryota > Viridiplantae > Streptophyta > Magnoliopsida > Rosales > Rosaceae > Crataegus > Crataegus laevigata. The sequence goes on from OY756941.1 coordinate 8,521,850, forward strand.
ACTTTGTAACACGTCACAGGACATTGAGCAAGGCGTAGCCACACCAACAGAAGTAGCAATTGATACTCTAATAAGGTCCTACAAAGAATCTGAAACCTTTCAGCAAGTTCAAAGACAAGTAACTGAACTGTGTAAACAGGTAAACTAGTAATCAGATTCATAGAAGTAATTATGTATGTACCTTTTTTAATAAAGTTTCAAATTGCAGTAGTGCCCCCAAGATTAATGGGGGCAACATCGACTAACATTAATTCACATGAAATTTAGGACTCTGGTGAAAAATTGGAGAAGAGAAGCCGTGCTGGCTTTCTTACACAATCTCTCGTACTTACAAGAAGATCCTTCGTAAACATGCATAGAGACCGAGGCTACTACTGGTTGCGCCTGGCTATCTACATCTCTATGACCCTAGGCCTCGGTACTATCTATCATGAGCTTGGACATGGTTACAGATCTATTCAGGTAAGTGACAGAGAGATTGTACTATGTATTCAAGGAAATTGTGTCCCCTTAGTAGGCAGTTAATTAGTACATAACATTCGTATGTTGCAGGCAAGAGTCTTGCTGCTCACGTACATATCTAGTTTCCTAACTTTCATGGCCATTGGTGGATTCCCTTCCTTTGTGGAAGATATGAAGGTAAAATAATTTAGAATACTTCATTAGCGATCGATGTTAAAATTGGTGTTCCTAAACTCTACTTTTTGTTGTAAATGCAGGTATTTGAACGAGAAAGACTAAACGGGCACTATGGTGTCTGTGCATTTGCTTTTAGCAATACATTTTCTTCTGTGCCTTTCTTGATAATGATTTCAGTGATTCCCGGGGCAATAACTTATTACCTTGCTGGACTTCATACCGGATTGGAACACTTTGTCTACTTTTCTTGTGTGCTACTTGCTTGCATGATGTTGGTGGAGAGTCTTATGATGATAGTTGCTAGTATTGTGCCCAATTACCTCATGGGAATAATAGCTGGTGCTGGAATTCAAGGTCTTTTGATGTTATGTGGTGGATTCTTCCAATTACCAAGTGATCTTCCCAGGCCGGTGTGGAAGTATCCAATGTACCACATTGCCTTCCACAAGTATGCATACCAGGGATTGTTTAAAAATGAATTCCAAGGAACAATGTTTCCAGCAAGTGAAGCCGGATGGCCACTCATCAGCGGCGAACAAATTTTGAGAGAGAAATGGCAAGTGGAAATGAGATATTCTAAGTGGGTGAATGTTGCTGTGTTGTTTGGGATGATAGTTCTATATCGAATTATATTCTTGGTTATCATGAAGACTACAGAGAAAGTGAAGACTAGTACTACAGCCCTTCTGTCAATGCCTCCCAAGCGAAACCTGCAAGTATTGGTTAATCCCTCATCCACGCCCGTGCATGGAGAGAACCACTAGCACAATATCAATGTTATGTATTGTTTTGACGTCAAAAAAATTCTAAGGGACGACGCAATCGAACAATATCATGTGTGTAATAATATTATAATTACCATATTAGGCAGAACTTACCACAATGCTTCTCCTTATGTAATAAAAAGTATTTTTCAAGTTTTAAGATTGATATCACTACTACGTTTTACTATTTGCGCCACGAACAAAAGTTGGTCACACAAAGTGTATTTTCGTCACACAAACTTTAGCGCGACATAAATTTCGTCGCGCAAAATCCGTTGCGCAAAGATTGTGAAGAAAGACTTTGCGTGACGAAAATCGTGATTGGTAGCGAAACAATGGTGCGACGGTTTACCCTTCGTCGCACAAATTTTTTAGGAATGAATGTTTTCATCGCACAAAATACCAAGATATATCCATGAATGTTTTCATCGCACAAAATACCAAGATATATACGTGGGACGACTATTGTTCGTCTCTCCAAACTTTGCGTGACGAAACACAATTTGTCACTTGAGTTTCGCGAGACGAAGGATTTTGTTGTGCAAAAATAATTTTTTTAAAAAAAATTTAATTTTAAGTTGTTTTTTAATTTTGTAATAAAAATAAGTTTGTTTTTTTTGTAATAAAATTAAATTTTAATTAAAAAATGTAATGAAGAGAAAAAAAAATATTTAAAATCTAATATAAATGTATGTACTATGTACAAGAAAAATGTTTAAAAAGTAATTAAGGAAGTAAAAAACTAAGAAAATAATGCGGCATAATCTACGTGCTCATCTTGCAAAGGCAATTGGACGGTCTTGAGGTTGTCGACAGGGGCAGCGGTCGAAGGGGCAGAGTTATGGCTATGCTCAGGTTGGAGGGGCTCGGAGGTCGACGAGAGACGAAAATTCGGGAGATGAATGTCGGACTGACTGAGGGCTTGTACAAGCTGTGACATTTGGCTCCTATATGAAGCAAGTTCAGTCCTAAGGTCCGCCACCTCTGCTGTCAAAGTTGTCACCTGACCGTTTGACTGCGATGATGAACGGGCTCTAGGTTCCCGCCGCCGGGCATTCCCAATCATCGTCGCCTGTGTAATATAACCAAATTATTTAGGCTTTTTATATTAACACCCAACAAAATGTTGAATGCACCTCACATTTAAATTTAATATTAAATGACTTATTTACCTACTATGGAATGGCAATTTTGATCTTATTAGGTTTAAAAAAATTCTATATACACACAAAATCACATTTAACGTATTATTTATCTTCTTCAACTATCAAAACCCCTCCGACCCTCAATTGTTGAACAAAACCCTAACCAATGAAATTACAAACATGTTGATTGAGAAAAATTATTTTTGAAGAGTGAAACATAAAATCGATGTTTCGAAAGCTTCACATGAGGTAAGACTTCATTTTTTTTGTTGTCTTGGTGATTTTGATGACAACGATAATTATTTAATCTTACTTTTGCTGCATTATTCAAGCTTCTATGTTCGTAATCATCTTTTAGGGATCACAAGGATTACATGAAGAATTAAACACCTAAAATTACCACCAAATATTAAAAATAGACGACACGAATTTTAATGGTGGAATTGTGAACAACCCACATATGCTTTAAATCTCAGGCAGCGTTTTTTTGTCCAAATTAAAAGCTTTATAAGATTTGAGAAATGTGGGGTATATAGAAAATATGGGGTGCATGTAGGCCTGACAATTCCTGAAACGACCCGATAACCCGACATGACACAACATGAAATTAACAAGTGTTCGGGTTGCCTACATGGTGTCTTCTTCCCGAGGCGTGGGTTTCTTGAGGCAGTACTTTTGGTAGTGCGTCTCATGGCTTTCACACGTTGGTTTTCTACGTGAGTTAGAAAAGGAAAGTCTGCTTCTCTCTTCATTAAATGCATGTCTGGGCTAACTTTTACATGACTCTAAGGGTCAGGGCTTGGTTCCTCCCAAACTAAGTGGGTTAGCTTATAAGGAAAAGAGGAAACTAGGTTGGTTCTCTCTCAAACTTACCCACGTGGAATACAAAGGTTATGGGCTTGGATTTTTGGGCTCCCAAGCAATCGAAAGTCTTCCACAATTTTGACTTCACGTATGCCCATGAACTTCCGTAACCATCCACACTACAAATCACTTGACAAGCCATGGGCATGTGACTTAGGCTTATCTTAGCATGAATTTGCACGAGTGTGGTGTGATTTACGAACATAACTCCTTGGGCCTCAACAATTGGCATGATTACGAACATAACTCATTGGGCCTCAACAATTGGGTTTCGAGACTTGATTGAGCTTGCACGTGATGTTCTTGGGCCTCAACAATGTGCTACCAAAAATCAAACGATCAAGAATCTTGATGTATAATAAAAAAATCTCGTTTTCATTTGAGTTAAATAATGGTAAATACTATGTTCCACGAATGTATGATAACCCATGTCAGTATATACTTTTACCCCGCTGCAGTAGGAACCCCTCTTTTGATTCGTGTTAAATGAGGTAAATTCTAAATGGTCCCAACCTCTTGTTGTGCATAAGATGTGAGATTTACTAGATTTAGACGGCATGTCCCGTATCTGTGAAACTTGGCTGCCATCCTGCAAGCATGCCTGGTTTCTCAGAAGGGGATTTGACAGGCTAAGAGTTCAACAGTTTCAAGGGGTTTTGGACTTTGAAAATTGTTTTTGTGGTAAAAGGTGTTAGGTGACTAATGCCTTGTCCAATTCAAGGCCGCTAGTTATTAGTATAAGACATTTTTCGGTTCCCCATGGAATAACTTGACAATTATTTTCTTGAAAACTTTCATTAATTTTACTCCCAACTTATATATAAGACATTAAAGAAGTTTTTTTTTCTTCTTTTTCTTAAACTTGATATATAAAATGTTGAAGAAAAAAAAAACTTCATGTATAACCACCTACTATAGTACAAACCCACAAAGCACTTCAAGTGCTTCTATTTTTTAACTCAACTTGAAGTGCTTATACCAGAAAGCACTTCAAGTGTTTTTTTCCCACAACGAAAACTTGTGTCTACTGTCATAGATTTTATAGTACAACACTCTAAGCTGGTGTGCCGTCAACTCTTTCCTTCAATCCTTCTCCTTTGAAAGGAAAAATAGAAAAAGAAAACTAAATAGGAGTATAAAAGTTTCAACCGATTCTAATATGTTTTCACTTGAAATTGAGGAAGTCATGAATCGAGAAAGTCATAAATATAAAACAGAACAAATGAGAATGTGATCAATTGTTCATTGGCAAATATGAAGCATTCTTTCTCCCTTCTAAATAATTAGGGTAAAACCACTACTAGAATATGAGCGTTCAACTCAAAACCAATTAACCTAGTAGTGTCATTAGCTTATATCTAAGCCCACTTTGACCTCGTTATTTTCTGACTAATATGATACTTAATTTACCTGTGCTAAACATTAGTATTACGTAGCTTGTAATAGTCTTAACTCTGATAATGTAAAGATCCAACTTAAAACCTGTTGACAGTGAGTAGAGAGGCCTAAGATTGCTTAAGCACTTATGTAGAGCCCGTTGAGATGTTTTTTGTTTTTTAAACTAAAGGCACTTTCAAATAATAATAATAATAATAATAATAATAATAAGCACGTACTATGCGCTTCTTAAAAAAAAAAGTGCTTTTTCAAAAAATATTTACATTTTATTAAAACTTTCTATGTGCTTCTAATAACTTTCACCAAAACTTTTCCAAATGGGTATTGTGTAGATTTCCTTAAACGCATGCATCCAATTTAACACAACCGAGTCAAGCTTGAAGTTCTCAAAGAGGATTTTGCAAAAGCAATACTTGGTTCAACCTTGACAACTGCAACAGAAGCTATAACATATATCGATAGCTCTACTGGAGTCCGCTTCACGTTGTACTTCAAAATGTGAGGAAAGCATAGCAGATAATAAATTAGCATCCACATCAGAGGGGGTTTGTATTGGCAATAAGCCCAGCATATAAACATGTCCCACAAAGTAAACTGAAGCCAATTATCTCGTTGACATCTACGGAGGATCAATTTCAGAGCTCTTTACCCATTTGGATCATCCTCCTCGCATATGTGCACCTAATTCACCGAACTGGTCATCGGCTTCTACAGTATCCTCAGAAAGGCGCACTGCGTCCAGCTTTTGTTTCAGGACTTCTATGGCATTGAGGAGCAACTGAGCAGCTTTAATCGCACCGGTAGATTCCACTGTGAATATAAAGCTATCTTCTCTTGCAGTGATATCCACCAGCCCAGACTTCCCCATAGCTTCTGCTTTCTTCATCACTTCATCATCATAGGTGTATGCTTCAGGATCAACCACCACGACCTTTCAAAATGAAAAGTTCAAAAAGAGAAGAATTTTACATAGGTCACAACTTAGCTGATAATTATATTATGATAATACTATGTGAACTTTTCTTGACTACTATTTGGTTTTGCTCCTTTTATGGTCATAAAGCATAATACAACTCAAATGAACTACCAGTGCAACTGGGGTCTGAACCTACTAAACATCATCCTTCTATTATATTTGTACTCAGCTTTCTAGATATACATAAATGTCTCAAATGCACACCAAATAATCGGGTGGGAGCATCGGCCAGTTAATTCAACCTATACTATAGAATGCATGGAAAATTAAACTGAATCATTCTTTGCTATAGCAATAAATTATTGTAGAGACGAGTGCCCCTTTATGTGATATTGGTTTCATGCTAAAATTTTGTTCAAGGAAATGATTTCAATATGGCTCCATTCAAGATGATATATTCCACATAAAGAAACTTTATCACATTGCAGTCCCTAGTCCTGTTATTTTGGGCATCATTTCCGCTCTCTGATTCCAACTACACCTTGTATAAACCCACAAAACCTAGCAACATGAACTAGAGCTTCAAAACTAGGACCATGCTTAAACCCCATAACCACCAGTGTCTTCTACATCTTTGCTACCTCATGATCTGTGTCTGTATGTTCCCTCCTAGAATCACATATTCCTGCAAACAAAATATTCTAGACGTCCTGCAAGTGTAGCAACTGACAACCTACTACTCATGCCATGATGTAGCAACTGACCCGGAATATCTCCAATCTACTTTTAAGTAAAAAAAGGACTGGAGATTGGCTCATTCTTTGAGCAATCTCCCTGTTTCAAGAGTTAAACAGCAACAAGATGGTATGCAATAAAAGATAATGAAATGTAAATAAAAGTTTGATAGCCAGTAATACTTCGTTAAATATCAAATCCAAATTGGGTAAAGGTTAACCAGACTACTCCCGAGAAAGAAAAGAACCGCAGGGCCCACTTACCACTGAGGAAAACAACATAGCAGCTCTATTACAGAATTGTTAGCACGAATACAGCAATTCAATCTTATGGAAACTCTTCGCCCTCAAGCTAATTACTTAAATATGTTAAAGCCCCCTAAATACAGTTGATTTATATTCCATTATGCCCCTTTATCTATGTTTCTTCAGGGGAAAACAAAAACATAACATCTTAAGCACCCTTTGATTACACCTAATAGAGGTTCACCATCATTTCAATGCACATGATTTTCTTAAAACTCAGCAGGACATACAAGTTTAGTTTGACAAGGTAAAATAGCCATACATATTATAGGTGACCAATGACTTTTACATTGAGAGACATAAGCTTACACCTAGGGCACTTGAAGGGAAATCAAAGAATTGCAAAGGAACATAAACTCTGACATGGACAAATGCCTCCCATATTATCATAAACAAGTAACAAACATTCCTCCAGATAATGCACTTACAAAAATGAAACTCTGCTTCCATCTTCCATCTCCTTTAAGAAGCACCGAAGTTCTTTGATTACTTTACTTCATTAAATTTGTACTTATAAATAGTATAGCCAGGACGAACAAAGAAGCAGCTAAATGATGCTTATGAAATCAAACCTACCAATAAAACGATTCAGATAACAGGCATCCCAAATGCTCTAAAGCAATAACCTTTAAAGGATGTCTTTAAGCAAAATAACCACTGACACAATCACAAACATGCAATGGAACTATCATAACCATAAAAAAGAAGCACGGATGCTAGGAAACCAACCAACCTTGTCGGTTTTAGGATCAATGTCAAAGACCTTGGTGGGACTACTCTCAACCCAAGCCTGCTTCTCCTCAAGAGTCAAAGTATCCATCAGCTCCTCATTGATTCGAATGTCGGGTTCATACATGAAAGTGACAGTGGCCGCGGGCGACCACTTAGCATGATCTTTGCCAATACCCTTTCTGGCAATGGCCCTCAGCCTCAGCTCTTGCCCCCTTCGCAACTTCACAATGATAATTCCCCTAAAACCACAAAAGCAAAGCAATCCAATTGCAGGTAGACTCAAAATTCAACACAAAAAAATTTCAATTTAGTTAAAACGAGTACAGGTAATGATTTTGCGAAACCCTAAAATTGTGAGAGAAGGGGAAATGTGCATACTTCTGTTCGGAGGATTCGAAGCCGGAGGAATCAGAGAAATCAACGGGGACCACGGTGTGGTCGGAGCTGAGGAGGTCCTTGCTGGTGACATCTAGGGTTTGGTCGGAGTGGCACTTGGCGCGGAGGTGAAACTCGACGGAGCAGAACTCGCACTGTCCATCGCCGTCGCAGGCGTCGCAGTCACGTGAGAAGCGCATGCTCATGGCCCGGTCGGAGGTAAGGGGGATGAGGCCGAGTCGGTGGGCGATGAACTCGTCGTTGAGGACGGAGGAGTTGATCTCGATCTCGACGAGATCGATGGCGACAGTGGGAACCTCGGCGATCATCACGCGCCGGAGCGCGTTGGCGACGCTGGCGTCAGTGTCGCGGAGCTCGAACTTCAAGTAGTCGTCACGCATATCGCGGATCTTGACGCGCGGGAGTCTCTGGTACGATTTACCTTCCATTCTCACTAGTGTGACTGTCCGTGCGGTGGGGTGGGAGGTGGAGGTGGAGATGGTTTCGGTGAAGACAGAATGAGAGTAGGGTTTTTGCCTTTGGGCCTTTTAATCAACCTCAATAATAAAAAAGCGAAACATCCAAAATATCCATTAAGAATTTCAAAAAACACCCATTTTTACTTCTCACAATCTCCTATTTCTATTACTTTTTGTCCGTTAGATCTTCTTCAATTCATCCGATCCGATGGCCGAAATTTAAAAAGATGTGAGAGAAGTAAAAAGGGGTGTGTGGATATCACACCCCTTTCAAAAATTACAGTCAAACCATAAAAATTGTAATTCATCACATTTTAATTTTTGAATGAATTTTAAATTTTAAAATTTAATTATTTATAAAATTAAAAAATTTAAAAAAAAAAAAAAAAAAAAACCTCTCATGTTAGTGGACGGTTTCATAGTTTTGCTTCATTTTTTTTTTTGAATAATTTTTTAATCAAAATATAAAATAGTTATTTAAAATAACTTAAAATACAAATATATATATATATATATATATATATATAAAGTGAGAAAGATAAAAAGGTAAAACAATCAAAATACCAAAAATTATTATTCAATAATTTCAAAAATTACAATTGGGCCAGAAGAATTTAAAGTAATTTACCACATTTTAATTTTGAATAATTTTTTTAATAAAAATATAAAATTGTTATTTAAAGATAATTAAAAGATATAATCTAATATAAAAAGACTAATTGCCACATACGTATGTGTGTGTCAAAAGACTAGTATATCATGAAACTTTCGAAAACTCCTAAGATGCTCCTTTGCTTTCTTCCCAATCAAACTAAAAAAAAAAAATCAAAAAGGTAACTCATCATCTTAGAATCTGTTATGCATGTCAACCCTGCAAACGAATTACAAATGTCAATTGTTCAAATTTCATTATGTTTCCAATTAACTTGATTGGGTAATTATTTCTGTCGACTTATGAACAAGGATTCGGCTTTGGCGTTTAACTTTGGGTATGCACTGCAAAAATTTTGGCATTCCACTCAAAATGCTCTGGAAAATACTCTTCATCTTAAAATTGTTCGTGTGTCTGATAGTTTTTGTGAAATATATCCTGAGATATAATACTTTGTGTGGATAGTTTATGCTCAATGTTTCAATATATTTCAATTAGACTGATCAAGTTTGTGGCTTTTAGGTCTTAAGATGAAGTTTCAGATGTTTAGAATTTGAGGTTTAGCGGCGTTGTGAGGTATTCGATCACTTGGTTTTATATGTAGTTCCCAATTGCAGTTACCCTACAGCTCATGATAAAACTCACTTTTGGTTCTTCAAAATGCTTATCACTCGGTTTTATTTGTACTCTTTCTTTTTAGCCTGTTTGATTCGACTTTGACATTTGTTTGTGTTTGTTTGTTTTTTTTTTTTTTAAGTGTACGAAGTTGGTTTCAGTTTCTCACAATCAAGTGCAGTGCAACGACGAAATTGTGCAATAAGATATGCTAAATGCCAAAGTATGTAGAAAAAGATCCCAAATTAATTTCAGAGTTGTGTTTGTATCTCTTGGAATTAACAAGATTTGTGTCTTATAATGTAAACATTTAATTACTATGAATCATCATACACAACAAGGGATTTTTTTGTATTATTATTTTATTTATTTATTTATAAATATCACATTCTCCATAGTACAAAGATATTCTCATAATTGTTGTATATTTCTTCCCACTTTGCAGACTTGCAGTTCCAGTTTCATAAAACTACTGCAGAAGCAACACCGTCACTTCACTCGCATACGCAGTGATCCTACAATCTTCAGATTACGGAACAAAAGTCGAAAGGAAAAAGTAGGAAGCAAGAATCAATCTCAAGGCCCTCTTTCCCACCTCTCTAGATGATTTCATTTATGTACTACATTCTTTAAAATTCAGACTTTTTACATAAGTTGCCCAGTTACCTTCTTCGAAGACAAATTGTTCTTCTTTTACCTTTTCCTCTACAGATGGAGAGGTGGTACTTTGGGGATGGGGTAGATAAATAAACCTTCTCATTTTCTTTGGTTTTGTAATTTTTCCTTTGCTTTCTAATATTAATCAGGATTGTGGTGAACTTTTCTTTCAATTGCCTTAAATCACTTTTTTTTTTTCAATTTTTTTTGTAGTTTCTTTTTGAAGGAAAGCAACTACTACTAGTAGTAGAAGGAAACAATAGGTATTCTTGACCAGTAGAATTCTTCATGCTCTTAACCAAGGTATAGATGTTTCAGATGGAAGTTGTAGGGAAGCAATTTCAACTTAAGTTCTTCCATTTTTTATTCTACTTTTCCAGAAAATAGGCTTATGACTGATTCAATCTTGCTACCACGATGCCAACAGTTATGGACTCCAGCACAAACACAAAGTGTGCACTCCATTTCCAGTCAAACCTATTCTTTATCTCTCATTTCTATATTATAATGTGTTCGGTAATTTTACATTTTTTGTTCTTTTCAGAATTTTGTTCATATTTCATTTTTTTTCAACAATCCATGGGTCAAATGACATGACTCGAGCAGGTATGCTCTAAGGTTCTGTTTTTTTCTTACTTTCTTATATTAAAATAATGATCACAATCGTATTTCATGAGTGCTCGCATACAGGTAAATGTCTTATGAATCAGATGGTTTAAACGTTTTGCATGGCTGAAGTTCTGGCATTTATTACCCATCATTTTGTTGGTTTTATACCCCAACATTATTCTCATCTCGGTACAATTCCTAATTAGTGAATTTTTCCTTCAGTTGCCTTAATCCTTTTCTCCTTCTACAAAAAAAGTTACTCAATTACTTTTTGGCTTTTTATATTAGCACCCCACAAAATGTTGAATGCACCTCATATTAAAATTTAATATGAAATGAGTTATTTACCCTACTATGCAATTTTGAAAGTCTAATGGAATCATTTGGTGCCAATCCCCATCAAATTTGTTGGTTCTTTTATGTTATTTGTATTAGAAAGATGGAGACCTAGTTCTTCAATATATGAATGACAACATATGTCTGGAAAAACCCGCTTTGTCATCCCAAAGAAAAAAGTTTAGCGATTAAGAAAGGCAACATTTTATGTGGCCACCCTTGAGAAAAAGGGTAGCAACTTTAGGAATATATTTTAATTGAATATTAGACGCCACACGCATGAAATTGAGTTGCATCTGTTCATATATTATTAAATATCAGTGGCAACTTGGAATTACGAGTTAAGACAGCAAATGAAGTTGAATGCAATTTAAAATCATTCAAACTAAACGTTAAAATATTTAGATTTAGTCCTTAAAAATTAAAAATGAGTGTTATAAGATTTGAGAAATGTGGGGTGTATAGAAAATTGTCACATCCCGGCCCGGGCCCCCACCACATCCCGGGCTCGACTCCACCGTAGCACGATATTGTCCACTTTGGGCCCTAACCACACCCTCACACTTTTGTTTATGGGAACTCACAAGCAACTTCCCAAGGGGTTACCCATCTTGGGATTGCTTTAGCCCAAACTCGCTTAACTTCGGAGTTCCTACAGAACTGAAGCCAGTGAGCTCCCAAAAGGCCTCGTGTTAGGTAAAGATGGGAATATACACATAAGGATCACTCCATTGGGTGATGTGGGATCTTACAATCCACCCCTTTTAGGGGTCCAACGTCCTCGTCGGCACACCGCGGACAGGGCATGGCTCCACCGTAGCACGATATTGTCCGCTTTGGGCCCCAACCACACTCTCACGGCTTTGTTTCTGGGAACTCACAAGCAACTTCCTAGGGGGTCACCCATCCTGAGATTGCTCTAACCCAAACTCGCTTAACTTCGGAGTTCCTACGGAACCCGAAGCCAGTGAGCTCTCAAAAGGCCTCGTGCTAGGTAGAGATGAGAATATATATATAAGGATCACTTCCCTAAGCGATGTGGGATCTTACAAAAAATGTGGGGTGTATGTAGAAAATATAAGATTTATATTGAGAATGTAGAATGTGGGGATATTATGGAAAAGTATGTGGCTTATTCAACAATTTGTGGGGTTTTCAAATCATTGTTTCATTGTCCTTTGTCTGGAGAAATGAATGCCTCATGTAGAATTTTGAATTAACATTTGCAAATTTTTAACAATAAACACTTTTGATTACTGGTGCACGTTTGTATATATTTAAATATCAAATTTAATGACATTTGTTTGTTTTGATGTCCTTTTGAAAATTATATATGGTGGTTGTGATGTTTTTTGGTTTTATGTCTTTGAGTGTGACAATCTGTCCCTACTTTTATGATGTTATTAATTTTAAAAGAGTGAATTTACAAAAATGCTCTAAAGGCAAGACCGTTGACTTTCATTAACCGTCATTTCGTGAAACATATGGGCTATTATTTTATTTTATTCCTGAAGTACTCGACGATATGAATGCGTAGACGCAAGCAGAACCGAAATTGGAGTTACAGTTAAGATTATACGAAACTACGATTGTACAGGGCGTTTCGAAAATTTCACATTTACAAAAGATATTTTTGTGTTGTTTTGTTTTTGGTTCTTGTTTGATGAGCCACGTGGAGCCCACACCCCACTCCTATCCCTCACCCAGTGTCTCCTCTTTTTCCACTTTCAGGAAACATTTCTCAAGTGATCTCATTTTTCAAATCCCCTTCATTTCATTCCTCCAATGGATCACTGCCACCTCACTCTTCACTCTAACTTTCACGATCTCTCCCTTCTTCCTCACTCTCCCTCTAGAACTCTCTCTTCTCTGTAAACTAGAGAACTCTCCCTCTTTAAGCTTTGTGCATTGCACAGAAGGTGCAACAACACGATCCTTCACCACCAACCCCGATCACCACTTCATCTCCTCCGACGAGCCTCATTGCACCACCGTCAATGGCCTTCTTCTTAACCTAGTGGTTCATTGTGCTAGCATGAGTCCGCAGGGTACTGGGTTCGAAGGCTGGTACTGGCGATGGTGATGATGATGAATAGATGTTTATCATCAAGAGAAATGCTAAGGGACTATTGTAGACAGTGAAATTTCGGTAAATAAAATGTTGACCGATGGTCAAAATGTTAACGCTCATGTATTACATAAATTGTACACATAGTGAGTGATTCGACGAAAATTCGAAAAGAGTCCGAAAAGCTGTCAAACAGGACACGTGTCAACACCTGGCAGAGACGGCTTATTTCATCTGGGATATTATATTCAAAATTAGGCCTTGGAAAATTCTATAAATAGAAGCCAATTTCATTCATTTCAATGGACCAATTCACAAATACATTTCTCTACTCCCAAATTGGAAGAGAATTCTCTGGAAGTTCGTTCTTCGTTCTTCGTTCTTCATTCTTCGTTCATCGTTCATCGTTCTTCGAGATCAAGCCCCAACAGCCTTTGAAGAAACGTTCATCCACCTTTGAGATCAAGCCCAACGGCCCTTGAAGGAACTTCGCCAAAACCTTTGAAGAATCAACAAGCACCTTGGTCACGTGCCGATTCTTAATCCAAGATCAAGCCCCGACGGCCCTTGGATCAACACAACTGTTCTTCAAGATCAAAAGCCCCTTGAAGATCCATTCATCGTTCATCCGTTCATCCACCTTCAAGATCAAGCCCCGACGGCCCTTGAAGCAACATTCATCCACCTTCCAAGATCAAGCCCTGATGCGCTAAAATTAGCACTCAAATTTAACCATCTTTTTGAAAGATGTAGTATAGATGTAAGTAGGGTATCGTTCTAGGCCGGGGATTAGGAGGGCTTGCTAAAACCTCTAAAATAATTTAAAAACGTAAAAACAAAATTTAAAATACTAAACTAAAATAAAAACACTTAACTAGAAAAACTTAAAATAGAACTAACAAATAAACTAAAATAAATCAAAAGACTCAAAAATACAAAACTAGGCTAAAAATTCGAAACACACTTAAAATGACTCAAAATAATAAAAACAATTAAATTAGACACTAGGAATTTAAATGAAAGGAAATTAAAATTAAAAGATTACAAATAATAAAAAGTAACTAAATAATAATATTATAATAATGGGGGGATTGATTTTTGACGAAACGGAAACTAAACTTAAATAAATTACAAAATTGACAAAAACATAAAATAAAAGTGAACGGATAGATAACGGATTGGCTAGAGGGTTTTTCTCCACACATGACACATATGCAACCTAAATTGATTTTCAGTTGTTCCTTCAAATAGTTGTGAATCTCAACACCCCAAATTAATTAGGTACGCTTAAATTAATCTTCAGATTTTCCTTATATTATTGAATTGGATGAACAGCATACAACAACTCAAATTATTCCCCAAAAGTTCTCTACGTGAAAAGCACAATAGAGATACGATTAAAGATCATTAAGTTCTCTGAAAATCATAAGTGTTGACAAAGCATTCGTAACTATGAACAGCATGATACGTTTGCCAGGAATTTACTTAACGCGATTGTGACTAGCAACCTTCACTACTCATGAATATAAGTTCATAACGATTAGGTGAAATTCACTTATATTCTAGCATCAAATTCATGCATGTAAATTAAGTATGCATTCTTAATCGACAAACACAAATAAGTTATTAATCAAGCAGTTAAGCAAATTAAATCACAACTCAGAAATCACAACTGAAGTTAATCAATTCAAATTACAAATATAATCATGGTTTTGAATTATCCTCTAGCCAAAATAAATTAATTACACATATTTATAAATTAAAACATAAATTAAAAACGAGTTTGGAAAGGATAAACCGAAACAGAGTGTGAGGATTGTGCACTGCCACTGTGCTCTCGGTGACTTCTCTTCTGGCTCGGTGCTCTGCTTCTGTCCGAGTTGCCTTGCTGCTCACTGGCGCTCCTTCCAAAGGCAGCCCGCTCCAGCTCTTTCCTATTCTCTTCTGGCGCACACCTCTGCTCCCTTGACACGCGGCCTTCCTCAAATGGGCGCTGCGTGATGCCTTTCTCCCTGTTTCACTGGCAGCTCACGCTGCCTTTGTTTGCTTCTGACTTCAACCTGGCAGCTGCCAGCTGCTCTCCTAGGACTCTCGCGAGCTCTTCCAGCTGCTCAAAGGGCAGCACCCTTTGATTTTTTTTTTATTCTTTTCTTAATTCCACTCACCGCAAGCTGTCAAATGTTTTCCCTTGTATTCCTTTCTTTGTTCAATTATGGCAGCTCCTTTCACTTATTCTTTCTCTTTACTTTTCAGCTACTTGTAAAATGGCTGCCAATGAGGCACTCGAGTGCTCCCTTTGTTCCACCGAATTTCCACTCACAAGCTGCTTTACACACACACAAAAATATATTTAAAATAATATAAATATATATATTATATAAATATATATATATATATATATTTATTTTTCAAATGATAAGTTAAATTCAACAGGTAAGATAGTTTAGACGAATTTATTACTTAACATTTTACTTATTCTATTTTTATTTTCTTAACTTGATAAATTCTTATAAAACACAAAATTAACGTAAAAAGCTCAAAATATAACGAACTAACTAAGAAAAGACGAGTGAATTTGATATATAAATATATATAAATATGATCCGATCAAATACCCCCACACTTAGCTTTTGCTAGTCCTCGAGCAAAACAAAGAAAACAGAAAAAATAATAACATGAAAAATATTAGCTTCCCCCTATATGACCCTCATAGAATTTCATTTGAGAACATAAATTAGCAAGAACCATAGTTAGCACCAAACAAACTAATCCAAGTTCATCTTCCTTATTCAAATATTAGCAGTAATTTTAAATCATCCTTGAAGTGTAGTGTGTGAGATAGCCATGCTAATGCAATTTCAAGTTTTTATTTTTAAAATCACCATATGCAAACCAGCAACCTTCTCACGGGATATGCACTCAATCACACATGTGTTTAGTTTTAATGTGTTTCGCTCAAAGAAACAAATGTGAAAGTTCTACCATAAGCTTGCATAAAAATCACTTCTCCACAATCATAATTACAAAACTTAAATCAAGAGGACTTTTATTGGATGTAATGAGGCTCAGGGATAAGGCTATTGAAACGAAAGAATAGGAAAACACAAGTTCCAAGCTACATCGCAAGCGATTCTTTTGTTGAGATTTATAAGAACTCAAACTTTCCAACGATTCTTTTAACACTTCCAACCACACCCCTAAACTGAAACTTTAAATTTTTTTTTATTTTCTTCGTATACAATCTTTCTTTTTCTTTTTCTTTTCTTCTATTTTCTCATTTTTTTTTTTATAAATACAAATATGAAATACCCCCACACTTATTCTTTTGCCAAACTCATTCCAAGTACTTCACAAACATTTCTCATAAGACAATCTCAAATTGCTCGCTTGGAAAGGGTAAGGAAACATGCTTGAGGTATAAGGGTAGACATATCTGGTGATAAGAATAAAAGGCTCACAATACGGCTCAAATTGGCAATCTAATGATATCATTTTTTTCTTTGGGAAATATGGATATTTGGGCCATGGTGGTGAACCTAATGCCTCTATCATTTTCAAGTTCATGCAATTAATGGCAAATATTTCAAAAGATCGTTACGCAAGTTCTAGAGATGCATCTCACATAAGTTCATCACACATGAAAGAATAGGAGTGTATGAAAAATGCACACACTTTCAATAGGCTCAAAAACTCACATAGGATGTATATGGTCACTAAATTCACATATGAAGCTTTAAGTCATGCTTTAGTTTCACATCAACACGGCTATGTGCATTTGGTTTTTCAAGAATGATCAAACATGTACGAACTAACAAGAGAATAAGGAAATTCATACAACACATGTTAACTAAGTTCTTGATAATCATGGTTCAAATTCATCCAGTTATATCATTGGGTCGGGAAACTAATAAAAACCTAATTTAAAACCATAAGGAAAACAAGACAATATTTTTGGATTTTTTTAAATTTTTCGAGAAAAATTAAGTAAAACACAAAACTCCGAAAAAAATTAAGTAAAACACAAAGCTAATAAAGAAAACAAAAAGCAATAACATGGAAACAAATGAAACCAGTTCAAAGTCGAAGGTACAAAAATTTTCAATTTGGTCATTTTTTATACTCTTGATACCCCCACACTTAAACTAGACATTGTCCCCAATGTCAGAAAACAAAAATATGCAAATAAAAATAAAATGATTAAATAATACGAAACAAAATAAAGAAAAGGACTGAAAACTTCTCTAATTTGCAGAAAACCAAGCGATGACCCCCAAGCGTAAATTTTGCAATCAACTTCAAGGGAGGAAATAACCAAACGTTCCTGCAAAGAAAAGAAATAAATCAGTTAAGCACGCAAGCAAAATATAGAAAAAAGCAAACGAAAAATAAAAATTGAAAATAAAAGACAACGAAAAGAACTAAAAAGTGATCATTGGTCGTCCTTGTTGATTTTCCACAGCTTTCATCTTGAATTGGATGGACCTTTTTCTTGCAAGTGATCCTCGGCTTAGTTGAGGATGAATCAGCATGTTGTCTCCACATGCTTCAAGTAGTCCGGTCTCCACGCAGGTGTGGCATCTTCTTGAACTCTTGGATCAACCCAGACTCATCTGCTCTTGGGTGCACCTCAGACTCCTCCTGCTTCGTCTGTGAGGTACTTTTGTTTTTGAAGAAGTACCTCTGCACAGGTTTATTTTTGAAGTGGGCTGGGAGGGGTCTGAGATGAGTACTCGAGAGCAAGACTAGGTAAGCAATCAGGATCTCACTTTCTCCATGTTCTTCAGATGAAAGTGAGGAGAAAGCGTAATATGAGATACTTTTGCTTTTAACCTTTTTAATATGAAATACTTTTGCTCTGGAAGGTTTGTTTTCTGGGGTGATCCAAGGGATGAAGAACACTGAATAACTCGAAAGCTTTCTTTGGGAAGACATTATCGGAGATGAAGAGAGGTTGAGAGGTTGAGAGGATGTGAGGGTGTGAAGGTGTGCCTTTGATGTGGAAGGCGAAGGTCGAACTTATAGAAATTTTTCTTCCTCAACCGGAACTATTCCCGCACTATTTGTCGGCAGCCGGTGGATGGATGAACAGTGCCCATTACGCGCTTTCTGACAAAGCTTCCGTAATTTCCGCGAAGCTGACTGCGCATGCGACGAGTGACGACAAATTGGAATGATGATCTTTTGAAAACCGGGGTTCAAAACCGGGTGCGGCTCGTGGTTTTCGCAACGCTCCACGCTGCACGTGATGAGTCACGACAAACTGGAAGAACAGAACCACGTGATTGCTGAGTCAAGCCCAGCTTTTGAGAAAGGAAACGACTCATTTGAGAAAGGAGCGTCGTCCTTTTCCGAATTGCGTGAGGACGCGTCTTCACCTCTGAGGAGCGGGCGCTTCTTCATTTTCTTCTTTTTATAGAGGCGCTAATTCTGCTCCACCTCACACTTGAACTCCAAAAATTCCTCAAACACTTCTGTATTCACTCTCTTCTGCACTTCTTAATCTTACTCCTTCCGCTCTCTTCTTCCGCTTCAGCAATCTTAATTTTTCCGAACTCTTTTCTTCCTCAACCCCCTCTAAAAATGTCTTGCCCTTCCGACCGTCGCCTAAACTTGAATGTCGGGGAAGACGATGACTCGTCTTCTCCGAACAACATTTGGAATCCATCCTTCATATCCCCCAATGGTCCTCTTACAGTCGGGGACACAATGATGAGGAACGATATAACCGCAACGGTGGTTGCAAGAAACCTTCTTACTCCCAGAGACACTAGGTTGCTGTCTATGTGGTCAGACGAGCTGGCTGTTCAAGACTCACTGGCTCTCAGTGTCCAGTGTGCAGGCTCAGTTTCGAACATGGGTCAGCGCCTGCTTGCAAGATCTCGTCAGGTGGAGTCGCTAATGGCGGAGGTGGTCAGTCTTCGGCAAGAAGTCAGAGGACTCAGGCACGAGAACAAGGAGTTGCACATGCTCGCAACTAGCTACTCGACCAGCATGAAGAGGAAGCTGGACCAGCTGCAGGAGTCGGACGGTCGAATCCAGAGTGATCATGAGCGGTTCATGGCGTTACTCCCGCGGTTTATGTTGCCGTCGTCCTCTGGAGCAGCACCAAGTGTTCCGGCTCCGGAGATTCCAACTCTAGCACTTCGTCTTCCCGGAGCTCCGTCAACCTCTGAGGCGCCACCTAACCAAAACCAATGATTGCTATTAGTTTTTCGAATTATTGTAAATTTTTTTTTTTTTTTTTTTTTTTAAGGTTTATTTTAAGCAAGGTAAAATATGTAATGAAAAATAAGTAAATTAATGCAAAAAGACTTTATTTACTGGCACTTAAAATAAACAAGGCCCTTAATTTATTTAAACACAAACTAAACAAAAATCAACCAAATAAAACAACTAACTAAACAAAACAAAGATTTCAAAATAAAGGTAATAAAGAGAAGGGTTAAGAAATGCAAATCTGGTTGCTTGGGTTGCCTCCCAAGAAGCGCTTGATTTAACGTCTTTAGCCGGACGAATCTTTCCTTAACCTCCCCTCAGCTCCAAAGCACGGAATTTATCTTTTAATGGGAGGTGATATTTGAAATGATTCGGCAATGGTCTGAATTCTAGGGTGGATGCCTGAATCATCAAAATTAGAGACAAGTTAGTATAAAATAAAATAAAAATTAAAATTGGAGAAGATGGTTTACTTTCATTCTCCGACATAAACTCAATAACAAAAACCACATTTTTGGATATTTCCGGGATTTTGAACTTGGCCAGGTTTACTATGATGGTAGTGGCCTTGATTGTCTGCACAACCTCTTTGATGCAATTTACAAATTCTTCACCCACTTCGATTTCTTGAATCCCTTTTCTTGGTGTGCAAGGTTCGGGAACTTGTTTTGGTGCACCAAGAATTGGGATATCACTTTGGATCTCTGGAAGAACTTCCACAACGTCTTTTTCACTCTCTTCAAAATTTGGAATTAAAATTCTGCAAGGAAAAAGGACATTCGGTGGAAAAATGTTAGAATGAATTGAAATTGGAACTTCCTCACCTGAGTTGGACAACATAGGGACTTCAGGGGTTTGAGACAAAAATTCTTCTAAACTGCCCAAGTCGTCCTCCTCATCTTCTTCTTGCAGCTGCAATTCATCAATCTCTCCTTCCACAGTGGTGGCTTCATCGAATTCCACTTCTCCCTTTGAATTTGCAAATGTGGAGTTGCAGAGTTCACGTTGCTCTTGAATTTGTGCCTTGACTTCCACAATCTGCCCCATTTGATTATTCAATTCTCCCATCTCCTTGGTTTGATTTTCTACTTCCTGGTTCAAAGAGATGAGTAATTGAATAATATTATCATTATTCACAGATGTACCTGAATTTAATTTGGCAGATTGTGATGGAGGTTGTGGTGGTGTTGTATAGAACTCCTCATATGGCTGCCAATATGCTTCATGTTGAACTTGTTGAGCTTCCCACCACATAGAGTTTGAATGATCACTCCAATCCGAGTTGCGAGCGTTGAAATACAAGTTGCCGCTTGGTTGATCATAGCCTTGATATCCTTGCCCATAGGGCACATCAAGTGTAGGAACACTTGGCATTGAGCCCCGTTCGGCATTATAAGTCCATTGAGCAGTAAGCTGCGCCAATTGAGCTTGAATGTTTGCCATATCTTCATCCATTTTTACCTAAAATTAAAGAACGAAAAATAAATCAAATACCAAAAGTAAAATACACAAACACAAAAACAAACAAAAACACAAACAACCAAACAAACAAAAATTAAACACAAACAAAAAAAAAATAAAAAAAAATAAAGGGATTAGCAAAGTTACTAATCCCCGGCAACGGCGCCAAAATTTGATGCGCTAAAATTAGCACTCAAATTTAACCCTCTTTTTGAAAGATGTAGTATAGATGTAAGTAGGGTACCGTTCTAGGCCGGGGATTAGGAGGGCTTGCTAAAACCTCTAAAATAATTTAAAAACGTAAAAACAAAATTTAAAATACTAAACTAAAATAAAAACACTTAACTAGAAAAACTTAAAATAGAACTAACAAATAAACTAAAATAAATCAAAAGACTCAAAAATACAAAACTAGGCTAAAAATTCGAAACACACTTAAAATGACTCAAAATAATAAAAACAATTAAATTAGACACTAGGAATTTAAATGAAAGGAAATTAAAATTAAAAGATTACAAATAATAAAAAGTAACTAAATAATAATATTATAATAATGGGGGGATTGATTTTTGACGAAACGGAAACTAAACTTAAATAAATTACAAAATTGACAAAAACATAAAATAAAAGTGAACGGATAGATAACGGATTGGCTAGAGGGTTTTTCTCCACACATGACACATATGCAACCTAAATTGATTTTCAGTTGTTCCTTCAAATAGTTGTGAATCTCAACACCCCAAATTAATTAGGTACGCTTAAATTAATCTTCAGATTTTCCTTATATTATTGAATTGGATGAACAGCATACAACAACTCAAATTATTCCCCAAAAGTTCTCTACGTGAAAAGCACAATAGAGATACGATTAAAGATCATTAAGTTCTCTGAAAATCATAAGTGTTGACAAAGCATTCGTAACTATGAACAGCATGATACGTTTGCCAGGAATTTACTTAACGCGATTGTGACTAGCAACCTTCACTACTCATGAATATAAGTTCATAACGATTAGGTGAAATTCACTTATATTCTAGCATCAAATTCATGCATGTAAATTAAGTATGCATTCTTAATCGACAAACACAAATAAGTTATTAATCAAGCAGTTAAGCAAATTAAATCACAACTCAGAAATCACAACTGAAGTTAATCAATTCAAATTACAAATATAATCATGGTTTTGAATTATCCTCTAGCCAAAATAAATTAATTACACATATTTATAAATTAAAACATAAATTAAAAACGAGTTTGGAAAGGATAAACCGAAACAGAGTGTGAGGATTGTGCACTGCCACTGTGCTCTCGGTGACTTCTCTTCTGGCTCGGTGCTCTGCTTCTGTCCGAGTTGCCTTGCTGCTCACTGGCGCTCCTTCCAAAGGCAGCCCGCTCCAGCTCTTTCCTATTCTCTTCTGGCGCACACCTCTGCTCCCTTGACACGCGGCCTTCCTCAAATGGGCGCTGCGTGATGCCTTTCTCCCTGTTTCACTGGCAGCTCACGCTGCCTTTGTTTGCTTCTGACTTCAACCTGGCAGCTGCCAGCTGCTCTCCTAGGACTCTCGCGAGCTCTTCCAGCTGCTCAAAGGGCAGCACCCTTTGATTTTTTTTTTTATTCTTTTCTTAATTCCACTCACCGCAAGCTGTCAAATGTTTTCCCTTGTATTCCTTTCTTTGTTCAATTATGGCAGCTCCTTTCACTTATTCTTTCTCTTTACTTTTCAGCTACTTGTAAAATGGCTGCCAATGAGGCACTCGAGTGCTCCCTTTGTTCCACCGAATTTCCACTCACAAGCTGCTTTACACACACACAAAAATATATTTAAAATAATATAAATATATATATTATATAAATATATATATATTTATTTATTTATTTTTCAAATGATAAGTTAAATTCAACAGGTAAGATAGTTTAGACGAATTTATTACTTAACATTTTACTTATTCTATTTTTATTTTCTTAACTTGATAAATTCTTATAAAACACAAAATTAACGTAAAAAGCTCAAAATATAACGAACTAACTAAGAAAAGACGAGTGAATTTGATATATAAATATATATAAATATGATCCGATCAAGCCCCGACGGCCCTTGGATCCACACATCCATTCTTCAAGAATCAAGCCCAAAAGCCCCTTGAGGTTCATCCATCGTTCATCGTTCTTCGTTCTTCGTTCTTCGTTCTTCGTTCTTCGTTCGTCATTCATCCATCTTCCAGAATCAAGCCCCGACGGCCTCTGGATCAACAAATCATCCAACTTCAGAATCAAGCCCCAACAGCCCCTGAAGATCCATCCGTCATTCAACGTTCATCCGACTTCAAGAATCAAGCCTAAAAGGCACCTGAAGAAGCGTTCATCCGCCAAACTTCAAGATCAAGCCCAACGGCCTTTGAAGAACAGTTTATCCAAAGAATCAAGCCCCAACAGCCCATCAAATCCACAAATCAATATCTCACGGAGATCGAATCAGAGGACCAAATCAAATAGAGATTGTAACCCCAAACAAATTCATCAAATACAAATATTATTTTGTACACGTGTTCTGTTTTTGTTGTTCCTTCAGAAATTTTCGTGTTTACAAATTTGGCACGCCCGGTGGGATAATCTCTACCTCTCATCTCTTTGTCCGTTCAAGATATCCAAAAACACACTTCAAGCACAAATGGCTTCAAAAGAAGGACAAGTCATTGGCGCCACCTCCATCGAAGAACAGCTGATTCAGATGAAGGAGATGTTTGCGATGATGACGAAAACCCTAGAAGAAAAAGACTTGAAGATTGCTATGCTCGTGAGCAAATTTGGGGCAAGGCAGGATGAAGGATCCGGCTCTGGCCCTAAGAAAGGTGGTGACGAAGAAGAAGAGCCTTCGGTGGAGAAGTTTGAAGAAAAGCCAGAATCAGACCAAGCAGCGCCGCTCATGGGATCTCTCTCAATCAAGCAGTTGCAAGAGATGATCGCCAACACAGTCAAGGCACAGTACCAATGGAGCTCAAATACCTCCGAGTTGTACTCCAAGCCTTACTCTAAAAAGATTGATGCCCTGAAGATGCCAAGGGGATATCAACCACCCAAATTCATGCAGTTCGATGGAAGGGGGAACCCGAAACAGCACATCGCCCACTTCGTTGAAACTTGCAACAATGCGGGCACTGAAGGGGACTACCTTGCCAAGCAGTTCGTGCGCTCACTGAAAAGTAACGCCTTCGATTGGTACACCGATCTTGAGCCCGAATCCATTGACAGCTGGGAACAGTTGGAGCGAGAATTCCTCAACCGCTTCTACAGCACCCGCCGCACAGTCAGCATGCTGGAGCTGACAAGCACAAAGCAGTGGAAGGATGAGCCAGTTGTTGACTACATCAACCGATGACGCACCCTTAGCCTCGACTGCAAAGATAGACTCTTAGAGCGCTCTTCGATCGAGATGTGCATCCAAGGCATGCAATGGGGATTGCATTACATCCTCTAAGGCATCAAACCGCGGACCTTCGAAGAACTAGCAACCCGCGCCCATGACATGGAGTTAAGCATCGCCAACCATGGAAGAAGGGAGCCAACCATCAACTTCAAAGAGAAAGTGTTTGCTCCGAAGGTGGACGAGACTGGGAAGAAGCCCGCTAAGGAAGCTTTTACCATTAACACCGCCCCTGTCAAAATCTCATCTGCACCCGTCAAAATCCCATCCAAGTATAAAACAAGGGAGATAAAGAAAAGAGAGCCTTCTAGCACCCAAGACAAGTACAAAAACACCTTGAGGGAGCTAGAGCAGAAGACGTATCCTTTTCCGAACTCCGACGTGGCAGCAATGCTGGAAGACTTGTTGGAGAAGAAGGTGATCGATTTACCCGAATGCCGATGGCCGGAAGAAATAAATCGCACCGACAACCCAAGGTACTGCAAGTACCACCGTTTCATCAGTCATCCAACATAAATATGCTTCGTGCTGAAAGATCTCATCATAAGGCTGGCTCAGCAAGGAATCATCGAGCTGGATCTCGACGATGTAGTAAAGTCAAATTATACCACCGTCACTTCTGGCACATTTAATTCGAAGTCTTCATCGCCGCCGCTGGGGGCATGCTCCGAATCAAGTAAAGCTGAAGGATGGATTCATGTTGCTCCAAAGAAATGGCACATGAAACCTACGCCTCCACCACAAGTCCACCAACCGGAAAGGGGGCAAAACAGCTCTTGCCAGTCTCCAAAGCAACGGGAAATTGTTAAAGATGATGGAAATTCAACACAAAGATCGCCCGTCCCATCACAATGCGCGATTTCCTCCCGGAAGAATTCTTCAAACATCCAGTCAAAGCTTTTTGCTACAAAGATTGCGAGGAACGCTTCTCCAAAATGGCTTGACAAATCTGTGTGCTGCTCCTTGTCTGCATGAGCTAAAACTGCAAGACACCATGCTCCTTGTCTACATGAGCTGAAACTGCAAGACACCATGCTCCATGCTCCTTGTCTGCATGAGCTAAAACTGCAAGACACCATGCTCCTTGTTCGCATGAGCCTAAACTGCATGAACGGATGCTCCTTGTTCGCACGAGCCTAAACTGCATCCTCGCCCACACGAGCATAAAAGGCGACACCAACGCTCCTAGACCGCACGAGCATAAAAGGCGACACCAAAGCTCCTGGTCTGCACGAGCATAAAAGGCAACACACAAGGCTCCTCGCCAGCACGAGCTCGAACTGCATGACAAAACGTTCCTCGCTCGCACAAGTCTAAAAGGCGACAACAGGACGCTCCTTGCCTGCACGAGTTAAAACTACAAACGGCACCAAAAGAAAATACAAAAAAAAAAAATGTATGTTTTGAACTACGTTTTGACTTGATCCCTTTCGTTGGAAGGGTACGTAGGCATCTCAAATATTCAAATGTTTGAGTTCAGTCACATCAAAAACAAAAAAAAATAATGTTTTATTAGAAAAGAAAAAAATACATATGTTTTATGTATTTGAAAAAAAAATAGAAAAAAAATAAAAGAAGAAAGAAAAAAAAATATATTACATATGTAAAACAAAAAAAAAACAAAAGAACGGCCGGCCCATCTTTCCAAAAAAAAAAAAAGAAGAAGAAAGCACGCCCAGGTTCATCTCCCACGACCAGGCCCACTCTCTGTTTCCTCTTGCCAGGTCAGCGGCTTCGCATCCCCCCAACTCAGAAGGCCCAAGTCTCCTTCATCTTCCCCATACTTAGCACCCACAAAAGGCCTCAACACCAACAACAACTGCAGCGGCAAAAAAGAATACTCCTCATTCAGCGAAGATTCCTCCCAACTCTCATCACAACTTCTAAGAAATGGTGTGAGCATGAATATGGAGGATGTTGCAGTGGATGAACAAACTGGGCCGGGTTTTCGAGAATTTTGCGGAGTGGGAAGTCAAAATTCTTCCTCTCCTTTGGATTTTGAAGCCGATTAGAGGATGGAGCTTAATCACGGTGATGCAGATATACAAGAAAATTGGCTGCTTGGGTACTTGGGAACAACCACCACCACAATAGCCCCCCTTGATTTCGACGGCAATGCCGGGTTGGGAGTCGTCAGGGCCTTAATTTCCACCTAATTGGAAACGGCGGCGTCTCGAGCCCGAATTTCAGTTTCGACGGTACGGGTTTTGGGAATGGCAGTAACAATGGCAGCAATGGGAAACTGGTTTTTGTTCCTTCGGGTTCTGGGTCTTTTGGGTTGCTAAATTACAAGGCTCCAAATGTTGAGCAGAAGCACCTCCAGTGGTAGCCAGAAGAACTCACGCCATGAGTCCCTCGCTCACGTCATCGACCCGACCCAATTCGAACTCGCCCAGTAACTTCTCCTGCGTCACAACCGATTGCGGCTCAAAAAAATCAAGTGTGCCGGAGGTGGCGCGAAACCGCCGGCTACGTTGACCGAATTCACGCTCAACGGCGACAACAGATTGGATTTTTACAAATTTAACATCCTCTGGTGATTATTCTGATATAATTCCAGCAAAGCACAACAAGGTGACCAAGAAAAGCAGTGTAATACCAGTGGAGTCAAAACCATTTCTTCGGAAGGGTACTCGAACGAGCCCTGGTGTTGGTGCTGTTGTTCCAAGACAAGAACATCTCCTCAAACGAATGAATCTTTGAGAAACAACACAAATATTATTGAAACTCAAGAGGCTGAGGTGATTGGTAGCGCTTCAGATCCTGTGGAATCAGCCTTTCAAATGATGCGGTGGAACCAGAAGCTCTGAACCATCATTGCAAGTTCAAGCTGAAGAAGAATCAACCATCTCCCCAAGTGCCTGGGTGGAAATAGAGAAGCATCAGGCCATGTCCCCATGTAACGACTCATCTCAAGTAACCACTTCAGCAAATGTTGCACCAGCTCGACTGTCAAGTCCTCGTGTCTGCCATTCCACTCGACCCACAAAGTACAAAGCATTCTCATCATTTATCCTATCAGAATGGGATGTCTTCCTCATCAAGTGGAAGATAGCTGTCAAAGAAAAGAAAAAGAAAAGAAGAAAAATGATGATTAATCAGCAACTCCATTAATGCAGCTCCTCTCTTGAAGAAAATCCCATGGATAAGCTCTTCTGAGACACACACCACAGCAACCGCCGACGTCAGGCGAAGCCCATCATCCTTGGCAGTAATTGGCAGCAGAAAGAAACAAGGCAAGCCCATCATACTTCGCAGTGAGCAGCAACCTCCCCACATCTTCACGATCGAAAGCATCTAAGGCGCCATCTTTTTTTTTCTCCACCAAGACAGCCGTGTCTTCCTCCTACTCTTTCGTCTTCTCTCAAAGTCTGACCTGGGTTTTCACCCACAAATCCAGGCAGAGGAAGCAGCAAATATAAAGAAAAAAAAATAATAATAAAAAAAAAGAGGATGGTGGGGTGAAATGGTGCTGGCACCACGTGAAAAAAAAAAAGAGAGAATGGAATATGGGTGCACCTGGCACCACGTTAAAAAAATGAATGAATGTATCTGGGTGGCTACCACCGAAAGCAAATAAGAGCATATAAAAAAAATATATATAAAAAGAGAGGTGATGATGAAAGTTTCTAGAGGTGCATGGCACCATGCCGGAAAAGGAAAAAAAGTAAAGGGAGTTATGATAATGTCGTGTATGTGTGTATATGTATATGATATATATGAATAAATATGTGGCATCAAAAAGCACCACATTAAAAAAAAAAAAAAAAAAAAAAAAAGCATTGAGAGAAATAAAAGTCCATTTTATTTATTTTTTTTGAAAATTACACAAATTGGCACTCTACATGCCACCAAAAAAAAAAAAAAAAAAAAAAACCGGCCCAAATATGAGCCAAAGGCCCAGGCCCAAAAAAAATGAAAAAATGAAGAAGTTACGGTGTGTGTTACCCCTCAAATGGTCAAACACTCCGAATTGATTGTCTTCGTCTTGTGCACACACACATATATATAGGATTTATAAAAGAATAAAATATTGATAGTAGGGTAAAAAAAATAAAAAAAAATAAAAAATAAAATATATATAGCGCAGCACTAAAAAATAAAAAATATATAAAAAAAGTGAGTGCATCATTAAAATATATATATATATAAAGAAATAAAAATATACATATATAAAAGGTTTTGGGTGTGCATCTGCTACCGAAAGTTGAAAAAAAAATATAAAAAATATAAATATATAAATATTTTTTTTAGTGGTGCACTCACCATAAAAAGTATATTAATATATGTATATAAAAAAAATAATAAAAAAAAGGGGGGGGTTTGAAATGGTGCGGATTGCACCAGAGAAAAAAAATATATATATAATATAATAAAAATTGTCATGATGGTACAGTGTGTGTATATATGTGTATGTATTACATGGTGTATTATTATTTATAAAAAAAAGCATTTAGCGAAATAAAGTCTATTTTATTTATTTCTCTAAAATTTTACATAAATTTACATAACATACGTTAAAAAAAAAAAAAAAAAAAAAAGAGAAGAGAGAAAAGCGATAAAAATCTATTTTTATTTATTTCTCTTGAAAATTACACAAATTGGCACCTCTACATGCCACAAAAAAAAAAGAGTCAAATCAAAATTACAAGCAGGAAAGATTCAAGGACGATCAGGTGGTGCCTCAGAAGTCGACGGAGCTCCGGGAAGACGAAGAGCCAGGGTTGGAATCTCCGGAGCCAAAACGCTTGGTGCAACTCTAGAGGACGAAGGCAACATAAACCTCAGGAGTAACGCCATAAACCTTTCATGATCACTCTGAATCCGACCGTCCGACTCCTGCAGCTGGTCCAGCTTCCTCTTCATGCTGGTCGAGTAACTAGTTGCAAGCATGTGCAACTCCTTGTTCTTGTGCCTGAGTCCTCTGACCTCTTGCCGAAGACTTGCCACCTCCGCCATCAGTGACTCCACCTGCCGAGATCTTGCAAGAAGGCGCTGGCCCATGTTTGAAACTGAGCCTGCACTTTGGACGCTGAGAGCTAGAGATTCCTGAACAGCCAACTCGTCTGACCGCCTGGATAGCAACCTAGTGTCCCTTGGAGTGAGGAGATTTCGAGCAACCACCGTAGCGGTTATTTCGTTTCTCATCATTGAGTCCCCAACTGTAAGAGGACCATTGGGGGATATGAAGGACGGACGCCAAATATTGTCTGGAGAAGACAAGTCATCATCTTCTCCGACGTTCAAGTTAAGGCGACGGTCGGAAGGGCAAGACATTTTTAGAGGGGGTTGAGGAAGAAAAGAGTTCGAAAAGATTAAGATTGCAGAAGTGCAGAAGAGAGTGTTTACAGGAGGGAGTTCAAGTGTGAGGTGGAGCAGAATTAGCGCCTCTATAAAAAAAAGCAAATCAAAGAGGCGCTCCTCAGAGATCGAAGCGGCGCTCCTCTCGCAAAATCAAAGAGTGACGTTCCTTTCTCAAAGGCCGGATTTCTGTCTCAAAAGAGCCGTTTCCTTTCTCAAAAGTCAGAATCGCTCCGACATCACGAGG
The DNA here is from genome assembly GCA_963580275.1 of Crataegus laevigata. NCBI lineage: Eukaryota > Viridiplantae > Streptophyta > Magnoliopsida > Rosales > Rosaceae > Crataegus > Crataegus laevigata. The sequence continues at coordinate 8,551,786 of OY756941.1, forward strand.
CGTTCTGTTTTTCCAATTTTGTCGTGACTCATCACGTGCAGCTTGGAGCTTTGCGGAAACCACGAGCCGAACCCGGATTTGAACCCCGATTTTCAAAAGATCATCATTCCAGACGTGTCGTTACTCGTCGCATGCGTAGTCAGCTTCGCGGAAATTACGGACGGCTTTGTCAGAAAACGTGTAACGGGTACTGTTCATCCATCCACCGGCTGCCGACAAATAGTGAAGGAATAGTTCCGGTTGTGAAGCCAAATTTCTATAAGTTTCGACCTTCGCCTTCCACAGCAAAGGCACACCCTCTCAACCTCTCTTTATCTCTTCATCTCCGAGAATGTATTCCCAAAGAAAGCTTTCGAGTCACTCAGTGTTCTTCATCCCTTGGAGCACCCCAGAAAACAAATTATCCAGAGCAAAAGTATTTCATATCATGAAGGTTAAAAGCAAAAGTATCTCATATCACGCTTTCTCCTCACTTTCATCTGAAGAACATGGAGAAAGTGAGATCCTGATTGCTTACCTAGTCTTGCTCTCGAGTACTCATCTCAGACCCCTCCCAACACACTTCAAAAATAAACCTGTGTTGAGGTACTTCTTCAAAAGCAAAAGTATCTCACAGACGAAGCAGGAGGAGTCTGAGTTGCTTCGAAGAGCAGACGAGTCTGGGTTGATCCAAGAGTTCAAGAAGATACCACACCTGCGTGGAGACCGGACTACTTGAAGCATGTGGAGACAACGTGCTGAATCAACCTTCAAGACCAAACCGCGACGGCCCCTTGAAAAAATCACAAGCCCGATTCAAGATCAAGTGTTCACTACCCTTGAATCAACTTCAACTCCAGATAAATGGGTAATCTCAGACTTTTAGAAAATCTAGCTGAAGAAAAAAAAAAACTTGTGTAGAGGTACTTCTTCAAAAGCGAAAGTATCTCACAGACGAAGCAGGAGGAGTCTGAGTTGCATCCTGATGAAGGCGGAGACTGAGATGATCCAAGAACTCAAGAAGATGCACATCTGCATGGAGACCTGAGTACTTGAAGCATGTGGAGACAACGTGCTGATTCATCCTCAACTAAGCTGAGGATCGCTTGCAAGTTAAAAGGCTCCCAAACCCAGTTCAAAAATCAACTTGTACTTCTTCAAAAGCAAAAGTATTTCATATCATCAAAGATCTGACGTACTCTGGAGGTGATGGACTTGTTTTGACCCTCAAATTCCTGAGTCAGCTTGCAAAGATCACTTGCCATGTGAAGCCGCTCGTGGTCCGACAACCTTCAAGATCAAGCCTTAACGACCCTTGGAGAAAATCAAAACCCGATTCAAGATCAAGTGTCCAACACCCTTGAATCAACCTTCAAGATCAAGCCGCAACGGCCCTTGGAGAAATCAAGACCCGATTCAAGATCAAGTGTCCAACACCCTTGAATCAACCTTCAAGATTAAGCCTCGACGGCCCTTGGAGAAATCAAGACCCGATTCAAGATCAGGTGTTCATCACCCTTGAATCAAAACCAGTTCAAGAGGAAAGCTGTGGAAAGTCAACAAGCACAACAAATACACGTGCCGATTCGCCCCAGTAAAGTCGAATATAGTCTCAGCCCAATCCAAGATCAAGCCTCGACGGCCCTTGGATCGACGTCTACAGTAAGGAAACTTCAAAACGCACCCTCTACACGTGACAAGCACATGTATGCAGCGCGCCTTGAAGTGGGGGCATTTGTAGATAGTGAAATTTCGGTAAATAAAATGTTGACCGATGGTCAAAATGTTAACGCTCATGTATTACATAAATTGTACACATAGTGAGTGATTCGACGAAAATTCGAAAAGAGTCCGAAAAGCTGTCAAACAGGACACGTGTCAACACCTGGCAGAGACGGCTTATTTCATCTGGGATATTATATTCAAAATTAGGCCCTGGAAAATTCTATAAATAGAAGCCAATTTCATTCATTTCAATGGACCAATTCACAAATACATTTCTCTACTCCCAAATTGGAAGAGAATTCTCTGGAAGTTCGTTCTTCGTTCTTCGTTCATCATTCATCGTTCTTCGAGATCAAGCCCCAACAGCCCTTGAAGAAACGTTCATCCACCTTTGAGATCAAGCCCCACGGCCCTTGAAGGAACTTCGCCAAAACCTTTGAAGAATCAACAAGCACCTTGGTCACGTGCCGATTCTTAATCCAAGATCAAGCCCCGACGGCCCTTGGATCAACACAACTGTTCTTCAAGATCAAAAGCCCCTTGAAGATCCATTCATCGTTCATCCGTTCATCCACCTTCAAGATCAAGCCCCGACGGCCCTTGAAGCAACATTCATCCACCTTCCAAGATCAAGCCCCGACGGCCCTTGGATCCACACATCCATTCTTCAAGAATCAAGCCCAAAAGCCCCTTGAGGTTCATCCATCGTTCATTGTTCATCGTTCTTCGTTCTTCGTTCTTCGTTCGTCATTCATCCATCTTCCAGAATCAAGCCCCGACGGCCTCTGGATCAACAAATCATCCAACTTCAGAATCAAGCCCCAACAGCCCCTGAAGATCCATCCGTCATTCAACGTTCATCCGACTTCAAGAATCAAGCCTAAAAGGCACCTGAAGAAGCGTTCATCCGCCAAACTTCAAGATCAAGCCCAACGGCCCTTGAAGAACAGTTTATCCAAAGAATCAAGCCCCAACAGCCCTTCGGATCAACAGCCCATCAAATCCACAAATCAATATCTCACGGAGATCGAATCAGAGGATCAAATCAAATAGAGATTGTAACCCCAAACAAATTCATCAAATACAAATATTATTTTGTACACGTGTTCTGTTCTTGTGTTGCTTCAGAAATTTTCGTGTTTACAACTATCTCTCTTGCTCTTTCTCCCTCTATTCTCTGTGCACAGAGGCACTATGCAACCATGGTAGTCTCAAAATCCTTCTTATATTACCTTTTAAACATTTTTGAAGTACCATTTTTAACCTTTGTATGTGATTTAGGGGTGATGTAGTGTAGAAGACATCTCAAGGAAGAACTTCCCCAGATTCTGGAAAAAAAAAAAAGAATCGTGGTTGTTTAGCCACTTTCAAACCACTTTTCCGACAAGCTTTGTCCGTGACTCGACCTCAAATGTGTTGGTTATTTTAATTATTTTTTATTTTAAAGATTCAAAACTTATTATTATTTTATTTTATTTATTTTTAATATTTAAGAGTTGTGTTTTATTTGAAGAGTCATAATCTTTTTTCTAAAAGGGTATGAGAAGTTCTTTAAATAAGAAACCTCAGACAAAAAAAGAATACGCAAAAACTTTTTTATCTCCCTCAGTTTTCACATTTCAATTTACATTCCTACTTTACAATTTTTGAGCAATTGATCACTACTTGGCAATCCCGTTTGTCGTTGGCGTGCATAACGGATCAGACATCTTGTGAGGCTTTAGTTTGTATCTTGGAGTTGTAGGCACCGTCATAACTTGCATGTAAGGAGGCGTTTACAGCTTTAGTACAACGACATCGCGCATCTCTTTGGTTCACAAGCCATATATTCTTATTCCTTTTCACTAATTTAATTTTCATAAATCTGATAGTGATTATACATTTGATTTGATATATTTGATCATATAAATAAGGGAACTTTAACGAAAAGCTCTCGGTGCTATTTACTTTAACAAAAAACTACATTTTTACACCAAAAAGTCAATCATGGTACTATTTACTTTACCTTTTATTTTGTCGTTATCGTTAAAACTCAAAGTTTTCAATTCATTTTCATTAGTTTTCCTTATAAATAATTGGTTTATTTCTGCAATATATTTCACAATCTAAAGCCATAAAGGTGTGATAATATAATTTCTAATTTTACAATATGTTTTTACAGTACCTTGAAAGCCTTAAGAATTGTAGTTTTTTTTGTGTTGAAAATGGAATTTTAGGGTTCTGTCGTTCATTGCATTTTTGACTCTCTGCATTTTTTTTATTCGGGTCATGTCATTGCTTTATTGACTCTGCATTTTTTGTATTCGAGTCCTGTCATCAAATTTTCTGGGAAGGCTAACCTTTCCCTTCATTTCTTGCTTTTTTGACTCTTTGTGTTTTTTTTCTTTATTTTATTCAGTACCAAAACATTTTAATATCACTTATCTGTAAATTATTTTTTGGGGTTGATAATATCGGTAAACTGCAATTAATTATTAAATATTACTTGTAAACTACATATTGTTACTTGTAAACTGCAATTATTTAATATTGCTTATTTGTCAAGTAATTTGACTACAATTGCATCAGTGCTTGATTATTACAATTTGTGTGTGATTATTCAGTATCAAGCACTTGCATCTTTTATGGTTTAATTAAATATGTACTTGATTATTACAATTTGACTACAATTTCATATTGATATATGTTAATTGTTTTATGCTTTAATTAAATCTATGCGTGATTATCATTATTAATTGGTTTGTGGTTATTATACAGTAGTATAGTTTATTCTATACTTGCTAAAACTCTTGAGTGACAGCTGTTTTAATTTCTACAGTATTATTGTCACAGCCCGTCTCGAAATATTTGTATCGATGGCGTGAATTGACATTTTTACCCTTGAGTTTTAGTTGGTATCAAAGCCTAGGTTAGGCAATCCTGTATATCTTGTGAATTTATGATTATGATGTGATACATTGAGAGCTCATAAACCTGCACCTCGGTGTTAGTGCTCCCGCCCAGAGTTAGAGCACAGTCTTTCGCGTGATGTTCACTTCTCGCACCATATGCTCACCTTGGATCCAAGTTAGGTGCACAGGCTTGTCGTACAAACCACTATAGGTGGTTCCGACTCGTAGGTGACCCACGATTATTCACACAGTCTTCATGTGATCGTAGCACTTAAGCATATTTATTTTACACCCAGTCCTGTAGTATAGACCACTTTAGGTGGTTCCGATTCGTGTGCAAGATTTGATATAATCGAGATTGATTATGAGCTATAGACTCAGCCGATGGCTGATTTGATATCTGGTATTCATAATTGTTCACTGAGTTACTTATGGCATTTTGTTGAGATACTTTGGCATGACATACTTCTGGCATACATTTGATTATGCCTATTGTTGAGCATAGTTTTGAGATATATATATATATATATATATGAGTATATGCTTTATTTTTTGGGAAATTATACAAGTTTTACGGCAAGGGGTTAGAACTTTTGAGAAACGAAATGATTTTGAAAAGCTTTATTTTTGCCCACTCACACCTTCTGTTTTGTGCCCCTCCAGGTTTTAGGTGAAAGTTTTCGTTGGTGGCTTGCGAGGATATTCGGAAGTTCTGACAGATCTCACAAATGTATGATCACCTTTGGGTCTTGTATAATTAGTACTTATCCAGTCGGACTGCTCTTAGGCTACTTTATGCTCTGGTTGTGTAATTCGCACTTAATTCTCGCACTAGCACGTTACTTAGTTAGGATTGCTAGTTGCTTGGTTTTAATTTGTTCGTATTTCTCTTATTTAATTTTGCTTCTGCATTGTGCACATGGTTACATCACGCTCACATGACGGCCATCATGTCCTAACTTAGATCGGGGTGTGTCAATTATAGCAATATTAATTCTCTCTCACTTGTTATTAGTCAGTATTATATAACAATTGGCAAGCCTAGAAGAAGCCAATAGTGTTAAGCTTGAAAATTTTAGTGGCCATAATTTTCGTAAGTGGCAAAAACAAGTGAAATATTGGTTAACTGTCTTAGGACTTGTATCCGCACTTGAATAAACTCAATCAAACAAAGATTCCTCTTCTAAAGAATCGTCTTCTAAACTAACCCCTGAACTAATAGAATATCACTACCACAATAGAATCTTAAGTGCCCTTTCTGATCACCTCTGTGATGTGTATCATGCTACTACATCCACAGCCAAAGAGCTTTGGGAAACTTTAGAAGCAGAATATGGAATTATAGCTTTGGATAGGTTCACGGTTTCAAATTTTAATGATTATAAGATGGTTAATAATAAGTCTGTGGGGGGAACAAATACATGAGTACCAAGAGTAAGAGGTGTTGAAAAGAAAGGAACGAAGTTCAATGAGGACTTTAAAGTCTCTTGCCTTATTGATAAACTGCCTTAATCTTGGAATGACTTTGCTAGAACCTTAAGGAATAAACAAGGAGGACTTACTTTGGTTCAAGTCACAAATTCAATTAGGATCGAAGAGAAACATAGGTCAAGCCAAAAGAAGGAAACCGAAAGGCAAACAACTGTGAACTTAGTTGAGAATGACAACAACAAATTTGGGAACAAACAAAAACAAGTTCACCATAAATAATAAGAATTTCAAACCTAGAAGAACAAATTTTAAATTCAAATCACCCAACCAAAATAAGAACTTCCACACGACTAAGGATCAAGGGAGAAAGAAGGGGGTTTGCTTCGTTTGCGGAAGAACCAATCACAAGGCTAAGGATTGCTTCTACAAGAAGATTGAGGGGAATGAATTTAAGTCAAATCATAATGGTCCAAAAGCTCAAGTGAATATGTTGATGGAGCAACAATCCTCTCAAACACATTTTAAGTATGATTCTCTTGTCAATTTTACTTATGAAAATAAGGATTGGTGGGTAGATTCTGGAGCTAACGTACATGTCTATTTTGATCGTGATTTTTTTATAAACCTATTATACATTAGGTGGAGGACGTATAACTTTGGGAAATGACTCAATGTTGCAAGTGCTTGGAATTGTAGACATATAACTAAAGATGACATCTGGAAAGGTCTTAATTTTGTAGGACGTGCGACAAGTACCTGATATAAGAAGAAATTTAATTAGTAGATCATGTTAATTTAATTAGTGGATCATGTTTAGTAAAGCAAGGCTACAAGGTTGTAATAGAATCAAATAAGGTTGTAATAACTAAGAATAATGTATTTATTGGAAAAAGTTTTATTAGTGAAGGATTATTTAAGTTAAGTGCTTCTTCCGAGTGCAATAATCTTCCAAAAGTTCTCAATGTTGAATCTAGTAATGTTTGGCATGGACGTTTGGGACATGTAAACTTGTTCAAAATTAAGAAAATGATGGATTTGGACCTAGTCCCAAAGTCAAATATGAATCTTAAGCATAAAAATTTGTGTACAAGCAAAACAACCCAAGAAACCTTTTTAAGTCCATGGAAAGGAATGCCCACATTTTAGAGCTTATACATTGTGATGTTTGTGACTCAAATAGATTACCTACTAGAGCTGGTAATAAGTATTTTGTCACATTTATAGATTATTGTTCGAAGTATTGTTATATTTATTTGATAAAGACCAAGGATGAAGTATTTGGTAAATTCAAGATTTATAGGATAGAAATGGAAAATCAATTTGAGAAAAGGATAAAGAGACTTAGGTCTGATAGAGGTGGTGAGTACACTCTTACCGATCTTAGTGTTTTTTGTGAAGAGCATGGTATTATACATGAAGTAACTTCACCCTGTTCTCCACAATCTAATGGAGTTGTAGAAAGGAAGAGTATGACCTTATTAGACATGGTGAATGCAATGCTTTTGAGTTCTAGATTACCTAAAAATTTGTAGGGGGAAGTAATTTTGACTACATATTTTATATTAAATAGAGTAATCATTATAGACAACACTACTACTCCATATGAAATTTGGAAAAAAAGAGCACCAAATCTTCAAGTCTTGAAAGTGTGGGGCTGTTTGGCTAAAGTTGCAATCCCATAACCTAATAGAAAGAAGATAGGACCTAAAACTGTGATATTGTTTTCTTAGGTTATGCTCATAATAGTAGTGCCAATAGATTTCTAGTCATCAACTCTAAAATAAATGAAATTTCGAATAACACTATATTGGAGTCTAGGGATGAAAAATATTTTGAAGACATATTTCCTTTCAAGACTAGAATGCAAAAGCAAGTGGCAGATAAATCATGCACTAGTATTGATGAAGCCTCCACTAGTATTAGCCATCAAGTTACAAATGAAGAAGAGCCTCCAGCAGAACTTAGAAGGAGTAAGAGACCTAGAGTGGAGAAGAACTTTGGTGATGATGTTATACCTTTTTAAATGAAGGTGATCCAACAACCTATAAAGAAGCCATGATCTATGTCGATGCTCCATTTTGGTAAGAAGCTATAAATAGTGAAGTTGAATCTATTTTACCAAACAACACTTGGGAGTTAATGGATTTACCACCCGGTACTACACCAATTGGTTGTAAGTGGGTATTTAGGAAGAAACTGAAGCCTGATGGAAGTATAGACAAGTATAAAGCTAGGCTAGTAGCCAAGGGATTCACTCAAAAGAAAGGAATTGATTATTTTGACACTTACTTTCCTATGTCTAGGATTACCACAATTAGGATCCTCATAACATTAGCTTATATACATAATTTAGTAGTTCATCAAATGGATGTTAAAATGGTTAAATATTAGAGTGCGCGACGAACAAGACTACAAAATAATAAGAATTTTATTGGACAAACGAGAATGCTGAAACGGCTACAAAACCCTAATGGACTACATTGTGAATAACTTATATGTTCACAAACTAAATTACAAGAAATATTTATAGAGAACTAAACCTAAGAAACCCTAACTTGGATGGGCTAGGCCCAATTCATAGACTAACAAGGAAAATCCAAATACTAAAATAAACATAAATACTAATATTTTCCAACAAAAATAACATTTTTGAATGGAGACTTAGATGAAGAAATTTACAGAGCAACTCGAAGGATTTGGAGTGAAAGGCCAAGAATATAAAGTGTGTAAGTTGGTTAAATAGTTATATGGACTCAAGCAAACTCCTAACCAATGGCAAGAGAAGTTTGATAAAGTCATTTTAGAATATGAATTTGAAATTAATGAGCATGATAAGAGTGTCGACTATAAGGAATGCAATGGATAATGTGTTATTTATGTCTTTACATTGATGATATATTATTATTTGGAACAAGTGTGGAAATTGTGAAAGATATTAAATCTTATCTATCAAGGAGATTTGATATGAAAGATCTAGGAGAAGCCAATATTATTTTGGGAATGAAAGCAAAAAGAACACAAGCAGGTTTTACTATAAACCAAGCTAGTTCAATTGAGAAAATGCTTAAGAAATTTAATTTTTTCAATTGCAATCCTGTCTCAACACCATATGAAACAAGTGTGTTACTTAAAAATAGTGGTAAACCCATGTGTCAACTCCAGTATTCTCAGTTGATTGGGTCTTTAATGTATATAGCAAATAAAACTAGACTCGATATAGCTTATGTGGTTAGAGGCTAAGTAGATACACTCATAATCCAAGTAAAGAACACTGGAATGCTTTAAGATGACTGTTTAAGTATCTAAGAGGAACTTTGGATTATTCTATAAACTATAAATGATTTCCTTATGTAGTAGAAGGGTACAATGATGCAAATTGGATCACTGACAGCTCTGAAGTGAAAATCTACTTCAGGATATGTATTTTTATTGGGAGGAGCAGCTATATCTTGGGGATCTAAGAAACAAACAATAATTTCTAGAAGTACAATGGAATCTGAACTCATAGCTCTTGATACTGCATGTATAAATGCTGAATGGATTAAGAACTTTTTACTTGATATCTCATTAGTGAGCATGCCTATACCTGCCATCTCCATACATTGTGACAATAAGGCCGTGATAGATTTAGTGAGGCAGACACATACAAATAAGAAATTAAATAGACATATTAATGTTAGATACAAACCTGTGAGAAGCTTGTTAAATAAAGAATTTGTTTCTTTGGACTATGTGAAGTCGGAAAAGAATATTGTTGATCAATTGACCAAAGGTCTATCTAGGAATGGAGTCCTAGATTTGTCGAGGGGGATGGGCTTAAACCCATAAGGATGTCACCTAGGGAAGAAACCCAATCTTGTGATTGGAGACCCCATGAAGAAGGTTCAATGGGTATAAACAATCCATATTGTGTGACTTATATTATAGCACTCTAAAATAGGAGATTTGAAATAAAATCCTCTGGTCATCTCTATAACATTTGTGCTAATGATATGTGGTGTTAAGGAAATACATTGTCCTCAATGAGTTCCAAGGCGGGCAATCTTCCTCAGAGTACAAGTCACATGTACTCTTGGAGGACTCACCTAAGTGAGAGTAGTCGTGAGGCCGGATTTGTGAGAATTGAGTTCTTCTCTAAAAACACTCATGAGAATCAAGATTAAGTGCATGACCATAAATAGTGCTAACCCACACCAAATTTTTTTATCAATACTATGTGTGTCAAATGTTGTAATATGAATTAGAGGAATCTGGTTCAAGACTTAGTTCGCTATGATTCCTTCAGGTGAAAGCTATGAAACTAAGTGTAGGTTCAAGTCTAAAAGACACCTATACCCATTGCATAGTATACAAATTGCCCAAACTTTCGTTTCTTCAACTGTGTCTATTTTATTCCTCATGGAGTTTTGAATCTTGTGGGGGATTGTTGGTTATTTTAATTCTATTTTATTTTAAAGATTCAAAACTTATTATAATTTTATTTTATTTATTTTTAATATTTAAGAGTTGTGTTTTATTTGAAGAGTCATAATCATTTTCTAAAAGGGTATGAGAAGTTCTTTAAATAAGAAACCTCAGACGAAATAGAATACACAAAAACTTTTCCGTCTCCCTCAGTTTTCACATCTTAATTTACATTCCTACTTTACAATTCTTGGGCAATTGATCACTACTTGGCAATCTCGTCTGTCGTTGGCGTGCGTAACGAATCAGACATCTTGTGAGGCTTTGGGTTGTGTCTTGGAGTTGTAGGCACCTCCATAACCTTCACGTAGGGAGGAGTTTATAGCTTTAGGGTAGTGACATCGTGCCTCTCATTCGTTCACAAGCTAGATATTCTTATTCCATTTCACTAATTTAATTTTCATAAGTCTGATAGTGATTATACATTTGATTTGATATATTTGATCATATAAATAATTGGTATATTTCTACAATATATTTCACAAAATGGGTATAGATCTATTCCCTGCATTACTAACTTCAATTAGGCCTTTGAGCTCTAGAAGTCGGTGGTTCAACCAGCACAAATGCAAGTTCTTGCGAGGAAGGCGAGTACGATTGTACTCGCAAGCACGTGAAGCGCGTGTGATGCCGACATGTGCGGTGTGTGATTGCCAGCGCAGCCACCTTGTGGCAGCGCATGGGGGCGCGTGCGGCGGCGTTGGGAGGAAATCGAGGTCCCTCCCTAGGTTTCTAGATGTACAAGACCCGAATTTGCCATTCGTTTTCTTAAATTTCGTTGTTTGGTTATATTTCCGTTAAGGACGGCAACTTGGTTATTATATGAATCGAGACGATTTGACTGTTGGATCGTCACCAAACTTTAATACATTACAGTGCGTAATATTTGAGAATATTAGAAACTTATGGATCGGAAATCTGACATACTGATCTTTTCGAATTGGATTTGTAAGCTCGTAAAATAAAACGTCGGCCGCCACTTAGTTTTAGCAATTGACTGAGATCCAACCGCTAGATCGTAATGAAACTTTAGTATAATGTTCTAGAAACATAATGTGAATATTTGGAAGTTACGAATTGGAAATTTGAGGTGCGGATCTTCTGGATCGAGTTATGTAGTGTTGTGGACCCTACCGTTGACCTTTGATCGATGGTTGATGTTTGGTCAATGAGTTGATAATTGTTCTAGGCAACGATTGTTCATGACGTCTCGATATTCGTGCTAGGGAGTTGTAGCACAGACTCCAAAAGAGTGGGTTTTTTTCCTTTTTAGAGTGTGTGTGTGTGTGTGTGTGTGTGTATATTTTTTAGTTTTCACAAATGCTTTTGAATTGATTTATTGACACACCCGTACCCGAAAGTAGGGCATGCTGGCCGTCACGTGAGTGTGACGTAGCCATGTGCGCTGTGCGGAAGCGAAGATCGATAACGAAGTACGAATAAGTTCAAACCGAAATCTAGCAACCTAACAAAGAATGTGTGCTAGAAATAATTCCATACTTATACATATTCAGAGCGTACTAGGTCGAGTGCAGTCAAGCATGAATAAAAGAGTTTATTTACACCATCGGTGCCCTACATATGTCAAATCTGTCAGAAAGGCCGAAGGATCCTCGATGTGCCCAACTCGGAAATTCAAGCTATCTAGAACCTGGAGGGGCGAAAAACAAAGGGAGTGGGTCAGCAAAAACAAATCCTTTTTCAAAATCATTCTTTTCTCAAAATTCTAGCCCCTCTCCGTAAAACCTGTATAATTCCCAGAAAATAATACGTACATATATATCTCAATCTTTCTCAGCATAAAACGTTTTCAAAATCTCTCAATGTATGCCGTGCAATGCAATTCAATGCCATCAGAATCTCATAAACAATGCCATACTATGCATTTCAATAATCATATCTCTACTGCATGTTATCTCAGCCCTCGGCTGTAAGTATAGCTCATAACATCTCTATCTCATAATCATATATACTCTGCACATGTATCCATCCCACATCTGGTGGTCTACTCATCATATCATGTATAATCAAGTAAGTATGCTCTAGTGCTACAATCACGTGAAGACTGTGCGAATAAACGCGGGTCACCTACATGTCGTACCCACTACTAAGTGGTCTATACGACAAGACTGTGCACCTAACTTGGATCCAAGGCGAGCATGCGGTGCGGGAGGTGAACATCACGTGAAAGACTATGCCCCTCTCTGGGCGGGAGCACTACTATAACTGTGCAGATCTATGAGCTAACAAATCATGATATCTGATCATGTCACATCATATCTCATCTCTGTTCGTTCTCTACTATGCATGTACCTACCTGGTACTTACCTGGCGTCCTCGGCACCAACATATGCATGAAATGTATAATTAAATACTCATGCATCAAAATCAAGTCATATGCATAGCTTAAAAACGTACTTTGCATTTAAAATGTGATTCTGGGAAAATCATTATGTATATATAGGTTATACGGAAAATAATACTACCCACTCACTGATAAATAGCTGGATCGTAGCCCCCACGTCTAGCTTGGCTACGCTCGTCCTCAAATCCATTTCACCTATATGAGAAATTATTGAATAAACGTTATTTAACGCACCTACGCGCTAAAACGGAAATAACTTCTCGTACATAGCTCCAAAAATGACATGTAAATATACCAACGCGATCTACACGACGTCACGGACGTCGTGGTATTTTTAGAAAAAAAATTTGATGTTGCACGCGCCCCCACGCGCCAGGACAAGCACGGGGCTACGTGCGCGAGTAAAGGCTACTCGCCCCTGTCCTCTTGTCTCGCCAGACTGGTTTTTCCGGTGACCGGAAAAACTTCCGTGTGCGATATCTCACTCGTTTCTCAACCATTTTGTCCCATTTTTCTTCCTACATGCTCTAAATTAAGAGTACTACAAGTTTATACCTTCAAAAACCTCGAAAACTAACGAGAAATTCGTTGGGAAATCTCCAAGAGTCCAGCCATCTCCGTTCTACGTGATCCCGACGTCCAAACACTTCCAACGCACCACTCCGAGCCTCCTTGGGACCTCACAAAGGTCGCTGTGATCTCAGATTCTCCTAAAACGCAACGTAGAAAAAGTTGATGAATAGTGCCATTTACAAAACTTGAATTTTGGGCGTGAAATCGTCGTAGTTCTTACCTGAAAATGGTACCACTGAGTTCGTATGGACGTCACGATCAAGAATATGTAATTTGTTTTGTCGATCTATAGAGTTTTTGATATGGGTGGGGGTGTGCCGTGGGTTTTCGACGGGAGAGAGAGTGAAACGTGAGAGGTAGAGAGAGAGAGAGTCTGAGAATGATGGAGAGGAGAGAGGACTGTCGGTGGACCTAAGCCACCAATCACACAATTATTTCTTGACTTTCTCATTGGCCTCCAATAACTAGAATAATTTTCCAATTGGCCCAAAATTATTAATCTCATGCATAACATTCGCCCAAGCTCAAGGGCATAATGGTCATTTCATAACGTCGAATAAAAATTCCGGGACGGGTTGTTACATTTATGCATATCATGCCATGATTAAATAATGTTATAAGAATTGTCGCACTGTTGTGAGATGCCAAATAATCATACGAGATGCGCAGGTAAGTTTATTATGTTGATTAGAATTATTGCATCATTATGGCATGCTTATATTCATGTAGTGCTCTTCATTGCGGCACCCGATGTTAGTGTTCCTGACCCGGGCCAGGGCTAGTCTTTCACGTGTATGTTCACCTCCCGCACTGCACCTTCGCCTTGGACCCGCGATTATCGCCAGTCTTTATGTGATCGTAGTACTAGAGCGACTCCGACTTATGTGCTAGCATAAATTAATGAGTAATAGGTTCAGTCGTACAGGTTGCGTTAAGAGACACCTGATTTTACTTATATTATTGTTGAGATTTTGTGATTTTGGGATGTCATGCCTTATTTACGTTTTGCAGGCTACGGTAAGTATTTTTGTAGTATGTATATTTTGGAAACTATACATGTTTTCCGACGAGGCGTTATAACGTTTTCAAAGGGTTTTTATTTAAAACTTTATTTTCAAGCCCATTCACCCTTATTTTTCGCCCCTCCAGGTTTAGTAGTTGTGCTTTTGTGTCGACGAGGATTCTCGGCAAATCTTGGGGTAGACAGTTACCTTCGATGATATAATTTCTCACCCTATTTTACAGTACTGTACTTATACTCTGTCATCACGTGTGAATTCGGTTCATTCCGGCTCACAATGCCCTCTTGTATTTAGGCACTTTTAGGTTTTAAATTTATTCACATTTTCCACATGACTACACCTTATGGCTTCGTCACCTTTTAGGTGTCGGCCAATATAACTCGATTCATAGTCCTAATGAACATTCCAGGTTAGGATGTTGATGAGTAAATTTTATATTATATATTTAACCCTATTCTTAGTATATTTTGGTCAATATTTTGGAAGAATTTTGATACTTTGAATTGTATTTTCAATATAAGACTTTCGACTTCCTCTGGAGTAAAATGTGGTCAAATGGACGAATTTTGGAATAATTCTAGTTGGAGGACGTTCGTGAGTCACTTAGCTTGATCGTATCAAAATATCCGATTTTCTACATAGCGGTTATTTTCTAGCAATAAAATAAATGAGCAATGCACAGTGCTGAAAAAGTGACGTTTTGGGCTTGAATTGCGTTTTTGGAGCCCAAGATGACCTCAGATGGGTTCGTGGCCTTTTGGAAATGTGTTCAGAACGTCCCGATCTTCAAAACAAGTTATTTTGGGCCGTATTTGGAGGATATCTCAGGCTAAAAAGTGGCTGAACAGTTCTCTTGCAGATTTCCTAGCTTAATTAGGATTTTTTTTCTAAGATCTTTTTAATTATTATTTGGTTTCTTATTTTGAAATAAAGACTATGTTTTAGGGTTGTGCGATGGGGAACGCAGTTAGATTGCTTTGCCGTTATCACTTTTAGAGGAGGAGCTTATTTTTATGAACTTTGGGGACATAGAACTTTGCTAGGGAGGGGTTCTTGGAGATTTTCTACATTAAGGTGTTTTCATTCATTTTCTTCTTAATAATATCTTCTATGATTTTAATTATGAATATGCGTAACTAATTCATGTATGGCGAAGCCTTGAGCCTTAGCATGAATATGTAATTTTTATTTAATTGCTTATGATTGATTGCATTCACTATTTGAATTATTGATCAATGTTTTAAACTATCTAATTGTCTTAATGACTGGCCACCATTAGGATTTTTAGAAAAGTAATTTGATGCAATTTTGGTCGGAAGGTTCCCTTAAATTGACATTGGCTTCTTGTGATTAATAATTATAATTTCACTTAAGATGAACACCACGTCTTAAGGGTTGCATGATTTTTCAAAGGGTTTTCATAAAGCATAATGAGTCTTTCATTTTCAGATTTGATTCGAACGCCCGGACGGGTTGCATGTTAGATATACGTTCTATGTTGGAGGTTCCAAGTAGAATATATATTAGGAAAACCTAACTTCAAAGTGGCATGTATAGATCATAAGTAATTGGTAGAAATTCATAGGATTGCTAGGTGATGGTGGAACCCTAATTTTTATTTTTTATTTTTTATAAATTGGTATTTAAAACTCTTTCTTTTGTCATATTAGTTTTTAATTAAAATTCATTTTTAATATTACCTAATTTCAAAATCATCTTTCTCAATCTTTATTTTCAAGTAATTGATTATGAATTGTTTTTGCATAAATTATTAAAATAGTCTTTGAGGAGAACGACCTTGCATGAGCATTTATACTACAACATCCTTGTATTCTTGCAAGTATTTCATGTGATTTTGCCCCTATTTGCATAGACGGTAAGAATCCTATCAGATGTGTCATTGGGTATGTAATTTATTCTAGCAAAGTGGTTGTTTGATCCTGAAGATTATCGAAAATGGCTCAGTCGAGGGTGACATATTCTTTGCCGTTAACCAAATGCCAATTATGCCAATTATGCCGTTAACCAAATGTCAGTACTAACTACTAATAAATGCAATATACCATGATTCTAATTGTTTTCATTTTGTTCCTATGGTAGACTAATTGCAAGGAAAGCTTCCATTATTCATTGACTGCACTGCTTCATTAAGGGAGAATGGATACATGTCAAAATAGGTATAGGACAAAATGTGGATAATTTTTTTTTTTTTTTTTTTTGTATGAAGGGAGAACATTCAGCAGTGTTCTAAGGTGAAGCTTATGGTTTCTCTTTTATTTTTTGAATTGGTCCTGATTTAAGTCTGATAGATTTTTATGACTTATAATCGACCATTGTATTAAGAATCAAAAAGTGTAAATGTCAAAAACCAATCAAAAGTAGTTTCGATATCTCGTAATTGTAAACACGAAAATTTCCTGAAACAACAAGAACAGAACACGTGTACAAAATAATATTTGTATTTGATGATTTTGTTTGGGGTTACAATCTCTATTTGATTTGATTCTCTGATTCGATCTCCGTGAGATATTGATTTGTGGATTTGATGGGCTGTTGATCCGAAGGGCCGTTGGGGCTTGATCTTAGGATGAACGAGGATGATGAACAATGGATGAACTTCAAGGGGCTTTTGGGCTTGATCCTCGAAGAACGATGAACGATGGTGATGAACAAGTGATGAACTTCAAGAGGCTTTTGGGCTTGATTCCTGAAGAACGGATGTGCGGATCCAAGGGTCATCGGGGCTTGATCTTGGAAGATGGATGAGCGTTTCTTCAAGGGCCATTGGGGCTTGATCTCGAAGAACGACGAACGATGAACGAAGAACGATGAACGACAAACGAAGAACGAATAACGAACTTCAAGAGAATTCTCTTCCAATTTGGGAGTAGAGAAATGTATTTGTGAATTGGTGAATGAATTGGTGTGGAATGGTCTCTATTTATAGATTTCCAAAACTTGATTTTTGGATTTAAATAATCAGATGAAATAAGTCGTCTCTGCCCGGTGTTGACACATGTCATGTTTGACGGCTTTTCTAACTCTTTTCGAATTTTCGTCGAATCACACACTATGTGTACAATTTATGTAATACATGAGTGTTAAAATTTTGACCATCGGTCAACATTTTATTTACTGAAATTTCACTGTCTACAGTAATATTTATAGATCTTTGCAGAAGTTTTAATTTAGAAGATCAACAATACCTTTAGTGTAATATCACACTATTAATATTTTAGAAAACTTCATTTTAATCATTAGCAAATATGACTTTTAAACTAAAACCATGAGTAAGATCAAAATCTAATTTTAGTCTCTTAATATATAAATAACCTCATTTATTAATTATATTTTAATTTTTTTTTAATTTTTTCTCTTTTTCTTCTTAATTTTTAATGTATTAATTTTATTTCATTATAATTTTTATTTTTATTTCATTTATCGTAATATATTTTGTGTAAACATTTAGATAAGCTAATTTTTGTTATATAATATATTTTGATGTACTTTGTCTTCTTCATTTATGTATATTAAATTTATTATAATACATTTCAGTACATACATTCAGATACACACATTTCAATACATACATTTCGATAGAAAGATTTAGGTGCATTAATTCAATATAATATTTTTGGTACTAAGATTTTGATGCATACTTTTCGGTACAAATATTTAGGTACATTAATTTAATATAATATATTTTTGTACTAACATTTAAATACATTAATTCAATATAATATATTTTTGTACTAACATTTAAATACATTAGTTAAATACATTTAAATACACATCAAGTGATTATAATCAATATGTAATCTAACATCAAGTTTATTTTAAATTTCAATCTTCTTCAAAGATTAAAGTTATAAAAAAAAAAACCTTAATATTTTTAGCAACGCTGGATGAAATTCAAAATGATTTTTGACTAATGTCCAAAATCGAATAGAAATTTATAAATTGCACGACTAGAATAAAAAACAACGCAACACATCTTTAGAGACACGTAAATATTGTCTCTCGCATGCGTTCACGCTCGTGCAGAGAGACTAGTATATTAAGTGAGAGCAACAAAATGGTGAAACATACTAAAATACCAAAAATATCCTCACTTTAACAAAAAAAAACACAAAACTATCCTAATATAAAGGGGGTAGTAATCGTAAAATAAAAATAAAATCAGGTTAAAATCGTAACAAATAAAATATGAAAGCCACTTAATTCTGACCCTTTGATTACTCGTCACATTCTCTCTCTAATAATAAAAAAAAACAAATATATCTATATATATAGAGAGAGATAGAGAGAGAGAGAGAGAAGCAGTTGTCGCTGTTGTAGAGTTTCAGATTGAAACCACACTAAACTCAGGGAACTCCCCACGAGCAATTGAAGGGGTTGCAGAGTAGCATGATTGAAGCCTCTCCTACCACACATTAAGAGGGACACAATCTTCAATTTTCGGGAGAAACCCACTCAATCTTCAATCTCTCATATCGTCTTTTTTATTTTTTTTATTTTTTTTTATATTTGTTGGTGCTTCTTGATCCACCTTACAATTTGGTGTTTCTTCGTCTGTGCTTCTTCCTTAGTATAATTTATAGGTACCGGTCCACCTTCTTTCATTTGGTGCTTCTTCAACATTGAATTTTTTAATCCTAATTCACTTTGTTCAGGTTTTGTTGAACTACAATTTAGTTTTGAAGTTTGGAGTTGATTTGGGGATTTTGAAAATGGTGTACGCTGGGTTAATTACACCACAAAAGGTACTTCAATTTCAATGCCAAGACTGTTCATTTCTTTTGAGTAATTTTTATTTTCTGATGATTTCTATTGAATTTCAATAAATTTTTAATTGCGTAGTTTATTAATTTGTAGTTGTTCAATTGTTATGAAGATCTGTAAATGTGCACAATTACTGAAATTTCATATTTCAGGCTCATTTTGCATATTAAAGGAAACAATAACGCAACACATTTTGGCGCAATCTGATTCAAACTCTTCGCAGCTCCCTCTAGCCGATTACAGGAAAGCAGCATTTTTAGGCCTTCGATAAAAGAGATAAGATTATCATAATTTTCCCCATAAGAGAAGCAAGAAGATTTTCCCTAGAAGATAACCAAGAAGGTAGTTGAACCACTCGCTGCTTTTTTTTTTTTTTGCCTTTCTGTTTTTAAATTTTAAACGTTATATACTTTATGTTTTGAGTATCTCGTGGACAGGCACAAACAAAAAGATGGCCTTGACCTCTTTTAAGAGAATGTAATTCCCACACAGAAAAGAACCAAGTTTTCTTATATATAAGTTCTACTATATGTTAGCTTTCTTTGGTTCTGCTAATTAGTACTTTTCATCTATTTATATTGTTCTTTTTTATCTCTCTATTTTTTGTGGGCATAATCCGCATATTATTTCGATAATTTTTGACACACCCCGACCCAGAAAGTCTACTAGGACACCGAAGTCAAGTTGTGCTGACCGACACCTGGAAGGTGACGAAGCCATAAAGTGTTGTGATGTGGAAAATGTGAATAAATTTAAACCTAAAAGTACCTAAACACCAGAGTGTGCTCGTGAGCGGGAGCGAATCCATCTCACGCGTGACTTCAGAGCATAAGTAAATACAGTAGAGCAGGTAAGAAGTATACCCTCAGAAGTAGCCACCACTCCAAAGATTCGCCAATAATCCTCGTCGGTACGAACCTTAACAGCTAAACCTGGAAGGGCGCAAAACAGAAAACGTGAGTGGGCAAAAACAAAGCTTTTAAAATCATTTCAATATCAAAAGTATTAACCCCTCTCTGTAAAATCCGTATATTTTCCCAAAAAATAATACGTATATATATTCATATACCAAAATAGGCTGTAAAACGATAAAACTCGAATATGCCATGTCAGATATATGCCATGCCAAACTGTCCAGCCAAGAAATATATGCATCAAACATGTGAGATAAATCAGTAATCATAATATGTCGGCAATATAAATACGTCAGCCGGAGTCACCTAACGTGACCTGTACGGCTGAATTTATAGCTCCTCAACCATTATCCTGCACACGAGTCGAAACCACCTATAGTGGTCTATACGACAGGCTAGGTGTATAAAATACGCTCAGTGCTACGATCACGTGAAGACTGTGCAACGAACCGCGGGTCACCTACGAGTCGAAACCACCTATAATGGTTTGTACGAAAGGTTGACACCTGCCTTGGATCCAAGGTGAGCGTACGGTGCGGGAGGTGAACGATCACGTGAAGGCTAGGCCCTACTCTGGCGGAGCACAAACACCCGAGGTGCAGGAATATGAGTTATATCATAATTTCACCATCATCACTATCACTAACAAACATACTCACCTAACTTACCTGAGTGTCCACAGCGACGAAGAATGACCAGCATAATCATAATCATAATAATCAAATATAAATGGCATTCGACATGGCATTTCAATCATAAAACCAATTCTATTCTAAACCATTTAAAAATGAAGTTTCTGGGAAAACATCAACTATACATATATATACTGAAAACAAAAGCCCACTCACCTGGAGTCCACGTTACAGCCCCCTAGCACGACTCTCGAGATATCCCAAATGATCCCAAATGATCACCGCCTAGCATAAATATCAATTCACATCTCAGAATCCGCACTGAGATAATATACAATTCACATAAAACGTATCCCCACGAATTTGATCCGGAAGATCCGTATCACGAATCTTCGATCCGTCACTTCCAATAATCTACATTAAACTTCTAGAACAATACCCCAAAGTTTCGTTACGATCCAACGGTTGGATCTCCGCCAATTGTTGCGTTTAACGTTTTATTTACAAACTTACAATTCCAATTCGGGAAGATCCATACGACGGATTCCCGATCCATAAATTCCTACATTCCTCAAATATTACATACTACAACATACTAAAGTTTGGTGACGATCCAACGGTCGGATCGTCGATTCATATTTTGACCTATTATCGAATCGTAACGAATTTAGGTCCTAACGATCAATTTACGTCAATCCATTATCAAAACTAAATTCAAGGCATTGAATAACGCCTAAAAACATCATTGGCGGCCCTCGGGCCACGTGCTGCCCCGGCTCACCGAAAAATTCAACTTTCACTAAAAATTACCAAAATTTGCAGAATTAAAGATCTCAATGAGTAGAACAACTTTCATACCTTCGAGAAAGTCCAATTTGGCCTCGAAGACGTCCAATTTCATCACACCCACCAAGAGTGCTCCAATTCGAGCTCCAAATCAACTCCGATGCTCCAACCAAGGATTGGGCTTTGTTCCTGGGTTCTAGGGAAGTATTTTGGTGGTATTAATTTCATGAAAACGTTTCAAGTTTGGAGGATTTCGAGCACGACCCGTTTTGGCACCACATCATTTTTTTCTACTTTGGAGACCAAATCTTCCTAAATTTGAGGTGGAATGGATAAAAGGGAAGGTTATAGAGAGGTTTCTAGGTAATGATTTGAGGTAATTCGACAGAAAAATGGGTGGAAAGCCACCGGAGGTGCTCCAGGTTGACATACTCGCGGGTTCGAGGATGAGGGATCCTGAATCCCGTGTGTTTTCTGCCTTCCTCCCGTCCCTCCCCTCTTCAATATCTAATTGGGCAAAGCCCACTCCATCCACTCACTGCCCAACACGTGGCACACTCAAATTTTTTGGAATTTTCCAGAAAATAATAAGTTTACAATTTTATCCCTAACTTTAAACGTTAATATCTTCTTCGTATAACTCCAAATTTAAATCCGTTTGCACCCACGCGTCCGTAGCGACGAATGCTACAAGGATATGCCAAGAAAATGAATCTTAGGTGTCACTACAAGGCAGTCAACACCAATCGAAGTATGTGCCTCGAAGGGCATTTTTCGTAAACTCACTTATTAAAATTATAAAAATCATAATTTTTAAGGACGGGTTGTCACAATTTTTTTTGCATATTATATGGGGTTTTATGCAGTTGATAAGAAGTTTGATTGGTTTCTTTGTAACCAAAAAATTGTTTTTCCCCAGCCCTTATCGATGGAACAAAGTGCCTTCTTTTCCAATGCAAACTTCAAATAAGGTCTGAGGTGGCCGTGGCGTTCAAATTGCTAACTTCGAGACGGCGATGATTGGGATGAAGATCAGAGATGCTTAAGTATATATGTGGACAACTTGGCATTGTAAGTCTTTATAAATTCCAATTTGTATTACTAAAAAACTATATATACCAAAGTGATTAGGAATTAAATTAAAAACAAAGTACATGGGATGGAGAAAGTGATTTAGAGGGGGAGCAAAAATATACTTACAACCAAATACTGCACAAATTTCTGACAAGTTGATGAGTTAATGAAGGGAAATTTTATTTAAACCTATATAACCTCTTTCTACACTCAATTTAAATTTTAAATGTTAATTTTCTATTTTATCCTATTGCATAATTACTAATAAGTACAAAATGAAATTAATAATAAAGCTTAATTTTCTCAATAAACCCAGACACTATAATTAAACATTTGCATCACCCTTTGTATCCTACGTCCATTCCGGGTTTGAAGGCCACTCATGATTCAAATTCTTGAAAACTATAGTGTGCTCATCCAAGCAGTCCCAAGCTATGAGATCATACATTACCTACTCTCGCCTGTTCAGCAGCTTCAAACGAACAGTAACCAAGATTTTCTCCTCGCTGACTTTTGAGCCACCCGGAGTGGAGCACGGAGTCCTTTGTAGCTTAGCCGACGGAGTTGCTGTTGTCCTCCGCATCATCTTCACTTACTAACCTCCACTCTAAGAACAACAGAAGCCAAATCAATCGGTGTGACAACCCGTCCCTAAAAATTATGATTTTTATAATTTTAATAAGCGAGTTTACGAAAATGCCCTTTGAGGCATATACTTCGATTGGTGTAGACTGCCTGGTAGTGACAACTAAGATTTGTTTTCTTGGCATATTCTAATAGTATTCGTCGCTACGGACGCGTGGGCGCAAACGGATTCGAATTTGGAGTTATAACGAATAAGTTATTAACGTTTGAAGTTAAGGGCAAAATTGATACTTTCTAAAATTGTTTGGGAAAGTTCCAGAAATTTGGGGTGCCACTTCTGTGGCCCAGATTTAAAGGAAGGAGGAATGGGCGGCTGAGATGGTTTAGCAAGGAGAGAAAAGGAGGGAGGGTGCCCAATGGAAAACAGAAGAAAGGAGGAGAAAGGAGAGGGGAGACACGGGGGATCGGGACCCCATTTTGGGCAACCCGCTACCCAATCGGCCCCTATGGTGATTTCCGACGGTTTTCACCCATTTTTTTGGTGAATTGCCTCACACCACCACCTAGAAACCCCTCCATAACCTCCATTCCATCCTTTTCATCTCAAATTTGGTGGGATTTGAACCCCAAAATAGAGAAAACACACCCGTGGGTGCGGTGGGAAATTTGTTCGAAATCCTCAAATCCTAAAACGTTTTCATGAAATTGATTCCACCAAAATACTTCCCTAGAACCCAGGAACAAAGCCATATCACTGTTTGGAGCATCGGAATTGAATTGAAGTCGAATTGGAGAACACCCTATTTCTAGGGTTCTTGGCGGGTGTAGCAAAATTGGAGGTCTTAGAGGCAAAATTGGACTTTCTCACAGGTATGAAAGTTGTTCTACTCATTGAGATCTTTAATTCTGGAGATTTTGAG
This sequence comes from Crataegus laevigata, assembly GCA_963580275.1. NCBI lineage: Eukaryota > Viridiplantae > Streptophyta > Magnoliopsida > Rosales > Rosaceae > Crataegus > Crataegus laevigata. The sequence continues at coordinate 8,575,929 of OY756941.1, forward strand.
AATTTTTAGTGAATGTTGAATTTTCCGGCGACTCGGGGGCGGCCAACCGCCACCCGCGGCGGCGCGTGCGGCGGCGCATGGCCCGAGGGCCGCCAATGATGTTTTTAGGCATTATTCAATGCCTTGATATTAGTTTTGATGATGGATTGACGTAAATTGATCGTTAGGACGTAAATTCGTTACGTTTCGGTAATAGGTCAAAATATGAATCGACGATCCGACCGTTGGATCGTCACCAAACTTTAGTATGTGGCAGTATGTAATATTTGAGGAATGTAGGAATTTACGGATCGGGAATCCGTTATACGGATCTTCCCGAATTGGAATTGTAAGTTTGTAATTAAAACGTTAACCGCCACTTGGTTTTGGCAATTGGCGGAGATCCAACCGTTGGATCGTAACGAAACTTTGGGATATTGTTCTAGAAGCTTAATGTGGATTATTGGAAGTGACGGATCGAAGATTCGTGATACGGATCTTCCGGATCAAATTCGTAGGAATGCGCTTTATATAAATTACATATTCTCTCAGTACGAATTCTGAGACATGAATTGACATTTATGCTAGGCGGTGATCATTTGGGATGTCTCGAAATTCGTGCTAGGGGGCTATAGCGTGGAGTCCAGGTGAGTGGGCTTTTGTTTTCAGTATATATATATATATATATTATTGGCGTTTTTCCCATAAACGCAAATTTCATGACTTATGAACGGAATGGGTTTTATAATTACGTTGCCATGTCGTATGCCAATTATATTTTATAAATATGATTATGTTTGCAATTGCTATGCTCCGACGCCGAGGACGGCCAGGTAAGTCAGGTAAGTATGAGAATAGTGTTTGAAATGATAATAGATAGTGGTTTAGCTCATCACCTGCACCTCGGGTGTTTGTGCTCCGCCAGAGTAGGGCCTAGCCTTCACGTGATCGTTCACCTCACGCACCGTACGCTCACCTTGGATCCAAGGCAGGTGCCTAGCCTGTCGTACAGACCACTATAGGTGGTTCCGACTCGTAGGTGACCCGCGATTCATCGCACAGCCTTCACGTGATCGTAGCACTGAGCGTAATATTATACACCTAGCCTGTCGTACAGACCACTATAGGTGGTTCCGACTCGTGTGCAGGATAATGATTGATAGTGATTGAGTATGATGGATGAGCTATAGATTCAGCCGTACAGGTCACTAGAGGTGACTCCGGCTGACATGACACTAGGGGCACCCTAGATTTATATTACTTGCCTGATGATGATTTTCTGAGTTGGTATATCGACATGACCCATTCTTGAGTTTGATAATGAGTTTTGATTCCTAGACAGGATTTTCGTATATAAGTTTATATACGTATTATTTTCTGGGAAAATTATACTGGATTTACAGCGAGGGGTTACATATGGATTTTATAAAATGGTTTTGGAAAGTATTTGTTTTTTCCCACTCACGTTTTCTGTTTTGCGCCCCTCCAGGTTAGCTGTTAAGGTTCGTATCGACGAGGATTATTAGCGAATCTCTGGTCTGGTGGCTACTGTTGACGGTATAATTCTTGCCCGTTCTTTTGTATTTGCTTATGCTCTGAAGTCACGTGTGAGATGGATTCGCTCCTGCTCACGAACACACTCTGATGTTTAGGCACTTTTAGGTTTAAATTTATTCACATTTTCCACATCACTACACTTTTTGGCTTCGTCACCTTCCAGGTGTCGGCCAGCACAACTCGACTTCAGAGTCCTAGTGGACTTTCTGGGTCGGGGTGTGTCAATCGGAATCATCACCGATCATAAAAATTCACATTTCCAATCTAGAACAAACCAGAGATTTCCTAGTGGTGACAAAGAGACTAATTTTCTCGGATGCAAAATTTAACATAAACAAATTGGCTAAAACGAAACCCTAGCTTCAACAACAGAATCAAAGCATTAGCATAACGAAATCATGTTCATTGACAAAACCTAAAACATAAATCACAAAAATTGAATCTATCAGACTTGTTTCGAATTCTTGAAATTTGTTGTCCTCTCAACAAATTTAACTTGAAAAAAAAATAAAAACTCTATTTAAATTTCTGGCGCCTGGGAGTTGGCCCTGCAAACAAAACATACCAACGAAATCCAGAAAGCCTAGCAGCCAAAGTGAAGAAAAATTCAAAGACAAGAAGGTAATTTATAAACTTATAGATGTGGATGATTATATAAGGTAATCGGTGTACATGGTTGTCAAGTTTCAATCCTTATTCCAAAAAAAAAAATTCAGTTAGAGATGTTATTTTATAAAGGAAATGAGTGTAAAGATAACTTTACATTTTGAATTGGGTTTGAGAGGGTAGTTTAGGTAATAAATTTGGGTTTAAAGAGATATTAATTCTTTAATTAAAAAAATATGGGTAAAAAGAATAAGTTGGGTGTAAAAAGAGGTTAGATGGGTTCAAATAAAATTTCCCGTTAATGAATCTTTGTTTTGCATTTTTCCCTTTGGTAAGCTACGTGTAAAACTTTATTCATTTTATTGTTGGATTGAAGAACAAAGATCACTATCTTCCGTCAAGCAGCTTTTTCACTTTTAATTTTTCATATTCAAGGATAGGGCGCATGTGATAAAAAGAATGGCCTTTTCGCATGTGAGTGAGCGCGTGCAAGACTAGATAAATATTACGTTTGCCTTTCCAGTGTTCGTTTTGGAAGACGAAGTTATGTAGTCATGCACTCATATCCCTCAAGATACTGTGCTTTGAATTATTTCCATCTTTGTTTGGTTAATTATTTTCTCACTTTTGGCTGTAAAAACTGAATGTCGTATATTGTAATGTATTGGTACAAGAGATTATATACAACACGGGGATTAATTTAGATCCTACAAATCAGCCTATACAAGATATTATTTCACCTACACTCCTAAGATCAAGGAAAGGGATTAAATATACAAAGTCAAAGGATCATTCCAAATCATTCCTTCTTTTTCTCAACACTCTTCCTCAAGTTGGAATGTTGATGATTCCCAACTTGCCAAATAAGGTTGTAAACTGTGAAGGACCTAGCGACTTCGTAAACATGTCTGTTGGTAGTTAGGATGTTGATATGTGAGTTGTCTTGATCATTTCGCTTTGGACTTTTCCCCATACAAGATGACAATCAATTTCTATGTGCTTAGTTCTTTCATGAAACACAAGATTGAAAGCAATGTGGAGAGCAGCCTGGCTGTCATAATATAATTTAACAAGAAATGGATGTGAAATGCCTAGGTCATTTAAGATGGACTTCACCCAAACAATCTCACAACACGTTCCTGCAATTGAGTGATACTCCACTTCTACACTTTATCGCGATATAGTGACTTGTTTCTTGGTTTTCCAAGAGACCAATGATTTCCCAAGGAATACACAATACCCAGTAACTAAACGCAGAGTGTCACGACATCGAACCCAATCTGCATCGCATAAGGCATTCAATTGGATTAGACATTTTTTTGCGGAGAAGAACAAACCTTGTCCAGGAGTACTTTTGATGTAGTGTAGTACTCGATATGTTGCCTCCAAATGTGGCGTTCGTGGCTTGTCCATGAAGCGACTTAGTATGTGAACCAGTTATACTAAATCGGGTCGTGTAATAGTTAAGTAAATGAGCTGACCAATAAGCCTCCGATAAGACGAAGGGTCTAAAATATACTCTCTGTCATCTTTGCTGAGAGATAAATTTTCTTCCATGGGACTTGGTGTTGGTTTAGTGTGACAACCTGTCTCTAATTTTAAGGTTTTATAAACTTTAAAAGAATGAATTGACGGAAATGCCCTTAGAGGTGAGGGTGTTGACTTTTGTTGGCCAACGTATAGTTAGACGTACCAAATGTTTTTTTAGCCAACCATTTTAGTACTCGATGATAGAAACGCATAGGCGCAAGCAGAATCGAAATTGGAGCTAAAGTTCAATTTTTACGAAATTGTGAATGTGATGAGCATTTTAATAATTTCACTTTTACGGGAACTTTTATTCCTATTTGGTTTTTTTATTTTTTTATTTTTAAGATTGGACTGTGTACCATGTGGGGCCCATGCCCCATTCCTCTCCACTCTCCCGTGTCTCCCTATCTCGGGACACACACTCTCTTTCTCTTTCTCATTTTTTTTAAACTTTCCCTCGCCTCACTCCTCCACTCCATGGTTGTTACCTTACCCTTTCCTTCTAACACCCTCAGCTCTCTCTCTCTCTCTCTCTCTCTCTCTCTCTCTCTCTCGATACCTCTTTCTCCCTTAACTCTCTCGTTCCTCTACAACACGGCAACAACAGAACCACTACCACTCATCATCATCTCCAGCGAGATCGACCCAAACCAACATCTGGACCCTCTCTTTCTCTCCCTCTCGTTAGTTTCTCTCGCACGCACTTTGTGCTCACGACTAGGGAGTTGAACTCCATTCGAATCTGAGAGGATTTCGACAAGGACATGACGAATCTGACCAAGGTAAGTGTCAGGACCACTCAATTTGTCTTCCTTTCTCATTTTAATGATGATTAAGTCATTATACATGTGATTTAGCAATGTTTTGGCACAGAAACACCTCGAGTGTACTTTTCCAAATTTTCAGGCGAGAGTTCGACAACTTCGAGCCATTTTTTGGCCAACTTCGGCCTTGGCCAAGGAAACCAAAGGTATATTTCAATCCCTTGTCCTCTGAGCTTTGTTTTGATATATTGGAAGGCTAGTTTTAGTGAAGAAGTTAAGTGGTCGGAGTTGGGAATTATCCGGCGGTTGCAATAGTAACCGGCTGGAGAAGAAAAAGAAGAAGAAAAAAAAAAGGCTTAGGCCCAAAACCCGGTCCAAATCCTTAGCCAAATAGGCCCAAACCTTTGGGCCAATGTTTTCCAGCCCAGCCCAATTCCAAATAGATTCTGGAATATTCCTTGTGTGACTTTTTCGAAAATTTCTCGAAAACCCTCATAGGCTAATTTTGATGTCCCAAGTCCGTTTTGACATCCATTTAATGAAATTTCAAAGTCTTAACGTAATTGATTGGCTCGGCATCTCGGTTAACTTTTCAGGGTGACTTTCTCGTTGACTTTTTTGTGAAATTTGCTAGGATCCCTCCTTAGCGTATTTCGACGCCCTGATTCCATATTCACACTTCATTTGTCCAATTTAATTGTCTTAGTGGAGTTTTACTAATGGGTCCTAATATATGCTTAGTTGCGATTAATATTAGTGATTCCAGCTTTCTTGGTTTGAACGGCTTCAACCTGACGACATGATATGTGAGTGGGTCTTTATATATATATATATATATATATAGAGAGAGAGAGAGAGAGAGAGAGAGAGAGAGAGAGAGAGAGAGAGGTTAGTTTCCACATATATACTTATTAATGAATTTTGTAAGTGATTGCCATAATTAAATTAATGTTTATACGAAATGTCTTATTGCAAGAAAATTATGAGATAATCCTACGAGATGCACATGTAAGCTCACTATAAGGGGATGTCTTAATTATATTTATGCCCATGATTAATGTTTATGGAATAGTATTACGTCGACGAAAATTATTGATTTACCACTGTATGACTTTAGTTATGTTATCTGTTCATCGTTTGCTGCATCGGTGTTAGTACTCGCCCTGGGCAGGGTAGTATTTCACGTGTATGTGCACATTGCACCGTGTACTCACTTTGGATCTATTGTAGGTGCTAGTCATGTCCTAGATTGGTATAGGTAATTAGGAGTCGTATGTGTTGCGCATAGTGCCAGTCTTCACTTGATTGTAGTACTAGAGCGTATATCATTGTTACACCCATTCATGTTCATGTCAGAATACCTCTGCATGAACTCATATGTCATCATGTGTCGATGAGCACTCGTTATGATATGTTTACTTATGTGAGATTATGTGATTCCGAATGTCATGCGTACTTACGAAATATTATGCCATATGGAATTCTTGAGATATTGCAGGCTACGGTAAGTATTTTCATACTATATGTAGCATGTATATTTTAGAAACTATACTTGTTTTACTGCAAGGGGTTATAATATTTTCAGGTTACCTTCGTTGGTACGATTCTTGTCCTACCTTACTGTACTTTACTTATGCTTTGACATCTTATGCTTTGACATCACATGTGAAATGGGTCTATTCCTGTTCGCATGAGCACTCCTCCATTTAGACACTTTTAGGTTTAAATTTATTCACATTTTTCACATCACTATACTTTATGGCTTCATCACCTTTTGGGTGTCGGCCAGCACAGCTCGATTTGGAGTCTAAGTGGACATCCGGGTCGTGGTCTGTCATTTAGTGCCAAGGAATCTTGTATCTTCAAGAATCTCCTACAAATATTTTCTTTGAGAAATGGAAATCCCCTTGTTTGATCTTGCCACCTCAATGCCCAAGAAATATTTCAGTTGTTTGAGGTCTTTTAATTTGAACATTTCCTTGAGGAATGTTTTCGTGGCTTCAATGTCCTCCAAATTGTTGCCTACCAAGATGATGTCATTGACGTAAACAAGAATGGCAGTGAATGCTTTACCTTGGGCGTGGACAAAGAGTGAGTAGTCAGCCTTGGACTGTCGAAAATTTGCACGTTGGAGGGATGTCGAAAGTTTTATAAACCACTGTCGGGATGATTATTTAAGGCCATATAGGGATTTTTGCAACTTCCAAACACGTGTCTTCCCCTTTTTTCCGAACCTAGGTGGGAGAGTCATATACACATCTTCATCAAGGTCCCCATTCAAAAAGGCATTGTTTACGTCAAGTTGATGGAGGTTCCAATTCTGGGTAACGGCTATAGCAAGCAAGACGAGAACAGTGGTGAGTTTGGCAACTGGAGCAAAGGTTTCTTTGTAATCAAGACCTTCAATTTGGTTATAGCCTTTTGCCACTAAACGAGCTTTGTAGCATTCTACGGTGTCATCTGGGTTGTGCTTGATCTTGTACACCCATTTGCAACCAACTAGCTTATTTCCAGGAGGCAAAAGTTGGAGTGTCCAGGTACCATTGGCCTTTAATGCATCAATTTCCTAGCACATGGCAAGATGCCATTGTGGTTGCTGCATAGCCTGCAAAAATGAGCTTGGTTCAATCTCTGTGGATATGGAGGTAGTGAAAGCCCGATGTTGTGGAGATAACATATCATAAGAAAACACATCTGCTAAAGGGTAAGGACTACCTGGTGTGTAGACCGGTGAAGGGAGGGGGACTCCAACTTGGTAATCTTATAGATGGTGAGGTGGCTATGTGTGTCGCGTAAGGCGAGGTGGAGCCACTTCGCGTATTGTATCAAGTGCACCAGATGCCACAGCCGACGTAGAAGGTGTGGATAGAGCAAACGGTGCTGGTGTGGAGTTGTGGTCAGGCACCGATGGTACGTTAGTAGTTGTAGGTAGAATAGGACGTACAACATCATCAAAATAGGTAGGGAAATCAGATGGTGATTTATATGAAGAGTATGGAAATATGTGCTCATGGAACAAAACATCTCTAGAACAAAAACTTTTCCAGTATGAAGGTTGTAGAGACGGTATCCTTTTTGTCCGTAAGGATAACCAAGAAAAATGCATTGTGTGGCTTGTGCATCAAATTTGGTGGGTCTTTTGTCATGGGTAGAGGCAAAACCTAGGCAGCCAGAAACCTTCAAGTGGTGATATATGGGCTGTTTGTGGTGGAGAACTTCGTAGGGTGTTTTGCCGTGAAGGAGTGGTGTGGATGTTTAATTGATAAGGTAAGTGGCTGTTAAAATGGCTTCCCCCCAAAATATTTTAGGGAGTTTTTCTTGGAAAAGGAGTGCACGAGTGGTGTTGAGAAGGTGACAATGCTTTCTTTTGACCACCTCGTTTTGTTGAGGGGTATTGACACACCATTGTCACTACGGATAATTTTTATTTTGGTAGAGAATTGGGTTTCGACAAGATTGATAAAGGTTGTTAAAAATGAGATGTGTCAGATTTGTGGTGCATTAAGTAAACCCAAGTGCAGTGTGTGACGACATCAACGATGGTTAAGAAATAACGATTGCCATTGTATGTAGCTACGTGATAGCCAACCCAAATATCGACATGAATAAGTTCAAAAGGTGTTTTGGAGTTAATGGAACTTGTGAAAAAAGGGGAACGAGTATGTTTAGCCAAAGGACAAATGGAACAATCATTAATCTCACAAAAATCGACGTCTTTAACAGAATGAGATAGCAAACAAAAAACTTTATTTAAAATGTGCCCAATGCGTTGATGCTAAAGGCGTGAAGATGGTGTAACCAATGCCCCAACAAACGTGCATGCTGCCTTGTCATCTTGGATGGTGAGATAATAAAGTCCCCCTTGTTCAGTTCCCGTCCCAATCATCATCCCCCAAGCGTAGGTCCTACACCACAAACAGGTCTTTAGCAAAGATTGCCATATTATCTAAATGCTTAACAAGCTTACTGACGGAGATCAGGTTTAATTGGAACGAGGGAACACATAGCACATTATGTAATATCAAATTAGGAGAAAAGAGAATGCTTCCTATGTGTGTCACAGCAGCAGCCATGCCGTTGGGAAGGTTCACGGTCAGGTTTTGCTCCGTTGCCCCTGAATCCAAAATCCAAGCCTTGTTTTTCCAAAGAGCAATACCTCGAAGTGATTTACCTGATAAGTTGTTGATGCTGGAAGCGTCACGATGGTTGGTGACTTGTCATTGCCTAGCAACGCCAAGAGATTTTGGTATTGCTTGGCGGTCAAGTTGACGGGACTAGATTGTAAGGATGCTTCCTTGGCCTAGACATGAAATGTCTTGGATGTACTCCAATCTTGTGCATCGCCCTTCTCCTTGGCCTTCTTGAGTTTCCGACAAGCATCAATTGTGTGTCCTTTCCAACCACAAAAGTCACACTTAAGATGTGATCGACAAGTGTCTGAAGTGTGCCCGACCATATCGCATCGGTCACATTTTAGATGAGGGTTCAGTGGTGTGGAGCCTCTCTCGAAGTTACGGCTGCCGTCTCAAACTGTGAAGGCTATAGTATCAAGTGTGGCTGTTGTGGTAGAGGAGACGCTACGTTGCCTCTCGTCCTGTAGAACGAGCGAGTGTGTCTAGTTAACTGAAGGTAGAGGGTTCATAAGTAGAATTTGACCGCGAGCAGCAGCATATGATGTATCAAGTCCCATGAGGAATTTCATAGTCTTTTAGTTCTCACGGTATTGCATGACTTCCTTCATAGTTCCACACTCACAGATAAGAATGGTGCATAGTGCATCACGCTCATCCTTCATAGTAAGCACTTATGATTATGCTTGATTGAGTACAATCATGAATCGCCTGATCTATGTCAAAGAGATGAACATTGTTGGCACTAGAATAACGATCTTTCAAGTCATTCCAGATTTCAGCGGCCACTTCATTGTAGATAACACTTGCTCGAATGTCCTGTGAGATTGAATTTATTAATCACGATTTTACGAGGTTATTGCAGCGGTTCCATTGCTACAATTCAGAGGTGGAGGATTTGTTTGGTCTACTGATAGAACCATCGATAAAGCCTTCCTTGTTCTTGGTGCTTAGAGCTATGGTCATAGCACGACTCCAAGTTCCATAATTTTCTTCATTCAGCGGCTGCAGGACGAGGATGGCACCGGGCTGATCTGCATGGTGTAGGTACATCGAATGATTTGGATCATCATATGGGTTTGCCTCAAGCTTGGTTGAGGGCTTTTCGGTTTTGGTAGGTTCAGCCATGGGAATAGGCTAGTGTTTTGAGCGGAAGGTTGATGTAGGTCACCAGGAGCGTTGCTACTCGGATGCCATGTAAAAACTGAATGTCGTATATTGTAATGTATCGGTACAAGAAATTATAAACAACACGTTTTGATCCTACAAATCAGCCTATACAAGATATTATTTCACCTACACTCCTAAGATCAAGGAAGGGGATTAAATATACAAAGTCAGAGGATCATTCCAAATCATTCCTTTTTCTCAACATTGGCCTGAAAAGCCATAGACTTTGCTATCACTCTAGTTTAATCCCCAGAAACTCGAAGACTTGGGTATGAAACCGAAATCTTAAAGAGACTTTTCGATTTTGTTGCTTAGGTTGTTCAGTTTTTCACGAAATTTTAAGTGTGTGTGATTGTGTTGTAACTGATTAACTCACTGTTTGTTTGATCTAATTCTCATCCTATGTTACTCTTTATTTGTTTAGGTATTACTAAATGCAGGCATATGAGTCAAGAAATTTTTATTTAATTACATTCTCATTTGTTAAGATGCCTTCTTTACATTCTTTTTCTTCAGTGTACAAACCTCTCAAGTCCCCTAGAGATGTATTCTAAAAGTTTCTTGACATATACAATTGAAAGTACAGGTATATATAGATAAATGTGTATAGTGTTTATGATTAACATCTTACATCTTTTTATACGATGCCTACAAGGCTACAACTATCAAGTATATCTAGAATTAATAGTGGTTTAACTAAACGCCCCAATCTAAATTTAAAAAAAAATAAAAAAAACTGTTCGTGCCTAGCATGAAGACTAAAGTGACAAACATAAAGAAAACTTTATTCCAATTTCTTAGTGAAGACCGTAGCTTAATTCTACATTCCCACCTATTTGCAATAATAATTGGATAGTTTAGTTTCTCTTATTTAAATTTTAGACGTTCTCCATAGTAAGTGCACATTATTTTTCTAGCTATATATTTGTATTTGTTTCGCTATATACTTTCTTTTATATGAAAAAGCCTTTTTCTGAAATGCAATATGAATTACATGGTGTGTGGACAAAATTCTGTGTAGGCATAAAAGACTTTTGGCTTAACATACTGAATAGGATTGCTTGGTTGAGGAACTTGAAGATTCAAGACCTTTTCGGTTCTCTTTCCCGTTTTGTTGGTGTTTGCAATGATTCATTTTTATGCATTATTCTTCTAAATGCCTAACATTTGGTAATCTAATTGTATCATTGCTTTTTGTTAATTCAAGGTTTTAGAATAATTGAGGTGGTCATCTCCAATGTTTTGCATTCATTGTCAGTACCAATTAAAATATTATGTATAAATGTTTAAAATGCAATACAATATCTATATATGATATGTGATTTGAACATACATAGGTGACTGTAGTGTAACAGTAATTAAGCTTGGGTGCTCAAACAGTATTTCTCCAAGTTGAATGAAATTTGCATTCTATTGAGAAAAACACGTAGACAATGGTATTAGTTTCATGCTTGCAATAAAGCCAGTACACAAAAAATCAAAGCAATACCATAAGAAAAATCTGTGGAGAAAGCTACAAATGATGCATTTTCCATTGGATACGACTATTCTTTTTCTTATTTTTTGTCAATGTATGTACATTTTAATTTCTACATACTATAATGCAAATTATACCTCAACTCATATTCTCATTGAACACTCTGTTTGCAGTTATACAAACAAACATTAGTGCTGTGGCGCTATTGAATTGACAAAGCAATTTGCAGGTGGAATGGGAATGTGTAACATATACGTCAAGAAAAAAAATAGTAGATATTATACTATGAAGCCACAAACCTATCAACTCATTTTTAGAAACTTTTAATAAGATAAATAGCAAGGAAGAGATGATATATATGAAATATTTTGGTTCCTTGCTGTATTTCTTCCTTTATTCATTATTAACCTCTTCAAACGTGCTTTCGTGTTTGCAAAGAGTCTTTCTTTTCTCATGCATTTTAGCAACTTAATTATGTTTTATTTTCTTTTGTTTGCAATGTATGTTGTATTTTATTTTAAGAAGTGATATGAGAGAGAAAACAGCTAGCACAACCATCTTAAGGGACGCATAGTGCTTGTGATAAAAAAAAAGAAAAAAAAAAGGCCTCTCGTATGCGAGTGAGTGCGTGCGGAGAGACTAGTACCAAATAAATAGATAACATTTTGAAAATTGAACATCTATTAGATTATTAGCGTTAAGTGATGAATGATGTGTCAGTAAAAACCAACTTTCATATTTGTCTAAGTATTACTTATTGTTAATGACATAATCACTTAATCATCCTTGAAAGTTGGGTGGTTGTCTATACTTAACCCTACTTTACTTTTATACCGCCAATATTATACTTCTAAGCATTACAATTTATTGTTATTCCTCCTCCTCTTGAACTAGAGAATCTCAAGCTTGATTTGGATTGTTGGCAAGTTTGAAACTTGTGTTACTTACGCAGACTCTCATAATTGACAATTTCGATAATTAATGTCGTATTTTAGAAAGAAAAACTTTGCCTGTGTAAGTTTATCTTACATTGCCGGTCCTAAGCTCGGATAAATGAGGAGGGGGAGGGCGTCAAGTAGTCGACAGTCGGCACTCCTAGATTACGTCGAATCATTATGATAATGAATCCTAAACAAAATTGTGCTAAAGCTAGGGCGTCACCCGTAAGTGGTGCGTTGTGTGGCCCGAGCACAGTGATAAATGAGTAAGGTTCACTGTATCTCCATCGGTGCCTGGATACAGTGCTAAATGAGCAAGGGGGGCCATAGAAACTTCTTTTTGAGCGACTCCACTCAAAGTTGTTTGATCATATTAGACGAGGGAGGGTGAAGAAGCTAAGACAGGAGGGTAGAGTTCAAGAGAGTAGAATGCCTTTCGGAACGTGGAATATAGGAACCTTAACGGGAAAATCCATGGAAGTAGTGAAAGTTATGGTGAGGAGAAGGATACATATTACGTGCCTACAAGAAACTAAATGCGTTGGTTTTAAGGCAAAGTATCTAGAAAACTCAGGTTTTAAACTATGGTATTCAGGCACAAATAGGACGAGAAATGGTGTTGGCATCATTGTGGACAAGACCTTGACATAAGATGTTGTTGATGTCAAGTTGTTTTCCATGGTTACAACCTTATTCCAAATCCAAGCTCAATCCTACGAGCAAGCTTTGTGTGTTTTTAGGCTATAATCTAAATCACAAAGGTTACAAATGTTTGGATCTTACTATAAATCAGTTATATATTTCCAGGCATGTGGTATTTGATGAAAACAGTTTTCCCTTTCATAATATTATGGTTTCTTAGTGTTCTAATTTCTTGAGTGCATCTTCATCTCAAAATACCATTTCTACTCACCTCACTTTTACTTACCCTTCTCCATCAACCTCATATCCTACCTCACAGCCTTTACAACCTCATATCTTATCTCACTCATATTCTCCATCAACTTCATCTATTTCAATTCTTGCAACTCCTACCTTATCTCCATCCTCCTCTATTCCTCTTAATACTCATCCCATGTAAACTAGGTCCAAATCTAGTATTTACAAACCAAAAGCCTCATCTGCAACTAAGCATCATCTCCCTTCTCATCTTTCCCATGATTTTGTTCCCAATACCAATCTTCAGGCTTTAAAATATCCATATTGGGTTCAGGCTATGCAGGAAGAGTTTCATGCCCTGTAACAAACTGGTACTTGGTCATTGGTACCCAAAACTGATCATCAAAACATTTTGAGATGCAATTAGGTTTTCAGAATTAAAAGAAAACCTAATGGTACTATAGATAGGTACAAAGCTCGCCTAGTTGCTAAAGGTTTTCATCAACAAGAAGGGTTGGATTATACTGAAACTTTTAGCCCTGTGGCTAGGCATGTGACCATTAGACTACTTCTCACTCTTGCTGCTCAGTTTGATTGGAGTCTAAATCAACTTGATGTAAGTAATGCATTCTTGCATGAGACTCTATTTGAATCTGTCTTTATGCAACGGCCCCCTGGATTTGAGGATGCAGTTCATTCTACTCATGTGTGTCAGTTACATAAGTCCATATATGGCCTCAAATAGACCATCGAGCCTAGTATGAAAAACTGCATGGTGCTTTGAAACATCTTGGCTTTACTGGATCCCAACCTGATCACTCATTGTTTGTCAAAAATGACCCCATGGCATTTGTTTTGGTTTATGTTAATGATATCATTGTCACAGAACCATCCACTGCAGTCTGCAAGCACGTTATTTCTCAACTTAGTTCTCTCTTTCCTATCAAAGACCTTGGTTCTCTTCATTATTTCTTAGGAATTGAAGTTAAGAGATCTTCCAAAGGTATCTTTCTTTCACAAACCAAGTATATCTTGGATCTTCTGAAGAAGGCTTATATGGATGGATCCAAACCATGTGTCACTCCTCTCAATACATCTAAATTGGATCACTCATCTCCATTGCTTGAAAATCATGATGAATATCGATCATTAGTTGGTGCTCTACAGTATCTAACTTAGACTCAGCCAGATTTATCTTTTGCAATCAATCTTGTGTGTTAGTTTATGCACACTCCAAGGTAATCTCACTTTCAGGCTGTCAAATGCATTCTCAGATATCTCAAGGGGTCTATTGACATTAGTCTTTGGTATTCTAAATCCTCATCTATTATAGGTCTCAAAGCTTTTTCTGATGCTGATTGGGCCGGTTGTACAATTGATCGAAGATCAACTGGAGGTTATTGTGTTTTTTTGGGATCTTCTCTCATTAGCTGGAGTGCTAAGAAGCAACAAACAGTTGCTCATTCTTCCATAGAGGCAGAGTACCGGTCTTTAACAAATACTACAGCTGAAATAATATGGATATGTCAGTTGCTTACTGACATTGGTTTCTCTCTTCCTTCTACTCCTCAACTCTGGTGTGACAATCAATCTGCAACCTTTCATGCTAAGAATCCTTTGTTTCATGCTCGAACAAAGCATATTGCGATTGATTATCATTACATCCGAGAAAAAGTATTGTCAAAGGTCATTTCAGTTCATTTTGTCTGCACCAATGATCAAATTGCAGATATTTACACCAAGTCACTATCCAAAGACATATTTCATTTCTTAAGATCTAAAATGTCTCTTCGTTCTCCCCAGTTTAGTTTGAGGGGGGGATGTAAAGGATAGTATTGTAAAAGACTTAGTGATAAAACTTAGTGTTGGTTAATTTGTTGAGTTTGTTGTAATAGGTAGCAAATTAGTTAAAAGGTTAGAGTTATGTGAAAGAGTGAAGAGTTATATATAAACAACAATACTGTAACTTTATTAGTCAATCAATGAAATTCAGCTTTTCTAACAAGGACGCTTTTCGACGGTTAAATTCATCGACGACGGTGACAGTTGTTGACCGTTGATGTACCTCCAGTGCACATCCGTCATTATGATGGTTGTCGATCATCACAACTTGGTTTGTGGGCTTCACGATGAGAGATATGGGGAGCGAAGAAAGAGGGGAGCAGAGGAAGAATGCAGAGGAGAGAAAGAGGAAAAGTGACCCTGTAGATCCAAGGTTTATCCATGATGTTTCCATTCTTAATTTTAGCAGATAGACATAAGTCGGATAGTCCTTACCAACCCCACAGGGTAAACCGTTAACCCAAAAAAAAAAAAAAAAAGCACACAAGCATGCTTTCTGCCATCTCTCTCCATGTCCATCCTTCTCTAAAAAAGTGGACAAAATTCCTAAATCTCTCTCCCACTTAGTCAAAACCATGCTTTCTGCCCTTTCTCTCCCTGTCCATCATTCTCTCAAAAAGTGGACAAAATCCCTAAATCTCTCTCCCACTCAGTCAAAACCATGCTTTCTGCCTTCTCTCTCTCCCCTTGTCCATCCTTCTTTAAAAAATTGGACAAAATCCTTAAATCTCTCTCCCACTCAGTCGAAACCCGTAGCGCCCATCTCTCTACAATCTGTTAGTCCCTCTGTCCCCCTCCTCTCCTCCCCGAACGACCCTTTGATCGATGCATCACCTACAGCCACACACCCGCCCCCAAGCCAAAAATCCCGGTGATCCCTTCCCTTCAACACTTCAACCCTTCTGTCCCTCTTCCGTCTCTCTCCCCAAGTAAAAAGTCACATCCAGCCCAAAGACCCAAAACCCTTTCTGAAGCCTAGTGGTAATTTTGCAAATAACGTTAAATCATGGAGCAGAGAGACTCAATGGCATGGTTGTAATTAAACTAAAATCTAGATTGAAATATTGTTCATTTAAATAGTGCCAATTGTAATCCTTACTCTAGACTAAACTAATTTCAAATCTCCAACTCAAGTAAATATTTCATGAGTTGCATAAAACAAAAAAATGATCGGACAAATTTATAATAGAAAATTAGGTATGACTTTTTAGGCTATCTCCAACTAAAATAACTAAACATAGCCTCATCCAGAATTATAGCCTTGTAAAAAATTATCTTAAATAAACAGTGTCAGGCCATACTCATATACTATCTCTAATCGAAGAGGCTAAACATATCCCATAATAATTTGTTAGTTCTAAATTTATACTTTAAATTCATTGGTTAATTTAATTAAACTAAAGATGTTTTCAAATCTAATTATTGAATTTGAATCAATTATTACAACTGAAGAGTTAGTCCTCAAGAAACAGTCTAAGAGGAGCCTACATTTAATTAGCCCACAATACTAAGTAACTATAATACTAAGTGACCATAACTTAGATGTGAACAAAGTACAAAATAGGTGGAAAGTTTTAAATAAAATAATGTTGATAACTTGGTAAATTTCTGTGCACGTAGAAGCGGGCCAAGCCCAAATGAAAAATAGATAAATGCCGGTTATTTTGGCAGACAAAAATCCCTAGTGTTGGCTTGACTGGAAGTTTTCCTTTGGCATTTTGCAACTTCAGCAATTTCCAAGTATCCAGTGATCAATTGATCATTGATGATGTTGGGTTTACGCGGTTCAATCGCAATCGTTTCTGATGTGAGTCGTCGACTCCTTCAATCTGTATCGGTGAGTTCAAATACCTTAAAAAACCTCATTTTATCAGACTAATTGTTTCTTTATTGAATTCAAACAAACTGTGTTTAGGGTTTAGGGTTTATGGCTGTGGATCATGTTCGTACTAAAGATGGTGCTTTAGAATTTTTCTGGGGTTTTCATGAATTGTTGGTTGCCTCGTCTGGTTTTTAATTTTTGGGTCTGAAATTGTCCCTCATTTGGTTGCTGTAAAATTATGAGTGAAGAAAAAACAACTCATGCCTCATGGGGTTGGTTTTTTTTTAACTAAGATTTGTCATGCATTGGAGATTTTTTGTTGACTGAATGGTTTTTTCCAATGCGGGGTGGGATCAGCCGACCAATTGGTCAGTCGATCGGCTACTTACATCTCGCAGCTATCCTGCAAAATTTGTCCCCGAGATTTTATATTGCGGGCAAGCCTTTGCGCAACGGAAAGGTTGCTCCTTGGTTCAAGTTGTGAAAACAGCTTCTTTGCCTCACCCGGACCCTCGCAAAGTGGGGACCCTTGTTGGCCTAGAGTCGCCCCTTTATCTGAGATTTTGTATTGACCAAGGGGTTTTCTCCAATGCGGGATAAATCTCAGAATAGTTGGTCAAACGGCCACTCAAATCCCACAACTATCATGCAAGATTTTTCCCACATTCTAAATTTCTGCATCGACTAAAATGATTGATTAGTGAATTATGAAATGGAAAATGCAATTATATGTGCAGTTTTGAATTAGTTACTTTTTCATTATTAATTGTAACAACACTCTAAGATCCAAAATTTGTGATCAAATATTCTTACCACCCCCAATATGCTAAGCATTTCAAATTTGAAAGGTTACAGATTCATATGTTGGTTTAATGATCATATTTGAGCTTCCTGTGTCACTTGCAGTTTCATGGGGTCCGTGTGCAATGCCTGAATATAAAAGCAGGAATGGAGATTCCAGACAATAAGCCCCTTAAGTATGCGCTTCAGTACATACGTGGGATTGGCAGAGCTAGGGCCGGCTTGATCATATCTGAGCTAAACATGACCAACAAACGTGCCAAGGATTTGACCCGAAGAGAAGTTGTTGCCATTGGCGATGAAATCTCCAAGTACTTAGTTGGAAGGGAATTGGTATACGTAGCTCTCTCTGTTTCTCTCCCTCCTCTCCCTCTGTTTTATTGCTACTTGCATCACTAACAGGATTGGGTTTTTCGGGTTTTTTCAGGTGACTATTGTCGAGAGAGACATCAAGAGAATGAAGGACATTCAGTGCTACAAAGGGATCAGGCACATTGATAAGTTGCCTTGCCGAGGGCAGCGTACCAGCACCAATGCCAGGACTAGGAAAGCTAATCCACGGATTGCAGTTGCATCATCAAATAAGGTGAAGAATAAGTAGTCAGTATAAAAGCAGTCGTCGGTTTGGATGCAAAAGGCAGCTTTACCAACTTTTATGTTAAACCAACTCTTGGATATTATAATCTCAAGAATTTTCTGAGAAGTTTCTTTTGGTTTCTATTCGATCAAAAGGTAACCATCAGTTTCCAAGCTTTGCAGTAAATCAAAGCGAACACCAAAGCTTGCGCCTTAAAATATCAAGTGAACTTTTCTTAGATTTAATTGGCGAGGGGCGTGCCACCAAGTGAAATAAAATTCAAGAAGTCTTGTTATTACAAATTTGTCGTGTCGTCCCTGCAACTAGATTTTCCGAAGTTCAGTCTTACACCTTTGAATTTCATTTTGGCAGTTCAAAAACTCATAAGTCCGGCATTCACTTAACAGCTCCGAATCAGACTAAGCTGCCTAATACTTTATACAAAGTTGACTGTCGAGTAGGCTTTCGCCGGTACCACACCAGTACCTCGTGTTAATCCCGATTGTTTGCTCCTTGTGTACGTGATCGTTCTCGCATACTCTTATCATCCACAGTGGTGCAAAAATTTGGTTCCAAGTCCAACAGCTTTCAAGGGGAACATCTACGGTCCCAGCCTCAGCCGCACCGAGTACTCAGACGTTTCTACGTGAAACCTTTTTATCTTAACTTAATCAGAACCGTCCATATTTGATCCAACGGTGTCGAAACGCTGCGCATTAATTGTGCTGCGCACTTAAGATTTGGCCAGAACAGGATAACTCGACCCCATCGTCTTCATCCACACACAAACACAAAGCTCATCACTACCACAACTCAGACAGTCATGGCGCAAACACTGGCAATGCATCTGGCACCCTCCCTCTCTGTAATCTGCAATGGAAGAAACTCTAACCCCCTCTCCAACAGCCTCTCCTTCCCAATCAGACCACCCAATCAGGTAAATTTCACGTTTTAAATTCTGGGTCGACCTCAAAATTCATGGGTCTCGTCTATTTTGTGCAGGTTGGTGGCTTGAGCATCAAATGCGTGCGTGTTGGCGGAGTTGAAATCCCCAACAACAAAACGGTCGAGTACTCTCTTCAGTACGTTCATGGAATTGGGCGTACTAGGGCACGAACAATCCTAATAGACCTCAACATGGAGAACAAAATCACCAAAGATTTGTCGGAAGAAGAGCTCACCATTATCCGAGATGAAGTCTCCAAGTACATGATTGAAGGAGATTTGGTAAATCCTCAAACTTTATTTGTTGCAAATACAATAATTTTGCTCACTGGCATAACATTGATTGTCGTTTAGATGAGTTTAAATTTCGACATTTATGTAGCAAATACATTAGATCACCTTCATTTAACTGCAATCAATTGCGGTGGGTGGAGCAAAATGCACCCTTAATTTGTTAGGGTTTCCTTTTTCATATAACGGGATGTCATTGTGGTGATATCTCAAGTCGATCATGCGCGTCCTGGGTTATAACTTTCGCACTTGGGATTGCCTGATTGGTTTGGGATATGGCCACAGTTTCCATTGGATGAAAGTTCTATTGGGATTTTTTGGATGTTGCAGAGGAGGTTCAATGCCTTGAATATAAGGAGACTCAAGGAGATTCAGTGCTACAGAGGCATACGCCACAGCCAGGGATTGCCTTGCAGGGGACAGCGCACCAAGAACAACACTAGGACCCTGAAGGGTAAGAGGGTCACTGTTGCTGGAAAGAAAAAGGCCCGTTAAGTAACCGAATGGGTTTTCGACTCTTTTTGTAATTGGTAATGAATTCCTTTGTCTGGTTTTGTGCTTTAGTATTAACTACATTTGTTCTGATCGCTTTTCCTTCGTTGAGCTGTGCCCTCACCTTTGGAAATGTAGTTGGGATCATCAATGTATGTTGAGCATTTTATCATTACTTGTATATGTCGGTGTACTTGTTTGATCACAAATTTTATTCATAGGATTGTCAAATGTTGAGAAGGAAATGTTGTCTAATCATTTGGTCACACTCCAGTAGATTCTTGACTACTTGGAATGCTATGAGATTTAATCAGAAGCGATGATGAACTTGCTGAAATTGTTTACAAAATCTAGAAGGCCTAGTTTCTCAAATCATCAAAATCACCGTCGTTCGGTTTGAATCTTTTTCATGTGTCTTTTCACTGGCATGCTTCACTGTTTCTTCCTGCTTGTGCCGGAATTTGTACTCCATGCATTGTCATGTCTCATGGGTTTGAAGTGTTCAGCACGTATTTAATCGCTCACAGTTCTGCAATTTTGTGAATCACCGCTTGCATTTCTATATGCATTCATCAATTACCACTCTGTTACAAACTTGTTCAGAAGATTTCTACTGTTTCACATTTCCTCTGGTAATTAGAATGCTTTTCATACGATATTGCTGAGCTTGGTAGGGTATACGTATGAAACATAGGTACAAATATACTGAAACTTCTCTTATGCATTGAAGAAGTTGCTGAGCATGGTTCTATTGTTTATGTTCATTGTATAATTATTCTATGATCTTGGGTTGAAAGTAAAGGTTTTTACTTTCAAATGGGCTTGTATTATGTTCACGTGATCAAAGTCATATAGTTAATCTCTTAATTAATTATGTTACAAAGTTGTTGTTATGGTTACAAGAATTCATTTGTGACGCTACTTAGTATTACGGTTTAGTGGTATTTCTATTCACTTGTAAAGTGAGAGGTCTTAGGTCGTCAAAGACAAAGACGAGTTGAACAATATTATTGCTAGTTTGTTATGACGCTAAGTTCACCTCCTTCCTTTAGCTAAATAATATCGTTTGGAAAACAAAAATATAAAATAAATATATAAATCTACTTGTGGATAGTCAAATTGACAAAGACTACAGTGAATACGACAAAAAAAACTAGCCATGGTAATGTGGTGCCTTATCACTTGAGCATAAAAACATAATAACCGTGTGTCGTTGACAAGTAACGTGTTACACGGGATTCTTTTCTTTTTTTATCTCTCTCAATACACGAGTTGAAATAAAGTGAGAAAATTCTGCCCTCCGTCCGGCTATTAAGAAACCGTATTAAGCGAGCGACGTCTCGTACTTATAATAATGTTAAGATTACAAAGATAATATAAAAATATATATTATTGACTTGATACGCCACCATGTCGACCCACATCTTTCTCCACTAGTTGCTAACTCATCATTAAGCTTTTGTTTATGCGATAAAATACAAA
Organism: Crataegus laevigata; assembly: GCA_963580275.1. Classification (NCBI taxonomy): domain Eukaryota; kingdom Viridiplantae; phylum Streptophyta; class Magnoliopsida; order Rosales; family Rosaceae; genus Crataegus; species Crataegus laevigata. The sequence continues at coordinate 8,597,211 of OY756941.1, forward strand.
CTCTTGCTTTGCCAAAAGCGATAACGAGCACCATCCCTTCCATAACTTTTTATGACAACATTTTCTCCCTCTATAATTGCTCTATTTACCCATAACCACTTTATTTCCACTTGATTTACACGTCACGCAAGACGACAAACTTGAAGTGTGTACAAAACCCCCAACCCAACCCTATCCACTCCCCGTTCTCATCGGACACCATCCCATCATCACATTTATGTAATTATATATAATAATATCTACACGACCGCGTGCGGCACAGATGATTGCCACGTCGGTCACACAAGCGGCTTGCATGCAGAGGTCTGCGGGTCCCACATGGCTGGCAGTAGAAACCTACGCCCGTTCACCCCGACCGCGTTGTAGCTCGCCCCGGTCGCCTTGTCCACCAGGACTTGACCCGGATAACCCGGGTATGCCCCGGTTCCGAAAATGCCGGTGCAGGCAGAGACCGCCTCGAGCGGCGCGGTGGCCGGCCCTTGGAAGTATCCATTGTTGTACGGATTGGTTACGGTTCCCGCCAAGAGAGTGGCGAGGTTTATGATCATGCCGTCAACTCCGACGTCGCCGTTTGGGGCCACTAACGGCGGGGTTTGCGGGCCGTAAATGGGCTGGTGAAAGGGCCAGGCGCATTGGCCGGGGCACTGGACCACCGAGTTCCCAACCCACACGTAAGCCGACTTCTTGTCCCGGGCGGAGCCGTGGGTCCCGCAGCGGCTACAGAATCCGTCGACCGCCACGTCACTGGCAGTCAAAACCACGTTGATGGCCTTCAACGCGTTGACTTTTCCGGCAAGGGCTACCAGGTGCCGGTTCCCGAGGGACTTTCCGAGAGAGTAGGCCTCGTGAAGGATTTGCCTGCCGACGACGAGATTGGAGGCGCCGCCCTTGTACTTCTCGGTGGTTTTCCACCAGGAGGAGGCAGAGGGGAGTGGGCCCCGCCGGGGGGCGAGGGAGTGGATGAAGTCGACGATGATGGACCGTTGGATTGGGGTGAAGTGGCCGTACCAGATGAGATTGACGGTGATGTTGCCCTTGAGAAGAGCGCCGTTGTGGTACTTGAGCACCAGGGGCTGCTCCTCCACTAAAGCACCCAAACCGGGCTCGGCCAGAAATAAGAGAAGCAAGAGAGAAGTGGCAAAGTGGTAAATAGGATACATTGCGAGGGGCAAGAATTTAAGGCTTTTGTGGGGAATTGGGAGTTGGGGGGAGTGACTGAATGCTATGAATTTGGTTTGGGGTGGTATTTATATTCGGACGATAATGGAGACAGCTGTAGAAAGCAAAGGTGTCACTGTCTTACGCGTCCACGTGGGAGTTGGTGATTAGACATAGAGGGCTCTCGAGACCGGAGAATTTGCCAGGCTGTAAGGTTTCTCGTACGCCCATCAGACTAGAGAGGGTTGTTCCAGGAACTTGATGCTCGCTTTTACTCGTTACCCCGCATGGCTCTCACCCTCATAATTTTGTGTGATTATTTTATTTGACACATAAAAATAAAAATAAATTGTGAATAATTAAAACGATTATGTCAAAATTACTCCCATTGTATATATGTAGGGACAGACAATGGTTATGGCTGACTAGTAACTGTGATTATTTATCTATAACTATTTATGTTCATACCCGCATAACTGTTTATGTTCATAACTGTTTATGTTCATACATGCATAACCGTTTACCCGTTAGTAATTGCATAAAAGGTTATACTCATACCTATAACTGTTAATAAACGATTAACCATACCCATAACCGTGTATTCATTTAACCATAATCATTTAACCGTTTATCCATTTAATCGTAATCATTTACTCGTTTACCCGTTTTTGAACCTGACACACCCCGACCCAGGGTCGAAGCGTGCTGGCCGTCACGTGCGAGTGACGTAGCCAAAAACGTCAGCTGAAGTAATTTATGCATGAAATGTAGTAGTGAAAGTCAAGTGAATAATATACATATGATAAAAGGTGATATCGAAAGAAAGTGTGATAGTGAAAGGTTACAGAGCCGATCCTAGGTGCAGTCGTTTAAACAAAACAACATAATTACTAAAGAAACCCTACTTCAGTGGTGGTCTGTCAGAACTGCCTTGATGCCTCGATAGCCGTCCACGTCGTGATTACCTAGAACCTGGAGGGGCGCAAAACAGAAAATGTGAGTGGGCAAAAACAAATACTTTCAAAAATCATTTCATAAAATCCTTAAATAACCCCTCGCTGTAACACAATATAATTTTCCCAGAAAAATAGTACGTATATAAATTTATGTACGAAAACTCGTCTCAGAATCAAAATCAATTATCAAATCTCAATGATAGGCCATGTCGATATACCAATTCAGCAAAATCATCATCATCAGTCAGGTAATAAAATCAGAAGTATCCCTAATGTAATGTCAGCCGGAGTCACCTCTAGTGACCTGTACGGCTGAACCTATGGCTCATCCATCATCCTCAATCACTATCAATTATTATCCTGCACACGAGTCGGAACCACCTATCGTGGTCTGTACGACAGGCTAGGTGTATAATATTACGCTCAGTGCTACGATCACGTGAAAGCTGTGCGACGAATCGCGGGTCACCTACGAGTCGGAACCACCTATCGTGGTCTGTACGACAGGCTAGGCACCTGCCTTGGATCCAAGGTGAGCGTACGGTGCGTGAGGTGAACGATCACGTGAAGGCTAGGCCCTACTCTGGCGGAGCACTAACACCCGAGGTGCAGGTGATGAGCTAACTCACTATCTATCATCATCTCAACACTATTATCGAACTTACCTGACTTACCTGGCCGTCCTCGGCATCGGAGCATAGCAAATGCAATTATAATCATATTTATAAAAATATAATTGGCATACGACATGGCGATATAATTATAAAACCATTTCCGTTTATAAATCATGCAAGTTGTGTTTCTGGGAAAAACGCCAATATTATAATATATATATACTGAAAACAAAAGCCCACTCACTGGTATGTCGACGGGTCGTATCCCCCGAGCTTAGAATGAATGCGCTCGTCCTCTGGGTACGCCTCACCTATATGTGAAACAACTGCAAAACCGTCATTTACAGCACATAACCGAACTACGTAATTAACTTTTCATACGAAGGTCAATTTTGGTATTTGAATATACCAACGCGACCTACACGACGTCACGAGCGTCGTGATATTTTTAAAATAATTTTTGGACACCGCACGCGCCGCCACGCGCCGGCCAAGGCACGGGCAGACGCGCCGGCCACGCGCGCCTGAACCCTAACGGCTCAGGAATATTCCGTTGGGAATATTTCGTTATCTTCTAACGAATTCCGTTAGAAATAACTGACGGCGTGAGGAATATTCCGTCAACTTTGACAGAATGTTCCGTCACCCCCTACCTCCAGCTCCGGCGACCGTCGCCGGCGCCGGCGCCGGACTGGTTTTTCCGGCGACCGGATTCCGGCCAAAACTTCAAACCTTCATATCTCACCCATTTTTCATCCTTTTTTGTCCATTTTTCTTCCTATGTGCTCTAAATTTAATGTAGAGTAAGTATATACCTTCAAATCCTGCGAATAACGTCTAGAAATCCGTTAGAAAAATTCTCCAAAATCGGCCTAATATCGAAACCCACGATCCCGACGTCCAAATCGAGCAAATGATACACTCCGAGGCTCGTGGGAAGATTCTAAGATCAATGGTGATTTTGTTTTCACCTAAAACACAACCACGAAGAAGTTCGTGAACAGTAAATTTATAAAAATCTCGGGTTTCCTACGTTCTACGAGATCCCGAGCTAAACTAAAGCTATTAGGATACTTACCAAGTCTCAGGAAACACCAATATAAGGTCCTTGACGTCGATCCGTGCTTCGATCGTGTGTGGTGTGATTGTCCGTACGTTTATGGTGAGGTGGGGAATAGAGGGTTCGAGAGAGAGGAAGAAGACAGTGTGTACGTGTGTGCATGTGTGAGTACGGGTGTGTGTGTGTGTGTGTTATAAAATCTGAAGCCCATAACCAATTGGGCCTAATTGGTTAGGGCACCCAAGCCCAAAACTAAACCCGAAACCATGTCCGTTCCCGCGTATTCGAGGGTAGAATTGTCATTTCACGTCGAACTATTTTTAAACTCGGAACGGGATGTCACAACCTACCCTCCTTAATAAAATTTCGTCCTCGAAATTTACATAACATAAGTACACACTACTAACCATAGAATAAACGCGAATACATATCTCTCATCCGCTCCTCTGTTTCCCAAGTAGCCTCCTCAACCGAATGGTTTCGCCACAACACTTTCACTAATCGAACTGTCTTGTTTCTCAGAACCTTATCCTTCCAGTCTAAGATAGTAACTGGCTCCTCCTCGTATGTCAAATCAGGACTAACTTCTAACTGCTGCGGAGGTAAAACATGAGACGGATCAGCCACATAATGACGTAGCATAGAAACGTGAAACACGTTATGAACTCTGGATAGCTCTGGAGGCAACTCAAGCCTGTACGCTACCTCACCAATCCGCTCAGTGATCAGATACGGTCCGATATACCTGGGACTCAGCTTCCCCTTTTTGCCGAACCGAACAACCCCTTTCCACGGCGATAGCTTCAAAAATACCCAATCACCTACGTCGTAAACCCGATCAGTGGCATGTCTATCGACTAAGCTCTTCTGGCGATCCTGGGCCGCTTTCAAGTTAGACTTGATTATCTGGATATTCTGAGTCGTCTCGTCGACTATCTCTGGACCTTCTAGTACTCTCTCGCCGACCTCCGACCAACATAGGGGCGTGCGACAAGCTCGACCGTACAATGCTTCGAATGGTGACATTCCGATGCTCGAATGATAACTGTTATTGTACGCGAACTCCATCAGATCTAAGCGCAAATGCCACGCATCACCAAACTGTAGTACGGAAGATCGTAACATATCCTCTAGCGTCTGAATAGTCCTCTCGGACTGCCCGTCCGTCTGTGGATGATAAGCTGTGCTATACAGTAGCCTCGCACCAAGGGCTTCCTGGAATGCCGTCCAGAACTTAGATGTGAATCTCGGATCTCGATCTGAAATGATACTGACGGGCACGCCATGATACTTCACTATATTCGAGATAAACAGCTCGGCTAATCGTCGTAGAGAAAACTTCTCTCGAACTGGGATGAAGTGCGCAGATTTCGTAAGTCGATCAACTATTACCCAAACGCCATCATAACCATTCTGCGTACGGGGCAACTTGTAGACGAAATCCATAGTGATATTCTCCCATTTCCACTGAGGAACGGGAAGTGGTTGCATTCGTCCGAACGGTTTCTTTCTTTCGGCTTTCACCTGCTGACAAATAATACATCTGCTCACGTACTCAGCGATCTCCCTCTTCATACCAGGCCAATAGTAGAATGGCCGAATGGTATGATACATCTTGGTACTGCCCGGATGCATCGCATAAGCTGACACGTGTGCCTCATCGAGAATAGCCCTTTTTAGCTCTGCGTTGTTTGGTACGTACATTATGTTCTCTTGCATGAGCATACCGTCTGTTTCTCGAATCCGTAGATCTGTCTTTTTACCTTCACCCCTCAATCGAATCAGCTCTTGAGTCTCCTCGTCATCCAGCTGAGCCTCAAGAATACGATCAATTAGAATCGGCCTAACCTGGAAGTGAGCGAGTAACGCTTCTCCCCGATTCTCCGCCTCCGCATAATCAATCTCCAATCCCACTCCGGTCGATCTCAACTCGACTAACAAAGGAGCACGGCTCACGAACATAGCATCTACTCTACCCTGTGACTTCCGGCTAAGTGCGTCAGCTACTACGTTTGCACGACCCGGATGGTACTCGATCGTGCAATCGTAATCACTTAGCAACTCCATCCACCTTCGCTGACGAAGGTTCAGGTCTCTCTGAGTGAACAAGTACTGAAGGCTCTTGTGGTCTGTAAAGATCCGACATCTCTCGCCGTAGAGGTAGTGTCTCCAAATCTTCAACGCAAATACGATCGCCGCCAACTCAAGATCATGTGTAGGATAATTCCTCTCGTGCAATTTCAACTGCCTCGAAGCATAAGCGATCACCCTACCGTGCTGCATCAATACGCAACCCAGGCCGTTCAGCGATGCGTCACTGTAGATCTCGAAGTTACCACTGTCGTCCGGAAGAGCTAACACCGGAGCATGAGTAAGACAATATTTTAACTGTTGAAAGCTCCGCTCGCAGCCATCATCCCACTCAAATCAGACATCTTTCCTGGTTAACCTCGTGAGAGGTAAAGCAATCACTGAGAAGTCCTGCACGAACCGTCGATAGTAGCCAGCTAATCCGAGGAAACTCCGTACCTCAGAAACAGTTCGTGGCTGTTCCCAATTCTCCACCGCTGCTATCTTCTGGGGATCCACCTGAATACCCTGAGCTGAGATAACGTGACACGCCCCGACCCCGATGTCCTGTAGACATCGGGGTGGTCACGTGCTGGCCGACACCCGAAGGGTGACGAAAGCCATTTAGAAGGTATAAAACGAGAAATATGAATTTAGATTATACATTTAATAAGTGTTTCAGGAACGTGTTCAGAACATACATCTAATTTGAATTATTACAAGAAGGAATATAAAATTGAATACACAAAAAAGTAGTTCCTACACCGAGAGGACTCGAAGATGTCAGAGCGGAAGTGCCTCGACGCCGGGATTGTATGCCTCGAAATCTAAGCCCTGAAGGGGGCGCAAAACAAAGGTGAGTGGACCAATTTGATATACATATAAGAAAACAGTTATCAACGTACTATCCCCCAAGTTTTATGAAAACACAATTATATCATGATAAACATAGGTTTTCTGAACCTAGAATGCCGTGCAATATCTCATGTCCTAACTCATCATGCAATATCTCAATTCATAATTCGCATATTATAATCATATTCATAGAGAAATAATCGCTAGTGAATGTCCAATATAAACGCTTCAGGCCCCATGCCAGCTCCCCGTCTCTGAGCATACAGTCAGAGGAAACCACACTGCAGGCCCAATGCCAGCTTCCCGTCCCTGTACTCAAAAGTCAGAGGTAACACACTCCAGGCCCTATGCCAGCACCATAACCGTCGCCCGGGATGGACCGGAACCCTATCCCTACATCCCGCAGCGGAAGTGGACCTAAACCGTCGTCCGGGATGGACCGGAACCTTATCCCTACATCCCGTCGCGGTAGTATCGTAACTATCGCACATACATTTATACACTATCAGAACTATCGCACATACATCATTCTCATGCTATCATGCTTTTCATACATGCAATTCTACAATTAAAACATGTGTTTTTAGAAGGGGTCCACTCACAGTACTTAGCCGTCCAGCGCTGCACTGCTAGCAAATCTAGAACAATCCCAAAAGTTGCCCCTAAGCACATAAAGGGTACAACTTAGTCAAACTCTGTTTTAACGATTTAATTTGGGAAAACGGACCTCAAAAACGGGTCCAGAACGTCGAAATTAGCCTAGGAGGGGTCCCGGACGGAACCCGAAAAAGTCAACCTTAAAAGTCAACGTTGACCGTTGACCGGTCAAAGTCAAAGGTCAACGGTCAAAGTCAAAGTCAACCGTTGACCGGGTCAACGGTCAACCGGGTCAGGTCAACGGGTCAGGGTCAACGGGTCAGTCAACCCGGGTCGGGTCAGGGTCCACGGGTCAACGGGTCAGGACTTGGGTTAGGGTTTGGGTTTGGGTCTGACCCACTAGGGTCTTGGGTTCGGGTTTGGACCGGCCCAAAAGGGCATATGGGCTTAAGGTTGCACGGGCCTAGGGCCCTAGTCTAAAGAAACCCAAAAGGGTTTTTGGGTTATAAATCAAACGGGCCAAGGGCCCTGGTTTCTATTTCGGCCCAAGGCTTATAAGCCTTGGGTTTGGGCTTGGTTAAACGGGCCAAAGGCCCTAGGTTTCTCAAAGGCCCGAGGCCTTAATTAATTTAGGGTGCCCTAAACAAAAAAAAATGCTACGGGCTAGGGTACTGGGCTAGGCCCTAACGGGCTTAAAGCCCAATAACTTCCTAACAAGGCCCAAAGGCCTTAACTAATTAACAGAAAATAAAAATATTTAAAATAACTAATTAATTAAAATACTGGGCTGGGCTAGGTTGCGGGCCTAAGGCCCGAGAGGGTCTGGGTTACGGGTTCTGGCCCAAAGGGCCTGGGTTGAGCCTGCCTGAGAAGACAGAGGAACGCCGGAGCTTCCACAGCTCCGGCCGGCTACCTACGGGGGTCCAAGGCTCCGATCTACCTACCAAATTGAAGCACGAAGAGAGGGGAGTGCGATGGTACCTTCGATTCGAAGAGATTCCACCGAAGACGACCGGGGAAGCCTACGGTGCTCACGGATTCGCCGGAGAAGGGTGTACACACCCCCGAGTCGATCTCGACCTAAAACTCACAGAAATTTCCCCAATTAACTTCTAATCTCAAGATTAAACACGAATTGAATGAGGGGGGGGGTCGATTGGGGCTTACCTCGTCGGGAAATTCAAGGGAAACGCCGGGGATTTTCTGGGTTCCTCCTCGGTCGTTGCAGCGTCGTGAGAGAGCGAGGGAGAGAGAGAGGGCGAGGGTGCGCGATGGTGTGCGTGCGTGTCTGTGGGGTGGCGAGGTCGAGTGAGAGAGATAGGGAGAGTGAGAGTTACGGGAGAGAGAGGGTGAGGGTGCAGAGGGAGTCCGAGAGAGCGAGAGAGGACAGAGAAGAGAGGGACAGAGAAGAGAAGGAGGGGACTCGGGGGACCAAAACCAGGTGGGCCTAGTGGCTCACCATTTAAGAAATAAAACAATATTTTAAATTAAAAGGAGGGGTAGGGACTAAATTGAAAGGTTTATAAAACTTTTTGGGATTAAAATGAATAATAGAAAACATTTTGGAGATTAATTTATAGGCTTTAAAATAAATCGAGGGGCGGGCGTGTCAATTCTACCCTCCTTACAAAAAAATTTCGACCCCGAAATTTAAAATCACTAGTAAATTAAAATACTCGGAAATAATATGAAGAATATAGGTATATAATGAGAAATCAAATTAGAGGGGGTGCATCAAAGAGAATATGTCACACCGTCGCGAGCGGTTCACGAAATCCTCCATCATGCCTCCAATCTCTTACTTTCTTCCCCATCAGTGAAAATAGAGGTATAATTTATAAGGATATAAAATTTAAACATATATTTACATAGGGTCAATAGTAAATACGTAAAATACGTTAAGGCCAAAATAGATACATACTAACATATAGATCGAAAACTTAAGCTGAAATTAAAACCGAAAACGAAAATACTTTCCCCCAAACAAACATTTGTAACATAAAAATAATTACTAAAATAAAGGGAGTAAAAATACTTGCATTGAAAATTCAAAACTGAAAACGAAAATGGGTCTTGTCCAAGCGTACGTAACGACACGTACTTCGAGAACAGAGGTGTTTTTGGGTCACGTCCTAGCAATAGCGGAATCTATAACAACTACTAAAAACGAGTCTACTTACTCACTTGCTTAACAACCCAACGAACAAGTTATCGATACAACAGTCGGCCGCCCGTGCTATCAACCACTCATTCGTTGTCCTGATAAGTAAGCAATAATTTCCGATGGTGCACGATTGCACACGTGGCGAATTCGTTCCTCTAACTACTAGTCCGTAATACTACTCTGCCAACCTATGTTGCCTGTAGCAACTCTCCTATCGTAACGCAAATCGTGTCGTACTCGACTGAACAGAACAGGAACCGTCGTCGTAAAACTTCATCCCGAACCAAGCGCTCTATCCTCATCAGTTCTTCCAAATGTGACCAACTACTCCAGTGTTTTGCCAACTATGAATCCATTGAAAATAGTAGCTTGGGATTCAAGAGAAGTGGCCATCAGGTTGACAGCGAAGTCAAAAGCTCTGGCTAAACAAACGGCAAAAGAGAAGTCTCATTCCCACGCTAACCACGGTCTGATAGTTGCTGTAACTCCCAATCCTTTTTTCAAAGCTAAATACTTCCATTTGACTGATTCAGTAATTCTTCTTTAGTGATTCTATTCCTCTTCTTTCACTTTCTCGACATCGTTTTGTCTTACCACCATGTTAGTAGCAGACCCAAAAGCTCGAACCAAGCAAGTGGAAAACGAGAGTTCATTTTTTCCCAACAAGCAGTATCTCTTGGGAGTTGTTGCAGTGCTCAATTCACCTCTCCATTTTTGCTTAGTTGCAGATTTATAGTCAAACAAGATTAATGTTGGTGGAAAGAAGAAGACCTGCTAGATCAACCTGAAAGCACCATGAAAGCACACGCCTTTCGAGGGAAGCGAAAAGATCTTCAGATTCCCTTCTTGATCACGCCGGAATGTCACATCCGAGTGTACGAAATAAACTTGCTAGGGATATTTAGATGTCAACGTACCTGCCATCCACAAGATCTTGGAGAGAGGTAGTGGGAGGATACGTCGGGAGGAACACATATCATTGGAGAAGGAAACGATGCGATGCCTATAAATTATAGTAAGATGGTGACACAATCCGCCGATCATCTATACTATAATCCTCATCCAGCTCTTTATTCAAGGCGGCTGAAATCTCGCAGCCACGTGAAACTCTTTACGGCAAGTCGGGAAAATCTGGCGGAAAGATTATGCTCTTAACGTTCCTGTCCAACACGATATGAACTAGGCGTATACTTCCGCCGAATCGATCGATCGTCAATTTCTCACTGATTGAGCGAGAAACCATGTCGAGAAGGCTAAAAGAACACTCAAGAGTTTGAGGGTCAAAACAAGTCCATCAAATCTAGAGTACAAGATATCCGGATTTGAATAATCACTTTGATGCTCGAGTTCACGGCCTAATTTGATCGTTAAGGATTAATAACAATTCAAGATCTGATGTCACACACCTGATAACATCATCGGTCATCAACTTCGTCCGACAACTCGTGAAATGATCTGACGTTTTGAATCTCCGGACAAGCTTATATGATTTCCGTATATTTAACTTCTCCGCTTTTCTATCCCGAAACGATCTCGCTGTAGTTGTCCGATTAGGGTCAGATGCCCAAAATGGGATTTGGGTGTGAGTCTTCCTACTGAGGAGTTCCACCATTACGCTTGCAAAAATCGGGGTAGTACACGATAGTGCAACCGCAGACATTTATGCATTTAGGTAACTAGGGTGCAACATTTCTCACTGTCGAGAGAACATCGCCACAATTTCAACCAGGTAGGTCGTTACCATCTCTAGCTTCAGAATAAGATGATCCCCATCGTGCCGTTCCAATCGTTAAGAGGCACACACGTGACTCAATCCTATTGCATCAGCGTGCAGTCAAACATTTAATTAATACACCACCGCAGAATTTGGAAAGTGTAAGAACTATGATCAGATGAGACAACACGCCGTTGTCAGAACTTCGTTTCACGGTTAGGCTAGTACCGAAATTGACTAGCTTCTCAGACCAAAAGAAAAATAGGTCTAAGCTCAAGAATAGCTAAGAACTGTGCATGAAGCTTAACGAGGCCAAAGACGTCTCGAAATTCACCAAACCTTGGAAGAACTATCACAAGGTTCAAGAATTAAACATAATACCTCTGAATTAACAGAATGATAGAGAAGAAGGATACAAAGCAGTCTGTGTATGCATGCAGTGACACGATTGGCTACCTTAAAGTGATGCTCTTGAGCAAACCAAAGCTCAATGAGTCCAGAGAAATTCAAAATTAAGCTCGATCTTCGTACAAAGATGAATATGGTAAGTCTTAAACCATTGTACTGAAAATTACAAGGCAGGACAGGTAGGGAACAAGAGCACTGATAAATTGGGCTACAAGCAAGAGGCTAAATTCATCTTTATCGAAAAGCACGTAGAGGCGGAGCTAGGGTTTACCACCGAGTACCAATCCCAGGTAAATTCAAGGAGTCCGTTTATCTAAACAAGTCTGGATCTTCATCATCCAAGCTCAACTACAACAACAGTAATACTCACCACTCCGTTTGGGAATTTGTGAGAATATTCACTGTTGCCGAGGAGTTCCTCAAGAAAACAATTAATGTAGCGAAGTCAACGCCCGAAGGATTCGGTGTAAAGCTGACGGTCACAGCTTAAGAACCTTGACTTCATCGTTGGAGCAAATAAGAAGGTTATCGATAGAACAATCACTGATGACTTGTTCCAAAGATTTACACTGATTGCCTTCAGCGGTAATGAGTTCGGAAACATCGATTTGTTCCTACCAACTACCACTTACTAGTCATCGCCTCGACTAGTACTTACCCGATTTCCCCAAATACGAAATTTGAAAGTTTCAAGTAATCATCACTAAGGCATGACTGTTCGCCAATCCAGGGGGAACACATGTCGCAGAATGATACCACCGTTTCAGATTCCTAGTTGGTCTGAACCCACTCGTACTGCCAAGATGTCCGTTTCCCAAGATTTTCAATGTAGAGCCGACTCTGCCCGCAATTCCTAGGGAACGCATGTTGCAGAGTGGCATCGTCATTACCGATCTACAGCTGGTCTTGACCAGACTTCCCTAAACTGAAATTTCTCGAACACGTTAATTCCCAGTAACACCGACTTTACTCGCCATTCCCTTGGAAGGCACGTCGTAAAGTATCGTCATATGCTGACAGTCGTCCACCCACCAAACACGTCATCAATGAGGCACAATCCCGACACGAGTTTTAGTATTTCATCCCGAAGATGATAATTCAAATAGAGGAAGATTTGCACAATTGTGCCCAATGGCACCAATTTCAAAAGTTATGACATCCAAATGACGTCATAACTGACACACCACTATGGTGACAGAAGATCCTAAGTATGTTCTGAACAAACTAGGCTCTGATACCAATCTGACACGCCCCGACCCCGATGTCCTGTAGACATCGGGGTGGTCACGTGCTGGCCGACACCCGAAGGGTGACGAAAGCCATTTAGAAGGTATAAAACGAGAAATATGAATTTAGATTATACATTTAATAAGTGTTTCAGGAACGTGTTCAGAACATACATCTAATTTGAATTATTACAAGAAGGAATATAAAATTGAATACACAAAAAAGTAGTTCCTACACCGAGAGGACTCGAAGATGTCAGAGCGGAAGTGCCTCGACGCCGGGATTGTATGCCTCGAAATCTAAGCCCTGAAGGGGGCGCAAAACAAAGGTGAGTGGACCAATTTGATATACATATAAGAAAACAGTTATCAACGTACTATCCCCCAAGTTTTATGAAAACACAATTATATCATGATAAACATAGGTTTTCTGAACCTAGAATGCCGTGCAATATCTCATGTCCTAACTCATCATGCAATATCTCAATTCATAATTCGCATATTATAATCATATTCATAGAGAAATAATCGCTAGTGAATGTCCAATATAAACGCTTCAGGCCCCATGCCAGCTCCCCGTCTCTGAGCATACAGTCAGAGGAAACCACACTGCAGGCCCAATGCCAGCTTCCCGTCCCTGTACTCAAAAGTCAGAGGTAACACACTCCAGGCCCTATGCCAGCACCATAACCGTCGCCCGGGATGGACCGGAACCCTATCCCTACATCCCGCAGCGGAAGTGGACCTAAACCGTCGTCCGGGATGGACCGGAACCTTATCCCTACATCCCGTCGCGGTAGTATCGTAACTATCGCACATACATTTATACACTATCAGAACTATCGCACATACATCATTCTCATGCTATCATGCTTTTCATACATGCAATTCTACAATTAAAACATGTGTTTTTAGAAGGGGTCCACTCACAGTACTTAGCCGTCCAGCGCTGCACTGCTAGCAAATCTAGAACAATCCCAAAAGTTGCCCCTAAGCACATAAAGGGTACAACTTAGTCAAACTCTGTTTTAACGATTTAATTTGGGAAAACGGACCTCAAAAACGGGTCCAGAACGTCGAAATTAGCCTAGGAGGGGTCCCGGACGGAACCCGAAAAAGTCAACCTTAAAAGTCAACGTTGACCGTTGACCGGTCAAAGTCAAAGGTCAACGGTCAAAGTCAAAGTCAACCGTTGACCGGGTCAACGGTCAACCGGGTCAGGTCAACGGGTCAGGGTCAACGGGTCAGTCAACCCGGGTCGGGTCAGGGTCCACGGGTCAACGGGTCAGGACTTGGGTTAGGGTTTGGGTTTGGGTCTGACCCACTAGGGTCTTGGGTTCGGGTTTGGACCGGCCCAAAAGGGCATATGGGCTTAAGGTTGCACGGGCCTAGGGCCCTAGTCTAAAGAAACCCAAAAGGGTTTTTGGGTTATAAATCAAACGGGCCAAGGGCCCTGGTTTCTATTTCGGCCCAAGGCTTATAAGCCTTGGGTTTGGGCTTGGTTAAACGGGCCAAAGGCCCTAGGTTTCTCAAAGGCCCGAGGCCTTAATTAATTTAGGGTGCCCTAAACAAAAAAAAATGCTACGGGCTAGGGTACTGGGCTAGGCCCTAACGGGCTTAAAGCCCAATAACTTCCTAACAAGGCCCAAAGGCCTTAACTAATTAACAGAAAATAAAAATATTTAAAATAACTAATTAATTAAAATACTGGGCTGGGCTAGGTTGCGGGCCTAAGGCCCGAGAGGGTCTGGGTTACGGGTTCTGGCCCAAAGGGCCTGGGTTGAGCCTGCCTGAGAAGACAGAGGAACGCCGGAGCTTCCACAGCTCCGGCCGGCTACCTACGGGGGTCCAAGGCTCCGATCTACCTACCAAATTGAAGCACGAAGAGAGGGGAGTGCGATGGTACCTTCGATTCGAAGAGATTCCACCGAAGACGACCGGGGAAGCCTACGGTGCTCACGGATTCGCCGGAGAAGGGTGTACACACCCCCGAGTCGATCTCGACCTAAAACTCACAGAAATTTCCCCAATTAACTTCTAATTTCAAGATTAAACACGAATTGAATGAGGGGGGGGGTCGATTGGGGCTTACCTCGTCGGGAAATTCAAGGGAAACGCCGGGGATTTTCTGGGTTCCTCCTCGGTCGTTGCAGCGTCGTGAGAGAGCGAGGGAGAGAGAGAGGGCGAGGGTGCGCGATGGTGTGCGTGCGTGTCTGTGGGGTGGCGAGGTCGAGTGAGAGAGATAGGGAGAGTGAGAGTTACGGGAGAGAGAGGGTGAGGGTGCAGAGGGAGTCCGAGAGAGCGAGAGAGGACAGAGAAGAGAGGGACAGAGAAGAGAAGGAGGGGACTCGGGGGACCAAAACCAGGTGGGCCCAGTGGCTCACCATTTAAGAAATAAAACAATATTTTAAATTAAAAGGAGGGGTAGGGACTAAATTGAAAGGTTTATAAAACTTTTTGGGATTAAAATGAATAATAGAAAACATTTTGGAGATTAATTTATAGGCTTTAAAATAAATCGAGGGGCGGGCGTGTCATAACGTGCCCCAAAAATGCCACCTGATCTAGCCAGAATTGACATTTGCTGAACTTGGCGTATAATCTATGCTCCCTCAGTTTCTTCAGTACCAATGAAAGATGTCGCATGTGATCTGATTTCGATTTAGAATACACCAGAATGTCGTCGATGAAGACAATGACAAACCGATCCAAATACTGCTTGAATACCCGGTTCATCAAATCCATAAAAGCAGCTGGGGCGTTAGTCAATCCGAATGGCATAACTAAGAACTCGTAATGACCATATCTGGTTCGAAACGCCGTCTTCGGAACATCTTCACTCTTAATCTTCAGCTGATAGTAGCCAGACCGTAGGTCAATCTTAGAGAAAACACAAGCTCCTCGCAGCTGATCAAACAAATCATCGATACGTGGTAGTGGGTAACGGTTTTTAATCGTTACTCGATTCAGCTGTCGATAGTCAATACACAGCCGTAAGGTACCGTCCTTCTTACGCACGAACAACACTGGAGCTCCCCAAGGTGAAGTACTCGGCTGAATGAAACCTTTATCTAATAGCTCCTGTAATTGAATTTTCAACTCTCGCAGCTCTGCGGGAGCCATTCGATAGGGAGTCAAAGATATAGGGTCTGTACCTGGCAACAAGTCGATAGAGAACTCCACGTCTCGATCCGGCGGCAAACCCAGCAAATCATCAGGAAACACGTCAGGGAATCGCCTGACCACCTTCACATCCTCTAAACTGACAGGAGCACCATCATTCAATACCACGTGTGCCAGATACCCTTGACAACCCTTCTGCAACAATTTCTTAGCTCTCACGGCGGAAATAATGCCGTGCCTAACATGACTACGCTCGCCAGTGAATGTGACCACCGGTAACCCCGGCCGATGGAATGTAACCTTCTTCTCGTAGCAATCTATATTGGCTCGATTATAATGTAGCCAATCAGTGCCCAAAATCACATCAAACTCAACAATATCCAGCGGAATAAGATTAGCGGGCATAACCACATCCTCAATCAATACGGGGCATCCTGGATACATCCAACTAACCAGACATGTCTCTCCCCTAGGCATCGACACCTCTAACTCAAATCCAAGGGGTGCAGACTCAGGTTGAGTCAATTGAGCAAATGAGTAAGAAATGACTGAATGAGTAGCGCCACAGTCTATCAATACCCTAGCGAAATGACCAAGTACATTTAACTTACCCATTATCAGATCAGGGTTATTCTGAGCATCCTGCGCTGTGAGATTATGAATACGGCCCTGAGGCTGCTGTCGCCCACCGCGACCTCTACTCGTCTGACCAGCTCGTCTAGGCACACCACGACTCGAACCAACCGGATTAGGCTGTCTAGATGATCCCGCACTGCTCGCTGTAGCCTCACTCTGCTGTGGCTGAACTCCCGGATACCACTGCGATCCGCCAGCAGGATAAGAAGGATACGGGGTGTATCCTCCAGGATACGGAGTATAGCCGCTCTGATAACCGCCTGAATAATACGGATCTGGAGGATATGGATACGGTGCAGCAGAATAAGGGACAACATCGCCCTGATAATGATAGGTACTGCCACGACTCGGCTGACCATATCCACCATGAGGTGGAAACTGCTGAATAGGAACTGGAGGTGGTAGTGCAGGTGGTAGAGGTCTCGGCTGATTCTGAGGACAATTCGCAGCTCGATGACCCATCTGTCCACACGTGAAGCATCCACGAACGCCCTGCCTACACTCGCCAAAATGTCGACTGTTACACCTCCGGCAAAATGGTGCGGAAGAACCACCAGCATCTCGCTGCCTCTGAGAACGCTGACCCCCAGTGAATCTACCTCCTCTCCTCTCACCTGGGGAATTTACACCCCCACTCGAAGAACTCGAGCTAACACCACTTCTCTTAAAACTCTGGGTCTTCCGAGGTCCCTGTGATGCCACTCCTTTACCTTTGTCGTCTCGCCTCGGTTCCTCATTCCCTTCTTCTTTGTCACTATCACTCGGCATGTTTTCTGAATCTTCTATCTGCACCAAAACTACGTAGAAGTCATGATAAGTCTCACAGTGCCTCGTAGTAGCCATCGTGCGCCATTTCTTTCGAGTGCCCAACTTAAATCTCCGAAGCATCTCAGCCTGATTCCTAGCAACCTCTGGGTGGTAACGAGAAAGATCAGTGAACTTTCGGTAGTACTCGTTTGCTGACATCTTTTTCTGCTTTAAACTTGTGAATTCTTGTTTCTTACGATCAAGATACGCGTCTGGGATGAATCGCTTGTAAAATAACTGTTTGAACACCTCCCAGTCCTTGGCCTGTTCTGGTGGCATCTTATCCTCCATCTGTTCCCACCAGGACGCAGGTTCCTTCCCCATGAACCAAGTAGCAGTCTCAACCCAAGTCCCTGCAGCTAAATTACCCTGACTGTGCATCACCTTAAAAGTCCGCTCTATCTGCAGAAACCAGCGCTCGGCACCTTCGTGCCCCTCGTCACCCTCAAATCTCAGTAACCTCAAATTATGCGCACTTTCAAGCGGAGTCCTATGGGAAGGACGAAGGGTAGACTGGATAGCCTGAGCAATAGCATCTCCTAACTGGGAAAAGTCAGGAAAGTTAGGATCAACAGGTGAACGTGGTTCTCGGCGAGGCGGCATCGTTCTGACAGAAAACACCAGAATAATTAGAATATTCACAAGCTATAGAGGACTGCCAAAACCTAGGCTCTGATACCAAACTGACACACCCCGACCCAGGGTCGAAGCGTGCTGGCCGTCACGTGCGAGTGACGTAGCCAAAAACGTCAGCGGAAGTAATTTATGCATGAAATGCAGTAGTGAAAGTCAAGTGAATAATATACATATGATAAAAGGTGATATCGAAAGAAAGTGTGATAGTGAAAGGTTACAGAGCCGATCCTAGGTGCAGTCGTTTAAACAAAACAACATAATTACTAAAGAAACCCTACTTCAGTGGTGGTCTGTCAGAACTGCCTTGATGCCTCGATAGCCGTCCACGTCGTGATTACCTAGAACCTGGAGGGGCGCAAAACAGAAAATGTGAGTGGGCAAAAACAAATACTTTCAAAAATCATTTCATAAAATCCTTAAATAACCCCTCGCTGTAACACAATATAATTTTCCCAGAAAAATAGTACGTATATAAATTTATGTACGAAAACTCGTCTCAGAATCAAAATCAATTATCAAATCTCAATGATAGGCCATGTCGATATACCAATTCAACAAAATCATCATCATCAGTCAGGTAATAAAATCAGAAGTATCCCTAATGTAATGTCAGCTGGAGTCACCTCTAGTGACCTGTACGGCTGAACCTATAGCTCATCCATCATCCTCAATCACTATCAATTATTATCCTGCACACGAGTTGGAACCACCTATCGTGGTCTGTACGACAGGCTAGGTGTATAATATTACGCTCAGTGCTACGATCACGTGAAAGCTGTGCGACGAATCGCGGGTCACCTACGAGTCGGAACCACCTATCGTGGTCTGTACGACAGGCTAGGCACCTGCCTTGGATCCAAGGTGAGCGTACGGTGCGTGAGGTGAACGATCACGTGAAGGCTAGGCCCTACTCTGGCGGAGCACTAACACCCGAGGTGCAGGTGATGAGCTAACTCACTATCTATCATCATCTCAACACTATTATCGAACTTACCTGACTTACCTGGCCGTCCTCAGCATCGGAGCATAGCAAATGCAATTATAATCATATTTATAAAAATATAATTGGCATACGACATGGCGATATAATTATAAAACCATTTCCGTTTATAAATCATGCAAGTTGCGTTTCTGGGAAAAACGCCAATATTATAATATATATATACTGAAAACAAAAGCCCACTCACTGGTATGTCGACGGGTCGTATCCCCCGAGCTTAGAATGAATGCGCTCGTCCTCTGGGTACGCCTCACCTATATGTGAAACAACTGCAAAACCGTCATTTACAGCACATAACCGAACTACGTAATTAACTTTTCATACGAAGGTCAATTTTGGTATTTGAATATACCAACGCGACCTACACGACGTCACGAGCGTCGTGATATTTTTAAAATAATTTTTGGACACCACACGCGCCGCCACGCGCCGGCCAAGGCACGGGCAGACGCGCTGGCCACGCGCGCCTGAACCCTAACGGCTCAGGAATATTCCGTTGGGAATATTTCGTTATCTTCTAACGAATTACGTTAGAAATAACTGACGGCGTGAGGAATATTCCGTCAACTTTGACAGAATGTTCCGTCACCCCTACCTCCAGCTCCGGCGACCGTCGCCGGCGCCGGCGCCGGACTGGTTTTTCCGGCGACCGGATTCCGGCCAAAACTTCAAACCTTCATATCTCACCCATTTTTCATCCTTTTTTGTCCATTTTTCTTCCTATGTGCTCTAAATTTAATGTAGAGTAAGTATATACCTTCAAATCCTGCGAATAACGTCTAGAAATCCGTTAGAAAAATTCTCCAAAATCGGCCTAATATCGAAACCCACGATCCCGACGTCCAAATCGAGCAAATGATACACTCCGAGGCTCGTGGGAAGATTCTAAGATCAATGGTGATTTTGTTTTCACCTAAAACACAACCACGAAGAAGTTCGTGAACAGTAAATTTATAAAAATCTCGGGTTTCCTACGTTCTACGAGATCCCGAGCTAAACTAAAGCTATTAGGATACTTACCAAGTCTCAGGAAACACCAATATAAGGTCCTTGACGTCGATCCGTGCTTCGATCGTGTGTGGTGTGATTGTCCGTACGTTTATGGTGAGGTGGGGAATAGAGGGTTCGAGAGAGAGGAAGAAGACAGTGTGTACGTGTGTGCATGTGTGAGTACGGGTGTGTGTGTGTGTGTGTGTGTTATAAAATCTGAAGCCCATAACCAATTGGGCCTAATTGGTTAGGGCACCCAAGCCCAAAACTAAACCCGAAACCATGTCCGTTCCCGCGTATTCGAGGGTAGAATTGTCATTTCACGTCGAACTATTTTTAAACTCGGAACGGGATGTCACAGAACCCGTTTATCCTTTTTTTACCCATTTACCCCCTTTTCACCAATCTACATGTTTTTTTTTTAACAACTTGAAAATTATAACAGAAAAAATTGTCATAATTTTAGTTTTTTGACAATTAAATACCATTATAGGTACATTTTAGCATGCATTTTTCTATTTTAATCATTTAAGTCCTCATACAATTCCAATAATTAAAATAATAGTTTACGAACGATATTTTTCTGTTACACTCAAGCAAGTCTTTAATTATAATCCATATGATTACAAAGTAAAACTTCTAAAAATAAAAAGTAGTCATTATCTTGAATACTAGATGATTCAAAGCTCCAAAATATTCCGAAATTAAACACTTTCGAACACTAATGCTTTAGGACGTTCAATCACAAAGTCTCATCGACTCGTTGTCACCAAAAGAGGCCTACAAAAGAAACGTATAAATTGAATTATTATGCCATTTAGGAACACCGACACCAATTAGCATGAATCCAACAAAAGTAAGTGATCACAAAATATTTACATTGTACACTCAGTTATCAAAAAATAAAAAAATAAATAAAGCAAACAAAAATGGAGTACCAAATCAATAAAGTTAATATCACCATTCATCAATATGCATAAACAGAAGGTTGACATTCCATGATTTTTCACACGCCCATATGCATAAATTGAATTAGTATCACCAATAACTCCAAAGTACAAAATAAAAATAAAGATTAGTTTTTACCACATTCACATCAGTATCATCACCGAATGAGTAATCTTCAACACGAGGAGTAGAATTTGAATCTTCTTAAATAGTAAAAATTAAAATTAGGCTAAAATAGTAAATTTTTGAACATATACGTAATTTCTATGAAATTTTACAGTAGGCATCTCACATCTGACTCCACAACTAGTCTAGAGAACCCATGAGTGCTTCCTTTGTGCTTGAATGAAGTCGGCTACAGAGTGGACTGATAATCCTACCACTAATACTAAATGAAGACTTTGAATCTACTGTAGATACATGAATAGCCAAAATATCTCGAGCTATATGATGCAAAATAGGATATTTAATCCCATTTGTCTTCCACGGCGACAATATATCAAAATCTTGGGTCCTAGGCAAGACTTTACCCCAAATATAGGTCTAAGTCAGATTGTTCATTACCGATGATAAAATCCATAACAAACTGGTCATAATATGTTAAAGGATCATCAACTCTGAAATTACATGACTGTGATGGAAAATCAGTCGAAGAAGAAGATTCAGAAGATCGAAGCCTAGGTTTATGCTTCAATTCATACTTTTTGACCAACTTAACAACCAAGTCAAAGACTTTCTCAATTTCCGATGGAGCATTCTCTTTATAAATAAGAGAAAAATAATACTCGATCAATTTCTTCTTGAACTTTGGATCCAGAATAGTTGCAAATGCCATAGCACCGTGAATTTTATGCCAATGCTTTTCAAACTTGATTGACATCTTTGTTGCCATTAATTTAACTTCAACATGGTCAGACTCAAACCACTTACAGATTACAATCCTAATCTGATTTGCATTTGAAAAATGAAGATTTGATGTGGGATACTTGATCCCAGAAAATAACTCAGTCACTAGGTGAAAGATCTCCAACTTTTCAGCAATCATGTTAGCCTTCGCCCAATCTTCTTCACTTGGAACATTTTTATATGAGGGCTCACGTTGCTTTAAACAACGAAATACATCTTTATATACCAATGCAGTGGTAAGCATCACATACGTCGAGTTCCACCTAGTTTTACAATCAAGGACTAACTTCGTAGAGAACTTAATTATCATTTGTTGAGCTATCTCAACAAATTTTTCCTCTCTTTTTACTGTCACGTACCAATATGCAACACTATTCTGAATAGTCTCAATACTATCCCTAATCACATCCAATCCATCCTTAACTATCAAATTAAGTATGTAAGCACAACAACGCATATGAAATAATTCTCTGTTTAACACAAGTGAAAGCTTGCAATATGTCACTATATCCTCAATCATGGCATCATTTGTAGAGCAATTATCGGCCTGTCAGAGTCATCGTCGCTCGATCCTGACATTGTTTCTACTATCGTAGGTCCTGTCAACCCTGCCGGGGGTTCATTAGTGAATAAGTCAATTTTGAGTCGCGTCTTGGAATTCTGTTTTAGAACATGCTGCATTGGTACGAACTCGACTTTTGTTTTACCCTTATCTTTGGGTAAATGGGCGTCTACCATGCAGACGGTCACCGAGGGGAATGGATTATAATCGACGACCATCTGTTTCTCTGGAAAATTCAGTTTGCCCTTGTCGATCTAGCTTTGATAGCGTTCGAAACACCACACAGTTGTTGGTCATATGCTTGTTTGAGTTGTGGTATTTGCAGTATGTTTTATCTTTCAATTCTTCGGCCTTGGGAATGTTGTGTCCTGGCCGAAGCTTGATAATCTTTGCGGTTAGCAACTGGTCGAAAATTGCGTCGGCCTTGGTAATGTCAAAGGTATACACCTTCGATGCTTTTGCCGCAGCTTCTTCAGGTGCCGCGTCAATTTTGGCATCTTTAGATTGGGCCAAAGCCTTGCAAATGTACGGCTTATCAATGATAATCTTAATTGCATCTATATTGGCGTACTGGGAGCCTCTTCGGTTGATGCATAGCTGACCGAAGGATTCTTGTATATAGTTCCTCGGGCAGGGGATTTTGAAACCTTCTCCTCTCAGGGTAAGTATTCATATTATTCGACGTGCTGAGCCAGTTCATACATATCTCGAAAATGTGCCCCCAAGAACTTCTTTTTATATTCCAAATCTAGGTCGTTGAGAGCGATTCTTACGAATTCAACTTCGGGGAGAGGTACTTGGCACCAATTCCTGGCCGACTTAAACCTCGTTAGGTACTTCATTGGTGACTCATCAGATGCCTGTGCCATCCTAGCCAACAAAGATACTGACATCTCCATTCCTGGCCGATAGAATTGTTCGTGAAATTTCTCGACCAACTCCTCCCAACTTTGAATAGAATTTGGAGGGAGATTAATATACCACGCGAATGCTGGGTCAGTTAATGAGAAGTTGAACAAGCGTAGCTTGTAATGGTCACTGTTAACATCCTCACATTGTGCGGTAAAATGAGCCACGTGTTCTAGAGAGGATAAAGATGATTCCCCCGCAAACAAACTAAAGTCTAGGATTTTAAAACCCTTTGGGTACTCAAAATGCTCGACATACTTTGGGTACGGATGAATGAATTTGGGAATTTCGGCCCCTTCTTCAAGGCCGAATCAATCATTCGCTAGATCTCTGCGGCACTCACGGTAGGTGCGCCGGGCTCGAATTCATTCGTTGTACTGGTCGATCCGCTCTTTTTCTCTAGATTGATTACTTTAAGCTAAGCAGATCCTGCCTCGCCCGTTGACGTGGATGCTACGTTATGTTTAGGCAGGGATTGTCTCGACCGATCAGTCAATCATAAGTTCTGGTATTGTGGAACAAGAATTCGAGCAATCTGGTCTGCATGGCGCCTTGCCCGCGTACCTCTTCTAGGATTTCTCGTATGTCTCAGCCAAATTTTGTTCAAATTACCGAGATTGTTCCTCCAGTCATCTTCTGAAAAACGACCTGGATGGTGGGTCAGTAGCATCACCTTTGTCCTCATCCCAGTCCTCTACTGTTCCTTCGACAAGATTATCCTTTGTGACTTTAGTAAGGGTCCCTGTATTATGAAGTGGCTCGCCAATAATTATTTCCCTCTCTCGGTGTGGGTCAGGTGTCACGGCAACAGTAGTTTGTGCCTGTGACGAATTTTTTGAACCCGTGTTGTGGATCGCTGATGCGGTGGTAGACTTTCCCATTCCTGTCTTTTTCTTCACTGAACGAGTTTCAACGGGCATAAACTTCGTAGTTTTGGCACTGGGTCCCACTGGGCGTGCCAAAATGTTGACTACAAAAATTACCTAACCTATACGGCGCACATGCCGAGCAATTAGTAAGCTAACTATGTCCTTTAAATGTGTGCGAGGCATGCCAACTCGACGGCTGAGCTCGACCGATGAGTAAAATGTGCTGATGTTGTGTTGATGCGCGCGACTGACTTCTGTGTCCTACAACTGTGGCCGAGAAAGGAACATGTCTCGGCCTCTAGGTCCTCAAGCCTGAAGGCAAGACTACCAATTACAAAGTTCAATATTAAATTCAGCTTTCGGTGTGCCAATGTAGTAACCTAGTAACATCTCACTTCGCCGAGAAGGTTAATGAGATGACCTCTGCCAAAAAAGATTTGAAAATCCTTCTTGACCAAGACTTGGATAGATAATCAGTCGGCCTCGACGCAGTACTGTTTATCCAAACTGAAGGTGCTCCGAGGTCGGCTAATTCTACAGCGGTAGTGCTGTTTATCCAAACTAAAGA
This sequence comes from Crataegus laevigata, assembly GCA_963580275.1. NCBI lineage: Eukaryota > Viridiplantae > Streptophyta > Magnoliopsida > Rosales > Rosaceae > Crataegus > Crataegus laevigata. Next base: position 8,621,987 of record OY756941.1, read on the forward strand.
TACCACTGGTTACCTTCACAGTGCTGTTTATCCAAACTGAAGATGTGTTGGTGAAAAGGAAAATAAAAATCTCAAGAGTGTTGAGATGTTTAACGTTGAGCGAGAAATTGCGCAGGGCAGATTTGTGTGTTGAGTTGGAGGTCCCTTGAACGTTACCACTACCTGTGTATTTATAGGAACTGAACCTCCTTTAATCGAATTATATCTCTACTCGGACTGGGACTCCCTACCCCAATCAAACTTTATCTCGGCCATTTCTCTTTCTGCTAGGACTTTGAACCCAACTCCTCTTATGGCCATGTTCTTCCTTGCTTTCGTATCCTGGCCTCGCCAAGACTCCCTATCGCACTAGGATTCTTCGTCCATCTCACAGATGGACTTTGTTTCCTTCATCTCTGTCTGGGCGAGTCTTTTTCCTAATGGGACTTGGCCGACCTAATCTAGTCGGCCCATGAACCGAATATCTCATCGCATCTTTCTAACTAAGCCTATTGGGCCGAGAAATACCTCGTGCTTGGACCAAACCATCATTTTGGGCCCAAACAAATATCCCTAGCATTACTCCCAACATACGTTTCACACCATCAGCGCATCACTAATGCAATGGCTGCAATCAATCCAACTTCATGAATCAATGTCCCAATCCTCCATGGCTTCTTGTTCTCTCTAAAGCTCTGATGCCTACCTTCGACGAAGAAATGAGCATCGTCCGAGCTCGCTCTAGCTCCCACATGCAGAAGACCCTCCACTGGTTTGACTTCGTCGTATTGTCGTATTGGGCATCGGCAACATGGTGGGTGATGGTGCCTTTGGTCGACTATTTTTTTCCAATGGCTCATTTTTTTTCTTCTGAGGCAGTATAATATTATGTTTTGAATCAACTTGTAAATATTATGAACGAGTGAACTATTGTCATATCAATTTAGATAAATAATTGTGAAATGTGATGACGTTTCTAAGATTATTCTCAGGTTTCAGTTTAAAAGTTTAACGATAGATATTAATCATATTATTACATTCTTAAGTTTTCTTTGAGTGCTCTTTTGCTTCGTTTTGTGTAATAATTTCTACTTGTTAAGGCGTATAAGGATTCGTGACACATTCATCTGCACCCTCCACTCTAATCTCCATCGGTTCTTTTCTCCCATTTGGTTAGGGGTGGGCGCGGTTCGATTTGGTGCGGTTTTGAGTGAAATCAAAACCAAAATCGCAAGTTTTTGCGGTTTTGTTCGGTGTGGTTTTGAAGCCAAAACCGAAATGAAACCAAACCGTTTGGTTCGGTTTAGTGCGGTTTCGGTTTGGTTTTTAAGAAAAAAATGTACAATTTGTAATTTAACATATTAATAAGCATTTCCCAATAGTAATAGGAACAAGACATTTGTTATGTAAACAATTAGTATGTTGCATGCAGTTGTGATGTTAAAACATGTTTGTGCAACAAAAGGGTGTCTCTTACAATGTTTTTCATAAAACAAGTTGAACAATTTTAAATTCATTAAACATGAGCAAAACTTTCATACTAGAATATGTGATATCATGCTTCAAATGAGTGGACTTTATTAGATCATTGTTCGACTCTTGACAACAAGATTAGTCCACCTTGTATATATATGTGTGTGTGATGGTATAAAATAACAAAGGTTCTTCAATTTAATGAACGAAAGAAAGTGATGAATGATAATATTCTAGTGTGGTTGATTCCACATTAAGTGTATGGATTCTAACAAATGACCAATTAAAACATGAAATCTAATATAGACATTTAATTAAATGTTTATTAATATTTGCGGTGCGGTTCGGTTTTGGTACGGTTTTCAAAAGCCAAAACCAAACCGTTTTCTATGTTATGGTTCGGTTTCAAAACCAAAACCGTTTCAAAACCGCAAAACCAAACCGTTTGGTGCGGCTCGATTTGGTTCATATTTTGGTTTCGGTTTTCGATTCTAAGTGCCCACCCCTACATTTGGTAGCCCCACCTAGTAGGGTTTCATATCAAAGCTATGACGTGGACCAAAGGCTGCCTTGAGAGAGCCAGAGTAGATCCGGCCTGGAAGGAATGGAAGAATCGTGATTTGCCACCGATTGTTCTTTAAAAAAATAAAAGTCAGAGGAGGTTCACTATGGAGGAGTTGATAAAGAGTACTGCTACAGTTGACATCTAGTTGTACCATCTTTCTAATAAAAATGAGGTTGTCCAATGCATACTAGTCGCATTTCTATTTTAAAAAAGTATAAATAGATGGTAAAAATAATTTATTTTTTTGTTGATAAACAATGACATCATCTAGCTACAAGAAGAGAAGAAAGTTTTAATTGTGATGAGAACATGAATGGCACACTACGTATTTTTATATAAGTGGTGAAAAATTTTAATTTTTAAGTTATTGACCAATTAACACACATATCCTACAATTTATGTAGACATACGTTGTGTATCGTTTTGTGTGACAGTCACACTGAAAAATATCTCTAAGAATACTATAACCTTTGCCCAAGTGCAAACTTCCAGACCAAAATTTATTCACTGCTTTGGGGGGATTATTCCAAAAATATTATGATCCGGCATGCATGATTGTTGCTGGTTGAATATTATATATTTAAATATGGAGCTCGTCGCTCCTTGGAGAACATAAAATAATTTGCGTGGAACTAGTTCACGATAATTTAATATTCAAATTTTTTTTTCCTGTGAGCTACTGCAGCTAACAGAATTTTTTTTATTCTTTCGGTAAGAATTTTGAAAATTTATGAATCGAGTCTGTTTATCGTATATTGTACGATCAATTTTTTTAAAATATTATTTATGTTTAATTTGAAATAAATAAATTTTTAATTATACAATATACAATAAATAAACAAAATTAAAAAATCTCTAAAATCACCAAAAAAAAATCCGACATGATCCGAATTCTTACTGCGGTATCCACAAACATTTTGTTGGTACGTCAGCGTGGTGTTTTTTATTTGGTAGCATAATTGGGAAGTGCGCTGAAGCTGAGCACCTAGTACCACTACCAACAACCATAGTAAGGTAGGATTGGTTTTGGTTCCCTAGGGGTGGTCCACAGTATAGTGGCCTAGTAGTAGGGTTTTCCAAAAGTTTAAATACTGCTTTTTTAAGTAGCAGAGATCATCTCAAATATTAACACGAAAAATTATATTTTTTAGAGAGTATTTAGCATTTTTTTTCCTTTTTGGCTGGCAACGAAAAGCAGTTAGTGTTTTAAATATTCACAAATTGTCTTCAAACATTCAAAAAGTCAAAGATTGATATGGAGAAGCACCCAGATTCTTGCCGGATCCACTCTCTGGGGATCCTAGTGATCCCGTAATTTTGTCTATTCATTATATATCGTACGGTCAGTTTTCGTTAGGTACTATTTATATTTGAATTTAAAAATTTTAAATTAAAATAATTTCTGACTGCTCGATATACAATGAACGAACATAATTGTGGAATCCCTAGGGAATGGACCCGACGAGCATCCTGATTCATGGAAAAGAAAGTAAAATACAAACTTCACCTTATATTGGTCAAGATATAAAAAAATTATTGAATATCAATAATAATATTTATAGATTTACTACATAAATTTTGCTGTACCAACCACAAGTTTCCAATTTTTGAATTCTTTTTGAAATTTTTTTCACTAATTTTGACTAAATGAGTAGATATACCAATTCTATTGTAAATTTCCATAATCTTTTGAGAAAAAAAAAATATTGATTTATTCATTTATATTTTTATAAATTTATACGTTGATATTTCTATTTAGGGGTGTGACATCTACCCACTCTATTTTACCTTTCACACACTATTTTAATTTTCAACTGTTAGATCGAATAAATTTAAAAAAATCAACAGACAAAAATTATAAAAAATATATAAAAAATAAAATAAAGTATATAAATAGCACAACCCTTCTATTTATATCGATGTTTTAATCACTAAATATATCATCCAAACAACATACTTGTTAGTCCAAACTGGAGACGCGGACCATTTCGTGGTATTCAGCACGGGTCCCATCAAACATTTCTGGTCTCCAAAACCAAAAGTAAAAAAGTAACAATAATTTTCACCTAATCCATGGCGAAGTCAGAGTTGGGAAATATCCGTTTAATAAATTTTTTATTCTAAAGGTACGCAAGAGATATTTGCTAAGGACATTTTTAAGAGGAACGAGCATCTGTAATCTAATTTGGTTTTAATAAACGTGTTTATCAACGTTTAAGTCACATTATCAATTTTATGTCATTTAATTTATAAAATTATGGGTACAAATTTTGTCTCATGGCATTATATTTTTGCAAATTCAGCTTAAATCATATATTTACAGGGACCACTAGTTTGTCATGTTAAAAGAAAATTACAATAAGAAATTGAAGGAAAAAAAATAAAAAGTTGGTGAAATGTCTTCGTGTCATAACATAATTTAATAAGTAAAAATAAAGGGGTCTTTTTCACGTGATCGTCAACATGAGAAGGCCTTTGTTTCACGTGAGTTGCAATAGTGCAGCAACGTCGTCAAAGACGGCGACCGACAAGCTGTGGTCAAATGGCGGTGTTGGGGGGCTGGATCCTCGATGATTACATTTTTCCCAAGGCATTGAAATATGAGAGGGGTTGGAGCCGATGGACCCTCTTCACTTTAGCCTTTAGGAACTTTCTACAATTGACAAGTTTTCATCTCCCCTTAGGTTTCTTTTTTTTTCTTTTTTTTTTCTCCAATAAGTAAACGGGTTACACTATTGAGATACTTTGAATAAATTAGAGTACATATAAAATACACCGGTGTTAAAACATTGTCTCAATATATCTTTCAAATTCTTGAGGTCATTGCTTCAGATGTTGTTTTACCGGTGTGAATTCAACGGGTTACCTAGTTTTAGAATTATACTAACCTAAGTACTCCATCTCCATAATTACATATGAGAATATATAAAGTAAAGGGAAAAGTGCATGACCGAAGAATTGTGTGAAATAAGTGATTTTATCTAGTTGAGATATTCTTGATTATAAGGAAAAAAATGATTCCCTCTGGAAAGAAAGAAAAAAGTAGTTCTTACCGTCTTGTTTTAATGATTTACAAAAATTTGAGTTTTGTTCAAATTTTCAAATAAAATACTTCATGCCAGGCTTTCTGTGTTAACCCTCATTTCTTTTAATTTAGGACAAATTTATAATTTGGACGTTTGTAACTTCTACTTTAATGGAAAAAATGTAATTAGAAAATTTTTGATAATAAAAGCAGTGTAGAATATATCTATTTCAAAGCATTTTACATCTTCAAAGAAATGCTATAATACTTATACTATAAAAAAAACTACTGTCTTTTTCAATTTTTTTTCAAAGGCACGAAAAGAAAACATTGATTATTGTGATATTTTACATCAATGAGGGCAACTTCACGATTGGACCTGCAAAGTGGCGAAATAGTGTAAGCAGTCATAACTAATTTGAAGGTTTTTTGTTTTGTTTTTTTGGTAAAGGTAACTAATTTGAAGTTGTTAGTGGACTTTAGGGGTCTCATTAAATTGCAGCTTTTTACATAGGGTGGTGATACATGCATTAAATTTGTGCACTGGATACGCACGTACCAGATGACATGATACATCCTACACCATATAAACTTTTATTGGTGTCACATTCACAATTATTAACCAAATTCTAACTTGAATTAAAATACAAATTTGATTGCTCATACATCATTTAGTGCACAAATTTGATATATCCAATATTATTATTTTTTTTTAATTTAAGGACCATTTTTCTTTATCAAAATATATTTTCACTTTAAAGTTAGGGAATAAAAATTGTATTGTTAAAATAAAATATCAAGCGCAATGACTGCTTGCATTAAAAGATTAGCTGAGTCAATAATGAATATTTCAATTCCTACTATAACCTCACTGGTTTTCAAAAAATAACAATGTTTATCCTTTTATACTACACACATTTTTTTCTATTAGAAATGAAATCCTCACCATCGCCTACCACTGCAAATACTACCACCAACATTGTTGTTGCCTCTGTCAGTACTACCACCACCGCCGCTTGGACAGTGTAACCACTGACACCACTGTTGCCACCACCGCCACAATCCACAAATGCCACCATTGCCACCACAACCACTGATGGGTTGGGAATGCAAACTAAAAGCTGAAAATCAAATACAAAAAAAATTAAAAAATTAAAAATTGAAATGTATTTCAAACGGCACCTAAGGCTGTGTTAAAATTTCAGTAAGTGAAGGATTCCAGCCCCTCAAATATGACAACCTAAATTGTACTTGTAATATTGCTTTTGAGTCACATGAATTGTATTTCCACATCTTATTATTGAATTTATTCCCCTTTTGTATTATGATTTGCCTTTTCAGTACCAATAATCTTGTGCTTATTTTTTAAATTCAATCAATGTGATCCAAATCAATGTCACCTTGACGATAACTCCGTCCAATTTTCTCTCATGTATTGTCAAGTCAGTCAAACAAGTCCAATTTAGAAATAAAAAGTAGGTCCATAAAATATAAGAAAAATGCTAAACAAATTAAAAGAAAAATAAGACAGGTGAGATGCACCCATCATATGTATGTGCAATTGTGCATGAATGGATGTTATTAGGTACCAATCATTTGTTGGGTGTCGGGGAGAGCGAGTGATACGGTCTAATCCGCCCCATAAATACCAAGACTTAGACAAGATAGCCACGCAGTTTGAGAATTTAACAAAACGACAAGAGAACCAAAATAATGCGTAGAGAGGATTTGGAATTTGATCGGTTTTTTTTGTTCTTCCACTATTATTAATTATTATGCATGCAGCCCATCCCGTTTCAAAGTCTTTGTTTCTTTCATAAATGCAAATTTCATTTGATTCGTGTTGGTTCATTCAACTTTGGGACCATATAATTGAAGAGAACTGTTATTAGCACTTTAAAATTTTTATTTTATGTTCTTCACAAATATATTTTTCTTTTTAATTATAGGTGGAGTGCCAAATGAGATTTTTGATAAGATACTAACAATTTCCGTAATTGAATTACTGATGGACAACAATTTATATGACATAGATACACCGATACGGTATCATTCTATGTTAATGAATTGAAAATATGTTTATGTCTTTGTTCACATATAATTTTGTTGACACGAAACTTCACATAGCCGTATAACCGTACAATGTATGTTGTTCTCTTACCCGTACACAACGACGGAACACAAACATAGACACTATTATTGTTCTTTTTTTTTTCCTTAATGTCTTTATTTGGGAAGGAATTTCATCCCTTCTCTTTGTCACCTTTTGTACTTTTTTAGTCCCCTTATATTTTGATTTATTCAAATTCAATAACTAAACAAAATGAAGGAATTGTATAAGGTGAAAAGAGTAGTGCATAAATCATTTCGCTTTCATAATAGGTAATATAAAACAATAATTGATCAGTCGTTGATAAGGACATTCACTAACTACACTATCACCTCATTAACAACTGATTAATAGCTGTCAAAAATATCTAACATTAACTAGTTATTCATTTACTACAACGTTAATCGCTCTTTTAAACAGACTGTATTATATTTTATACAATCCGAATTGTTCATTCGTAAGGTTATCACTCATAAATCATCCTCGTCAAACTCGAAAATTGTTGAGTTATTTACCATGACTTGATATATAAACGAACCATAGCTTTGGCAAACCAAAAATAAAAGCAGTCTCATACCGCCCGTGGGTCTGGCATCTTGAATTCCCGGCCCGTGTCATACTCTCATCTGGTTGAATAATTTGAATAATAATTAAGGTGGTCTGAATATCCACATCCTAGCTAGTTGATGACACTTAGAAGTTATCACCAATAAACAACTTGTATTAGACGATGCCAACCAATAAACAACTTGTATTAGACGATGCCAAGTTGACCCAAAGAAAAAATGCAAATGCAGTCCATCTATCTTGGTACAATTATTTGATTTTCCGCGTGTATCGACAAACATTATTTAATTAAATCGGTAAGGGTGATTAATCGGGACAGGGCAAGTAGCCTGCTCCATACAATACGAGGTCGGTCTGTGAGTTATTGACCAACTGTATATTCCCAGGGGTCGATTTCATACAGCTGCAGTTTATTTAGGATTTAATTATTTCCTTCCTCAGAAAAATGAAAACAATTATGCCAATATTGCAGAGTTTGTTGGAGAATGTATAGTCCCGTACGAGATATATGACAAAATAATATGTAATTAATATGTGAAAGATTCACAGCTAACGTATCTAAAGCCCTTGGTGTTGAACCACATCAATCAATAAATTATTAAGTAGGGACAATATAGCTAAATTGGTGGTGGAACATGTTGGGCTGAAAAAATTTATCAGAGTTTTAATTTTTTTTAAACATAAATATTCATACTTCATACTCAGGCCATATATGTGGAGTAAAAAATAATCTTAAAAATCTTAGAGTTGACATGTGACCTTTTACACACAAGTGATGAGAAAGTCCTCATTAAATTGTAAAGGCCCACATTTGTTCCAAGCGCAGTTTAACCTTCAAAAAGCTTGAGCTACTAACTATGAGTTTTCCAAGCTCCGCTTCCAATGCAAGGAGATAAGACTAGGGAATTAAAGATAGAATTAATAATTAATCCCTATCTTTAAGCTTTCATTATTGAAGACCAACTAAATCATGCACCAAATCACAATTATACCCAATTAGGATGCTACGAGATAATTCCAAGACATAATTTAATTAATAATATCTTCGGAATAATTCTCTCATCATCCAATGGTTGACATGACTTGACCAACTGGCTAATGACACAAGGCAAAATCTCTCTCCCCAGGCCAGTACATCTCCCCATCAATGCTCCATTGTACACCAAATTTTGGTAAGCTTTTGATATGCAATTAAGTCCTAAACTTTCTCTCTTTTCACAGAAACTGATTTAGGCATTGGAGATCCATTGACGGTTGACCAACAAATTCGTAAGACTGAAGATGATAGATTTTTGCTACTATAGTATACAAGTTTAACTGTACATTTAAGGACTAAGAAACTACTAAAATTTTGATTGTTTGGTAATTTGATATTAGATCAAAAGCAATAGCTATGTTGCGTTAATCCTCGTAGCTTTTGTTGTTGATTTAAGCCTGTTTTACATTCGTCTGTCTCAGCTTATACTTCCTCTGAACTGATATGGTCAGTCTTAACTTGCTATTTTTTCATACCAAATTGCAAATGGTTTTAGCGGGACATCACTGCAGAAGCAGGCAACTGGATATTGCTTCAATAGTACGCAACAAATTTTCGTAAGCGAACCAAACACTGCATTGCTAATGGGAGATATCATACTCCAAAGTCTTACAAGTGCTAGCAACAAAAGGAGCAAAAGGGTTAAGAACCTGTCTCCTCCTCTGAAGAAGAGTCTCATTTGGAAACTTTAGAATATTTTGGATGTGAATAGCAGCTTCATTTGATGCGATAACGAGAACAAGACAGAAATTCAGGGCAAAAATAATAAATGAAGACCTAAGAAGACTTGCAAAGAGACTTTAAGAAAAAGACATGGAGCACTTGGAGCTAATAGAAGACTTGGCGCAAAACTTAGCCCAATAGTGTTCTAAGATTCATATAGCCGACCTTACGTAGTGGAATAAGACTTTCTTGTTCTATTTTAGATGAATTTGATGTCTTTTGGGATGGATGTTTGATGCATTTTATGGAGCTAAGAAAAGGATTAACTTGCCATATTTTAATAGTTTTGTGCATTGTGATGAGAAGAAAGTAAATTTGGAGGGATTTAATTTGGATGTGTTTGTGATTATATTCCATATTTAGTTTTTAATAACTTGGGTATGTATATTATAGATAGGTGGAGTTAAAACTTAAATGTTGTTTATCTGAGTGGAATGTCATTTCTCTTGTTCGCTTGGACTCCATTTTTACACTCCAATGTATACCATGGAAGCCAAATATGATTTTCAGTCGGACCCACAGATTTTATGAGATTTAACTTTTACGATACATTGAAGAAGAGAAATGTTTTCTTTCCAATTTTTTTTTTTTTTTGGTCAAAGAAGAGAATTTATTGCAAACAAACACACAATACACAAATTTACAATCAAACAAAGGTCCAACAACTCCTATAAACAACTAAAAAGGTGTTGAAAAAAAAACAAAAAAATAGAAAAATAAAAAAAGCCCAAAGGCCAAAACCGAAAGAACATTCGAGAAGCATCCACCATTTTCTTCACCACCGATCCAAAGAGCTTCCAGCCAACAGATTCTCTGACCACCGTCGATCATCTCCTTCTTAGACGCCTCCTGCGCACAACCATAAGCAATAGGTAATTGACATCCAAATGAAAGAGGCCAAGTACCAGTGTGAAGCTCAGAGAAATTCCCGAGCAACACTGTCAGAAACAGTAGACACCAAGAAGAACGTGGTGGTGTTGGAAACACCCAAGCCGATGAGAGCACCAGAACTCTACACACGAACTCTACAGAGAACATGGCTGAAAATCGAAGCAAGGAAGGGCTAGTAAGAGGAAAACCCACAAGGACTGAGGAATTGGATAGGCTGAATTGAAAATTTGGGAGAACCAGTAGTATATGCAGGGAGAGCAGAAGGAGAAGAGGACCCAGCAACCGACCCCAGCCAAAGCTAAGGCTGGTGTCACCGGAAGTGCTTAAAACTGAAGATCTCACTGAATCAGTGAGGAAAACTCACTCTAGAGAGAAGAACTCTCACTTCGGAGAGAACATAACTATTAATTGTTATCTTTCTTTCCATGTACATTAAAAATTCTTTACATTTGCAATTGTTGACAAATTATCTATTTGAGTGAATGCAAATGTTTTAAATTAAATTAAAAAAGGAAGAGACATACGAACATGCGAGCTTTAAGTAAGAGGTATTACACTTGACTTTGGTTAATAGTGAATTTGTATCAATTATTATGACTGACACATTGTATCGCTTAACTCAATCTCTCACCTCTTGGTATAAATAATCATTGTGTTAAAAAAAAACTGATCTGGAATATTCTCTTAACAAAACACACTATACAGAAAATCCTCTACATTATCCTAACCCAACTGATTAGAAAGAAGAGCCTTATAAACAACTTGGGGAATAATAGGCATCCGCGACAAAATTTGTAGCAAGAAAGAAAGTTAAGGTGATACTAGAGAACCTTGAGAATCATAAAAAATTAGTGTGATGAGTGTTGGTCAGTCTAAAATTATTGTGAAAACCTAAAAGTTGAAAGTGGAAGAAACTTATATCTTTTTGTATCATTGACATGATAATATACCTTCGCCATGCATGTAAATTCTTTCTTTCTAAAAGTTGACGTCCTCCCTTGCGTTCTTTGGAATATAAACAAAATGTTGCATTACTTTTTAACTTACGTGTAGAAACTAGAAACAACAATCCTGCTACAAACCAGACGAATACTGTCCACGTTCATGCTGTAGCACTCAGCATCAGCAGCCGTCTTAGTTGCTGTCCACTGTAAAATATTACTAATAAAATATAATCCTTGAATGCATGGATCTCTAGTAATCATCAATTTAAGAAAACTAGAAAGCCAATATAAATATTAGAGCATGATAACAAGAAGATCAAATTATAAAGAAGAACAGAAGTAAGCTTTCGAAGAGAGAGAGAATGTAGAGAGAGAAACTGTATTTTCCATTATGTCCAACAATTACATCAGAACCTATATAAATACAATGACACATAACTGACTTCTAGAATCTCCAATACATTTGTGACACCTGGCAATGTAAAACAATACTAATCTTTAATCCTAACATTCCCCCTCAATATTATGCGGGGCATTAGCTAGCATAAGATTGGTACAATGAGAACTAAACAATGGAGAACAAAGACCTTTTGTAAGAATATCAGCGACCTGCTCTGAGGAGTTAACAAACTGCAACATAATAGAGCCTTGCTGCACTCGTTCCCGCACAAAATGACAGTCGATTTCTATGTGTTTAGCTTTAGAATGGAGAATGGGATTGGTTGCTAAAGCCATTGCTGATATATTGTCACAATGGAGTAAAGGAGTTGTGGAAGGAGATAAAGACAGATCCTGGAGTAACTGCTGAAGCCACACAACTTCAGCAGTGGTAGTGGCCATTGCTCTATATTCTGCCTCAGTGGAAGAACGACTAACGGTGTGCTGTTTCTTTGAGCTCCAGGAAACTGGATTATCACCGAAAAACACAACAAAGCCAGTGGTTGAACGTCGGTCATTGGGATCCCCGGCCCAATCAGCATCTGTGTAAGCCCGGATATCCAAAGTACCAGGTTTAAAACACAAACCAAGATGCAGAGAACCTTTGAGATACCTCAGGATGCGTTTGACAGCAACAAAGTGACTATCAAGAGGTGAATGCATAAACTGGCAGACCTGATTTACAGAATAGGCAATATCAGGGCGAGTAAACGTCAAATACTGCAAAGCTCCGACGATACTTCGATAAAGACCAGGGTCATGAAATGAAATACTACCATGATTCAAGAGCTTTTGATTGGGATGACAGGGAGTGGCACAAGGCTTACTGTCAAACATATGAACCTTATGCAGCAAGTCCTTGATATATTTAGACTGATGAACAAACAATCCTTGAGAGTGATACTCAATTTGCAGCCCAAGAAAGTAGTGTAGGACCCCTAAGTCCTTCATATCGAACTCCCTGGTTAATTGATTTATCACAGACTGAACAGTAGCATCATCATCACCACTGAGGATAATATCATCAATATACAACATCAACACTACAAGAGAAGAACCATCACGTTTGACATATAAGGAAGGATCTGCATAGGATGATTTGAATCCCAAACTAAGAAGGAATCTCGAAAATCTTTCATTCCAAGCACGAGGTGCTTGTTTGAGGCCATACAAAGATCGTTCCAATTTGCAGACAAAATCGGGATGAACCGGATCAATAAACCCTTGTGGTTGAGACATGTACACCTCTTCAGCAAGAAAACCATGCAGAAAAGCGTTTTTAACATCTAACTGCTTAAGTGTCCAGCCCTTTGTTGCAGCCAATGAAAGCATTAACCTAACAGTAGTAGGCTTAACCACGGGGCTGAAAGTTTCATAATAATCGAGGCCAGCCTCTTGAGAGAACCCCTTGGCCACTAAACGAGCCTTATACCGTGCCACAGATCCATCAGGATTTCTTTTGACCTTATATATCCATTTGCAACCCACCAAGTTCTTATGAGAAGGGAGAGGAACAAGAGTCCATGTTTTCTGTTTAATAAGAGCATCCATCTCTTCTGTCATGGCTTGTCTCCACTGAGATGATCGAACAACAATACTAAAAGACTGAGGTTCCTTGACAATGTCTTGATCCTTGACAGAGTTGTGCACAACAGCAGAAAACACTTTAGGTTTGAAAATCCCGGATTTGGACCTTGTTTGCATAGGATGAGTATTCAAACTGTCCACAGAGACTTGATGCAAATCTTGAACTTGAGAACTTGTGACAGTAGGATGAGACTCCGAGGGCAATAATGAAGAAACAGAACTTGAAGCAGGATTGCCTCCAGTAGGACCAAGATCACCAAGTTGCTGAAAATCAGACTGAGTAACCACAGGAGGAGAAGATGGTATGTGTGGAAATGGAATAGGAATGGGTGGAGGATGATGAAAGACAGTAGGATGAGGTATGGAAACTGGACTAGATGCAGAAGAGACAGTAGGATTGAAAGAAGAAGACAGACCAGATGCACTAGGAAAGATAGATTCATCAAACACAACATGCCTAGAGACAATAAGTTTATGATCTCTTATGGCATAACAAATATACCCCTTATATTGAGCAGCATACCCCAAAAAAATACACACAGTGGTCTTAGGATCAAGTTTATTCGTTCTATAAGGTTTTAAGGAAGGGTAACAAGCACAACCAAAAACCCTTAAGTGATCAAGGGTAGGTGGGAATTTATACAACACTGCAAAAGGAGATTGCATTTGTAACACAGAAGTAGGAAGTCTATTGACAAGATATGCACTGGTAGCACAAGCATGAAACCAAAACAGAGATGGGAGAGAAGCTTTTTGAAGTAATGTAACAGCAGTTTCAACAAGATGCCTATTTTTCCTTTCGGCTAAACCATTTTGTTCAGGGGTGTATGGACAAGATTTTTGATGGACAATGCCTTTGGTGGTGAGAAAATGATGAAATCGAGTGCTAACATATTCCCCTCCACCATCACTTTGTAAAACTTTGACAGTTGCAGAAAAATAATTTTGAATATAGGCATGAAACTGAACAAATATGTCAAAGACAGCAGCTTTATTAGTCATGGGAAAAAGCCATGTATATCGTGTACATTCATCAATAAACGACACATAATAGGAATACCCTTCTATAGACTTGATAGGAGACGGACCCCATACATCTGTGTGAATGACCTCAAAAGGAACAAAGGATTTGGAAGCCATTACAGGAAAAGGTAACTTGGTGAACTTGCCTTGGAGACAAGCAGTACAAGTTTGAGATGGGGAGTTACAAGGGGAAGTAATAGCAGACTTACTAAGAGCTATACGAATAACAAAATTGGTGGGATGACCCAATCTGCAATGCCAAAGAGAATCATCTATTTTCTGTCCAAGAAAAGCTGCAGGAGTTGTCTTTGGTGATTTGAGAAGAGGAAGAGGATAGACAGCTTGGTTACTCAGTCCTTGATAGAGAACCTTGTTGGTGACCTTGTCCTGGATACACACAGAAAATTCATCAACAATACACCTACAATTGTTATCTTTGCATAATTGATACATAAACAGTAAGTGCTGCGACAATTGTGGAACATGTAACACATATTTTAACTCAAGAGTATGAGAAGGAGTAGCTAAACTAGCTTGACCAATATGTGAGATGTGTAAACCTTCACCATTAGCACCAGTCACAGTTTCTGATGAAGCATATGGAGTAGCAGCATGCATATTTGACAAATCGGATGTCATATGATTAGTTGCTCCCGAATCCAGCAACCAATACTCTTGTGTAGGGGCTGAAGGAGAGAAATTAGTACGGGCAGTAAAAGCAGCCTGCGAAGAATTTTGATGAGACATCACTCCATTAGGAAACTGTGAAGAAGACATCATATTGGGATGCTGCACTGGAGATGAAAACGAAGGTGAAGATTGAAGATGTGGCTGCAAATGTGGAGGAGGCGGAGGATAGGAATGCTGCTGAAACATCATAGGAGATGAGGAGAAATTATGAACAGGTATAGATCCAGTATTGTTCCTGTCAAAGCAAGTGGCAGCTGTGTGACCTTTTCTGTGGCAGATTTGACAACCATTCTGAAAGCAATTCAAAGCTACATGGCCCTTTTTATCACAAATTTGACAAACAAGCAGTGGTTGAAAAGATTGTCCCGAAGCCATTTGAGATGGAGAATTCTGAAACTGGGAGTGTGATGGAAGAGAGGGCTGAGCAAAGTGTTGATATCCAGAAGTTTGTTGAAAACCACCATGAAACCTTTTCCCCTTGCCCTTGTTCTTAAAGTTTGTTGTAAGTTCCAGAACCAGTCTGAGACACAAAAGCAACAGGACCAGTGGAAGATGAAAATGGCAATTGTTGAAACTGAGCCATTGGTGAAACTAAAGAAGCATGAGAACCAGGATCATAGTTGCCAGTATAGGGAAGAGAATTGGAAGATCCACCGAGATCAGAAGTGGTATGGGGAGTATTAGCAAACATGGCTGCCATTAAATGTGGTTGTTTAAGACCTTCTTCCAAAGTAGACTCTTCTGCCTTCAACTGAGACCGAAGTTCCTTTAAGGACACTAAACTTTCTCTGCCCCGAATCACAGACTTAATGGTATTGTATTCTGTAGGTAATCCTCGTAAAGCCACAATAACAATATCTTCATCAGAGATCACAACACCAGCAATAGCTAACTGATCCCTACATTCTTTAATCCGCTGCAAGTAAGCATCAATAGATTCTGTCCCTTTCTTAATGTTCTGCAGATCAATCTTCATTTGAACAATACTAGTACGAGTCATATGAGCAAATCTTTCTTTCAAATTATTCCACATATCACTGGAGCGTTGACATCCAATAACACAAGATAATGCAGCAGTAGATAGGGTAGCAGTTATCAATGTCATAAGAGCTTTATCATGAATTGTCCAAATTTTATAGGCATCAGTCAATGAAGCATTATTGACAATGGACTCATCATCAGACTCCAACTCAGGATATTGCTGAGGACACGGGATGGATCCATCAACAAAGCCCATAATACCATTGCCTTCTAGTAACAAAGAAAGCTGGAAATTCCAAGTAACATAATTCGAATCATCCAATTTCACAGTCATCGTGTTTCCAACACTAGGTATAAGCGAAGAAATTGGAGATTGAGTGAGGGCTAATTGAGCAGCAGTAACCATAACGAATCAACAGGAATCAACAGATCAACAATGAAAACAATCGACTAAGAAAGAACACCCGAAGAAGCACGTAGCAAGAAGTATCAAGAAACAACCAATGTTGATAGACAAAGAGCGTGTAAGTATCAAGACTGAGAAATCGAAAGAAAATACCACAACAGCTGCAAAGATCGATCAATCAACACAAAGAAACGCCACCGACTTAGGGTTTTGGAAAGCAACACAGCACTGAAATTGCGATCGACCAGCAAGAAACATCTGATTGCAGATATCAGAATCACCACGACGGACGACGACGACGATGACGACTACGACGACGAGCGGAAGCACAGGAATCGATAATCAAAGGTGTGAACCATGGATGGCGATGATACCATGATAACAAGAAGATCAAATTATAAAGAAGAACAGAAGTAAGCTTTCGAAGAGAGAGAGAATGTAGAGAGAGAAACTGTATTTTCCATTATGTCCAACAATTACATCAGAACCTATATAAATACAATGACACATAACTGACTTCTAGAATCTCCAATACATTTGTGACACCTGGCAATGTAAAACAATACTAATCTTTAATCCTAACAGTTTCCAGTTAATGGAGAAGCTTTTGAGAGAATAGAATGGTTTGGCGTGGAATATTGGGTTTTGAGTACGGAATAGTTCAAGCACCGATCGGACCTGCTATATCAGGACCGGAACTTCTTGCTGCTGTTTCTAATGCTGGTGGACTCGGTTTCCTCAGGCCCTTGATTGGGTAGGCTAACCTTCTTTCCTTATTCCATTTTTGTTTCCCTTTTTTTGTTGTTCTAAAGTTGCAGTTCGAAAGTAAGTTTTCTTGATAGTTTTACTTAATTGGCAAATATATGATTGCTATATATTAGCCTAGCTATTGAGAGGAATTAAATGGTTTGGAACATATATTTGTGTGTTGTGACTGTTGTCCCTGCAATTAGTAGTACCCTAGTAATTGGTAAGCCGATTTTCTTTGGATAAATGAACACCTTGCTTTGTTAAAAACTTAAATTCTTAAACTTTCAATTCACCTTTTAGAGATCAGTTTGATTTCCCTCCAAGCAGGCTGTTGATAACCATGTTGATGAGAGATCATCTCATGGACTCGGAACACAAGCAGGTGCACTATGCTTGAAAATACAAGTGAAAAGAGGAAAGATTTTTCAGTGTTCTTCAACTTATTTATGAAACGTGGCCTACCGACTTATGCTCTAGAGTACAATGAAAAATTTCTTCTTGTTGAGCTCTTGTCTGACAATTTTTATTATCAGCTCTCTATCAAATTAGGTCCTTCTACCTGCATTCTATTAGTTTTCTGCACCTTCATATTGTTAGTAAGAGCAGTGCTTGTAAGGTCTGTAGAGAGCTAAACACTTGATTAGTCCTAGTTATACACGTAAGGTTATTAGAGATTAATATCGTCTGTATTTGTTCGCAGATAAGGAACATATATAACTTTGGTTTTCAGCTATAACAGTCACGATAGTATTAGAACACTTGTATTGGATATGAGTGATGGATTGTCACGTTGATAAGGTTAGAATGATAAGGATCATTCAGTGGGAAAGTGTCTTGTTGATCACCATCGTATGTGCTATATAACAAGGGTCCCTGCACTCTCTCAAACTTAAATCCCATTTCATTGAGTCCTCGTGTACAGTGAGAAGAGTAGCAGAAGAACCCTTAGTCCTAGCGCGATAACTCCTCAGGTTAGTTATTCATTTGGTATTGTGATCATTCTATTCCGCTGTTAATAAGTTATATATGCTATACTTACATTGGGTATCAGAGCTTTCACATAGCAATTAATCCCAAGAGAAAAGCATCTAGAAATATTTAAGTTGTGTTGGTGTGAGTCAACATCCTAAGAGGATTAGGAATATAGGCAATATCCTAAGAGGATTAGGAATGTAGGTGTGTTTCCTACTTTGATTGTAAATAATTTAATATTCCTTGTTTCACAAGTATTAGAGTTGTATATATATTACCTCCCCATGGGAGAAAAACAACAGAAAAATAATTAGAACTCTAAACTACAATTTTATCTTGGTATTAGAGCTCTAAACTACAATTTTTTCATCCCATCAATACTCCTCAGGGAGAGACAACCTTAATCGACGATTATGGTGGATTCGGTATAATTGAAGAACTAACCCCAGCTCCAAATGGGCTGTTGGACCATGACAGGATCACCACTAGTGGGCATTGTGACAGAACCACCACCAGTGGGCCACGTGAATGCCTAGAATCTGTCACCAATGGGCCACGTGAATGCCCAAAATCTGCCAGCCCAAATAGACGAGATAATTATGATATCACCGAGAGCCCAAGTGCAAGTGGGCATAATTTATTGGATTTGTTGGAAATTATTGATGGCCCAAGTGGGCACAATGAAGTAAATAATGATTCAGGCCCTAGGCAAAATCTGGTGGATATTCATAATGATCCAAATAGGCCGAATGCAAAAAATCATGATGCAGGCCCGAGTGGGCATTCAAATTTAAATGGGCAGCATAACAGCTCCAACGAATTAGACTACGACAACCCCTCTCATATCCCTCAGGTACACGTCCACGATCAAACAGATATCCCTAAGGTAAGTAGTACTTACCCAAATATTATTAAATCATCTTATGTGTTGCCTCCTCTAGAAAATCGGGGAAAACCACCATATAGGTACTCTTTAGAGGGAAATGTGCGCTACTCCATTGCCAACTATATCTCCACTCATTAGATCTCACCGCAATATTGTGCATTTGTTCAACAGATGGAAACCATCAAAATCCCCACAAGAGTAGAAGAAGCCTTGAATGATCCAAAATGGACAGAGGCAATGCAAGTTGAAATGGAAGCATTACAAAAGAATAATACGTGGAGTGTTGTTACACTTCCCAAAGGAAAGAAATCAGTATGATGCAAGTGGGTGTTCACTATTAAACACAAGGTAGATGAGACACTTGACAAGTACAAGGCGAGGTTAGTAGTAAAAGGATTTACCCAGACCTTTGGGGTTGATTATCTGGAGACCTTTGGGGTTGATCACCTAGGCTATGAAGAAGTGCGGATATCGGCAAGGTAACTCTGATCATACTTTGTTCATCAAACACAGGGATGGCAAAGTAACGTTGCTTATTATACATGTAGATGATATGATTGTCACAGGTGATGATACAAAAGAGATTGAACGATTACAGCGGTATTTATCTTTTGAGTTTGAGATGAAAGATCTTGGGGCACTTAAATACTTCTTAGGGATTGAAGTTGCTAGGTTTCAGGAAAGAATATACTTTTCATAACGAAAGTATGTGTTGGACCTTCTGTCTGAAATTGGTATGCTAGGGTGTAAATCAGTAGATACACCTATTGTGCAAAATCATCATCTTGCGATCTATCATGATCAAGTTCCGACGAATAAGAAGAGATATAAGAGGTTAGTGGGACAGTTGATTTACTTATCTCTCACAAGATTGAATATAGCTTATGCTGTGAGTGTGGTGAGTTAGTTTACGCATGCGCCTAGTGAAGATCATATGGCTGCAGTAATGCGAATTTTGAGTTACCTGAAGGGAGCTCCGGGGAAATGATTGATTTACAGGAAGCATGGGCATATGGAAGTGAAAGGGTACATTGATGCAGACTGGGTTAGAAATATTACTGATCGGCGGTCCACGTTAGGCCACTTTACGTTTGTAGCTGGTAGCCTTGTGACCTAGAAAAGCAAGAGCAAAATGTGGTGGCGAGGTCTTCAGCAAAGGCTGAATATAGAGGAATGACACGTGGTATTTGCGAGCTTTTGTGGCTTCGGATTCTACTTACTGAAATAGAGTTTAAGCCTAGATGATCTATGCTATTATATTGTGATAATCAAGCTGCTTGAGATATAGCCAATAATCCGGTGCAATATGATAGGACTAAGCATATTGAAGTGGATAAGCATTTTATAAAAGAAAAATTGGAGATTAAGTTGATTGATATTCTATTTGTAAAGACAGATGAACAATTAGCAGATGTTTTGACACATGCAGTTTTGGCTAGAAGATTTTAGGACTCACTCGACAAGTTGGGCTAAGGAGATATCTATGCACCAACTTGAGGAGGGTTGTTGGTGTGACTCAACATCCTAAGAGGATTAGGAATATAGACAATATCCTAGGAGGACTAGGAATGTAGGTGTGTTTCTTACTTTGATTGTAAATCATTTAATATTCCTTGTTTCACAAGTATTAGAGTGGTATATTACCTCCCCACGAGAGAAGAATAACAAAAAAAAAAAAATTAGAGCTCTAAACTACAATTTTATCTAGTTGTAGGTTTAAAAGGAATTGATACACATAATATCCAGGGATGGCATCATGTACACACATGATAGCTAAAGCTATCTGTGTGGATATAAGTGTCTTCATTTAAATATGTTTCAGTAATGTCATAGGGTTTGAAATGCTGACACTGATCATCTAAAGAAGGGTCCATTGTTTATGTTTTGGATCCAAGTGGCATAACACTTCGTACTCCAAAGTATGAATCCAACCATCTTTGCAAATCACAAAGGTTTGCACTTATGTTTCCAGAAATTCATGTTTTTGATTATGAAGGTATCATGAATAAAGAAAATCATTGGGTAAATTACAAAAAACTACCTCAACTATTGGTGTCACGACACTTTCATACCTCATTTTTTAAAGTTGACAATGTCATACCTCATCTTACGAATTTGTGCCAATGTTATACCTTCCGTTAGTTTGGCGTTAATTTTTCAGTTAAATAGTTGACGTGGCTTGTTTGGGGCCCATTTTTTATTAAAAAAATTAAAAAATTATTATTAAAAAAATTAATTTAATATTTTTTAAATATTAAAATAATAAAAAAAAGTAAAAAAAAAATAAAAATTTGTCCCTTCCCCGCGCCCCCCTTCCCTTTCTTTCTTCTCTCTCTTCTCCCCCATTTCTTCTTCCCCCCTCCCCCAATTTCGTCTTCCTCTTCTACCCAGAAAAATAGAAGAAAAAAAAAATTTGTCCCTTTCCCCCGCGCCCCCTTTCTTTCTTCTCCCCCATTTCTTCTTCCTCTTCTACCCAGAAAAACAGAAGAACAAAAAAAAAAAAAAAAATTTGTCCCTTTCCCCCGCGCCCCCCCTTCTTTCTTCTCTCTCTACTCCCCCATTTCTTCTTCCTCTTCTACCCAGAAAAACAGAAGAACAAAAAAAAAATTTGTCACTTTTCCCCGCGCCCCCCCTTTCTTTCTTCTCTCTCTTCTCCCCCATTTCTTCTTCCTCTTCTACCCAGAAAAACAGAAGAACAAAAAAAAAAAAAAAATTTGTCCCTTTCCCCCGCGCCCCTTTTTCTTTCTTCTCTCTCTTCTCCCTCATTTCTTCTTCCTCTTCTGGAAACCCAGAAAAACAGAAGAACAAAACAAAGGCATCCCCCCCCAGGGGGCGCCCACCCACCCTTTTTTTAAAAATTTTAAAATTTACTTTTTATTATTTAAATAATATTAAATTAAATTTTTAATAAAAAATGGGTCTCGAACAAGCCACGTCAGCTATTTAACTGAAAAATTAACGCCAAACTAACGGAAGGTATAACATTGGCACAAATTCGTAAGATGAGGTATGACATTGTCAACTTTAAAAGATGGGGTATGAAAGTGTCGTGACACCAATACTTGAGGTAGTTTTTTGTCATTTACCCAAAATCATTCACAAACTAGTCAATCCAAAGTTGTTAAGTTTGTGATATAAAGATGGGGATTAAAGTTTAATACTTCTCATTTTATATGAATATAGCCATGAACCCCAAGTCCACGAACCTCAACACAGTTGAACCAGTCATTGGTGTCAACTACAAGAAATGGAAGCATAATTTGGAGATTGTTTTAGGAGTCATGGATATGGACTTGAAATTAAGGATTGAAGAACAACCACTGCCAGTTAATGGAAACACCTCGAGTCATGATCAAAGTTTGAAAAATTGTAGAAGTCTATTAGGATTTCACTCATTATCTCTAACTCAAGGTGCTTCCATCAACTGGCAGTGGTGTTTCTTTAGTCCTTAATGCCAAGTCCATATCCATGACTCCCAAAACAATCTCCAAACTGCTTCCATTTCTTGTAGTTACCAGTGAGTGGTTCACAAAGAAACTCAAACCCCATTTCATTGAGTCATTGTATACAGTGAGAAGATGAGCAGAAGAGCCCTTAGTCCTAGTGCGATGACTTCCTCAAGTTAGTGATTCATTTGGTATTGTGATCATCCTATTCCGATGTTAATAACTTATTTATGCTATACTTACAATGCTTCAATCATTAGTCCCCCACGCTAGAGATGGGAGTCTCCTCCTCGATGCTTGTGGATGTCCCTCGAAAAATCCTTAAACGTAAGGGTGGACATACAAGATTTTAGAAATTTGTCCTTACAGGTTTCTCAACTGAAGAAAGTCATGCTCATCTTGCATATAAGAGAAAGTTGATTAAATATGACCCAACTAAGTACACTTATGTATTCGGCCTTGCAAGGTGGCTCAGAGCATAACATTTTGTTCTGCATACACCATTCTTCAATGAATGTAAATCTATTCCTGAATGAATGTAAATCTATTCCTGCTAATCAAAATGAAGCGGATAAGCCTGTCATCGGCCACTCACTAATACTAATACATGATAGGGTGAGGACAAGCAACGCTTACCACTATAAGCGAGAATATGTCGTTGTTCTGATTTATGCATTTTTTATGCATTGCATATAACTAAGCGGAGTTTCTTTACTTGACTTAAAGTCCAATGGATAGCAATCTTGACTTATATTCGCTCGCAGGAAATAGAAATTTACTGTCATGGCAGTACTGTTCCAAATGTGATGACAACAGGTGACATTGAAAGCATGGTGATGTATGGAGGTCAAAGTGTAGGCCTCATCAAGGAAAATTTACCTGCAGGGGAGGTGGTCAAGAGGCTAGTTGAAGGGGCTCAGCTTCCAATCAAGAACAAGTTTAGTGATATATTGTAATCTACAGAGGTGCCTTAAACTAATATGGTGAACAAAGTTTCAGCTTCTAAAACATCCTCCATGTTAGTCATGTTTATTGTTCAACCATAGTAAATCCAAATATGTCGAGAAATTAGGTACGTGTTGATTTTTGCAGTTTGGAGAATTTGGAAAATGCAAATAGTGTTCACTCTAATGAAACAGCAAGCAGAGTTCGAGTCTGCGATTGAGCAACATCCAACAAGTGCGTGCCATTGGCATTGCTGCTGGAGCTTATACCAAGTTGGAGGAAGATATTGACTGCATTAATATTGTTGTTCATATGCCAAGTTGTTTGCTTTCACCATGTACCACGTGTTAGACAAATAGGAAACTAGTTAGACTTGTAATGTGGTTGTACTCCCATCTTGTAGGAAGTCCTTGAAATACAAGGAATGTAATTATATATACTTATTCACGTAACAATGAAATATACATTCAGCTATATAATCTTTTTTCTACATGGTATACAAAGCAGGTTGCAAACCCTATCTCTCCTTTTTTTCTTTTCACAGATCATATTCCTTCGTCCTTTCTGCATTTGGTTATTACTTCTGCTTTGCATTTGCCGCCTATTTCATTGCCTCCAATTACGTTAACTGGCACTCTTCGTTTAAATTTGTCTCAACCTTTTAAAACGTTTCAAATAACTACCTAGTATTGTGAAAATTAGACATTTGTTAGGTCACCAGCTTTAAGTCGAGAATTTTTAATGTTAAGTGATGACATGACTAACATTAAATGATGAGGTGATTAAATACTAAAGTTGGTTTTCATTAATTGCGGTCTTCTCTTGCTCGTCAAATCGGTCCCTTTTAGGCAAGTTAAACTACAAAATTTAGTTAATATGCGTCGATTTGCAAATTTAAAGCTCCATAGATAAGTTGAGAATTAAAACACACTTTAATTTGTTTATGTCATTACTTAGTGCTAATAAACCTAACAGATGTTCATTTTTCAAACTTTAAGTAGTTATTTGAATTTCATTCCCAACATAAAAAAAGTCACACAAATGTAGTACAAACGAAGATGAAAAGGAAAAGATGACAAGCATAGAAAGAGGCCTTTTGGTTTTAAAACCCCCCAATGTGAAGGAAAAATCCACCAAAAGGAAAAAAAGAAGTCACTTAGTTGCATCACAAACTATTTTAACTCAATAATACCGACCCGCGTAAAACAAAAGTGTCCGACGTAGAGAAATTTCTTCGATTGAAGCCATAAATTCATCATAACTCAATGCGAATGACTAATTTGATCAATTTAAAATTAGCTCAGTTTCCAAAAAAAAAGAAAAAAAAATTAGCTCTTAAAAAATAAAAAGATTGAGTAGTTATTCAAATTAATTTTTTTTAATTGGGATAGTAACATTGACGAATGATACCATTTAATACTACAGTTTAGTAGAGAGAGATGCCATAAATTCGATACTCATCATTGAAAAGTAATATATATAATGTCTCTTGTAAAAAAAGAAAGAAGAAAAAAGAAAAAAGAAAAAAAGCCATTCACGAGGGATTGGTTATAGAGTTTTGCCTTTTACCATGTTAGCAACGAAACGTCTCCACAATCCCAAACCATTTCCTCACTATCACAGACCACTCCAACTTCGAAACAGCGCCACCACAAATGGCGGCAATAGCCACTGTCCCGCCGCCACAACCACCACAACAAGCAAACGTTCCCTTAGACTCCTTAACCCACATAGACATCAGCACACTCTCTCAATCAGAGCTCCAAGTCCTCTCCCTCTTCTCTTCTTCCTCCTCCTCGGCCTTCAACCTATGCCACACCCACGACCTCGTCGTTCCCAAAATTGACCGATCTGTCTTCAACGAGAGCGCCGGGTCCCGCCGCCAAACCTACTCTCGTCCCCGCCGTCAACAGTCTGATACCTCCAATGCCGCCGCCGCCGCCACTGGCCACCGTCGTCGCGTTGCCGGCCTGCTCGCTACCCCTCCTAAGCTCACTCTGGTGCCACCGGATGACCCCGAACGCAACGAGAACCATGCGATCATCGCTCACCTCAAGAACTTCATTTCCCAGGACCCCAAATTCGACCAAATCGACTTCGAACCCTCTCATATGGCGTCATTACCCAGGGCGCTCATCCCTAATGACAACGTGAGGACCGGATTTGTTGGTTTCGAGGGGAGAGGTGAAATGGGGGTGAAGAAAAGGAAGCGAGGGAGGAAGCCCAAAGTGAAAGTCTTGGGTTTGGAGAATGAGGGCTATGAGGGTATGCGGATGGTGAATAAGGAGGGTGCTGCGGTCGACATTTCGGGTTTGGGGAATACAGAAGAGCCTTTTGGGGAGGAGTTGAGGCGGAGGACGGTGGGTTTGGAAACGGAGGAGGAGTTGTTGGGGTTTATGAGGGAATTGGGTGGGCAGTGGGGGAGCAGTAGGAAGAAGAGGAAGATAGTGGATGCCAGTGAGTTCGGGGATGCGTTGCCGGTCGGTTGGAAGCTCTTGCTGGGGCTTAAGAGGAAGGAAGGGCGTGCTTGGATATACTGCCGCCGATATATAAGGTTTTACTTGCTTTGTTTCTTCTTCAGTTCAGTCACATGTATTAGGCTTGGCAACATTTAGTTCTAATAAGTTATTGTCTGATAGTTTTATGTTCTATTGATCGACATTGACCTTGCCATGACATTT
Source organism: Crataegus laevigata (assembly GCA_963580275.1). NCBI lineage: Eukaryota > Viridiplantae > Streptophyta > Magnoliopsida > Rosales > Rosaceae > Crataegus > Crataegus laevigata. The sequence continues at coordinate 8,648,105 of OY756941.1, forward strand.
TGTTCTTGTGCATTGTTCCTGATAAAACTTATTCTTCTTTGTTGAACATGGGCTCCTGATCGTTAGAAATTTGTATGCATGTGTCGGTAGGCATGCCCGCAATTCAAAGCTTATTTATTTTATTTTATCATACCCATGAGAATGCTTCTCTTGTATGGTAACATAGGTTATCGTAGCAGATCATCCTTGAGTAATGATGATCAAATTAGGATTCTGTACTGGTTTTCACCCCTCATTCAAAAGAACTACTGGAGATACAAACACAAGGGCGGTCACTCGTGTTAGCTTCTATTTGTTTGTGATTGGCTGTAGGGTTGGACAATAACATTGAATGATATACCACAAAGCATTAATTTTGAATAGTTTACTAAAGCCTGGAAATTACTTTGTTAATTTGATAGATACTGATAACCTAATAATTCGGTTGAAGTATGTTGCATGACTACCCTGATGTCTGATGTGGCAGTGTTAGAGAAAGCAGAGTGTGTTGTATATTTTAAAAACCTGAACAAAATGCATAACTATTTAATTGACCAAAAAAAATTCATAACCTGAACAAAATTCGTAACCAGTTAACTGATGCCTGGTGGTTATTTATAGTTTCATGTCAGCATTCCTTCTACTTCATATCGTGTATTTTGGAGCCACCTCTCTCTCTTGTGTTTCTCATCATTACGAGTTACTTGTACTTTCCAGCCCTACTGGAGAACAATTTCTGACCTCCAAGGAAGTTTCTTCATTTCTGCACTCCTTCACCGATCACAATAATGCACAACACCTAGATGGTGGCCATGCGTGTGAGAATGTTCAGGAAGAGTGCATAGTGGCTACTGAAAATGTAAGTTATATATTAGTGCAGCTGTGTGGTTTATTGTACCTTGGATGATTTTTCAATTTTTCTTTGGGGTGCAGCAGCATGCTGATAAGCATGGAGACCATAGGCAAGTTGTGAATTCCAGCTCTGCTCTAGTCGTGTCTTCTATGTCTAATGAGCGTGAAAAGGAAGTTACCTTATTGGGAGTAGACAATCTTGCTGAGGTTCAGATACACGACCTTTTTGAATGTCACAAATGCAATTTGACTTTTAATGAGAAGGATTCATATTTGCAGCATCTATTGTCCTTTCACCAAAGGACTACGAGGAAGTATAGACTTGGTTCTACTGTTGGTGATGGTGTGATAATTAAAGATGGGAAATATGAATGCCAGTTTTGCCATAAGGTATTTCTGGAAAGGCGTCGCTACAATGGTCATGTAGGGATTCATGTTCGAAATTATGTCAGGAGGGTGGAAGAATTGCCAGGTCCAACAACTCTTCAAAAGAGAATAGAGTCTCCAAACAGTGAAGGTTTGCCATCAAGGACTTCAAAAATGGATGCTCTGATTGAAATTGCTCAAAACTCTATCATGGAAACCTCAACGGCTGGGCCTAATGATCAATCCAAAGGTGATGCTGCACTTGATAAACCATACATGGGATGTAGTTCAGAAATTCATGCTTCAGATTCTCATCAAGAAATGAACATAGATTCACCTCTTAGTGAACAAGACCTGGACGGTCGCTTGTTTGACAGAATTGATTCAGATCAACATGATAGTGAGCATACAATAACTGATGGAAGTATGGAAGGAGCTGATGATCCTATGGAAGTTGAAGATATTAATGACTCTTGTATGAATACAGATGAGTTATCTGCTACAGAGAAAAATGGTAAACCATCTGAATGTTCTTTGGAGAAAGATGGCTTGGCATCCACCTCTGACGAGTTAAAGAAGTCTGGCGCTAATCAGGATGGAGCTACTCGCTGCAAGATAGATGCTTCTTCAAATGACCAGTTTATTCGTGATGCAGTAGGGAATGAAATTTTGAATTGCACAAGTGCATTAGAGCATCCCAATGTCATTGATCACAGCATTAACAAGAATAGTGAACAAGCAGTTGACTTTGGTAGCAGCATTGAACAGGAACCATCTAAATCTAGTGATACTTTGATAGAATCTGTACTCCAAGCTTATGAAGGAAATGAACTGCAAATTGGGATTTCGGACTCCTCAATATCAGTGGTGAAATCAGTGGTCTGCTTTCCCACTTCTACTGCAATATCGGATGAGGTACTATCAAGCATTGCTGCCATATTTAGTTTCTTTTTGGTTTCTAGATATACTGATACACCAGAATCGTGTTCAAGGTTTTTTCTTTATAGTTAAAACCAAAGTTATTGCTGAAGAACTGACAAAAAGGATATATCATGTTTTCTTTTTCCTCGATTTCAACCTTGAACCCTGCTCCAAATATAGCAAATAAGAAGTCTGGAATGTTGTAGGTGTTAAGCCAGCATTCTGTTTAGAGGTATTTGTCGAATTCCCCCTTGAACTTGTAACCCGTTGTCAATTTACCCCCTAAACTTTTATGTTAGCCAATTAGCCCCTTGAACTTTTATTTTCCATGATAGACCCTAACTTATTAATTACATAATAAGTGGCAATAATTCTTCATTAGTACTATATAACAATTCTTTGATGTGATTATATTCCTTTGTTATGTGCAAGATTTTTAGAAAATTAATTTCGTTGTTCGTTCTTCATGTTGAAAGGGAGACCAGCATCTTAGTAGTGTTGCCCATAGACATGATGATACAGGGTTTGAGGAGCTAGGGTTGGACGAAATAGAACCACTGAACTACGGGTTTCCTAGTGGGCAAGAATCTATTACACTGCAGGAGTTACCAATGGATTTGACAAATAGTGCAGAGATGGAAAAGGCATTTGCGTCCTCTGTCCAGTTTGAATCAGAAGAAGTCGTGCTAAGCATGGCTGGCAGACGTCAGATAACAACTGCGTGTGTATGCTGTGGAGTAGAGTTCAACCATGAGGCTGTTGATTCTGAAATACAACCAGATTCGGTCGGTTTTATGTGTCCAACTTGCAAAACAAAAATCTCTGGGCAACTCAATGTGAATGCTAATCCATTCTAAACAACGGTATCCTATCCTATCATTCATGTGATTTATTTCTAATGTTGTCAGTTGCTTTTATTTTTATCAACCTGACTATTTTAGGATGTTTTTTTCCTTCTCCTTTTGGATTTCTTAGTCATAATTGCCAAATTATTATATATATATATATATTGGATTTCTTAGTTATAAGTGCAAAAGAACAGAGATTTAGATGGAGACCTTAACCATAGAATACAAGCTGGATGGATGAAGTGGAAGAGTGCATCTGGCGTGTTGTGTGATCGCCATATGCCACTAAAGCTCAAGAGAAAATTTTATAGGACGGCAATAAGGCCGGTGTTGTTGTATGGTATGGAATGTTGGGCGGTGAAGCACTAACACGTACATAAAATGAGTGTAGCAGAGATGAGAATGCTTCGTTGGATGTGTGGGTACACAAGAAAGGATAAGATTAGGAATGAGGATATTCGAGGTAAAGTAGGAGTAGCCGAAATTGAAGGAAAGATGAGAGAAAATTGGTTATGGTGGTTTGGACGTGTGCAACGAAGGCCTACTAACGCCCCTGTTAGAAGATGCGACTACGGGATAGAGGATTAGGGCCGAAGGGGTAGAGGAAGACATATGAAGACTTTGAAAGAGACTCTAAGAAAAGACTTAGAATATTTGGATTTAACGGACGACATGACACATGACCGAGCGCAATGTCGTTTTAGGATTCATATAGCCGACCCCACTTAGTGGGAAAATGCTTTGTTGTTGTTGTAGTTTTTCTGGGGCTAGCATTCACCATGGGAAATGAATTCTGCACATTCTTTTTCCACCTTCTGCACGCCCCCTCTTAGTTATGGCCCTTGATTCTTCTTGATTTATTTAATCACACGGCAAAAAAAAAAAAAAAAAAAGGTGTGCATGAAGTGAAAAATGGCGTGAATAAACCATTTCCCTCACCTTATTATGTTTATGCAGTGTGAATTGGCATCTCTCCGTCCCTCTGCGCTTTTATCCGGTCAGCAGTAAACTGAGAATCTAAGAGACCGAAATTAAAGGGTGCCATTGGCATTGAATAAAGGCAAGGGCATCTAGTTCTTGTAAGATGGTGCCGATATTGCCCCCTTTTTTAATTTAAGAGATAAGACAGACCTCAGTATATTTATATTGATTTTTAATACAAGCGGTATTACTACTAAAATCTACACTGAGGCAACAGAGAGTAGTGATATTCTCGTTAGATGTGAGTCCTTCGTGGCTGAGGAATTAATGTTGTATTTCTAATGAATACGTAATAGAGGAATTGTGGTGTTTCTTATGTTATGTTTAGCTCTTCGTCATGCTCTATAAACTTCCGCTAGGTCAAGTTTGATTTGAAACCTCCGTTTAGCATGCATGGCTTATGTAATTTCTTTACTGTGTTTTGTAAAATTTCGTTTGATCTAAATTAATAAAATGTGATAACACCATCATCTTTAAAACGATGAAAAAAAAAAAAAAACCCCAAATCCACAAAGCAAACCACAGGAAAATATGTTGAATGCTATACAAAGATAGTTTTTTACTGGGCGTTATTTAGGTTGTGCCATCTACACCTTTTTTTCTTTCTGTTTTTAGTTCATTCGACTCAACGGCCAAAAATTGAGACGTACGTGGGAAGTAACACACATCCTTAAATATAAAGTTCAAATCAAAGTAAATCGAATCCCATGATAGTGGCTCTCGTCTATACCATGTGTTCAACTGACCCCGTATGGCACACAGCACCGATGCCCCTGCGGTTATGTAATCACTTACGGTGCTGCTGCAGAAACACAAGGAGAAACTAGTTGTTGTGTTCGTGGAGATCACAAAGGCGAGTATCATAGCCTCCAAACCAAGGAATCATCATGAAACAATTCTTCTTGTACTAGTAGTTCAAGTCGTAACAGTTTGAAGCAATCTTAAACAGGGACATGGACGCCTATGTTGCCCTTCTCTCACTTGGAGGAGCCAGTGCCCAGTGGATCACGACCAAAGAAGCGTGCACTTGTTTGCGGGGTGACATACAAGCACCTTAAATACAAGCTCAAAGGCATTCATAATGATGTGATGAACATGGAAGACTTATTGATCAAAACCTTCGGTTTTCCTGCCAACTGCATACGCATACTTTCAGGTAATTATTAATTAATTAGCTACTCAAGTTAATTATTTATCGATCGTAATCCTATAAGCCTTCTCTGATTACATGTATAATTATTCGTCAATTAGAAAACATTGGTATCCAAGATTATGCAAAATGGTTAAAAGAGAAGCCAATAATAAAAGATATAAAAGAAGTGGTTATTTGTAGTGACCCTGCGTTGGCATTGAATCCCACATCGTTTGGGCGAGGAAAGGTGATGATCTTCATCTTAATCTCTCATAACAAGATATTTCGGGTATGGAGGCCTACGAACAAAACCGTGCGGGCCGGACTCAAAGCGGACAATATCTTCCTGGAGAGAGAGTTCTAACATTATTTGTGCTTCATAAGATAGTATTTTTTACACTTTCAAACCATTCAATAAATGCAGAAGATATTTGTGCTTTTTTAAGATAATATGTTTACGTTTTCAAACCATCAATGAATGCAGAAGATGATCCACATGCCCTGGAGCGGATTCCCACAAAGAAAAACATAGAGAATTCCATGAAATGGATTGTGGAGGATATTAGAGATAATATTGTAACTGATAAAACTTAGAGCTGTTATATTTGTTTTATCAGTTTTGGATATTTTAGGAAAACTGTTCTTTCTGTTAGATAGATGAGGTGTCATGTACAAAGCTTTATATGGTTTGTATATATACCAACATTGTAATATTCTTCAGTGCAATGAAATCACAATTATATTTTACTCTCTCTCTCTCTACAATCTCTTCTCTCTCTAGGTTTTCACATGGTATCACTCGCCTCTGTCTAAAGACTCTCTCCTCTCCGATCCTCTTTGCTTTTCACCGCTTCCGCACCGACGAACAGTTCTTCGTCTTCTTCCTCTTTCAAACCCTAGATTTCAACCATGGCAGCTAATTCCTCTGCCTCTGACTCTGACATTCATCCCTCTCCAATCACCAATCAGTGCCCTACCTCTTCTCAATCGATGATTTCTTCAATCACAATTCAGAATATTGGATCTCTGGTTCCGATCAAGCTCACCACCACGAATTATCTTACCTGGAGTGCTCTCTTCGCTCCTATTTTTCGCCGGTACAATCTCACTGGTATTGTTGATGGCTCGATCGCTGCTCCGCCCAAATTTCTTCGCGATTCGACTGGAAATCGCACCTCTACGGTGAATCCTGAGTTTGTGACCTGGTACGAAAATGATCAGAATATCTTGATCTGGATCAACTCTACTCTCTCCGATTCTCTGATTCCTTACACAGTTGGTGTTTCCTCTTCTCGGGAATTGTGGTCTAAACTTGAATCACGGCTTGCATCGGCTTCGCAGTCTCACATCCATGGACTTCGCTCTCGTCTTCGTACTATCACCAAAGGAGATTCTACCGCTGCTGTTTATCTCCAGCAAATTGAAGAAATCGCTGATGCTCTTGCCAGCGCCGGTGCTCCGGTTGAGGATTCTGAATTGATTTCTGTAACTCTTCATGGCTTACCTCCTGACTATGATTCATTCATTGATGTTGTCCAATTTCGTCTTGGATCAACCACGATTGATGAATTACATGGCCTTCTTCTCAGTAAGGAACTTCAACTCAACAGCCGCAAGAAAATCTCTTCAGCTTCTATCCAAGTTTTCAATGCATCCACTGGCCTTCTTCCTACACCACCTGATCCGCCACTTTCTCAAGCGTATGTTGCACAACATTTTCCCAATTTTACTTAAGGCCGTGGCATGGATCGCACTTTTTCTCATTCCAGAAATTTCTCAAATCGGGGTACGGACAGGAACTTCTCCACCTACATGACTAACAATCCGCGGAATAACTTCACTCGTCAGAATAATCAACGCTCCAATCGTGGTTCACGATCTCATTTCAACAATTCTGGCAGAAGAATCTCTTGTCAAATTTGCAAGCAGTTTGATCATGAAGCTGTCGATTGTCCTCATCGGATGAATCCAACCTATGGTACAAAATCTCAGATGGCATTATGTGCCAGTACATCCTCTACTGCTCCTACTTGGCTTCTTGATTCTGGTGCGAGCTCGCACATGACAAATTCTTATGCTAATATGTAGAATCCTGAGTCCTACACTGGTCCTGAACAGGTCTACATCGGTGATGGAAAAGGTTTACCTATTCTCCACTCTGGCTCTTCTACTCTATCTACTTCTTCCCATACCTTTAATCTCAAGAATGTTTTACATGTGCCTGCACTCAAACAAGATTTGCTTTCTACACATAAATTCATTCTTGATAATTCGTGTTCTATTCATCTCTATCCTTTTCACTTTACTGTGAAGGATCTTTCTTCGGAGAAGACGCTTTTTAAAGGCTCTGTGAAAGATGGATTTTATCCCTTTCATGCTTCTTCTCAAATTGCTGGTCCTCCTCATGCCTTTGCAACAACATCTCGAGCTTCTCAAGATATATGGCATCAGCGTCTAGGCCATCCTACTTTCAAAATAATGAATAAAATTGTTTCCAAGTCTTGTATTTCCATTTCTGATAGAATACGCAAGTCACTATGTTCTAGTTGTGCCTTAGGCAAGTGTTCCAAACTTTCTTTCCATTCTGTTTCTTGTAATACACGAAAACCTTTGGAACTCGTCCATACTGATGTATGGGGGCCATCACCAACTCTCTCTGTCCACGGTTTCCGTTATTACATCATCTTTGTTGATGACTTTACCAAGTATTCTTGGTTCTTTCCTCTTAAATACAAATCTGAGGCCTTTGTCATTTTTACTCAGTTCAAGTCTATGGTTGAAAATCTTTTGTCTACCAAGATTGTTACTTTAAGGTCTGACTCTGGTGGTGAATTTATCAGCTCTCAGTTCTCTAATTTTCTAAGAGCCCATGGCATATCTCATCAACTCAGTTGCCCTCACACTCCAGAACAAAATGGCTGTGCTGAGAGGAAGCACAGACATCTTGTCGAAACTGCAAGAACTCTTCTTACAGCTTCTAAAGTTCCGCATATATACTGGGTTGAAGCTTTTTCTACAGCCATCTACTTGATCAACAGACTGCCAACTGCCCTCAAATGCTCACCTTGGGAATCTCTCTTTCATCGATGTCCCGATTACTCTACTCTTCGGATTTTTGGCTGTCAATGTTTTCCTTGGTTAAAGCCATACACTACTTCTAAGCTTGATCCAAAAAGTCAATCCTGTGTTTTTCTGGGTTATAGTCTTCAACATAAAGGCTACAGATGTTTGGATGTGGTTACTAAGAAGATGTATATTTCCCGCCATGTTATTTTCCATGAGTCTGTCTTTCCATTTCACCACATATCCCTATCTCCAAGTCCTACTGCCACAGTACCTTCATTCGGTCCCTCCATCCCATCAACTCTCACCTTTACATCTAGAAGTTCATCACCACATTCATCTGCACCCTCTCCATCTATATCCCCCTCTATTCCTGCTTCCCCATCTATTTCCTCATCCCCCACGTTACCACCACATCCATTACTCCCACCCTCACTTCCTCACCCTCTTTCTGCAACCAACTCACATCCTATGCAAACCAGATCCAAATCTGGCATTTCCAAGCCTAAAGCTTATACAGCCACTAAACATCCCATCCCTCCTCATCTCTCTCAAGACTTTATCCCTTCTACCTATCTTCAAGCCTTCAACTACCCACACTGGAGACAAGCCATGCAGGAGGAATTTAATGCCCTTCTCAATACTGGCACTTGGTCTCTAGTTCCCTCTCACCCTTCTCAGAATTTGGTTGGCTGCAAATGGCTTTTCCGAATCAAACGAAAACCTGATGGCTCTATAGACCGGTTCAAAGCTCGTTTAGTTGCAAAGGGATTCCATCAGCAACAAGGCTTGGACTATACAGAAACATTTAGTCCTGTAGCCAAACCTGTTACAATTCGATTGCTTCTTACTTTAGCATCCAAGTTCAACTGGTTTCTCAATCAACTTGATGTGAGTAATGGTTTCCTTCATGGAAATCTATCTGAGTCCGTGTTTATGATTCAACCTCCCGGCTTTGAGGATTCTTTACAAGCTAATCATGTGTGCAAACTGCACAAATCTCTGTATGGTCTCAAACAGGCTCCTCGTGCCTGGTATGAAAAATTGCACACAGCTTTATCCTCCCTTGGTTTTTTGGGATCTCAAAATGATCACTATCTGTTTGTTAAACGGTCTCCTGATCTTGTCTTCATCTTGGTGTATGTTGATGACATCCTTGTCACTGGTCCAAATTCCCAAGCTTGCAAGGATACCATTTCTCAGCTCAGTGCTCTCTTTCCCATTAAAGACTTGGGTCCATTACATTTTTTCCTTGGTATTGAAGTCAAACGGTCCTCCTCTGGCATCTTTATCTCTCAGACCAAGTATATCTTGGATTTACTCAAGAAAGCTCATATGGATGATGCTAAACCCTGTGTTACTCCTCTCAGTACTTCCTCACTGGATCACACTTCTCCCCTGTTGTCCAATCCTGCAGAGTATAGATCCTTGGTGGGTGGTCTCCAATATTTAACCTGGTCCCGACCTGACTTATCCTTTGCAGTCAATTTGGTATGTCAATTCATGCAGCAACCTCGAGAATCACATTTCCAGGCAGTCAAGCGCATACTTAGGTATCTCAAAGGCACCATTGATCTTGGTCTCTGGTTTCCCAAGTGTTCCAAGCCCCTGAGTATTACTGCTTTTTTCGATGCGGATTGGGCAGGTTGTCATTTGGATCGCCGATCCACTGGGGGTTTTTGTGTTTTTCTGGGAGATTCACTTATCAGTTGGAGTGCCAAGAAACAACCTACAGTGGCCCGTTCTTCCACTGAGGCTGAGTACAGATCTCTTGCAAATACCGCTGCAGAAATCACATGGATATGCAAGTTATTGGTTGATGTTGGCTTGGTTCTTCCCTGTCCTCCTACACTTTGGTGTGACAATATTTCTGCTATCTCTTTGGCCAAAAATCCCATCTTTCATGCAAGGACCAAACATGTGGAACTCGATTATCACTATATTAGGGAAAAAGTGCTGTCTAATGCTATCTCAGTTCAATTTGTTTGTTCCCAGGACCAACTTGCTGATATCTGCACCAAATCCTTGCCTAAAGCCCGATTTCTATTTCTCCGTGACAAACTATCACTTCATCTACCTCAGTTCAGTTTGAGGGGGCATATTAGAGATAATATTGTAACTGATAAAACTTAGAGCTGTTATATTTGTTTTATCAGTTTTGGATATTTTAGGAAAACTGTTCTTTCTGTTAGATAGATGAGGTGTCATGTACAAAGCTTTATATGGTTTGTATATATACCAACATTGTAATATTATTCAGTGCAATGAAATCACAATTATATTTTACTCTCTCTCTCTCTACAATCTCTTCTCTCTCTAGGTTTTCACAGAGGACAGCCAGCGGGGAGACTCGTTGGTGTTCTACTTCTCAGGGCATGGCTTTCGACAGCCTGATTTCAAAGACGATGAGCTTGATAGGTTCGACGAGACCATTTGCCCTGTTGATTTTATGAAAGAAGGAATGATCCTTGACAATGATATTAATGAAACCATTGTTCGGCCACTCAAGGAGGGTGTCACTCTCCTTGCTATCGTTGATGCTTCTAAGTTCTAACAATATATTGGAACGTTTCTTGATCTGGAGTACGTGTACAACCGTAAACTGTGAGTTATATATATATACAAGAAGTACTTTCAATCTTTAAATTCGAATTTATACGATTACAAGTACTTTCAGTCTTTTTCTTTTATTTTCTTGTTCTATTATTATTAATTAAAAAAGGGGTGGAGCAGGAACCTGGGGGGGGAGGTGTTCTGGGTGTAATATAGATGCCTCACATGCAACCATTGCCGGAGAACTAATTTCGCCTAATCTTTCTCCATTTCACTTAAAAAAAGCACTTTCAATCTGCGACTTCATACTTATACGATTACGAGAGTAATACCACAACATGTATTATGAATGTGATTCAAGTTTAACAATTTAGAAAACATGGGCATCGAATCCGTATTCTAGAGATTAATACTGGGCATATACCACAGCGGCATGCAATGTGATCCCACCATAACTCTAGAAGGTTTCTCCTTTATAATTAACTGTGAAATACGTTTTCTTTGTACTTGTTTTGCAGGAATGCTTGGAAAGATGATATTCCTCCATCTGGTGTTAGAAAAATTACGAGTGGTGGGTTAGCGATTTCTCTCAATACTTGCGAAGATGATAACATGGCAGCCGATACTACTGTAAGTGATCCCTCTATTCAATGTGATCAAAGTATGTTTAAGGAAAATATACAAGCCAACTTCTGAATGTTTTGAAGTTGAAATTAGACGATAGTTAGTCATGAAAGAAACCTATCCGTTCTTGTCCCCATAAGATGATATGATTCGAAGGCGTAAATTTTCTGTAGTAAGGCCTCATTCGTTCAACTCCCTTTCATCGTACTTATGCAGGAAATTTTTCCCTTTTTTTCTCTTTCTTCTGATATACAATAGTATTAATCAACAAATGCAGGCTTTTACTGGAGGAGCAATGCAAGGTGCCATGACATACATTCTCACTCAAACTGATAGACCTCTTCTCTAGAGTTTCACAAGGAGATTTAAATCCTAGAATTCGACTTGGGAGTCGGTTGATGAGGTATGTAGTTGTCAAAACTGCATAAGACCAAAACCTGTTTATAACGTTCATGTGTAACATCAATGCACGAGTTTTTTTCAAGTAGATCTCGGTTCTTTTGTTCAGCAATCCCATTTTGCTGTGGGGTTCCCACATAGCTAGTTTGATGTACAATTCCTTTTGAGCTCAAGTATTTATCCATGGTGTTAGATAAAAACTCGGTGCCATTATCTGATCTTAGTGTTTTAATTGTTGAGTGAAATTGGTTTGACACAAGTGAATGAAAGTCTTGAAAGATAGTTGAAACTTCACTTTTAGCTTTCATGAAATAAAGAAAAGTGACACGAGTACAATCATCCACAAATATGACAAAATATTTGTAACCTTCCATTGATTCAATAGTAGGACCCCATACATCGGTGTGAACAAGTTTGAAAGGTATGCTAGACTTAGACATTGAGGTTCCAAAAGGTAACCTAGCAAACTTTGAAAAATGACAAGTATCACACTTAATCAATGGATGACAAAACTTTGGGAATAGTTTTGACAAAACAACTTCGGATGGATGGGCTAGCCTTTGGTGCCAAAGTTGTTGGTCCTTGGAAGAACTTGGTTGAACTTGAAAAGCTTTTGACAAAAGAGGCTTCTTGCAAAAAAAGTAGAGACCCTTTTGATAGAATCCTTCACCAATCATTCTCTTGGTGAGAGCATTCTGAAAAATTACATTTGTGGGTGAGAATATAGCTAGGCAATTTAGAGTGTTAGTGAGTTGTCCTACGGACATCAACTGAAATGGAAAAGAGGGTACGTATAAGGCAGTAGACTTTATGGTATTTGAGACTAAACCTAGTTTTTCTCTTCCTATGACTAATACATTTTTTCCATTTGCAACTGACACATGAGATGGTTTTGGCAAGACTTGAAAATCATGTAAGTTTGAGGCTTTATTTGTCATGTGATCAGAGGCACCCGCGTCAATTATCCAACAATCACAATTAAAACTAGTTTGTAGTGCAGTGGAGAATGCTTTGAAGATACCTGGGACTGCATCTCGTGAAACATGATCATGATTGGCAAGAAATCCTGCAAACTGTCCAAGAAGTGCAGTTTGTTTGTTTCCTTCACCCTTTGACGTTTGTGGAGCTTCTCCATGATTCTTGGTTTGCAAGTAAGCTGCAAACTCATTGATAAGAGTAACAGGATTGGTTGTGAAATCCATCAGGCCATGAGTGGGTGAGCTGATAGCTTGATTAGCAACATGCTGAACTTTGGGACGAGTCACTGATGGGGATCGTGGGGCCATCATCCTGTTGTCTTTGAACCTAGGCTTGAGTTTGGGGTGTAACTCCCAACACCTCTCTTCTGTGTGACCAGAAGCATTGCAATACTTACACTTTAGATGTGGATTCTTTCCTTTGTACATTTTGATATCATGGTTCCTATGGTTTGCGACATACCCTCGAGCTTCAAATAGCTTGAGATTAGGCTCCAGATTCATAACCCTCATTCTTGCTTCTTCACGTTGTACCATGGCACAAACAGTCTTGAATGATGGTAGCTCCATGCTCATTAATATGTGACTCCTGAGATCTTCATATTCTGAGCCGAGGCTTGCGAGCAGTTGGTAGATCTTATCCTTCTCAGCTCTTTTAAGAAGAGTCGTAGGATTTGTGGTGTAAGGAAGGTACACATCAAGCTCATTCCACATAGCCTTCAAACGGCCAAGATGTTGGACAAAGGACTTGTTTTCTTGCTGGAGGCAAGCAATATCTCGTTTCAACTGAAACACCCTGGCATAATTATTTTGATTCCCATACATATCCTTCACAGATTTCCACAAATCTTGTGAAGATTCACAGTAGCTGAATATCTCAGCAACGTGTTTCTCCATAGTGTTGAGTAACAAGGACATGACAAGTTGATCCTTGCAACCATGCCTCATAGGCTTAAGAGGGAGAATATGGAGCTTCAACACTTCCATTAATGAACCTTAAGGGTGCGTTTGGTACGTGGGATGGGATGGGACAGAGTGGGACGGAAAAATCATGTGGAACGCCTTGTTCCGCGGGACAAAAATAGGTTAAATTTTGGTCCCTCGCCCCCCTGGAACGGGTTGTTCCATCCCATGGAACACAAAAAATCATAATTTTAAGACAAAAATAACCCTTAGCTTTTTCAATATTTACACCACTTATATCATCCAACAAACCCTAAAAACTATCTTTTCTCTTCTCTCTGCCGCTGAACGTTCATCGCTGCTGCATCTCCACTTCACAACCTTTCTCCTGAAGCTCCTCTGTGTAGCCGCTGTGTGCAGTGAACCTGCATCTCCCCTTCACAACCTTCGTCGTCTTCCTCTTCCATGTCTCTGTGAACTTTCCTTTGCATCTCCGTTCCAGGTTCGATTTGGTCTTAATGTCGTGTAGCCTCTTGGGTTAATTTCAAATTTTTTATTGAATTTGTTTCTTCAAATTAATCACAGTGAAATAAAGAGTTTAGATGATGATGATAACATGAAGGCCTTTACTGAATTTGTTTCTTTGCCGAGCTCACATCATCTTTTCTTTTAAATAAGAAGACTGGCGATATAAATCAAAGACAATTTACATGTTTATGACAGACTGCTACTAGCACAACGGCACCGAGTCTTAGTTTCGATTTATAAGGACGATCGAGAGTTTCATACCTAATTATATTTAGTGTCAGTTTAAGCCCCACGCTCGTTAGAGTAAAGTAAATTAGTATTAGTCTAGATCCATTAAGTGGAATATAATCTTAGTCAAACACTCACTCTGTCAACTTGCATCTTACCAAATGCACAACACAGTAAGCATAAAATTTTATCACCAAAAATCTCGGTGATATTCGAAGTGGAACAACTTGAATTAGCCAACAATTTAAAATTTGCTACAACCATCCTCTTCAAATTAATCTCCATTCCAGGTTCGATTAGCAAATTCATTAACAATAGTATGTTAAATGTTTGTTCAAATTAATCACAATGAAATAAAGAGTTTAGATGATGCTACAACCATTTAATGGCTAGGGCTCAAATGTTGTTATATGAGGTTGCATTCTTATGGAGATTTGAAAAAGTTGAGTGTTTTCAGCCATTTAAATTTGGGTTTAGCTAATTTTGGAGATTTAGAGTTAGTTGTTTCCTTTGGATTTTTTCTGGGGGTGAAAGTTATATAATAGTAGGGTTGTCTTTCTGTGTTGGGATTCTAAGTGTGACTGTGGTTTGATTCTGATTTTATTTTTAGCAAACGGTGTTTTGCATTTCTTCGTTTGTGTGTCCAGGTTGTGATTATGGGTGTATGATTTGGTTGTGTTTTCTGCTTTCAGAAAATGGTGTTGTTCGTTTTTCCCAAGTGTTGTGTTGGCGTTTTCACGTTGGTTGTGCTTTGGGTATGTCTTTTTTCTTTCTCTTTTTTTTTTCCTCTTATTTTTCCTTATTTTCTGTTTTTGGATGAATCTGGTGTTTAAATTAGAGCATACAGAACAGAGAATAATGAATAAAGAATCAAAGAGAAGGTTTTCTTACGCTTAATATGTTGGTGAATAGTTGATTAGCAAATTCATTAACAATAGTATGTTAAATGTTTGTTCAAATTAATCACAGTGAAATAAAGAGTTTAGATGATGCTACAACCATTTAATGGCTAGGGCTCCAATGTTGAGTGTTTTAGCCCATCAAATATGATTCTTGGCTAAAACCTAGAAACACACGGTGTTAAACAACAAAACTCTGAGCAAAATCAGATTAGTGGTTTGTTTGTTCTTCGCTGATTTGATTGTGATTTTTTTATGAAGCTGTGTTTTTTAATGTGTCCATGTTAGTGTTTTGAAATGTTTGAAAATGCTAGATATAATTAAATGGTATTTGTGGGTGTATGATTTGGTTGTTGTCTTTTTATTTGTGGGTGTACGTATTTTCATGTTAGTGGCATGTATGTTATGTTGTTGTATAACTTAACCTCCTATGTTAGTCGAGTAATGTATTGGGCTAGATAAGAAAAAAATATGTGAGGGTTTTCATTGATGTATTTTCATGTTGATGCTCCATTCATTCATGTGTTGTTTTTTTGCATGTGAAGGTATGGATGAATATGAGACTCGATTCTTTGTTCTTTTGAACGTTTGGAATATAATGGCACAAGTCTTTAGTATGAATTGCCAATTGTTGAGGTATAGACAACAACAAAGGAGACAACGGGAAAGAGCTAGTTTAGAGCAAAGGACATTTGTTAGACTTCATGTTAGGAGAGAGGAAATAAATCGTATCACGCAATTGAGTGATACTAACTGTTTGTGGGAGCTGCGAATGGATAGGAATGCATTTGCAGTTTTATGTGATTTACTACAAACTCGTGGTGGGTTGGTAGATGATGGTCATGTTACAATAAAGGAGCAAGTTGCTACTTTTGTTAACATATTAGCCCACCACAATAAAAACAGGTCAATGCAAGTTAGATTCATTAGGTCTGGTGAAACTATCAGTCGGTATATTCGGAGAGTATTGCGTGCGTTGCTCAATTTGCAAGAGGTGTTTTTTGCAAAACCAACCCCTATCCCAGAGGATTGCACAGAATCGAGATGGAAATGCTTTAAGGTAAGTATCATAGTAAAATAATTAATAACATAATTATTTGTAGTTGGTAATTAATATAAGTTTTTATTTTGTCTAAGGTTGCTTAGGAGCGCTAGATGGAACATACATAGGGGTCACTGTGCCTGAGGTTGATAGACCAAGATATAGAACAAGGAAGGGTCATATAGCAACTAATGTGTTAGGCGTATGCACACATGACCTCAAATTTGTATATGTGTTATCTGGTTGGGAGGGATCATCTACTGATTCGAGAGTTCTTGGTGACGCTGTTACTAGAACTAATGTCCTCAAGGTCCTAACCGGTAAGATAGACAAGACCTAGTATTCTTCCTTTCTTTTGTTGGCCAACAACTAAAATTTATTATCAACTATTGTAGGTACATACTATTTGGTTGATTCCGGATATACGAATGGCGAGGGTTTTCTGGCACCTTATAGAGGCACTAGATACCATTTGCAAGAGTGGGAAAACAATTCACGTGCACCTACGAATCATGAAGAATATTTTAATATGAAACACTCATGTGCTAGGAATGTCATTGAGAGATGTTTTGGCCTCCTCAAAAGACGTTGGGCTATCTTGCGAAGTCCTTCCTACTATCCAATTAAGATTCAGGGACGAATGATCACTGCATGTAGTTTACTTCATAATTTTATCAGAATGTATATGGTGGTTGATCCTGAGGAAAATGCAAGGCTTGCATTTGATAAATTGCCTATAGGGGAAGATTTACCAGAAGTATTAGCCTACATTGAAACCGTTGAGTCAAGCCAAACATGGACTCAATGGAGGGATGATCTTGCAAGAGAAATATATGATGAGTGGAGAGGAATGAGGGCTTGAAAATAGGTTGACATAGTAGTTGTTGTAATTGTCTTTTATTGTTTGATGACATTTTACTGAGATGATTGCTGTAATTGTTTTTCATTGTTTGAAGACTATTGAGATGTTTATTAAGTGGATTTGTAATGTGGTAATTGGGAGTTATCTGGATCTTATGGCTGATAAAGCTCGGTGTTGTTATATTTAGAATATAGTTCTGCTTACTAAATATACTGTTGCTAACCAAAAACCTCACTTGGATAACAATGTTTTATTTTAGTCATCATGATATGTGTTTATCACCAGTTTACTGTAATTGATTACATTTTCCACTAGATTATATGGCCACCTCACGTAATTGGAATGATAATGAGGAGGACGTGCTGCTTACCATCCTCGAGGAGATGGTAATTGATGGTGTAGGTGTGAGACCGACAGTTTTAAGGCTGGTACATTTGTAATGGTTGCCACCAAGATGAGGGAGTTGATTCTGGGGATTAATATTGAGCCAAAGCATATACAAAACAAGCTGAAGCGTCTGAAAGAAAAGCATTCTGCTGCATATGACATGATGAATACTTCTGGATTTGGTTGGAATGAAGAAAAAAAAAGTGTTGTTGTAGATAGTGACGATGTACTACAGACGTGGGCAAAGGTACATTTTGGTTCTTATTCTTTTTCAATTAGTTGCTTTAATAAGATTTTTCTTCATTTGTAGTTAAATACCAAATTATTATTAACTCATAGGCCCCTTCCCAATATATATAGTTGTCTTACCCTTCCCAATATATATATATATATATATATATATATATATATATATATATATATATATATATAGTTGTCTCAAAAACACAATCTTGCACAGTTGCACATGCACAATCTTGCACAGGTTCTACTAAGTTCAATTTTATTTTAAAATATTCAATTTCAATATTTGATTTCTTTGAAGTCATAACTTTGATTTCTTTGGGTTCTTATTGTAGAAACATCCTAATGCATCTTACAAACCGAACAAGCCATTTCCGTTGTATCCACGGTTGTGTACGGTGTTTGGGAGAGACCGTGCCACGGGTAGTATGGCTGAATCAGCAGCAGATGCAATGGAAAACATGGGATTGGAAAATGAGTCTTTCGATGAGACCTTCGAGATGCCTCCGACTTCACCTTCCCCATCTCCTTTTGTTGGCACATCCAGTGCATCTCAACCAATTAGGAAGAGGAAGAGGAATAAGAATGATGCTGATGCAAATATTGTAACTGTTATTCGTGAAGGTTGGGAAAAAGCAGTTACTGAAATGAAGAATTTAGGGGAAAGTTTTACTTTAAGAGAAGCTAAAGCCAAGTTACCTTCTTAACTTAGGGCTATGGGTATCCCACATGATCAGGTGCTGAAAATTTCAATGAAGTTAGTTAAAGATACTGATATGTTGAGTTTTTGGTGTACCCTGGATGACTCTGAAAAGCCAGATTTCATTAAAATATTTATGGATGGCATTTGAGCATTAGGAGGCTTAGTATGATATGAACTATATCAACTTCTAGGGCTTAGTAAGACCTTATCTTTTTTTTTTCTTAAGTCAGGACGAATGTTTAATTTGGGATTTCATGTTTAAGTTCTGAATATTTCATGTTTATTGCTTTAGCAAGATAATTGCATGACAGCCATTACATGGTTCTCATTATATGCAATTTTTGGACTGTAAATTTGTAGTGAAAAACAGCCTTCTCATTTGGCTCTCTTCAACTGCTAAGCACGCAACTGCTTTGTACGATTACTATTCCTTTGGCGAAAAATAGAACGTCACAAAATACAGTGAAATTGAGTTACAAAATACAAGATTGTAGAAAAACGAGGTCCTGGAAGCATGAATTCTTGGTAGGGCCGGTGTAACAAACTCTTAATCTTTTGAGTCAGAATGAATAAAACTGTCATTTAACTGTAGAAAAAAGGCTAGAATCTGATCCAAAAAACAAGTGTTTATTTAGTATCGTTTGATACAAGATTGTTGCTTTATATAGTTCTACCATTGCATAGCTCATCAACTGAATCCCCTCTTTCAAAAACTACAGCAGCCCCCATACCTGAGCCTGCAACAAGGGCACACGCTTAGTCGCGTTTCATATTCTCATATCAAGCTCTCAATATTCTGCCTTCATAAAGAAATCAAGTGGAAGGGGTGCAAAACGATACCTATGCACATGGAGATAACACCAAAGTGGTGATCCCTGCCACAACGCTTCATTTCACATTCAAGAGAGTTGCTACACAACGAGCACCTGACACAACAACGAGCAAAGAATTGCAGTACTAGGGACCACTTTAAAATTCACATATAATAAGGCAACCATATCTACCACAATCCCAACTAGCATTTAATTAGGGGGTGTGCTATCCACACACCCCTTTTTACTTCTCACACACCCCTATTACTTTTTGTCCGTTAGATCTTCTTCAATTCGTCCGATCCGACGGCCGAAATCCAAAAAGGTGTGAGAGAAGTAAAAAGGGGTGTGTGAATATCACACCCCTTAATTAAAATACAATTATTTAAACTCTGAGAAGAAATTTCTCTCCATTAACTTCCACACAAGTTTCCATTACCATGTATACGAAGGAAAACAAACAAAAACAAAACAAAAATGAAAAACTGAACTCGACAGCCTCACACCATTCAATACATACATATACAAACAAAGCCATCTCATTGGTCAAGCCTTTGGGCATTCCATCTCATTTGCAGCAATAAGGACAAATCCTCAGTAAGAAAGGGTAGGAATCAAGATCCAGCTGGATCTTCCAAAACATCGGTAAAAGAAGAAAAAATTCGTCAAAAAAAGCTCTTCCTCAAGTGACATGACCAAGTACTGCCCTTTCTCTCGTTTGTTCTTTTAATAACCACCAAGAGGCAGAAAATTTCGAAAAATTGGACTGAAAGGAACCTAATTCTTCCCAAAATCAACAACCGTTTTTAGCATCAACTCTTTGGCCCAATCCCAACTTCCTCAGTAACCAAACAGAGGACAAATAAACTATCATCTAGTTCTTCTGCATATCATATCACCCTCGCTCAGCTAGTAAATTAGGAAGTGATCTAATCCACACAATTACGAACAAAGACGATTTGTATTCGCTAATCTCAATCAAGAAATCACCAACCAACTTATCAAAATACATTTATTTGCTAAGTAATGTGATCAATTCTTTTCATTTTTTGAATCAAAATCTAGAAGCAAAGCAACCCCTTGTGAGAAAAACATAAACCCCACATCATATCAACTAATTTCATCTCCAAAGAATCATAAAACAATCACAGAACACAAAAAGTTTCAATCTTTCGCAAAATTAACACAAAGAAAATAAAACCCATCGACAAAATAAGTCCCAATTCATTTCCTTCATTCTTTCTCCTGGTTTTTGAAACAGCACATCTCTTTCTCCAGGGAGATGAAGCCAATGAAAGTCAGAAAATAAATAAGGATGAATTGAGCAATTTACAAACAAGGGGGAGAATCACCGGCAGCTGAACTTGTCCAGATACAGGAACCACCAACCGCCGATTTGGTGAGCAGACTCGTGGCGGCGTTCCATTTTCATCAGGCGCGCGACCTTGTTTTTCTTCCTCAGAAGCTCCTCCACGGTTTCCTGAGTCGGGTAATTTCAAATTCAAATCACAAAATTGAGTTAGAAATGTGTCTATGAGAGAGAGAGAGAGAGAGAGAGAGAACCTTGGTTGGAAGGAAGCGGAGAGAAGAGGAGGGAGGGGGAGTGGTGGAGAGACGGTGGGTCGATTGGTTCGGAGGGTGGAGGTGATTGAGGACAGAGATATACTGGGTTTTGCATAGTTCCGTCCCGTCCCAAGCACATTATACCAAACAAAAGACGGAACAGGGATAAATTAGTCATTTTAATCTTTTGACTTCGTTTCGTTCTGTGCTTACCAAACTCAGAACGGAACAACTCTTCTGTTCTGTCCCGCGCATACCAAACATAACATGGAACCACTATTCCGTCCCGTCCTGTCCCGTTCCGTTCCGTCCCGTCCCGTCCGCGTACCAAACGGTACCTAACTTTCCCCTCCCTCCTAGAGCAAGTGAGACTGCCCTAGACCAAGGGAGGTAGTTAAGTTCATTCAGTAGCACCGAACATAGACACTGGTTGGTATTGACTTCAGCATCCAAAAAATTCGAGGGAGAAACTTGAGAGTTTTCACCCTCAAGATTGACCTAGCTTTCCCCAGTCATTACAGGAATTTAAATGAACACCAAACAGAAGCAACACGGGCAGAGACAGGTCAAGGATGACACTGCTCTGATACCATGTAGAATTTGGTTCCAAAGTGTTTTATATTTCATGAATAAATCTGAATGTACAAGGCAATATATATATATATATGCAAGAGAAACAAATGGTTACAAGCAACCATCGGTTAAACCTAGGGGACACGGGGACAAGCTTTTCCTTAATTTAGGGTGATGTTCAAACAAGTTAAGTGCCTTAAATCAAAGAGATGGCGACTTGTAATCATGATTGCTTGTAGACTTGAGATGAGAAGACATGCTAGGGTATGATTGCTTGTAGACTTGAGATGAGAAGGCATGCTAGGTTCCAACACCCATCCTCCCATTCGAGTAGAAGAAAGGGGTGTGCTATTCACACATCCCTTTTTACTTCTCCCACACACCATGTTAATTTCAGTCATTTGATCTTCTTCAATTCATCCGATCAGACGGCCGAAAATTAAAAAGGTGTAAGAGAAGTAAAAAGGGGTGTGTGGATATCACACCCCTAGAAGAAATTGTGAGGGTTCAAATTTCACGTGAAGACAAATCCTCATTGCTTCAATCCTGCTATGAAATTTTGTAACAAATTGAATGATTCTAAGTTTCATAATTATGTTAGATGATGCGTGTTCTTGTACCAAATCCGTGTTTGCAATTTGAATGGGTTTACGCCTCCATGGGAATACTAGATTTCATATGGAGAGTTTTAGAAGGGGATGGAATAAAAAAAGATTGAATACAAACTTACACTTATGCATATTGATTAACGCACATTGCAGTACACAGAGGCTGCTACTGTAGCAGGTGTTATTCTCACTTAATGTGTTACAGTAAGAATAACATTACTGATCTATTTTTATCACTTATAAAGTTCAAGTTACAACACCATTGGTGTTGAATAAATGTCAAATCTTTCAGATGATGTCAACTGGGGCTCCTACAATAAAAAACCAAACATTGTCAATAAATTCTCAAATGTCTAATCAACCAATCCAAATTTAATAGGACTTTAATTTACTTCTGTTGTTATCCTATCTATACTCTTATCACATTTATAACTCGTTTGTGTATCTTTTATTAATAAGTAGTATAGATAATTTGACTCTTACACAAAATCAACAGTTTAATCGATGTACGTTCTACCATTGTATTGAGAGAGGTATTAATTTTATGTATCTAAATAGCATTAATTATATTTGGGGTAGTGTTGCTGCCTAATACTTGCAGTGTTGCTTCGATAAGTGTGTGTATGGAGTGTTTGAACAGGTTTAACCAACTATATGAATCTTGGAAAGATACTTAACCATCTCAACGCCAGTTTTAGCTTCACGAATTTTATGGCGTATAGCATTAAGCAGAGAGCCATATGTTGATCCACGATTATTATCCGCTGCTTGGATAAAGCTATAAGTCAAGGCACCCGTCGAAGAGTCTCCAGTTAAAGCCTGCACAATCCCACAAATTTGTGTTATTTTACATTGCATTTGTTTTCTTTGAAGTTAATTGAGTGTAGTAGAACTATCTCTGCTATTTGTTATGGCACTAATACAAATTCAAACAGTTTATATATCTTTGTTCACACATTAATCGTATATAGGGTTTAGAGTTAGAGGAGGGAGAGTTAAATTTGCAACCTCTTTCGACATTGTTTATCGATTAAGAGCTAGTTGATTGATTTCCGCATACATCGATAATACTCACCGTAGTGTCTGCAGACGTTTGATGATCGTCACAAGCGCTTATGGAGACAGCTAGTCCACCACTTGTGCCTTTATAAGTAGGTGAGAATTGATGATCTTCCCACACATAGTGTCCTTGTCTACATTAAAAAACAAACAAATATATATATATATATATATATATATATATCGTGTTTAATTTCTCAATTAGTCGGGTCTAATTAAGAAAATGTGTTCAGCACATTAATTGATACATGTAGCTGGGTAGGTGCAGCTAACAATTACCTGTTGATCCGGCAAAGAAATCGTAGATCAAGAACAGTTCCACTATAGCAGGCATCAATAATGGCATGAAGTTTGGCACCATGGGGCAGTGGCCTAAAAATGGTGGCGTTAATTTCATCATCAATGATCATCCCCTCGGTCTCAAAATCAACAGGGCACACCGTTTCATCAATGCCGTCAATCTCATCCATCGAGTAGTCATGCTGGGTTGAGCCATGGCCGGAGAAGTGGAACACCAACGAGTCTCCTGATTGGCAGCCCTGCACCAACCACTGTAACGCCAATCGCATGTTTTGTTTTGTTGGGATCCTAAAAGGGTCCGTCTCATGATCTACACCACAGCAAGAACAAGTCACCTTACATATTTTTGGTGATTATAACATTGAGAAAATTATTTTAAATAATCGTTTGATATTCTTGTACCATTATTCTCAACTTAATGCGACAGGTTAATTAGTTCAAACCTCATGAAATGATAGTTGTTAAATCAAAAGAAATAGCATTTGAGAAATGTTTCTCGTGATTAATAGGGTGAAACTAATTATGCAAAACTAATTAGAACTACCTGTGAGCATGAGTACGGAATGATTTGGAAAGCCCAATCTGTTAACAAGAAAGTATTTCATGCAGTGAACATCGTTCACACTTCCTTTGAGCTTGTAACTTTTCCCATTGTAACTCACTCCACACAGCACCGCGCGCTTTCTTCCATACGCTGAAGGAGGAGGCATCAAGGGTTTTGGTACAGATGGCTGGGACAGCTGATGCTGGTAGTATTGAGGATTAGCAGGGCGGGCAGTAATCGGGGAGGGCATGGACATCACTCTTGTCATTCGGCTTTTAACACGGTTGACAGCGTCGTTTATTGTATCTTGGCCAGCTCGAATCAGAGGATTGATGGGTGGTCTACTATTGCGGGTGATGCCTTGACACCCATCACAACGACTGATTTGTGCTTCTGATGGCACAAGAAGTTGCCGTCCACACCCATTGCTCCTCTCATTCCGACGTGCCATTTACTTCTAGCTTGGGGCATGATCGCTAGGTATGTATTATATATACCAACTGGAAAGCGCAGAAATTGATAGAGAATATTAGATACGGAACAAAAGTTAGGTGCCATTGGTAGGATTGCTCTGAGATGCTTCAACTCATTTATAGCTAATATTCGATCACTTTTAGGATTGGTGGAGAACCAGGTTCGGTCCGCGCGCTTTTACATCTTTTTCGTATAGAGTGTATTTTTGTGTGATAGATATGTATGGTTCGAGTTGATCAAGCAACTCGGATTGATCAACTCGGATCCACGACCAGTGACTAAATAACTAAATCCCAGCAAAGCAAGGTAGCAACCCAACCCATCGGTTCAAATAGGAAACTATGTTCTGCCCAACTCTCCAGCAGTGGCGAAGCCATGAATTATGGAGGGGAGGGGCAAGTTTAAAAGCGTAAACGGTCTCAAAAAAATGTAGACGACCAAATCTTTTTAAATAGTAGACAATATTAATATCGTTCATAATTTATCAATACAAACAAATTATAATTGTTACTGACAAAATTTTATGTTATGAAAAAGTCGCATAATCAACTTATTATCAATAAAAGTATGAATCAGGAATGAGCAGTTGTCTTGTAGTATACACAAAAAGACCAAAAAAAAAAAATCAGATATCCATCCAAAGGAATCATAGGCAAGATATCAATATTTTGGAAAGGGGATAACCTAAAATAATATTCAAGCCCAATCCGTTTTCAATAAGAAAATAGGTGTTTGAAATTTAGTGCTTAATTTGCAAATTTTCCATCCGTTGTTAAGGTAGAAATTTCTTGTTCTGCTACCGGACCATGTATCCATACGGCTCCTGATACAAACATAACCATCCTTATTGCATATGGAAAGGTTCTTCAATGTGCCGGAAATATAGGATGAAACAACATACGTTGTCTCAAAATTGAAATTGAAATAGGACTAGGTATATATCTCAAAATCTTGAAAGTTTCAAAATGTATTGTGTTATTCAAGTTTGAACTATTTAGAATGACAAACTAGTAGTCAGTACATATGTTAGTATGAATGAAGTTCCAAATTTGAAATAATTCTCTCAAAAGTAACAAGTTGGAAGCTGGAACCCATATAGGTATATATATTTTCAGTTTGTGGTTTGGAGAGATCTTTTGACTTTTTGAAAGGGCAAAGATTGAATTCCAATTTTGGGGGCAGCTTCTTGCTGCTGTTATCTGATTGGATTCGAAAGTGGGTAGCACGTGGTCAGATGAGTGAATGTTTCTTCAATTATTTATTTATTTTAACTAGCCAATGAAACGGTGCCGTCCCACTAATTGGAATTCTAAAAAAAATTTAACCAGGACCTATATGACATCGTTTTGTCTTGGCCTTTTAAAAAAAAATTTAGAACCCTCCCGCACATTATAGCTACGCAACAACAGGGAACACAAGAACTGCAATAAACCTAGAACTTCCAACGAGATCAGAGGGGCGGAACTGCGCTCCAATCGTGTTTTTCCAGCGCCACTCCTCACCCTCACGTGGCTTCGCCACTACTCTTCACCAATAAACACCGATTCCAGTTTTTTTTGTTGGTAAAACTGGGGTCAAATGCCCAAGAAAAACAACTAACGAACATGTATTCCTTTTGTTTTAAGATTTACATAATAATCATAAATGCTAGGCTTATACCGTCTTTTGAAACCACATTTTATAAATCTACGAGCGCATCTTACTTTTTAATCATGTATTTACACTAATGGTAGATGGTTTGGCCTCGTCTACACAATGAGTTAGTCATACTATTTGGTATCGAACTTATCATTTATGAGAATCGAACTTAAGACATCTCACTTACTATTAAAGAAGAAATACCACTAAACTCGTATTACTAAATGACAATACATTTATTAATGGCTTACCATTATTGTGAATCGTGTATATTGTTGCAGTCCTATTAGATTAGGAATGTGATTGTGTAAATCCTAGTGTATTTAGGGATATCTTGAAATATTCTCTAGAGTTAGATATTATCCTAATAGTTGTAATTCTATTAGGGTAAGGATTAACATTCCCTACTACTATAAATAAAAGCATAATGAGGTGAGATAACGTACACCTCACAATTACACGTCTCTCTCTCTTTCTCTCTATTATTACCGCACCCCATCTCTTTCTGTGTCCTTTATATGATTCAGTGAATTAGGCCTACAACACGTTATCAGTACATTCTTGACGCTGCGCTACAAAGATTTGTTCTTCAATCAGGGGAGTATTACATTTTAATCATTCTTTTTATGATTAATTTGTTATTTTTATTAAATTGATCTACATGCTATTGATTCAATTTAATTTTTCTTTGTTGAACGTGATACAATGCATTGAAGATGCGATTCTGGCTTTCCGAGAAAGATCTTCTACAAATTCAAAGGCTCAGTTGTTTTCTACCAATCAGGTTCTTTTAAAATAAATTCAGATATTTGAAACGACCATGAAGCATGAAAACATTCCCCATGATGCATGAACCCCCTACATTTATATTTTTCTTTCGATATATATATATATATATATATATATATATATATATATGTTCATATAATTGTCAACATATACATACTTTCATGCATTACACAATTATAAATTGCTATATGGAATTTGTGAGTCAAAGAATCGAAAGAAAACATAATCAATTAGGGTTTTATCAAACCCTAGATTTTTTTTTAAAAAAAGAGGATGTTTTGTGGTTGAGTGGCAGCCTGAAGCCGCACCACTGCTAAGCTGAAGCCGAGCCGAGCCAGCAACTCAGGCCCACTTCATCTGGACCGCAGCAGCCCCATGGGTTTTGCTGTAGGTGTGCGAGACTACTAGGCATCCGACCTGAGATTTTTTTTCTATGAGCTAAGTCCGTAGCCCTCACCCCACACCAGAAGCCTTCAAAAGCTTGATGGGCTTCATCCTCTACTTGGCCCAACTTCAGTAACACACGCTGCTAGGATCCATTCCGCGCCTTGGCCCACTCCAACGCTTGAAGCTTTCTGGGCTTCCTTTATCCTTTCGGCCTTGAGCATCTGTTGTAGGTTGAAGCTTACATAAAGCTTGCTGGGTCTTGCTTTTCTCGAGCCGTGACTGCAACAAGCTTGCAGCTTATTTTGCAGGTTCCTAAGATGCTTGTAATAGCCTTTTCCAAGCCCAAAGCCCACAATCTTTACTGCAGGGCGTCATTTTGGACAACAAACAACATAAACTTGTTGGGCTTGTTCTCTCGGCCCAAATGCCAATTTTTGGGCCATTGCTTTGTAGTCACACCCACTTATGTAGGGTGTCCTAGCCTAAAGCCAAATTCAGGTTATATTTTCTAATCGCATGGTCTGAAGCCATTTAAAGTGAATATGACCCGAAATCATTATTTTGCTTCTATGATCGATCTCCTAATGGTCTCCATCTATTTAATTAATTAAAAGTGACTAGTAGTCTATTAATTTGACATGACATCCAAAATTATTGGCATGAATCTCACTTTTGGACATTAACGATTCAATATTTTATTTCTTTTTGTTGAACCGTGGACTCCCTTTTGTAGTCCCGAAGCACTCACACTTGAGTTCCTGAAGCAACCCAAATCCACTACACTTAGCTGTATATTGTATTTGTGTTCTTACAGGTGCCATCTATTATGAACTGGAAGTTCATAACTAAACTCGAGCCTGTAATTTCGAATTTAGTGTCTTTGAAACCCGAAGTTTTCATAAAACAATACACCCATAAAAAACTCATTTTTTTTCATGTAAACCATGTCTTAGAACCCGAATGTTCTAACTTTGATGTTTATGGAGATCTTATTTCCATAAGCACCAATCACAATCTTGTTCCCTCAATTCAGTGAATTATCGAACTGTAACAAGTTTGATTTCACCGATTTCGATGTTTCTGGATCGAAACCACTTTATGTAGGTATAAGACGTGAATCTCCACTTGACTATCAAGAAGTTGAGAAACCATTGAGGCCAACAATTGACGGGAATTTAAACCGCACAAATTTAACCCTCTTTTTGACAATTGTAGTAAAGATGTAAGTAGGGTATCGTTCTAGGCCGGGGATTAGGAGGGCTTGCTAAAACCTCTATTTTAATTTAAAAATGTAAAAACAAAGTTTAAAACACTAAACTAAAATAAAAACACTTAACTAAAATAACTCAAAATAAAACTAACAAATAAACTAAAATAAATCAAAAGACTCAAAACAACTCAAGACTCTAGAAAATACAAACTAAGCTAAAAACTCGAAACACACTAAAAATGACTCAAAATAATGAAAACAATTTAAAATAAAAACTAGGAAATTAATTAGACGGAAATTATATTAAAAGATAAAAACTAATAAATTAACTAAATAATAATTTAATAATTGGGGGTTTGATTTTTGGTGAAACGTAAATTAGACTTAAATAATTACAGAATTGATAAAAACATAAAATAAAAATGAAAGGATAGGCGACAGATTGGCTAGAGGGTTATTCTCCACACATAACACATATGCAACCTAAATTGATTTTCAGTTGTTCTTCCAATAAATTGTAAATTTCAATACTCCAAATTAATTAGGTACGCTTAAATTAACCTTCAGATTTTCCTTATGTTATTGAATTGGATGAACAACATACAACAACTCAAATTATTCCCCACAAGTTCCCTACATGAATTGCATAATAGAGATACAAGCAAAGATCATTAAGTTCTATGAAAACCATAAGCATTGATGAGGCACTTGTTACTATGAATTGCATGAAACTCATGCCAAAAATTTACTTAACGCGATTGTGACTAGCAACCTTCACTACTCATGAATATAAGTTCATAACGATTAGGTGAAATTCACTTATATTCTAGCATCAAATTCATACATGTAAATTAAGTATGCATTCTTAATCGACATACACAAATAAGTTATTAATCAAGCAGTTAAGCAAATTAAATCACAACTCAGAAATCACAACTGAAGGTATCAATTCAAATTACAAATATATCCATGGTTTTGAATTATCCTCTAGCCAAGGCGAATTTATTTCCTCATAGTCGCAATTAAACAAAGATAATCAAATTTAAACATTTAAAATAAAGATAGATTACACCTAGAAACGCTCCAACAATCCAAGCTTTGAATGGCAAGCACGGCTCCAAGGCTCTCCTTCATTTCCTTCTTCTTTGCTTTTATGCGGCACAAGTGTGATTTGATGATTTTTGTGGTGGTGGATGGATATAGGTGAGTTATGGTGAAGGGTGGGTGTGTGTATGAATGATGAAGGCCAAGAGAATGATGAAGAATGTTGTGGCATAGGATGGTATTTATAGGGAATGTGGAAGGGGTTGTAGGTGAAGGTAGTAGGTGAAGGTGGTGGATGTTGTAGGTGAAGGTGGATGTTGTAGGTGAAGTAGGTGGATGTTGTAGGTGAAGGTGGATGTTGTAGGTGAAGGTGGTGGATGTTGTAGGTGAAGTAGGTGGATGTTGTAGGTGAAGGTGGTGGATGTTGTAGGTGAAGTGGGAAGGAAAGGAAAGTTCCTTGTTTCATGCTCTTTTCTTATCTTCTAGAACTTGGGCTTCACTTATCCATCTTCATAGTAGAGTTCAACCCAATTAATCTCCAAATTCGTCCATCCATCTAGCTTGGATGATAAGCAATCCATCTTGGGCCCAAAAACACTCCAAACTACTCCAAATTGGCTCATAATGCACCCTTAGCCCATAAAACCTACAAACACACGAATTTAACTTAAAACACTATAATAAATACTAAATAATTACCAAAATGCAAGAAAACAAGCAAGCTAAGTCGCATAAATATGCTCCTATCAACAATGGAATAAAAGAGTTAAATAAGCCTTCACCATGATCTTCACTCGAAGACTTATGCCCGAAGCATTACAAACGGAAGTATCTCCCATACGAGGATTCCATGGCTTTTTGGCTCACTCCTACGAACCATTTAATCGTGAAAGGCATTGCCTATAGTAAACCATGATTACGTCTATGAATGAGTACGATTTTGAAGTTTATAAATCTGATTGAATTTTAACTAGAATATACTTCTCTGGTCTTTCCATATTTCTAACTCACCCTTGAAACAGTATAAAGAGTGGAAGTTTACCAAATTCTTGAATCTGATTACTACCGTAAATGTGAGAAAATGGTATAGGCTCAACTTCAGCTAGAGTTTACAGAATGGCAGTGCCTTACTTTGGCAGGGATGCACCGAATGGTATGCTCTACTTTGGCCCCTGCTTCAGCAGAGACTTACCAAACATACCCCTCAAGCAGAAGTCTGGGCCTGTCTCTCACAATCTAATTTCGAGTTTGTTTTTACAATATATGGTAGAATAAGGGCCTGCCAATGTGTGGCATCACGCTCGTAGTGCGATCCTTGGCATATAAGACCTAAAACTTCAAGAATTAAGGATATTGTTTTCAAACCTCAACCCTGCAAAATCTACTTTCGTCGAGATGTACGAGATCATTGGTTATGCACCTATTCGTTCCCCTACCAATGTTGTTCAGGAGTGCCATTCTAGTAGTCAATATGTGAGACTAATTTTGCTCCACCAAACACCGTTGGAAAAGTATAATTTTGACATGAATGGCTTTGTTGGCCGAATCCACCTAAGTAACCTTGGTTTACTTTGTGAACATTTTTCTATGTTTTTGGATTCACGTTTGTGATAGGCTCATATTTATATATATTTTTACATCAAATTCACGTGTCTTTTCTTAGTTAGTTCCTCATATTTTCTGCTATTTACTTTGTTTTTGTGTTTTAAGTGATTTATCTAGCTAAGTAAATAATTATCGCACTAGTGAGTTTTTAAGTAATCAATTCATCATTTTTTTTTATCTTGCTCACTTATTTGATTTTTGTACCTTATGAAAATCAAGCAGAAAATAAAGATGAAAGGAGCTGCCTTTCGGTGGAATAGAAAACAAATAAAATTAAAATACAAAGCTGCGGGCCATTGAGGAGAAAACAAAGGAGTGCAGCTTGACGTGGGGATAGGCTGCCAGGAAAGAGTCCACCGAGGGAAATAAAAAGAAGACAAGGTGCAAGGAATTGGAAGGAGAAAAAGAGAAAATAAAATAAGAAAGAAAATGATGATGATTGATGAAAGTGGAAAACAGAATGATGAAAGGGGGGAGCTGATAATTGAGGATCCAAGGGGAGCTGTCAACGGGCAGCAGAAGAATAAAACAGAAAAAAAAATCAAAGAGCGGAGGAGACGCGGAAAGAGAGGGAGCTCCTGAGGGAGCTCCTCGGGGCTGTTAGACAGAGAACGAAGAGCTGCAAGAAAACAGAAAATAAAAAAAGAAGGGAAAGGCTGAGCGCAGAGGAAAAAGACAGCGGACAGAATTTGAGGAGAGCAGCAGGAGTTTTGACGCAGGCTCTGGAAGAGAGAGGTGGCACAGAGAACGGACAGAGAGGAAGAAACTCATCTTTCGGTTTTATCTTCTCAAACTTATGTTTAATTTTTGGTTTAATTTGAGAATAATGTGTAACTAATTTTTAAGTAGTTAGGGGATGTTTTGAAGCCCCGAATATGATTGTGAATGTGTTGTGATATTTCGTTTGAATGAATTTTATGGATGGATGAAAATTGATTCACTACTTATGTCATTGATGAATTCTTTTTGTGTTCCTATGGATGCATACTTAGTGAGCATATTAAGGATTTTAATGCTATGAATATATGTGTGCCTGCCCTTGTTGAATGAGGACCTACATATGTTCTAGAGTAGCACTTGTTAATTATGGTTAACATGTGAATCGATTTCTAGGATAAGTAAGACAACGCCAGTACTTACGATGCCTTGTGATGTCTCAAACTCTTTTCATTCTTAATGATTTCTACTTGTTAAATCTATGAACACGCCATTCTAGATTGCATGTTAGGGACTAAGTTAAGTTGAAAACGCCATTCTCTTAACATACTACGTAAGAAAGAGTAATAGGTTGAGTTCTAACATTGAGCCAACTTGAGCATCTTCATCCGGAAATAAAAGGAATTTGAATGAAACATAACACATTTGCATGAATATTTGGTGGTGGATAACATTTCCCCTAACTCGTTTTTCTTAATTTGTGAATTAAAAATGTATTGGCATTATTTTAAATTTGTTTCTGTTCTGTTTCGTCCGAATTAATTAAAATAGCAAATCAACTCCACAAATCCCAAAAATTTGTGTGAGCATAGCTCGGTGTGTCTAGCTTATGTGTATAAAATTTCGTTGCATTTGGTTAAGTGTAATTTGGTCTACGAATTAGTTTTTGGTGGCTGGTCAGTGGAGACAGCCACCCAATTTTTGTGACATATTTTTAAGTATTTGGATAAAACAATCTTCTGCGGGAAAGACCCTTATTTTCATATGCTACAATCGACAAATTTTAGTGTTAATAAGGAAAATCAATAGGATTATTGCATGCTACTTTGTGGTGCGCTATAATTTCCTATCAGTTTGGTGTTTATTTTTCATTATGGATAATCTTATCTATTTTGTCCTCGAATATGAGTTAATTGAATCATGTTTCTTGTATACATGTGACCAAATTCAATTAAAAACGCGATTAGGTATGAATGTGGAAAAGTTAGTTATCTGGATGAATGCGATACTACACACACTAACTTTATACCTAAATCACATCTCTAGCAACGACTTTAGGTCTATCCAACCTGATTAAGAGTATTGGCACACTCCTCGTTGTATGAATGGTATGACGGGATTTTAAACCGCACAAATTTAACCCTCTTTTTTACAGATGTAGTATAGGTGTAAGTAGGGTATCGTTCTAGGCCGGGGATTAGGAGGAATTGCTAATCTACTCTAAATTAATTTAAAAATATTAAATAAGACTCAAATGGACGGAAAATAAATTAAAAGATTAAAAATAATAAAAATTAACTAAATAATATAATTTAATAATGGGGGGGGGGGGGGATTGGTTTGGTTTTGACGAAGGAAATTAAACTTAAATAAATTACAAATTGACAAAAAACATAAAATTAAAAATGAACGGATGGGCGACGGATTGGCTAGAGGGTTTTTCTCCACACATGACACATATGCAATCTAAATTGACCTTCAGTTGTTCTTTCAATAAGTTGTAAATTTCAACACCCCAAATTAATTAGGTACGCTTAAATTAATCTTCAGATTTTCCTTAAATTATTGAATTGGATGAACAGCATACAACAACTCAAATTATTCCCCAAAAGTTCCCTACGTGAAAAGCACAATAGAGATACGATTAAAGATCATTATGTTCTATGAAAATCATAAATGTTGACAAGGCATTCGTAACTATGAACAGCATGATACGTTTGCCAGGAATTTACTTAACGCGATTGTGGATAACAACCTTCACTACTCATGAATATAAGTTCATAACGATTAGGTGAAATTCACTTATATTATAGCATCAAATTCATGCATGTAAATTAAGTATGCATTCTTAATCAACATACACAAATAAGTTATCAATCAAGCAGTTAAGCAAATTAAATCACAACTCAGAAATCACAACTGAAGTAAATCAAATTAAAATTACAAATATAATCATGGTTTCGAATTAACCTCTAGCCAAAACAAATTAATTACACATTATTAAAACAGAAATTAAAACAGAAATTAAAAACATAAGTTGGAGGATTAAACCAAATTGGGGAGTTCAAAAATCTGTGCTAATTGGCTCGGTGCCACTGTGCTCCGATTGGATGCTCCCTTGCAGCCCTTGATTTTCGTGCTGCTTGCTTCTGGATTGGCTGCCTAAGGCAGCACCTGATTCTCGCACGTCTCACTGCCTTCAAGCTGCCCCGAGTCTTCGCTGCCTTCTCTCGGTTCCCCCGCGTGTTCCTCCGCCGAATGGCCTAATCTCGCTGCCCAGGGCAGCATTTTCCCCACAGCTCCGAGGAGCTTATCGTTTTCTTTCCCGAGGTTTTCTTCTGCCCTCCTTGAGGCTTGCGCCTCTCAAATATTTTTTTTCTTTCAGCTCCCTCAGCCGCTGCCTAAGGCAGCTCCCTCCTTTTTCTTTATTTTTTTCTTTCTTTTCCCGCTGCTCTAAGGCAGCTCTCTTTTCTTATTTTTTTTGTTCTTTTTTTTCCCTTCCGCTGCTTAAGGCAGCGTTGCGTTTAAAACTGGTTATATTTGACTGCTTTTCACCGACTGCCTTGAGGCAGCTTTTCCTCCGTGCTTCCTGACTGGCCTCCACCGAGTGCATGTAGTGATGCCCATTGAGCTGTCTTCCACTTCTTTTTAAATAAAAGGGGAGCCTTCCTTTCTCAGCCCCCACGTTATATCCTCTTGAATTTCTGCCTTAATGCCGTGTGCTTTCCAGCTCCATAACCTATTATTATTTTCTGCTTTCAAATAAAAGGGACAGTGACGAAGCAATTAACAAATTTATTAACCAAATAGAGTGGGTAAGGTTGTTTTAACGAATTTATTACTTAAAACCTCACTTGTACTATTTTTATTTTCATTACTAGATAAATTCTATAAAACACAAAAACAAAGTAAATAGCTCAAAATATGAGGAACTAACTAAGAAAAGACACGTGAATTTGATGTAAAAATATATATAAATATGGTCCGATCAAATACCCCCACACTTAGCTTTTGCTAGTCCTCGAGCAAAACAAAGAAAACAGAAAAAGTAATAACATGAAAAACATTAGCTTCCCCCTATGTGACCCTCATAGGATTTCATTCGAGAACGCAAATCATCAAGAACCATAGCTAGCACCAAAAAGCTAATTCAAGCTCATCTTCCTTATTCAAATATTAGCAGTAATCTTAAATCATCCTTGAAGTGTAGTGTGTGAGATAGCCATGCTAATGCAATTTCAAGTTTTTATTTTTAAAATCATCATATGCAAACTAGCAACCTTCTCACGGGATATGCACTCAATCACACATGTGTTTAGTTTTAATGTGTTTCGCTCAAAGAAACAAATGTGAAAGATCTACCATAAGCTTGCATAAAAATCACTTCTCCACAATCATAATTGCAAAACTTAAATCAAGAGGACTTTTATTGGATGTAATGAGGCTTAGGGATAGGGCTATTGAAACGAAAGAATAGGAAAACACAAGTTCCAAACTACATTTCAAGCAATTCTTTTAGTTGAGATTTATAAGAACTCAAGTTCTCCAATGATTCTTCTAACACCTCCCATCACACCCTTAAACTGAAACTTTAAACTTTTTTTTTTTTTTTTTTTTTTATTTTCTTCGAATACAACCTTTCTTTTTCTTTTTCTCATTTTAAAAAAAAAAAATACAAATATGAAATACCCCCACACTTATTCTTTTGCCAAACTCATTCCAAGTACTTCACAAACATTTCTCATAAGACAATCTCAAATTGCTCGCTTGGAAAGGGTAAGGAAACATGTTTTGAGGTATAAGGGTAGACATATCTGGTGATAAGAAATAAAAGGCTCAACAAACGCGGCTCAAATTGGCAATCTAGTGATATCATTTTTCTTTGGGAAAACATGCTTATTTGGGCCATGGTGGTAAACCTAATGCCTCTATCATTTTCAAGTTCATGCAATCAATGACAAATATTTCGAAAGATCGTTACGCAAGTTCTAGAGATGCATCTCACATAAGTTCATCACACATGAAAGAATAGGAGTGTATGAAAAATGCACACACTTTCAATAGGCTCAAAAACTCACATAGGATGTGTATGGTCACTAAATTTACATATGAAGCTTTAAATCATGCTTTAGTTTCACATCAACAAGGCTATGTGCATTTGGTTTTTCAAAGATGATCAAACATGTACAATACTAACAAGAGAACAAGGAATTTCATACAACACATGTTAACTAAGTTCTTGATAATCATGGTTCAAATTTCATCCAGTTATATCATTGGGTCGGGAAACTAATAAAAATTTAATTAAAAACAATAAGGAAAAACAAGACAATATTTTTGGATTTTTAAATTTTTTCGAAAAAAATTAAATAAAACACAAAACTCTGAATAAAATTAAGTAAAACACAAAACTAATTAAGAAAACAAAAAGCAATAACATGGAAACAAATGAAACCAGTTCAAAGTCGAAGGTACAAAAATTTTCAATTTGGTCATTTTTTATACTTGATACCCCCACACTTAAACTAGACATTGTCCCCAATGTCATAAAACAAAAATATGCAAATAAAAATAAAATGAATAAATAATATGAAACAAAATAAAGAAAAGGGACTGAAAACTTCTCTAATTTGCAGAAAACCAAGCGATGACCCCCAAGTGTAAATTTTGTAATCAACTTCAAGGGAGAAAATAACCAAACGTTCCTGCAAAGAACAGAAATAAACAGTTAAGCACGCAAAAAAAAAAAAATAGAAAATAAAGTAAACGAAAATTGAAAATGAAAATAAAAGACAACGAAAAGAACTAATAGGCGATCATTGGTCGTCCTTGTTGATTTTCCACAGCTTTCATCTTGAACTGGATGGGCCTCTTTCTTGCAAGTGATCCTCGGCTTAGTTGAGGATGAGTCAGCACGTTGTCTCCACATGCTTCAAGTAGTCCGGTCTCCACGCAGGTGTGGCATCTTCTTGAACTCTTGGATCATCTCACCCTCTGCCTTCATCAGGATGCACCTCAGACTCCTCCTGCTTCGTCTGTGAGGTACTTTTGCTTTTGAAGAAGCACCTCAACACAGGTTTATTTTTGAAGTGGGTTGGGAGGGGTCTGAGATGAGTACTCGAGAGCAAGACTAGGTAAGCAATCAGGATCTCACTTTCTCCATGTTCTTCAGATGAAAGTGAGGAGAAAGCGTGATATGAGATACTTTTGCTTTTAACCTTTTTGATATGAAATACTTTTGCTCTGGATGATTTGTTTTCTGAGGTGATCCAAGGGATGAAGAACACTGAGTGACTCGAAAGCTTTCTTTGGGAAAACATTGTCGGAAATGAAGAGAGGTTGAGAGGTGGAGAGGGTGTGAAGGTGTGCCTTTGCTGTGGAAGGCGAAGGTCGAGACTTATAGAAATTTTTCTTCCTCAACCGGAACTATTCCCTTACTATTTGTCGGCAGCCGGTGGATGGATGAACAGTGCCCGTTACGCGCTTTCTGACAAAGCTTCCGTAATTTCCGCGAAGCTGACTGCGCATGCGACGAGTGACGACAAACTGGAATGATGATCTTTTGAAAACCGGGGTTCAAATCCGGGTGCGGCTCGTGGTTTTCGCAACGCTCCAAGCTGCACGTGATGAGTCACGACAAAATTGGCAAAACTGAACCACGTGATTGCTGAGTCAAGCCCAGCTTTTGATAAAGGATTTCGGTTTTTGAGAAAGGTGTTTGGCTCTTTCGATTTGCGCGAGGACGCGTCTTCAACCTCCGAGGAGCGCTCTTTGATCTTTGAGGAGCGGGCGCTCTTCATTTTCTTCTTTTTATAGAGGCATGAATTTTGTTTCACCTCACACTTGAACTCCCTCCTGAAAACACTCTTTTCCTGCACTTCTTTTCTTACTCCTTCTGCTCTCTTCCTGCACTTCTGCACTTTTAATCTTTCCGATCTCTTCTCCCGCTTCAGCAATCTTAATTTTTCCGAACTCTTTTCTTCCTCAACCCCCTCTAAAAATGTCTTGCCCTTCCGACCGTCGCCTAAACTTGAATGTCGGGGAAGACGATGACTCGTCTTCTCCGAACAACATTTGGAATCCGTCCTTCATATCCCCCAATGGTCCTCTTACAGTCGGGGACACAATGATGAGGAATGAAATCACCGCTACGGTGATTGCCAGAAATCTGCTCACTCCAAGGGACAATAGGATGCTATCTAGGCGGTCGGACGAGCTGGCCGTTCAAGAATCTCTGGCCCTTAGCGTCCAAAGTGCAGGCTCAGTTTCAAACATGGGCCAGCGCCTGCTTGCCCGGTCTCGTCAAGTGGAATCGCTGATGGCAGAGGTGGCCAGTCTTCGGCAAGAAGTCAGAGGACTCAGGCACGAGAACAAGGAGTTGCACATGCTTGCAACTAGTTACTCGACTAGCATGAAGAGGAAGCTGGACCAGCTGCAGGAGTCGGACGGTCGGATTCAGAGCGATCATGAAAGGTTCATGGCGCTACTCCCGAGGTTTATGTTGCCTTCGTCCTCTGGAGCAGCACCAAGCGTTCCGGCTCCGGAGATTCCAACTCTGGCACTTCGTCTTCCCGGAGCTCCGTCGACCTCTGGGGCGCCACCTAACCAATGACCAATGATCGATATTAGTTTACAAGTTATTGTAAAATATTTATGCATTTAAGTTTATTTAATTAAATATATATATATATGTATATATTTTTGTGTTTTATTTATATGAATGTTTTTTTTTTTTTTTCAAAGGATGCTTATTTTATTTTTTTATAAATTTTAAAAAAAAATCAACGTAAAATAAATAAAATAAATTCACACAAGAGCAAACAAACAATGAAAGAACTAAATAAAGTAAAATAAATTCAGTAAAGAGAACGGTTTAGGAATGCAAATCTGATTGTGGGCGATTCCTAGGCCTCCATTCCTTTATTCAAATGCACGGGTTTATCCTTGAACGGACAGTGATACTTGAAATGTTCCGGCAATGGTTGAATTTCAAGAGCGGGTGCCCTAATTATTGACATCAACAACATATTAGTCAAAAACGAATTTGGAATTTGAGTTGGTGGCTTACCTACGTGCTCCAATAAGAACTTAGGTACATCCTCCACGAAATGCTTCTCAAAACATGCAAGCATTGGATCTTTGTATGGAGGGGAATAGAGATCTGTCCTAAGATCCATGTAAACTCTTTCATCAAATTGGATTTGAGTAGGTGCTTGCAATGAAGAAGGTAACACACGATTAATTGAAGTGGGAATTGGAATTGGAGTTGGTGGCTTACCTATGGGCTGCAATAGTGGCTCTAAAGTAGCAGCACATTCAACAAATGCACAAGGGATGTTTTCAGCCAGGTTGGGTATTTTGAAGGTTGTGGCCGTGTGATCCACTCCATTTTCCTCCTTGATGAATTCAAGATGCTCCTCAACCACTTTTTCCTCGTGAATTGTTGGAAAGGTGTCCAAGATGCCTTTCTTCCCCTCATCTTTCGTGGATTTCATGAACCTGCCAGGGAAATGTGCATTTGGGGGAACAAAGTTAGAAATAATTAAATTTGGAACAACCTTACTTGAATGGGATGGTGTAGGAACATTGGGAGGTTGCGGCAAGGGTTGTTCTTCCCTTGCCGTGCCTTGTGCATCCTCCTCCTCTTCTAGCAGTAGCAATTCATCCATGGGCTCATCTTCAACCATTTGTTCTTGAATTTGTTCCATGCATTCTGCATTATGCCCAAATTGATTGTTCCACTCAGCCAACTCCTTTGCTTGATAGAAATCCTCAATTGGTTGCCAAAATGCGTCTTGTTGAAATGGTTGAGCTTCCCTGCCCTGCTCCAAAGAATTTAGTTGCTGAATAACTTCCTTATAATACTTTGATATACCTGAATTTGGATGTGAAGGTTGAGGGGGAAGCTGTGATGGTGCATATGAATCCGCATATGGCTGCCAATATCCTTCGTATGGAGCTTGTTGATGTTCCTGCCACATAAAATTGGAATGATCTTGCCCACCATATGTAGGGACACTTTGCATTGTAGACCTTTCAACAAAAATAGAAGTAAGATGAGCTATTTGAGCTTGAAGTTCAGCAAAAGCCATGTTTTGCTTGTCAAGGATCTGAAATCAAGCTATTTGAGCTTGAAGTTCAGCAAAAGCCATGTTTTGCTTGTCAAGGATCTGAAATCAAGGAAATAGAACTAAATCAAATATCAAAAGTAAAACACAAAAACACAAAAATAAAAAATAAAAAAAATAAAAAAAAATAAAAATAAAACACAAACAAAAACATAAACAAAGGATTAGCAAATTTGCTAATCCCCGACAACGGCGCCAAAAATTTGACGGGATTTTAAACCGCACAAATTTAACCCTCTTTTTTACAGATGTAGTATAGGTGTAAGTAGGGTATCGTTCTAGGCCGGGGATTAGGAGGGATTGCTAATCTACTCTAAATTAATTTAAAAATATTAAATAAGACTCAAATGGACGGAAATTAAATTAAAAGATTAAAAATAATAAAAATTAACTAAATAATATAATTTAATAATGGGGGGGGGATTGGTTTGGTTTTGACGAAGGAAATTAAACTTAAATAAATTACAAATTGACAAAAAACATAAAATTAAAAATGAACGGATGGGCGACGGATTGGCTAGAGGGTTTTTCTCCACACATGACACATATGCAATCTAAATTGACCTTCAGTTGTTCTTTCAATAAGTTGTAAATTTCAACACCCCAAATTAATTAGGTACGCTTAAATTAATCTTCAGATTTTCCTTAAATTATTGAATTGGATGAACAGCATACAACAACTCAAATTATTCCCCAAAAGTTCCCTACGTGAAAAGCACAATAGAGATACGATTAAAGATCATTATGTTCTATGAAAATCATAAATGTTGACAAGGCATTCGTAACTATGAACAGCATGATACGTTTGCCAGGAATTTACTTAACGCGATTGTGGATAACAACCTTCACTACTCATGAATATAAGTTCATAACGATTAGGTGAAATTCACTTATATTATAGCATCAAATTCATGCATGTAAATTAAGTATGCATTCTTAATCAACATACACAAATAAGTTATCAATCAAGCAGTTAAGCAAATTAAATCACAACTCAGAAATCACAACTGAAGTAAATCAAATTAAAATTACAAATATAATCATGGTTTCGAATTAACCTCTAGCCAAAACAAATTAATTACACATTATTAAAACAGAAATTAAAACAGAAATTAAAAACATAAGTTGGAGGATTAAACCAAATTGGGGAGTTCAAAAATCTGTGCTAATTGGCTCGGTGCCACTGTGCTCCGATTGGATGCTCCCTTGCAGCCCTTGATTTTCGTGCTGCTTGCTTCTGGATTGGCTGCCTAAGGCAGCACCTGATTCTCGCACGTCTCACTGCCTTCAAGCTGCCCCGAGTCTTCGCTGCCTTCTCTCGGTTCCCCCGCGTGTTCCTCCGCCGAATGGCCTAATCTCGCTGCCCAGGGCAGCGTTTTCCCCACAGCTCCGAGGAGCTTATCCTTTTCTTTCCCGAGGTTTTCTTCTGCCCTCCTTGAGGCTTGCGCCTCTCAAATATTTTTTTTCTTTCAGCTCCCTCAGCCGCTGCCTAAGGCAGCTCCCTCCTTTTTCTTTATTTTTTTCTTTCTTTTCCCGCTGCTCTAAGGCAGCTCTCTTTTCTTATTTTTTTTTGTTCTTTTTTTTCCCTTCCGCTGCTTAAGGCAGCGTTGCGTTTAAAACTGGTTATATTTGACTGCTTTTCACCGACTGCCTTGAGGCAGCTTTTCCTCCGTGCTTCCTGACTGGCCTCCACCGAGTGCATGTAGTGATGCCCATTGAGCTGTCTTCCACTTCTTTTTAAATAAAAGGGGAGCCTTCCTTTCTCAGCCCCCACGTTATATCCTCTTGAATTTCTGCCTTAATGCCGTGTGCTTTCCAGCTCCATAACCTATTATTATTTTCTGCTTTCAAATAAAAGGGACAGTGACGAAGCAATTAACAAATTTATTAACCAAATAGAGTGGGTAAGGTTGTTTTAACGAATTTATTACTTAAAACCTCACTTGTACTATTTTTATTTTCATTACTAGATAAATTCTATAAAACACAAAAACAAAGTAAATAGCTCAAAATATGAGGAACTAACTAAGAAAAGACACGTGAATTTGATGTAAAAATATATATAAATATGGTCCGATCATGGTACTAAATTACCATTTCAGAGACCTTATATTCTCCTCATTCCGAAAGAATGTCGTTGAGTTTTAAGGATATTCGAGATAACAATAATCATGAATGAAACCACTGATGAAAAATAGAGTAAAATATCTTTGCACCACCTCCAAAAATGAGCCTGAAGCTTTACTTTGGGGCCAATGAGCTGTCTCCCAGCTGAGAACAGGCAACATGTGGCCGGCCTAGAGCTTGGTGATTGAGCAGTTTACTTGCCTTGGCACGACCTTTTGGGACAATTAGGCCGAATAATGTGCTACAACGTATCTCTTTACCCGAAGTAAGGATCTTGTGCCTACAAGCACACTTTGCCAATCCTGCTCGTTTGGGAAATTTGATTTTCTAAATCATCCTTAGCAAAGATATGACACTACCCTCTTTTCACAGTAGATTTAAGGGAATATATGTGGACTAATCTAACCAAAACGTAGACCATATAAACACTTATGGTTTTGGTTGATGAATCGACAAACTGGTCACATGTTTGTCCATATACATTACTGCTAAACCTCCTGGCCGATTATAAGGGTACACCACCCTAATTATCCCATAAAGTCTGGAAGACTGGATAATGCTGGAGAGTTTATATCGAAGGTTTTCGATAAAATTTACATGTCTTTTGGGTTTATAATTAGACATTGAGTTCCCATGTTCACCCCAAAACAGCTCATAGAGTGATCATCAAGCGCAATATAAATGATCGCCCAGACATTGGTAAACGCACTAAGCTTCCGGTTTCTGCCTATGGCTATGCAATCTTGTATGCAACTATGTTGGTCCATCTTGAGGCCCATTACCACCCAACCATTTGACATTACAGTTAGTTACTGGGTACGAACCTGACGTTTCATACTTACACATTTGGGTGTGCATTCCATATGCCAAGTTGCACCGCCACAACATACCAATATGAGTCCTCAAAGAAGGTTTCACCCTAGCTCTCTTAAAGCCTTTGCAAGCGATCTCTTTACCACTCATTTGTGGATTATCACTTAATGAGACAGTCTTCTCGCCATTAGGGAGAGATAAAAACATCAACATTTCAATAGAGTGGCGCAAATTTGTGTGGACGTTGCCCACTATGTGATAAGCAAATGCAATGTATTCTAGCTTTCAAAATGTTACTCTAGACGCATTCCTCTGATCAAGCTAAAGTGAAAAGATCATATACCAGCTGTAAACATGCTCTACAAGGATAAATGTACTTAACGGACGTCGAGTCAACATCCATGAAGGGCGTGCTACCCTTATTGGATGGTTTGGCCGCCCTTGTTGGACGATCCGGTACACCAGCGGATAGAGAATCAATCTGTCTCGGCCTGAAACATGATAGATCACTCGGTTCTTAGGATTCACTTCCATAGAAGAGGAAGGTCATAACACAAACATAAATCCACACTCGATCA
This sequence comes from Crataegus laevigata, assembly GCA_963580275.1. Taxonomy (NCBI): domain Eukaryota; kingdom Viridiplantae; phylum Streptophyta; class Magnoliopsida; order Rosales; family Rosaceae; genus Crataegus; species Crataegus laevigata. Next base: position 8,691,784 of record OY756941.1, read on the forward strand.
CTGTCTCAAATCATTTCCATCTCATGAGATTAATCTGGATTACTCCCGAGACTTGAAGTTATTGGTCAAGTATACTAGTTTGGATACGTTAATGGAATTGGAATGAGAGTATCATTGATGATGTTTTCACTTTACTGACATAAATGAAAAACAACTATATCAAACTGTGTTCCATTGATTAGTGACAACGTAGAACTGATTTGACAACCAAAATTATAATTCAGGTTAAATTCCTTACCAAAGTGTGTTTGGACCTGTAGTTCCTACATTGCCCAAGGTATCCCTACTGTGTTACAAGTGGAAAATAAAGCGTAATGAGATGAATGGAATAGTGTGATATAATGCACACCTTACGGCGCAAGGTTTCTCTCAAATACTATGTGATTGACTGCAACATTATGAATGTGATTAATGTTTCTCTATGGGGATAGTAAACAGAGATTTTCATGTAAGTTCTCGAAGAATTACATGGACTTGTTCAAATAGTTCCAAAACACAGAACACCCTATCAACTAGTTTGAGGCGTTCACTTACGGATTGAAGCAATCAAGTGGATGTGGTATACTTGATCAGTTAAGGATACAAAACTATTCATTTACGTATTAAATTATGAAGTCATATTTCGAATTGCTAGAGTTGCAGTTTATGTCGATGATATGAATCTCACTAAAACTCTGAAAGAGCTTGAGAAAATTGTCTCGCACCTCAAGACAGAATTTGAGATGATGGATCTTGGGAAAACTCATCTTGACTTGAAGCTCAAGCGTTGTTCTGATAGTACTTGGTCTACTGGTCGAACTACACCCTGAAGGTGTTACATTTGAGTATACATATGATCTTCCATACGATATATACAAATGAGACCCTTGAAGAAGTTATGGAATCTGAAATTCCATATTTGAGTTCAATGTTACGCTTTGTTATACTTAGCTCATTACAATTAGAAATGACATCTCATTCGCAATTGATCTATTAGTAAAGATACAACACTGCGCCTATACGCATCCATTGAATTGGTATTAAAGACATTTTCGGTTACCCCGAAGGTACTACCGATTTGGGCTAATTCCAGTGCATCTGGAGCGGATTTAACCCTTTTGATCCTTAGAATGATGCTTACCTTGTTTGTTATGTTGACGCAGGTTACTTTTTAAACTCGCACAAGGCAAAACCCCAAATGGTTATGTCTTTACCATTAGAGATGTTACAATATCTTAGAGGTTCACGATATGACCTTAGTTGCAAATTTTTTGAATTGTTCCAAGACTCAGCTCACTTCATTATGCCACATGTTGATTGAGATCTTTTGTTGAGCATATTCAAAGTACTTGTTGTTTTCATCCATTGTTGAGTCCTGACAAAGATCCATGAAGACTATACCACATGTATTCACCCAACCAAGGCATGATACATCAACGAAGTTTAGGCCAAGACATATTACGTTTACATCAACAAAGCATCAGGAGATTGAAGTCATGCAAGCTAATCCCAAACAACCTTGCCGACCTCTACACGACGTTACTGCCAAAGTTAACATTCCAGAAGCTTGTCCGAGGAATTGGTATGCCTAACTATTCATATGCAATGTTTGTAGTTCTCATTTTGAACTTCTGTCAAACTTAGGGGGAGTATCTAGAAGTATACTTACTTGATTTTAATGTACTCTTTTTCCCTACGATTAGGAGCATTTTTCCCACTGGGTTTTTGCTACCTAACTAGGTTTTGATGAGGCAACCATCCTAGGCTAGTCATTCCCTTGTGAGCTCTTCTACTTGTGTTTAGAAGACGTATAGTTTTAATTTAATGAAACTTCTCACGTTTCTCCTTAGTCTATGGGTTTTTATCTCACCTTAGGTTTTACCATAACGAGGTTTAGTGAGTTTTACCTTTTACCCGTTCTTCTGTTAATTTGAAACTTGCATTCGTTCATTGCGCCGACGACTTCATCAACTGTACTTACTTCATTACTAAAGACCTGATGCTCCATATACTTGAGTATTTACACACTCAAGTTAGAGTGTTGCATTCTTATTAGATTAGGAATGTGATTGTGTAAATCCTAGTGTATCTAGGGATATCTTGGAGTATTCCCTATGGTTAGATATTGTGCTATTAGAGTTGTAATCCTATTAGGGTAAGGATTTAACCTTCTCTACTACTATAAATAAAGGCATAATGGGGTGAGATAACATACACCTCACAATTACACATCTCTCTCTTTCTCTCTACTGTTGCCGCACCCCCTCTCTGTCCTTTATATGATTAAGTGAGTTAGGTCTACAACACATATAAGTATTTTGATTAAAAAAAATTACACTATCAATATTTTGTGATTTGGGCCCACTCATGTTGAATAAGATATCCATAAAACTAAGGAACAAACACAAGGTAGCCCATGAATTTGGAGGAGAGAGTCTCCTACTCCTAAACAGCAAAGTAAGATTCTCTCTCCTCTAAATTTGCTCCTCTCCCCTCCTCTCTCTTTCCTCTTTGTCTTTCTCTCTCTATAAAAAAAGTCAGCACAATATATTGACTTGAATTAATCATGACCGCTCAAATAGAAGGTGTCTGTAGAGGAAGAGAATTTCGAGGGGAGAGAATCCTACTCTGAATCCAAATCCCCTCCATTTCCCCTCACCTTCTCTCCCACTTTCCTCTTTGTCATTCTTCCTATAAAGAAGTCAGCACAAGATGTTGACATGACTTAATCGTGACCATTCAAATAGGAGGGGTTATAAGGGAGGAAAATTTGGAAGTGAGAGAATCTTACTCCTGCTCCTTTTTCACTTTCCTCTGTCTTGCTCTTTTTTATAAAGAAGTCAATATAAGATGTTGATGCAATTTAATCATAATCATGACCGTTTAAATAAAAGAGAACTGTAGAAGAGGAGAATCTTCTCTTATAGGATCAATTAGAATATTGTCTAATGTTTAATTGACTTGTATTGAAAAGTTTAAAGCCTATCCTGATAAAATCCTATTAAATGGTTTTATTGAATGGTTGTGATGAGTACAATATGTCTTGTTTTTATTGGTTAGTTTTATATTTTTATTTTTTTGATCAAGTTGGAAATGCATTATCAAGCAAAACCAAAGAGCACACGTGAAAGCCCACATCGAGACTAACAAAGGAGAAAAATATAGATGATTTTACAACTAAAGCAGTGTAAGGGGGATACAGGAAGAATGACACTACACCTGGTGCTAAGCGTTTCCCCTCTACAACACTCAAAACTTTAACTTGAAGAAGGACAAGTCAAACCATCTTTGTTGAGAAAATGAACCAACGAAGATTGTGGTTTGTCGACCCAAGACCAGCAACAAACTTGAAAAGACTCCCTAAATTGAGTAATTTTCATAAGGGTGGGGAAAGCTTCCCAACTGCCATTTTGAATGGATTTCCTCACACGTAAGATTTTTTCTTTGAGTCCGACTCCACGATTACCTTATTTAAACCCAACTTCTTAGCAAATATAAATCCCTCCAACACTGCCAATGCCTCTGCCACAACAACCTTAGAAGCTTTGATTAGGGATTTTCTAGCAGCAACAAACATAGAATTTTGACCTCGATTTACAATTCCAATAGACCCATTTTGAGTATCGGAGTTCCAACTAGCATCCATGTTGAGCTTAACACACTTTGAATCACGAGGATGTTAACTACATTGAGAAAGAATCAAAGAACAATAAAGAGTGGAACCAAACGAAGAACTAGAGAGAGAAACTTCAGAGAGAGAAATGAAAGTTCTGTATATCTGAGGAAAATAACCACTAACTACATTTGTAAGTTGAAGTGCCTTATATACTAAACAATACAAGCTTCTTAACCACTAATTAACCAACTAACAAATCATTTAACCACCTAACAAACATTCTAACAACTTAGCAGTAACTAATCATCAAGAGACATCTGTCTTCATCCCCCCTCAATCTGAGCTAGGTTACCAAGCTTGAGATTGCAGCAATGTGAGCATGAGATAAACTGTTGAGTCTTGCAATTTGGAACATCTGCTTCTTATTGATCTTTGCAATCTGAAGAGTATAGTAATCTTGCACAGCCTTGCAGCGATCTTCTTTGCTTTGAGCTACAGCTACATAAAGTTTTCTTCCTTCCAACATAGCTCCATTAAGATTACTGAGAGCTTATGCAGCTTCTTGATGAGTTGAAAAGCAAACGAAACCACAACATCTGCTCATCCCGTTACCATCACGCATCACTTTGGCCGACAGAATCTTCCCAAAGGCACTGCAATGTTCTCCTAATTTGCTATTTGCTATCATCAACAGTTTCAGCTAGATTCTTAACATAGAGATTCATAGACTTAAGTTTCTCAATCTCACTATTCAGCATTTCCTCTTTACATTTTAGAAGCCTTGCCCTCTCGGCTTTCTTTTAAGCCCTTCCTACAAAAAAATGTTACGATCCCATCATCAATTAATCCTCCATGGCTACAAGTATTGAAAAATTACTCAATAGCAGTGAAATGTCATGCTCATCAATCAACTTCCCAAAGAATCTCAGCCCCTCAAACTGATTTCTACACCGCTGTAGCTACTGTTTTCTTTGCGATAAGGTTTCCAATATTTCACAGTCAACATTCTTAAAAGACCTTCAATTTGCACAGATTCCACTATATTTTCAAACATTTTGATTACTCTGACCAAATCCTTCTTCGTGCACAATCGAGAATGATCAAACAAGAAGCTTTACAATCACAGAAATCAAGAAACACAACCCTCTTCGGTAATCGGCCTTCAATGAAGAAAGGGAACAAGAGCTGCACTCCGACAATCGGCCTTAATGGAGTTGCACACAATAACAACAAACAAAACTTTTCAAGAATGTTACTCCGGCTATCGGCCTTTAAGGAGTAACACACAATATCTAAGACAGAACTTTTCACTCCGGCTATCGGCCTTATTGAGGAAACAAATTGCATTCAGCACATTCTTGGCAATTGGCCTTTTTCGAGTGCACAAATCTCAAACAACCAAGAACTAATCACGCAACAAGAATTCTACACCACACTTCTGGCTATCAGCCTTTTTGAAGTGGGTCGTAAAAGGGAAATGGCTATCAGCCTCTCTATCCCAACAAACACCTCATTTATCTACAAAGTCCATGATTTCAACACTTATGGCTATCGACCTCTAACAATTATGCAATTTGAAGCAAAGAATTTGACTGCGACATTCCATCAAACACATAGAGTGCAAGATATGAACGAACCTGAAAATTCTGCGAACCTTGAATCTATACCCGAATTAGAGAAGATATGAACTAAGATCTTCACCTTCGTTTTGATCAGAAATCAAACATTTTCTTACTGAAACATTTAATCAAATAGAATACGTGCACTGTGAAAAACCAGAAATCAAGAACCTGCTAAGAACTCCAATCTTAAACCAAAGAACGCAGAGGAAGAAAACCAGAAACCAAAATCTGCAGATCCTTCACATGAAAATTCTGAGTTGGGCAATTTGTCAAACACCTGGAAGCGTCGTTCAAACGTTTCTTGGGAACTTTGTAGGCGATCAGAAAGAAGACGGAAACACGGAAGAACTTGATGAAAAATTCAAGAAAAATCTGAAGAGAAAATAAAACTAGAAACTGAAATCTAAAAAAAATACGGAACCACCATAATCAATGGCGTGAGCCTGGCGGCTCTGATACCATGTTAACTACATTGAGAAAGAATCAAAGAACAATAAAGAATGGAAAAAAATGAAGAACTAGAGAGAGAAACTTCAGAGAGAAATGAAAGTTCTGTATATCTGAGGAAAATAACCACTAACTACATTTGTAAGTTGAAGTGCCTTATATACTAAACAACACAAGCTTACTTAACCACTAATTAACCAACTAACAAATCATTTAACCACCTAACAAACATTCTAACAACTTAGCAGTAACCAATCATCAAGAGACATCTGTCTTCAGAGGAGACCAAACAGTGTGTTGGGAAGTATCGCACTACCCTGCTGGATTGCTTTCATGATTTCTTTCCATATCTTGTTCAAAAATTGCCAAAGCACAAGAAATAGCCCGAGTTACCTGTGTAGGAAAGATTGACTTATGGTTGAAGACAACATCACACATATGTGCCAGCAAGAAAAAGCCACTTGACCTTCATTTGAATAGATCTGCCATAGTTGCAAGGGCCCTAGGTAAAGCTTTCCATAAGAAAATTTTCATTTTTGGAGGTGTCTTCAAATTCCAAATATATTTCCAAACTTGACTGCTTGGCACACTAGAAGAAGAGGGACATTACAATCTGCAAGAAACCTCCCTGTTACATTGCCAATGGTAGCCTGATCGTACAGTATACAACCCGTTTTTACCAGCAGCCATACAAGCCTATCCATGCTCCACGAATCACCAATGTGTGTATCATTTATCACTAAATATTCATGGTCAATAATAAAAGCTCTTATAAATTCAAGCTCCCATTGTCGAGTATCACAGTCGATTAAAGATTCAATTTTTTTTATTTCGATTGACAGAAATAAAACCTTGCGGCGAAGGATGGCCATTGGGGAGAGAAGGAAGCCAATTGTCAAACCAGATCCTAACATTAGAACAATTTATAATCTGCCAATGAGCGTCATTAAGAAGAATCTCTCGCCAGTCTAACAAACTTGCCCAAGCCCACGACGCCATGCATCCTAGTATAGCATCAAGGAACAAGGTGGAAAGGAAGTACCTGGCTTTAAGAACCCTTAACCCAGAGAGACTCCGGCTCATTAACAATTCTCCAACATTGTTTAGCAAGTAGGGCAGCGTTGAACTCTTGTAGATTCTTGAAACCCATATCCCCATCAGTTTTTGGCAAACCCATGGTCTCTCAATTAACCCAATGAATTTTCCGTTCATCATGTTTCTATCCCCACCAGAATCTAGCAATTAAAGAATCAATTTCTCTACATATGGACACAAGAAACTTTTCAACTAATAATTATTATGTAGTCGGTTAACTCCTGGATTATATTGTATTCAAAACTAGCCTTAACTCAGTGTTGTGGAATTTGTAATTTAGTCTCATTCAGGAATACAATCGATTCACAACCAAAAAATCATTTGCCAGATGAAAATTTGACTGACGAATCAAGTTTCGTCGAGCACAATGCCAGATGAAAAAAAAATTAATCGGGCAAAAGTGGTCAACGTTTTGTTTGTTTTAGAGACTTTAGGCGACGAAACGTACGTTTTGACGGACAAAGTAATAAACGATGTCAGACAAAGCTTTTGCGTAAAGAGAAAAAATTGGCACATATCATGCCACGTTTTGCTCTACGGAAAGAAATTTAGTGGGGAAAGGTACTTATATAATATTTGTGTTTCGGGTTACAGTTCTTAGGGCAAAGGTGAGAGACATTTTTGCATATTCAATTCCTTTGATGATTTTCGTAGTATGCAAAATTATTTTAACAATTGAAACGTTGCTATGGTTGGTATATGACACGCCCCGACCCCGATATTCCCCGAATACCAAGGTTGGCACGTGCTGGCCGACACCCGAGGGTGACGAAGCCATTTAATTGATTACAAGAGAAATGATTGGGAACGAAAATACATTGATAATGTTATAATTACAAGAGTTAGACACGAGGGCTAACTAAAAGTCTAGTGTATCGAGCATGTTCTACTGAGTTTATTTACAAAAGATAGAAAATTTACATAGAGAAAACGAAGCGGAAGTTCAGCAACTACTGATAGGGGAATGCCTCGTAAGAAATCCCGTAGTCCTCGTTTCTGTGACCTGAATGGGGGCGTAAAACAAGGGTGAATGGACCAGAGTTATATACATATATAATACGAAAACGTTTTAGAACATAATAATCCCCTACCAGTTTGAAAACCAAAAATACATAATCATATATTATGTAATACGTTCGCCTCAAATTTTAGCATGCCATTTAAATTCATAAGACAAATCAATTCACAATATCAATTCTCGTCTCAATAGTCAAAAGACACAATATAATATCGATCTCGAATAAAACTCAAGAAGCATAACACAAGTTGTGCTGCTAGTGAGTACACCGAATTAGTAATACTTCCGGCCCAATGCCTGCACCTAAATCTCTATGGCCATCACCATGAGATAACTCCCTCCCGGCCCGATACCAGACTCCGTGGTCCCTCAGCCTTCCGCTATGGATTATTTTTCCAGGCCTTTGCCAACTACAAACCTCGCCCTCGGCGGCATGGTGTTCACTAATTTGCACAAAACATATTTCTAAAATACAACCTCGTAGCAAGAGTTCATCCATCCCCCGTACTACGAAGAGGTGTTCTAAAATCATTTAAAACACATTCTTAGCATCCTATCGTCATCGATCAGATAGTCTACCAGAATGTGGGTTATATCAGAAAACAGTTCAATAAAATCATTCTATATCTCAAGAACATTCAAATCACAGTTATCAAATATGCTTCCTGTTCACAATTCATAATTTCCAAGTAAAATCAAGGCATGCTATATATAAATGTAAATCTTCATGTCATATCATAAATCATGTATTTATTTTTAGAAGGTGGTCCACTCACTGTACTTCGCCGCAGTAGCGATCCGCGAGTGAGTTCTGGAAACGTCCTGGCTAGCCACTTCACCTATTCACGATAGAAATTCGATAAATATAAAGATTGGAATGAATTTGAATGAACTTAAGAATTTTGGTTTGGAACCCCGGGATTTTGGTTTAGGTTCGGATGGGCTGGGTTTAGGAATTCTAATGCTTTTGGTTTAAAGAAGTGAAGGTCAGATGGTTTTGGAACTTAGTTAACCTAAACAACCTATTTCCTAACCCACTCACAAGGCCCACTCCCACGGCAAACCTAAAACATACCTCTACACACTACCTATACCCTCACACAACTTACATACATATATAACTCTATACTCTTGCATACATATACATATATATACATGTCGCACATACATATATATATATATATATATATATATATATACACATAATTACATGTATACACTCAAAACCATGCACAAACATATATATACATATACACCAAACACATGCACCCTTACACACCCCTAGTGTCCATTCACTAAACACCCACATAATCTGTGCATAATCACACACACACGGGGTATAACATATACACACTTTCATATTGCACACAGACAAACACACGCTGGGCACATCTAGTATGCCTTTGTAGTTCCACACTTGTTCATATATATAACCTCATGCATCTAACAAAACACATGCACATACATAAGTACACACATATATTTATATACATACACACACGGAAAACATACTACACACACATACATACGGACTTACACACACACACACACTGTACACTCACCACACACATGCACTGCATGCATACACACACCCACAAACATACCACACAACACACACAGCCCATACACACCCACAAGGCACGGCCCGCAGGCCTAGTTACCAAAAACCGGGCTTTAAGCCCCTAATAAAAGGAAAAAGGCCCTAAGGCCCAGTGGGTCAACAATTAAATAAGGAAAATAAGATTTATAATTGGGCTGGGTTTTGGTGTTTCTGGGCTGGTCCAAACACCAAATCATCATTATGAAAAACTATGCAAAGAAACAACAAAACTTCCAAATAATGCAAAGATCACGCACAAGTACAACCCATGTGATGCATCACCTATAATGCTGTTACTATCTATCTATCAAGTTATCCACCATCAACCCTCTAGCCATTATTATTTTCCTGAGCTACAATGCCCAGAAATAAGCGGGTTCTATCACCAAACTCCATCATCCATCACTATTACTAAAATTTAATAACTAACTGCGGCGGGACGAATAGAAATCGTCGGGATTCCTCACTGGATTCTGGGATTTAGAAACAGAAGACATTGCATGTTAATTATTTAAGATCTTTCATCAAAATCCACATGCGACGGGGTACTTAGTTACCTAGAATTAACTCCAAGTGGGTCTGAGTGCAGCCACCCACGAACTCGACGGCTTTTGCCCGAGGAAGTCATCGGAAATTGGGCACATGCATATGCAGAGAACATTGAGGTTAGAAACATATTCAAACTGACATTTAGTAGAAATCCCACTTATAACACGATTAGAAACCCAGAACTCAAAGGAGAAGAAGGAAATCTCACCAGAATTCTGATATTCTAGAATAGAGCTCTGAAGTTCTCGGAGCTTTCTAGTTGAACCCTTCCCCGTCACTGCTCACACATGCAAGGGCATCACAAGACTCCCCAGGCCATGGTGATGCAGGAAATGAAGGTTTAAAGTACGATTGGGTGATGAAGAGAGGTGAGGGTGAGGGTGGTGTCTCTCGGTGCAAGACAGAACAGAGAGATAGAGAGCTTTCAGGAAAGAAAGCTTACGGTGCACCAAGAAGGGAAGAAAAGAAAAACTGGGCCGGGTCTTTGGGCTCAAACCAACAATTAAAATAAAAATCTTAGGCCTTGGTTTAAAACACAAAAAGATGGGCCTAGCTTAATATAATTATATTAATTTGGGTAAGGGTTATTACAGTATATACTCCAAGATGACATGTGCCAAAATTCACCCAATGCAAGTTTATGAGATTATGTAACAGGACAAAATTCTTCAATGGTTAGAAAAGTATCATCACAGTTAAAGAGTTATTTTAGCTCTGATTTTGGTGATTTTTCATAACTACACTCCTCGACCCAAGAAGAATACAACGAACTCACCCCCATCATCAATGTGAAATATTTACACTAGTAGTTGCTACACATAATAGAAGTATAAAATAAGCTCCAATTAAGTGTTTATTAAATCTATTGTTTTGATAGATACATAGTCAATGAAATTAATTTTCACGATCCAATCGTCAAACTTGTTTGAATGTAGTAAGAGATCACATACACAAATAACTTTCAAAGATTAGTTAACGAGATTAAAGGTTAGACGGTTACAAATGTATGATAACAATTTAACAGCTATAGAACCTTTGATTCTGATGATTTTTTTTTTGTAAGGACGATAATTGAAGGTAAAACCACACACTAAATTGACTTGATGATCAAATTTGATTATCTTTTAACCATTTGAAAATGAATAATAAAAATAGGAAAATTTGAATTTTTGACTTTCTCCTAAAGTTGGTAAATTTCGTCGAGGAACTTAACTACGTCGTCAGGTAACAATGCTAATTTTTTCAGGCAAACTTTTAAATTCCCCCCACTTTTTCTCGAAAAATTAAACTTTCTCCTAGATTAAAATGGTTGCCCGACGAAGTATTGCAAATTTGGTTAGGCAAAGGCATTTTCCCACCATTTTTTTCTTCAAAAATTAATTGGGTCGACATTTCTATGCAACCTTTGCCCTACGCGTTGGTCATTTTGCTGAATAAAATAACAAGTTCATAATACACGTGTCACATTTTTTAAATTTGCCCGTCGAATGTTTAAGGTTTGCCCGACGAATGGATTCCTTGGGCAAATGTCATGATTTTTATAGCAGGCCGGGGGCCTTCTTTATCTCTCTCTCTCTCTCTCTCTCTCCTTCCCTTATTCTCAATCTCTTACAGAAGTATGTTCTTCTCCTTTTTGTTAGATATTTCATGAATACTTGAATATGTGAATTGAATATACGGGAAAGGGGACGAGGTGAGGGGCGGGGTGAGCTGCGGGTGGGTTCAGGCTGAGTTGCGGGGTGGGCTCAGGGTGTAGGTACATGCCCACGAATTTAATGAAATATAATGCGTGTATGTACAAGATCCAACCCACATAGATTGCATCAAAATGGTGAATAACTAATAAAATGAAAAGATGTGAGAAATTATCTCAACACATAATGAGGTAGGCACAGGTGAATGGTCTTGAAAAGTAAGCATGGGAAGAAAGTTGAGGGAAAATGCGAAACTAATTCATCTTGTGTAATATTTGTTGTTTTTTTAACAAAGTAAAAAACCATGAGAGTTAAGGAAAAGCTTGTGAACTTAATTAGGACTCAATTTGAGAAGACACCAATCCAGCTGGGGTCGATTATTAGTGGTACATGTAAAGATGTATTAGTTGATTCAGATGATCACAAGTGTACATAGATTAAGGTGCCTAAGTTGGTTAAGTTTGTTATTGATAGTTAGCTTGCTTAGTGACTAAGGAAAACCTTCTATGTATATATCTATGTACTGATGTAAACAGAATGATGATGAATATACAAGATACAATTCTCTCTCCCTTTAAACCTGTTATTCTCTCTCAAATGTCTCTCTCTCTCTCTCTCTCACACAAGAACTTGTGTGAAGAACAAGAGCTTATTTGCATTCTGATAGTATAAACTTAATTTCCATGTTACAACACCAATTGTTTTGAATAAATGTCAAATTGTTCAGATGATGACAGCTGAGGCTCCTGAAAATAATTATCAAAAAAAAAACCTGTTATTAAGTTCTAAAACATAGAGAACTATGCAGTTTATGGGACATTAAGCTGAATGCAAGTATAACTATATTAATTTATTTATGCTCTAATAACGCGTATAACACTTGTGTGTAATTTGATATTGTTCTAAAATAGGTAAATACATATTTGTATTTTCAGACAACAATATTAGATCAATCCTATTTGGTTTTGTTGAACAATATCTTTATTTGAGAGCTTGATTTAATTGATTGTAGTGTTTTCTAAAAGTTTTTTTATTTTTATTTTTAAATTTCATATAGAAAAATATATGTATTATATTGTCATATTCTTATTCAGAGTATCTTGAACAGGCTCTTTGAATAAGCTCGTAAGATAGTAAACCCACGAAAAGCTTCTAAATCTGAGGAGAGAGATGGTTTACAAGAAAACGAAGGTGAGAAGGCGAAAGTCGAATTAGATCTTGGTGAAAGATGAAGCATCTTCTCATACCGCAGTTTTATCACTATAATGGTATTTATTCAAACAGTACCATAATTACAGCGGAAAAAGTGAATTTCATGGACTGGTTTAGGTGGCGAAGTACCAGCTACGTACTTTCATAGGTGGTATGATCAGTGGATACTGCTCAAATTCCCGGTGTAAGCACCACCATCGTAGTATAACCTAGATCCGCCAACCGATAGAACCGAACAATAAGTGAGTAGGTTTGGATTGTATCACTTTACAAGTCAATATTTTGGTTTTATGAACCGAACCAGATCATATATGAATATCTTGTTCGATTCATGGTTTGAGGAGCTTAGGGAACCAAACGGAACCAGATTGCGTCCCCACCTTGTCTTGAGCTTGCCTCTAAATGTGGTGCATGTTTGTTGTTTTGAAGTTTTTTATGAATTACTTGTCATGTTTTGGCCTTTAATTAAAATGTTTATTCATAGATTGTTGAAGATGGGAATTTTAGGTCTTAATCTTTCAAGAGAATTCTGGTGTCATCTAAAAAGAAAATTAGCCACCTGTGAAGCGTCTATTAGTGGGGGCTGTAAATCCTTAGCTGGTGCTCCAGATACGTCGAAAATTGTCTCCAAAAAGTAAATGTAAATATACTTACTTGTGATAATCCTGTCCGAAGTACTTTATTTACAAGAGCTGCGATTGGCCCTTTTAGGCGTATGCCAGTTCTTGCTTCACGAATTATTTGGCGCATAACATTGAGCAGATAGCCGTATGTCAATCCGGGATCATTTTCCATTGCTTGGATAAAGCTATAAGTCAAGGCGCCGGTTGAAATGTATCCCGATAAAGCCTGAACAATCCCATCAAATTTGTGTCATTTTACCTTGTATTTGTTTTTTCTTTAAATTCAATTCATTTGTGGAAGAAAGATCTCCTCTCCTAGCTGCCATGGTACCAATAAAAAATTCAAAACAGTTTATCTTGTTTTTCACGCATTAATGGTAATATAAACCTATGCTATTCTTATTTACCAACTAAATAGTGAGTAAGAACATGATGAATATATGCTATACCAAGAGAATAAATTCTTTATTTATTTATATTGATTATCAACTTGTTCAGATAGTGATGGATTATTCTTCACCAATACGCACATAAGATTAATGATACATATATATATATATATATATGTATAAACTTTAGACTTCTTTCAACGTTGTGAAAGAAAAATACTTATGAGTTAAGAACTAGTTGGTTGATTTTCACATATATCAAAAATACTCACCGTAGTGTCTGAAGAGGTTTGGTGATCATCACAAGCACTAATAGATACAGCTAGTCCACCACTTGTGCCTTTATAAATAGGTGAGCGTCGATGATCTTCCCACTTATAGTATCCTTCCCTACATTGAACAAATTTCACAATTTGTAGGCGTTTAATTAAGACGTAGCTGGGTATATAGGTACTCTTAACCATTACCTGTTGATCCTGCACAGAAATGGTAGATCAAGAACAGTTCCACTATGGCAGGCATCGATAATGGCATGAAGTTTGGCGCCATGGGGCAGTGGCCTAACAATTGTGGCGTTTATTTCATCATCAAGGATCGTCCCCTGGGTCTCATAGTCAACGGGGCACAGCGTTTCATCGTAGCCATCAATCTCATCCATCTTATAGTCGCGCTGCCTTGATCCATGGCCAGAGAAGTGGAACACCAACGAGTCTCCCGATTGGCAGCCCTGCACCAACCACTGTAACGCCAATCGTATGTTTTGTTTTGTTGGGATCTTAAAAGGGTCTGTCTCATATTCTGCACCACGACAACATCAAGTCGTATATATACTACATGGTTTAGATGATCATGACATTGGTAAAACAGGTCAAATAATGATATTCTAGTAGTATTTGGTCTCAACTTACTGCAAGAAGTTTGTGAAATGACAGTTATTAAATCTAAAGAAATGACATTTGAGAAAATATTAGTATATGTTTTGTGGTTGAAGTGTGAAAGTAATTAACAATACCTGTGAGCATGAGTATGGAAGAATTTGGAAAGCCTAATCTGTCAACAAGAAAGTATCTCATGCACTGAACATCATTCATAGTTCCTTTGAGCTTGTTACTCCGCCCACGGTAACTTACTCCACAAAGCACCGCACGCTTTCTTCCATGCTGTGAAGGAGGCATCAAGGGTTTTGGTACTGATGGCTGGGGAGGTGGATAATGGTATTGATGATTAAACGGGTGGCCAGTACTCGTGGAGGAGACCGTGGTAATCACAGTAGTCATTAGGGATTTAAAAATGTCAGCGGCTTGGTTTATTGAACCATGGCTCGCTTGAATATAAGGATTGATGGAGGTTCGATTAACATGGGTGACGCCTTGACACACACTACAGCGAATTATCTGTGTTTTTGGAGGCACTACAAGTTGTACTCCGCACCCATTGCACTTCTCTCTCCTATCTGCCATCACAATTCCTAGCTTATGTGTATCACACTTAGGAAATGAAGGTGCTAATTATACATGTATATCAACTGGAATGCCAAGAACTTAATAGAGAGGATTACTTAAATTAATATTCTGATTCATGCATGGAACAATAGTTGAGTGCCTTATATGGCATTGGTGGGATTTGTCCAAGTTATTGTTTGTCAACTATATATAGCTTATATTCGATGACTTTGGGGAGTAGTGGAGAACCCGATTTGGTCTGCTTTTACCTTGCGTTTAAAGTATTTTGTGTGTGATATATATGCATGGTTCGAGTTGAGCAAGCAACTCAGATCGTGACAAGCACTTAAAGATACAGCTAGTCCACCACGTGCCTTGTAAATTCAATATATACTAAAACCCATTTTCGCTTGAAACACTATTCATAAGCACAATGTTCTTCTGTTTTTGCCCTTATTGATTTTCTGTTATTTCATGTATGCTCCTGATATCCAAGTGTCATCTGCTTCTATGAAATGTCGACGCGTTGCATGGTTCCAGAAGTTCTCGAGCCTTCCTTTGTTGATTTCGATTTCGATCTCTGCCTCACAAAAGCTCTTCGTGCTCTGATCTGATGGCTTTCCGACCTCCAGTTCTCTGTTTTTTTCCTCTCTCTCTCTCTCTCTCTCTCTCTCTCTCTCACTAAAAACCATGATTAGCAACCTGAAGCGAGAAACTCAGTTTTCTTTTCCTTCCTACTCGACTTGATTCGAACAAAAAATCTCTTGCACGAAATCAATTTTCTCCCCATCACCGATTTCGACTGCATGCACACCTATCAAGCCCTAGAAACCAATCGAACTCACGCCCTTTAAGCCCGTTTCTGCTCTTCCACTCGCTGCCCAGAAAATCAAGTTCTCAAGGTTCGATGTTTCATCAATTTCCTCTCCCTCAAAGATTATTTTGGTCTTTCGTACATACTTATTTTTTATTTCTATTAATTTTGGTTATGTGATTAGTGAATTTTGTTCTTAATTTTACTAAAAAATTTGAGTTTTTCTTTCTGTTGTTTCTATGGTTTTTTGTTCTGCATATTTCAATTACTCTCTTGCAGCAGAACCATCGCGACCACTAAGGGCCACTGCCGCGTTAAATTATGGGCTTCAAACGTTTTCTAAAACCTTTTGTACTCATGGTAAGTTATTCTAGGTTTTATTCCATAGTTAGATTATCTCCAATTTTGAAAGTTTAGGGAATTGGGTCGTTTCCGGGTTGCATGTTTAACATTCTTCTGTGTGATGCTGAGTTGAGGCTATATGAACTGGAATCGTTGAGGTAGGCTTGAATTTGGCCAAATTTGGGTAAGAACCATTAAAATCTAATCCTAATTTTCTATAAAATTCCCTGTATATTTATTATTTGTTTCCATCAGTGCAATATGTATGACTACGATTATCAAACATGAAATGGTTTGTGATGGCCTTCTATATCCTCCCTTGCTTTGAGTTTTTCAGGGCTTAGCTAAGGGAGATGTTTAAAGCTTGACCATGGTATACTTATGGGTCTTCTCAGCTTTTCCTCTTGCTTTTGTGCTTGGGAGCTGCTGCTTCTCTATTTTTGCTCCTTTTTTCATGTTTTTGTTTTTGTTGTTAGCTTGGTTTGGTCCGTGTGTAAGCTCTATTATTTGCTATGAAAGTTTTTTACAGTATTTCAGAGTATGACATGCTCTCATGAGATGCTTTCCCCTTTTCATACTCCATGGTATCCTAAAATTTTTGTTTGTTTTATGGCCTGGGATTTTTGGCTTTTGATAGTGGAATCTTTTTTGTATCATCAGAGAGGGGTCAAATTCAAAGCAGACAAGACAGTTTGTATTATGGCCTGGGATTTTTGGCTTTTGATAAGTTAAAATGGCAATGTCATTATGGATCGCATTTGACGTGAATTGAAATCACTCCTTCTGCATTTCTTTTTCAATTTGTGAATTCAATCTGAAAGTACTAATTTTCCTGCTTTTTTGCAGAGTAGCCTTCAAAAGCCTGAGGATTCAGTTCGAGAACCTCAGTAAGTATGTTTATTTTCTCAAATATTGAATTGGAAAAAAAATCCATTGTTTAAAGATTTACTTTATGAAGAAAAAAGCTCATGCACCACTTAAGGAGATCACATTAGTTAGGACTCCAGGAGCAAAGTCAACAAGCAAACATCAGAATGTGATACGAGTATACCTGGGAGCTACAAATGCTTTCTGTGTGGTTTGAATCTGAACAATTACATTGTGTATCACCGTCATATGGGCAAATTTGTTATGTGTGATGGCGTATTTACGCATGACTGAATGGATGATCTAATTTTACACAATTTATAATTTTGGGTTTCTCTATTTTTTTTTTTTTTTTTGTGATTTATTTGATGAAAGTTTCAATCTTCAGGTACATTTTTCATATATGTACTCATCAAATGTCACGATTACTGTTCCTCTGATTTTTTGGGCCACAAATTAAATTCCATCCATGAAATCTGTTGTCAGATAATGCCTGCAGCTCAGGCTTTTCCTTTAGTAAAGCTTATGGATACATTGCAAGACTACTAAGAGAACACTTAAAGTTTTATTACACCTCGTGTTTTTTTAGCTTTCATTTGTTTGCAATGAAACTTTTACTATAGTTTTACACTCCTAGAGAATCTCACTATAGCCCTTTTATCTGATTCTGCAGCCAACAAAAAATCTTCATTGAATACATAATGTTTAATGGAGTAAATTCACCAATTGGTATTCTGAGTAAATTCACCATCAGTAATGAAAGCAAAATAATAAGCTTTTTTCATTTCTTAATTATTAATTTTTTTTTCAGACCATGGAATGCTTTTCTCTTGCTGAGATTGTAACCCAATCAATAAGCAACTGAAACACAGAAGTTCTTCATCGCATGTTAGTTTTGATCCATTTCTAAAAATCCTATGTGTGCACAAGAAAAACATCTCTTTAGCAGCAAAGAAGAAAGAAGAGTGAAGTATTGAACAACAATGTGAAAAGTTGGGACATAGAAAACAAGATAATTTTTTTGTGTATTATAACGATATGGATGTAAATAAGATAATTTTCTACGTATGATTTGTTCTTTATAGAACATAGGATGTCAATAAATTTTGTTATGGATGTAAATAAATTTTTACAAGTCCCACACATTTAACAAAGTTTTAAAACCCGCGGCATCGCGCGGGTTCTTTAGCTTGTTGTAACTCTATGTTTGATTGAAGTTGCTAAGTTGGTGCAGTAATTTCATGAGGTTTAAACTAAAAGTGATTGCATACGCACGTGTGAAGCCTGCCAAGATTGAGCTTTATATAATAGAAGTCCCGACACCCATGACTTTGATTTATGATGAACTTATGTGTTTCCTCGCTGAGTAATACAAAAAACATAAAACTTGACTCATTACACGTAAATAGTCATTTCTCCAATTCAATGATGACGTGATATCATTTCACCTTGCTAGTTATAGTTGAAATTGTTCATTCTTTCTATTATAATCGAAAGATCATCTATAAAGTTCATTCAATTCATAGACCATTTAAGAATGCGTATGTCTCGAGCAAATTGACATTTATGGTAATAAGTAACAAATTTATTAAGAATGCGTATGTCTCAAGCTACTTTAAAAACCGAAGTGTGTTCTTCTAAACATAAAATTTGATTAATGGTTGGAGTGCACCAACAGCCCCGCCCATTTGGTAGATCAAACCAGTAAGCAGTTTTTCCTTTTTTTCTTGTATAGGGCATGGCCACCCCAATTAATCAAACCAAAAATAAAAAATACAATACAGTTTCGTATAATATACTGTGGAAGGAGAAGAAGGAGAAGACGAGAAGGTTTTATATGATTCACTACCTTGCACCTGCCCTAACCCCCTACGTACTATTACTGACGTCGTTAATTAAACATCATTCATGGTGGTGCAGCAAAAGCTTCCGAGAAGCGTTACACCAGCGAGCATAGGAGGCATGGATGTTGGGCCAATCAGAGGACGAGCAATGTGTGAAGTGGTGAAGCCACAACGATAGCACTTTCTCTTGATACTCTTCCTCTTCCAGCATCTCTATCGTCTCTTCCAATACTCTCTCCAGCTCAACCCTTTCTCCGATGCTCAATACTGGGACATCGGTTCCATTGCTGGCTCTGCATAGCAATGGCAGCCACGACATTAACATCTGCATCTTTGTTTCCTTGTGTTGCTCTTTCTTACTTTCGTCGTCAGTTTCATCCATTCCCAAGTGTTTGGCATGCTTGAACAACATTGCTGCACGAAAGGGTTTATTAGGGTTATATTTGGCTCGATAAGAAAGACGTCAAGCCTATATTTGGCTCAATAAAAAACAAGCCTAAGGTTGAAAATTGGTATTTAAGACGGAGATTGATACTTTTCACTCCATCTTCTTTTGTTACTAAATAAACTACATGCATGAACAAAGAAACGGACGTTTATGTGACTATGTTAGCAAGAGTAGTCTAACTTATTGCAGTCATTAACTCGAAACAGCTTGAGCTCAGCTCACTGTAGAGATCAAAGTTTTAAGCTTAGTTTGAGATCAAAAAACACTAAACAAGCCAAACTCGAGTAAGGTAATATTCGGTTTGATTTGACTCGTTTACAGCCTTAAGCACACCTGAGGTCCTTTAAGATGACATCTGATGAGTGCAGGGTGTTGAATGGTAATCTTGTCTTGGCCCAAGACAATGAATCCAGCCCATGAGCCCAATGGATGATTCATGAAAATGCTAGAGAATTCTAGCAAAAACATGTAGATTGAATGCATGCATAAAATATCTAAGGTCTTTTGTAGAAAGACCTAGAATCTTGTAAAATTGTGTGGTTGTTAAGCATTAGCTAGAAAGTTCTAGCAATGTCAAAGTTGGCAAACCTCACCTATAAATAGGTGAGGTGCTAAACCAAGTATGTCAAGTGAGCAAGAAGAAAAACCAAGAGAGCAAGTAGTGAGAAGTGAGAAGAAGCAACAAAGCTTCTAAGAGTGTTTGAGTGTTTCCTCTTGTATTAAGTTTGTGAGTGAATAAAAATTTTGTGTAATACTTTGAGTGTTCTTTCTTTCTCTTGCCTATCAAATTCCGCTGCGTCACAATCTTCTTTGTGAGATAAACATCTCCAAAGTAGTGAAGTTCTTTTTTGAGCCCCAACAAAGTGGTACCAGAGCCATGGCTAGCAACGCAATGGCATCCTTCCAAGTTCCAATGCTCAACAACAACAATTTCGATAATTGGAGTATCAAAATGAAGGCCCTTTTGGGAGCACATGATGTCTGGGAAGTCGTGGAGAAAGGCTACATTGAGCCAGAAGATGAAGCTACTTTGTCCCAACCCCAGAAGGAAAGTTTGAAAGATTCAAGAAAGAGAGACAAGAAGGCTCTCTACCTCATCTACCAAGCATTAGATGACAATGGCTTTGAGAAGGTCTCGAGTGCAACCTCCGCCAAGCAAGCATGGGATAAGCTTCAAACCTCTTACAAAGGAGCCGAACAAGTGAAAAAGGTTCGTCTTCAAGTATTAAGAGGTGAGTTCGAATCTCTACAAATGAAAGGGTCTGAATCAATCTCTGATTATTTCTCAAGAGTCTTAGCCGTTTCTAATCAATTAAAAAGAAACGGTGAAAAGTTGGAAGATGTTAGAATTATGGAGAAGATATTACGCTCGTTAGATCCCAAATTCGAGCATATTGTCGTAACGATTGAAGAAACTAAAAACTTGGAAGAAATTAGCATAGAGCAATTAATGGGTTCACTGCAAGCATATGAAGAGAAACATAAGAAAAGGCAAGGGAATGATGAGCATCTCCTCAAGACGCATGTTCAGCCAAAGAAGAAAGAAGAAAGCTTCAACAACGAGGGAAGCCAATATGAAAGAGGTCGTGGCCGAGGTCGCGGACGTGGGCGTGGACATGGACGTGGACGTGGTTGGAACTTCAACAACCATAGCAACTATGAAAGAGGAGAAAGCTCAACTAAAGGTCGTGGAGGAGGGCGCTCAAACTCGAGGTATGAAAAATCTCAAGTTCAATGCTACAATTGTCAAAAGTATGGGCATTATGCTTGGGAATGTAGAGCTCCAAGCAACAGACCTGATGAGAAGGTCAATTATGTGAAAGAAGAGAAAGAAGATAATGGTGTTGTGCTACTGGCATGCAAAAATAATGATGGAGACCAAGACTATACATGGTACCTTGACACCGGCGCCAGCAACCACATGTGCGGAAGAAGAAACATGTTTGTAGAGCTCAATGAATCAGTGAGTGGCAACGTTTCTTTTGGAGACGAATCCAAAATACCCGTAAAAGGAAAAGGTAACATCCTTATTCCCCTGAAAAATGGCGGCCACCAATTAATTTCAAGTGTCTAATACGTGCCTAATATGAAAAGCAACATTTTGAGTTTGGGTCAACTTTTAGAAAAAGGTTATGATTTTCATACGAAAAATTATATCCTTTTTCTTAGAGATGACAAAGGAAGATTAATTGCTAAGGCGAAAATGTCAAAGAATAGGATGTTTCCTATGAATATTCAAAACGATGTTGCAAAGTGTCTCAAGATATCTTACAAAGACACATCCTGGCTTTGGCATCTTCGTTTTGGGCATCTTAACTTTGGAGGATTGGAGTTATTATCCAAGAAGGAAATGGTGAGAGGCCTACCGTGCATCAGTCATCCTGATCAAGTTTGCGAAGGATGTTTACTTGGGAAACAGTTCAGGAAAAGCTTTCCAAAGGAGTCTACCACAAGAGCCCAGAAGCCACTCGAGCTCATTCATACTGATGTGTGCGGTCCAATAAAGCCAAGCTCTTTGGGTAAAAATAATTACTTCCTTCTCTTCATTGATGATTTTTCAAGGAAAACCTGGGTATATTTCTTGAAGCAGAAATCAGAAGTCTTTGGAGCATTCAAGAAGTTCAAAGCCGCTGTAGAAAAGGAGAGTGGTTGCAAGATCAAAGCCATGAGATCTGATCGAGGAGGAGAATTCACTTCAAAGGAATTTCAAGAATTTTGTGAAGCCAATGGAATTCGTCGACCTTTGACAGTTCCAAGATCCCCTCAACAAAATGGTGTGGCGGAAAGAAAAAATCGAACTATCCTCGACATGGCTCGAAGCATGCTCAAAAGTAAGAAATTACCTAAAGAGTTGTGGGCAGAAGCTGTAGCATGTGCCGTCTACCTATCCAATCTGTCTCCAACAAGAAGTGTGTGGGGAAAAACTCCGCAAGAAGCATGGAGTGGAAGAAAGCCAGGTATCTCCCATCTAAGAGTTTTTGGAAGCATAGCCCATGTACATGTACCAGATGAGAGGAGAACCAAACTTGACGATAAAAGTGAAAAGTTCATCTTCATCGGCTATGACAAAAATTCAAAAGGCTATAAGCTGTATAATCCGAAAAATGGGAAGATGGTGATCAGTCGAGACGTGACGTTCGATGATGAAGAAGAATGGGATTTTGGCCCGTATGCAGGTGATCTTCACTTCTTTCCTCAGTTTGAAGAAGATAATGAACAAACAATAATGGAGGAAGCAAGAGATGTTCAACAACAATCCACTACTCTACCTGCTTCACCAACATTAACCAATCATGGTAATTCACCAGCATCAACATCATCAAGTGGGAGTCCAAATGAGAGAGATGTTCCACGCACAAGGAGTTTACGTGAACTCTATGAGGTAGCTGAAAGACTTGATAATCCTACACTTTTTTGTCTCTTTGCTGATTGTGAACCAGTCGACTTCCAAGAAGCAGTACAAGATACTAAGTGGAGGAAAGCAATGGATGAAGAAATCGAAGCAATTCAGAAAAATGACACATGGGATCTCGCTATTCTTCCGGAAGGACACAAAGCAATTGGAGTCAAGTGGGTGTACAAGACAAAGAAAAATGCAAAAGGAGAGGTCGAAAGATACAAGGCAAGGCTAGTGGCGAAAGGCTATAGTCAAAGAGCCGAAATCGACTATGATGAGGTATTTGCACCTGTAGCTCGTTTGGAAACTATACGATTACTAATTTCTTTGGCAGCTCAAAACAAATGGAAGATTCAACAAATGGATGTGAAGTCCGCCTTCCTAAATGGAGTCCTTGAAGAAGAAGTCTACATTCAGCAACCATCAGGCTATGAAATCAGAGGGCATGAAGACAAGGTTCTGAAGCTGAAGAAAGCCCTCTATGGGTTAAAACAAGCGCCAAGAGCATGGAATAGTCGCATCGACAAGTACTTTCAGGAGAACAACTTTATGAAGTGCCCTCATGAACATGCTCTCTACGTCAAAGTTAAAGATGGAGATATTTTGATTGTGTGCTTATATGTGGATGATCTAATCTTCACCGGAAGCAATCCAAGCATGTTTGAAGAGTTCAAGAGAGTGATGACTAAAGAATTCGAGATGACCGACATTGGGTTGATGGCATACTACCTAGGCATCGAAGTCAAGCAGAATGAAGAAGGCATTTTCATCTCCCAAGAAAGCTACACAAAGGAGATACTGAAAAAGTTCAAAATGGACGACTGCAAGCCCATAAGCACGCCAATGGAGTGTGGAGTCAAGCTAACCAAGCATGACAAAGGAGAAAGTGTAGATCCAACATTTTTCAAGAGTCTAGTTGGAAGCTTGCGCTACTTGACATGCACAAGACCAGACATTCTCTATGCCGTCGGATTAGTCAGTCGCTACATGGAGAATCCCACAACTACACATTTGAAGACAGCCAAAAGAATTCTTCGATACCTTAAAGGTACCGTTAACTTCGGCTTGTTCTATTCAAGTTCTGATAACTACAAACTCGTTGGATACAGCGACAGTGATTGGGCAGGAGATTCTGACGATAGAAAAAGCACTACTGGATTTGTTTTCTTCATGGGAGACACTGCAGTGACATGGATGTCGAAGAAGCAACCGATTGTCACTCTCTCTACCTGTGAAGCTGAATACGTAGTTGCTACCGCATGTGTCTGTCATGCAATTTGGCTGAGAAACTTGCTGAAAGAATTAAGCATGCCACAAGAAGAGCCAACAGAGATCTATGTCGACAACAAGTCTGCAATAGCTCTAGCAAAGAATCCAGTGTTCCACGACAGGAGCAAGCACATAGATACCCGTTATCACTACATAAGAGAGTGTATTGCAAGAAAGGATGTGCAAGTGGAATACGTGAAGTCTCAAGACCAAGTCGCCGACATATTCACCAAGCCACTCAAACAAGAAGACTTTATCAGACTGAGGAACTCAATCGGTATCACAAGACAAGATTAAGGGGGGATGTTGAATGGTAATCTTGTCTTGGCCCAAGACAATGGATCCAGCCCATGAGCCCAATGGATGATTCATGAAAATGCTAGAGAATTCTAGCAAAAACATGTAGATTGAATGCATGCATAAAATATCTAAGGTCTTTTGTAGAAAGACCTAGAATCTTGTAAAATTGTGTGGTTGTTAAGCATTAGCTAGAAAGTTCTAGCAATGTCAAAGTTGGCAAACCTCACCTATAAATAGGTGAGGTGCTAAACCAAGTATGTCAAGTGAGCAAGAAGAAAAACCAAGAGAGCAAGTAGTGAGAAGTGAGAAGAAGCAACAAAGCTTCTAAGAGTGTTTGAGTGTTTCCTCTTGTATTAAGTTTGTGAGTGAATAAAAATTTTGTGTAATACTTTGAGTGTTCTTTCTTTCTCTTGCCTATCAAATTCCGCTGCGTCACAATCTTCTTTGTGAGATAAACATCTCCAAAGTAGTGAAGTTCTTTTTTGAGCCCCAAACTCGAGTAAGGTAATATTCGGTTTGATTTGACTCGTTTACAGCCTTAAGCACACCTGAGGTCCTTCAAGATGACATCTGATGAGTGCAGGGCGTGCGGTGTTTCAAAAGCATGGACTTGGATCCTCTCCGGATCCCCTTCATGGGATCCTAGGGATCAAGCCCTGTGGACCGTTCATCAAAAATCGTGCGGTTACAATTAAATGTTTTTTACGCAAAACGAAACTGCTTTATTTTTAAAAATATAAAAATTATTTAATTTTAGCCGCACGATTTTTAATAAACGGCCCAAAGGCCTTGATCCCTAGGATCCCCATAGAGGGGATCCGGAGAGGATCCAATTCCCAAAAGCATGGCTTATTTCAAAAAATAAATAAAATGGCCATATGGAATACTCGATAATATAGACTGTTTTACAGCTTAACAATGACACGTGAAAATTAAGAATGTACAAGCTTATAGAAGTTTTTCTTATAATTTTGGATTTAACTCCATAATGACTAAATATGGGATTAAAGATGGTTAAAAATGAAAAAAAAAATTTATAGCTCAATTAAGTAAATTGTACTCGAATTAACGAGTTTGATTCCTCACACTTCTTACTGTTTGTGTGAAGAAAAAATGTTAGACATACCAAAATTTTAAATTATCCTCGTGGTGGTTGATGATTGGACTTATTTTTGTAATAATTTAAAGAATAAACCCAACCATCAATCGTCACATCATGTAGTTTCAAAATACGATTAAAATTTTGATCTCTCTAACATCGCCTATAAATTTTTTTAAAAGAAATTCCATTAACTGTGAAAGTGTTATAAATTTTGATCTCGCTAGCTTTACCTCAAAATCAAGAATGCTTATTTTCACTTTCACAAATTGAAAAGTCAAAGAGAAGGGAGATAGCCGTACGTAACTTACGCAACTTTCCATCTACCACTCAAATTCTTAATCATCAAATCTGACAAATATATACATATATAACAAAAGAGAGGAGATATTCAAAAATGTAGTGCTCCCACGCCAGCAGAAAATCATAATTTTTAACTAAGAATATCATTCGCTAATGAAGATTCTAGATTTCTTCGTTTAGCTAAATATATTGTATTTAATGTAGTTTCTTCTATATAATGTAATATTCAATAAATCAATGAATAATGTGGAAAATAGATATGCATATGAAATTGAATATGTAATTTTTTTTCAACAGTAAGTAATACGAATAATATTAATAATTTAAGCTTTTTCCTTCAATTTTTTGTGTTTCTCTTAAATGGAAAAGATAATCTCTGTCGCTATTTAAAAAATGGAGGAAGAAAAACTTGAAAAATAAAATTAAAAATAAAATGATTGTGTAGAAGAACTTACCCGAAACCTTGACCAAGGATGCTTGTAAGCGCGGCTCAACCGAAAGAGAGAGCCAAGCTAAATTAGAGGCCGCAGCCCATCTCCGCACAGCTTCCTCAGCTGAGTCACAAGCTGCCAGCTTCTCAGCCAACCAAAGCACCTCAGCCGCCAGTTTCTCCGCCGAGCTCCTCGTCCCGCTCGCCCTCGCCCCTCTTATCCACGCCACGTCCCCAATCCATCGAACTGTCCGTAGAACCCGGCTCAACCGGTACTCTGCCGGTCGAGCAGGCCCCAACAAATCAACGCCATCACCTTCCCGCACATCTCCTTGTTCGAGGGCGGCGGCGGCGGCGGCTTCAAGCTGGCTGAGAGTAGTGGAAAAAGCCGCGGAGAGAGCAGTACGGTTGACTTGACGTAAAGACTCAACGCCCTCTTTTTGGTTGTCGTCGATGAGGCTCTCTGCTAAAGATCGAACCACTTGGTACTTGCGGGAGGTTACGGGGATGTCGTTGACAAGGGACAACAGCTGCGAAAGCGCTCGGCCGATAGCAGAGTCGCCGCCGCAAGTAATAGTAGCAGCACTGCCGCTTGCGGCGGGAGTGTAATCGTAATGATCATGAGCAGTGCTGTGGTTACTAGGCTTGTTAAAAGTGGGAGGCTTATAGTGATAGGGTTGGGTATTGTTAGGGTTTAGAGGAGGAATCAAACGGAGGAGGAAGATGAAGGAAGTGACGAAAACGTAGCGAAAGAGTTGGAGGAGTTTGGATTTCTGAGACAAGTTTAGGAAGGATTTGTCTGCGAAGATAAAGACGTAGGCTACGAGGTTGCGAAGAAGCAAAGGAGATACGGTGGTTGGAGACCAGCCTTCCATCATCACCATCCCCCTAAATTAGGGTTTTTCTGTTCTTTTTTGTTTGTTTGGTCAGAAAGGTTCTTGGGTTTAGATTATATGCGTGAGTATATACAAGGAAGGTAGGTGTGTGGTGTAAACTTGAGAGGAAGAAAATGAGGATCGAGTGGATGGATTAAAAATGGGTGGTCTTTGATCCGGCCAGTTGTTGGACCATGACGACCACAATTATGTTTTTTAGACAAGTCTAGGACAAATTTTTAATTGTAAACGGGACATAGATGGCACACTGCATGTTTTTATATAAGTGGTGAGAAATTTGATAGAAAAACTAATGAAAATGGCTTAAAAAGTTTAACCTCTAACGATAAGAAAAAAATAAAAGGTAAAATAAATAATAATAAGATTGATTTTTTAATATAAAAATGTGATATTTTTGTTGTAGTGAATAGTACTGAAAACTTTTCGTTAAAGTTCTCAAATTTTATTTTTTAAGTTATTAACTTTTTAACACATATATTTCACCATTTATATAATAACACGTAGTGTATCACTCCGTGTGTCAAGTTTAGGCTGTTTTCTTTTATTTTGTTACGTGGTTCTGTTGCTTTCCTGTGTACGCGCTCCTCGTCGTAAGGAACGTCAAATGTTGCACCTAATGCCAATTCTTAATCCTCCGACTGCTGTCCATCACACTCGCACCGGAGGGCATTAGCATTCGTTGAGAATGATATATTATTGAGCTATTCCGTATATTATTAATTGGTATTATGGTGGAATCATAACTTTTTTTTTATGATATCATAGCCTAATTGTTTTGCGTGCGAAGTCCATCATCCACACTTGCTCTACTTTATTCGAGTTGTGTAGTCCGCATGGTAGGTTTGAAAGTTCATCCCATATAAAAGAGCGTGTAGAAAACATGAATCTCTCATCGCTTGAAGAAGTATGAGTTGGATGATACTAATTTGACTTCTAATTATGCGTTTCTATGAACATGACTAAACTTTGTGGCTACTAATCACAATGGCCACAGTTGTGCCAAAGTTCACCCATCAGTGGCCTTTAAGCATGATGTTATTGGTGTTGGCCACACCAAGTGTAAAAGCCGCTAGGTTAGGTTAGAAGTTTCCGGTTTGTGTTCGGGTGGTTTTTAAGATCATGAGCTTCAGTTGTATGAACTAGCTAGCAATAAAATGACATGAATTTACTTTAATTTATTTAACTTTCTGCATTTTTTTCCCGTATTTTTCTTTTTGGGTTATGTCGATCGAAGGAGAAAAATCAAAATATTGGACGAGGAGAGAAAAGGCTTCAATATTTGAACTTGAAAGTGGTAGGAGGAGGAAGCAGAAGATAAAAAAGGAAAATAAAACAGCAAAAAGTGAAGTGCGGCGCTGGAGGAGAAGAGGAAGTAAGACAAGGGGCTATGGAATAAGATGTTACTATTCAGACACATTTTTATTTTTTATATACCTATCTTAATTTTTGGCCGTAAAATTAAATAAAGAAGAAGATTAATAGATAAAAATTTACAAGAGTATGTTAAAAATAAAAATTGATGCGTGAATGGGAGCATTATGGTTTATTATCAAACTAATATTTTATATCTTTATATTTTGGGAGTTCCTTTTAGGGGTGGGCACGGGCCGGGGATAGCAGATTCTAATATAGGAATTGAACCTAACCCGGCCTGTCCACGGGTCCTTGGTTTTTTATTTTTTTTTGGTTATATATATATTTAAAAAAAAGTAACATTTGCACATATTCAAATTCATTCCCAGGCACCAGCAGATTCACATTTGCACAGATTCAAATCCAAATACAAAGTCCAACATCGTTCGATACATTAAATCCGAGACATTCAAAAAATAGGGAGAGCACAAATTCAAAGTTTTGTTCCCACTTTAATTTCAACACCCCATATTTCAAAAAAATAGAGAGAGCACATGAAGATTATGCTTCTATTAGAAATCAGGATTCCAATTAATGAATATGGAAAAATTAGTCTCTGTTGAAACTTGTCCACAATAATTTTTTTTTAAAAAAAAAGTGTCTTGTTTGCAAATTATTTAGCAAACCAGTGAAGCTCTTCCCACTAATACAAAGACATTGACTAACAAGAAACAACACAACTTACATTTCTATATAGAAAGAATCAGACCCTCCACATTATCTTCTCTGTGGTAACAGCTTACATTTCTAACAACTTACATTCTTAACCATTTACATTTCTAACAAGAAGTTGAATAACAATGGTAACAACTCACATTTCTAATAGCTTACATTCCTATTAAAACTTGTAATAAGAATTCCACGTATCCATCCACATTTCGCATGAACAAATACAGGTTTAATTCAATTGATTTTAAACAAAATTTGATAAAGCAGAGAAGAAAATGGATTATGGGGGTTTGGTTTTTACCTGTGAGACTGAGTATCAGATTCAGATCCTTAAAATGCTGGCACTAATCATATAAAATTGACCTAATATGGTAATTAGTTAGCACAATAAACACAACAGGTGATTCAAAATCTCAGATTCCAACGAAATGCCGAAAAACAACTAAATCAAACTCGACCTACATAATATTTAGGAATTTAACACTTGAAATAAAGCAGAGAACTTGAAATGAAGATCAATTATATACACGAAGGTTGGTTTTTACCTATGAGACTAAGAGAGGTGACAAATCGAGAAGATAGGTGGTGGAGTGACTGGGTTCTGTAAGTCTAGGATATCGTCGAAGTTATTGGGCCGTCGTGGTGTCAGGGTGGTGGAGGGGAGGTGACGACGCACTCGAGATGACGAGAGAGAGAGAGGTGACAAACCGAAAAGATGGCTGGTGGGGTGATTGGGTTCTATAAGTTTGGGATGTCGTTGAAGTTGCTGGGCTGTCGTAGTGGTCGGCAGGGACATGGTGATCACCAAGGCCGTCATGATGTTGGGGTGGTGGAGGGGAGGGGACGACGCACAGACGGCGAGAAAGACTCGAGTGAGTGACAGAGTCGAATTCGATAGGTCGATGACGAGGAAACCTAAAACCAACGATTAAGATTGGATGGAGAGATGATCTCTTCAATCTTGTCCGTCCATTTCAATTACAAACGGGCCAGTTCGGGTACCCACGGTTCCAATACTCCGGGAACCAGGAACCGGCCCGAATCGAAAATTTCAAAGCCGCTTTGCCTCGCTTTGTTTCTGTTTTTACAAAATTAGGAACCGACCTATACCCATCCAAACCTTGATTACCCGCCTTGATCCGCGGTTTCTATACCCGTTTGCCCACCCCTAGTTCCTTTCAAAAAGAGTAATTTGGATTAAACTTCCCCAATTTATTTTAAACGGAAGGATTTCGGCTACAGAACAATAACAAAAAGGTAAGGAAAACGGAAACACGTCACTGCTGTAGTTTGGTAGACGTCTTGTTTGTAGTGTGACAGCTTGATGAAGAAGATCCCCCGAGGTCCTGAACACGACCCGCTCCTTGGCCGCGGAGTTCTTTACCTTTCCATCGCCCAATCCGATGATGGTTGGTTTGATTGGTCAAGAAATTGAAGAAATAATTAGGAATTTTTGGGTTGTCATTGTTTGCCCTTGTTCTAAGCTTACATATACATATACACATACATATACAATATATTTATATAAATGTAATTGAAGAGGAATGTATACATCAATATGCTATGACATGAAATACTATTTAGCTAAATTGTTCCTAGTTCAAGCTTATCCAGTGACTGTTTATCACTTTTCTTATTACTAATCTCCTTAGAGATTTGATCAAAATCAACAATTTTTTCAAGATGGCTGAGACGATTATTCGAGATAGTGTAGGAGTAGCCGAAATTGAAGGAAAGATGAGAGAAAATCGATTACGGTGGTTTAGACTTATGAAACAAAAGCCTATTGACGCTCCGGTTAGAAGATGCAATTACGAGATGAAAGTTCAGGGCCGAAGAGATAGAGGAAGACCTAAGAAGACTTTGGAAGATACTATAGAAAAGACTGTACTTGGATCTAACGGAACACGTGACACAGAACTGAGCACAATGGCGTTGTAAGATTCATACAGCCGACCCAACTTAATTAAAAAAATGTTTTTTTTGTTGTTGTTGTTGATGACATGGCAAGGTGAGCCAAAGCTACGCCACACCATCAATAATGGAGCACTTGACGGAAAGTCCAACGGAAATATATAAGTTGTAGAAAAATCAAACTTTAAGTATAAAAGTGATAAAAAAACTAACGTGGTAAAGTCAGAATTTTGGAAAACTAGAGAGTAATAAAGTGAAAATTACCTAAAGAAAAATTAACGGGTACAACATTGGCTCTTGGGATTTTTGTTTTTGTTTTTTTCTTTCTTTCCCTATAATGATTTTCCTGTGAGATAAAAAAAGGACGTGCTTTTCATCTCTCAAAAGGGGATGATATATTAAGTATATAGAGGCCTCTCAACATCAGTCCCAAACAGATTAATTACAAAAGATAAATAATATGCACATAAGAGGAGCAAAAACTTGTCGCGGTCGCTAAACAAAACATCACCTCTTTCCCTTAGTTTTCTTCTGCAAGAGAATTACGACACATAATTGTTGTTGGAAGGGACTCAAGTCATCAGTTTCCTTAGTCTTTTTTCAGCACGATTGGCAACCTTATTTTGAGGTTCAAGAACAAGGGCATGCTTGAAATCTTCAAATGCCAAACAAGAAAATAAGAAACAAAGCTAAACCAACCATAATTGCATATTTTTCGATTGAGCTCAAATTAGTTGTCTTATAATCATACGATTGAGCTCAAGTGATGATACAAGATATGTCATATATCAGAGCAGCTTTCATAAATATTGAAGAAGCAACAGAACGCAACAAAGCATACGAATGGGTTCTGACCTTGAGCAGCCTCCTTATAACAAAGAAGTGATTCTCTAGCTGTTCCACGTCTAAGATATGCCTTCACATTCTGCAAAAATGTCAAATATGAAAAGATAAAAAAGGTCACAAACAATGAAAAGTTTGTACAGTTTCGAAGAGACAATTTACATTCACAACTACACACACAGCGCAAATTCTGTTAGAACTAGGAGTCGACCTCATGAAATAGGCATACTCAATAAAGGGTTGCAAGTAATACAAGAGATTAGATAAAAACTATGACTGAGCTGAACACGTGGATCAACTGTCGGCCTATTATACAAAGAACTGTCTGTAAGTCATTAATAACTACTTTCGCTTCAATCTCTAGTTCACAACGCTTCCCTGTTCCAGTCCCGGCACATGTGACGAGACTGAGCAGAACACGTGGATGAACTATACTGATTGACATGCAAGTGATTTAAGAATTCAATAGAGCCCAAATTCCTACCATGGCCAGGTGTGTACTGGGGAGGCCTATGAATTTCATCGATTAGCTTGAATTGGTAATTTTCTATTCTATTGAAAGGATGCTCCTTTAAACAGTAAGCGTTGAAGAGTAAAGAACCACAATCAAACAAATAAAATGAATTACCCTAATGATTGTTGCTGATCCAGTTTTGCTAGCTTACTCCACTATAGAACACTGTTGAACAAAAGGAAATCCCTAAATGACTTTGTGGTAACATAATATTGTGAACAAAGTAAATCCCTAAACGACTTAGTGGTAACCATCAGGAGGAGCTAAATTGAACTCCCAACTGCACTAACAGAATTGATGACAATAAGCATAACATGATTTGGTTTGCAGTGCTTTGACCAATAGTTATAGAAACAAAGAATCTAAGAATATGCATGCAATAGAATGACTTTATTACCTTTTTGTCAAGTGATATTGCCTTGCTGCAGTCCTCTTCAGCTTGCTGGAAGCTGCATGATTGAAATTGATAAGCACATAGATACAAATGAAATGCAACAGAAGGATAAATTGACAGATCAGATGGGCATTTCTTACCACCCCAACTCCAAGTAAGCAGCTGCCCTGTTGGAGTAGTAAGTTGCGCTCATCATGTTCAATTTGATAGCTTCAGTATAATAGTTGACAGCCTTATTCCATTGCCTTCCCTTAAATGCAGCATTTCCCTGGAAAAAGTTGAGTAAACATAGAAATTGATATAACAAAATAATACTAATTGATACAGTGGTTTCAAAATTCTTTTGCTGGTAGAAAATGAAATTAACAGAACTGAGCAAAATATTCGACATAGCAAAAGGGGAAGAACACCACCCCCTGATCTTTGACCCTTGTCTCACTTTTGTCCATATTTTATGCCAATGGAAAATGAGATGTTATGCACACTAAAGGGTATCGTTAACATGAAGGGACAAAGATTCAGACCCAATATATCATCCTAAAAAGGTGGGAAGTACCATTCATGCAGAGAATGTGTAAAGATGACAAAAAATAATAAAATATTGAAGAGGACTTGACAAAATGATGCATTGAAAACTAAGATGAAGAGATTTTAGCGGTGAACAAACCTTCTCTTTTAAGAGTTCTGAAGCATCCATGTTACCATTGGTATCTGGCAATGGCGATGAATGGGATGCAATGCTGACTTTCTCCTGAACTGAAGAGTACATGCCCAAGACTATATCAAGGAGAAATTTATCTGCACCATGGAACGCGATGAATGAAACAGAGATGGGGCAGTCATTGTGCTTTCCTACTGGTACTGTAACCTGGCCATGTGCAAATATAATCACGAAAATAAGTTTCAAAGCTACAGATACTCAAAGATAAAGTTGAATGTTCAAACTTGAAAGTACTCGATTACCTGACAGCACCCAGACATGCTGGCAATGCTTGTTAATGCTAATGTTCTATCGTTAAACTCAGATGACCGCCCTTTCTTTGTATTAAGCTTTAACGGAGGATCTGCAATTGTGGGAATCACTAATATTCCATCATCCTGGGAGACCAAGAGGTTGTAAGTAATATAGATACATAAAATAAGGTATTGTACATATAAACAATCGGTTTGAAAGAAATTGAAGAACAACAACAATAAAGCAAGGCCCACTCAATATTTTCATATAATAATTTAGCTCAAAACAATTTAAAATGTAAACTATGCAGGAGTACTGGAGCTGCAGACAGTTATTCCCCCTTTTCTGGTTTCAGAAGGAAGGAGAGGTGGGGGGAATAACAATATAAGAGAGCTCAGGTTGTTGGAGCTCAATACACCAGTGAAAGTATACAAGAAAGCTAAAGCTGACCCACCCCTTCAATATTTGTATTTTTCAAATTGTTGGCCATAACAAATCAAAGGAAGAAACTTAGCTGACTTCTATTATTATTAGTACAAGGTTGGAAAGATTCGCAGATATGTTAACTAAAGTGACTAAACTGGGAACTAAGGTTTAAATATAGTTCCTATATCTAATTGTCCAACCGAAGCAATACAGGAAAGAGAAGAAGAGGGAGAAACCAAGGGCATCAAAGACTATTCAAGTTGACTCCAAATCAACAAAAATCCTTTTCAGCTTCTCTTTATTCAATCAGACTTGATATTTCTTATCCTAAAACCTAAACGCGTACTTTGGAATCAATTCATCAGAGAAATATTCCTTCTAACTCCATATACTGATATACACACTACATTGAAGTTTTCACAACCAACTCTCCTGCCTCAGATTAAAGACTTGCTAGATTTGGTCTTCTTAGAATACCATAACAAACAACAGTAATAAAAGAATATTTATATTTAGAGAAAGATACTGCAACAGAAAAAGAAGTACATTTCATGCAGTTTACAATTTAGTGACAATTAAAACATTTCTAACCTTGATAAAATTTCTTTGTGGGAGTCACTTTATTACTACTTAACACCAGTGAAGTATGTATCGATAGAAGCCAAATAAATATAACAATCTGTACGGAGTTGGGATACCTTTAAAAGACTTTGAAGGGCAGCTCTCATCTCAGTCCTTACTTTATATAGGGTTTTCATGTTTTCATTTGTAAAGTTAATTGCTGCACGAACACGATCTGATACATCAGGCCCTAGCTTTGGCTTTGCTGATTTAACCCACTCTTCATGATTGGTTTTGAATTCACAACTGAAACAAATTTATAGATGTCAAATTAGTAGAGACAGAGACAGAGACAGAGAGCTTATCAAATTTCCTTTCCCATAAAGGTAACTCAAAGGAATTTGAGAAGATTTAATTGACCTGAATAATCTTAGAATACCTCTGCATCAAAAGCATCACAGAAGAGAGAGCTTTCAAAGTAAATACTCCATTTTGATGTTTTGTGGATTCTTCACGAAATCCTTTTAAACTGGGTACATTTGAAGCAATATACTGACTAAAATTCATATGCTTTGGAGGTTGGTCTGCAGAGGCAGTAAAAGAAGTAACTTCAACATAGTTATAGTTGGTTTACTTGTGTACGAACTCCAACGCATTATGACAATAGAGAGACTGCATAGCTGACTTTAACATTGATCTATAAAGATTAAAAGAAATGGCAATGACTATGGTGCTCTATGTGTGTGTGTACATATTCTCAAGTGAGGGTAACTTACACCCGAATAGATGTTCGATTGCTTTCCTGACAACATGTACTGTCTTCTCAGTAGGAACTTTAGAAAGCTGAAAGAGATCATCGGCAAAAATAAGGTGTCTTGCCCTTTTAAGTTCCACAGAATTCAGTTGAAGCAAAACATGTCCAACACGACGTAGAATAGATGGATGGCGGGCGAAGATTCCTAAAAGACCACAACAATATCAAATTAAAGAAGGTGAAAGAAATATAAAAGAGAAACCATAAACTAGAAGTAGAAGTTCCCATGCATACCAACAGCGTCTAAACTTTGTGAATTTGGCAAAACTCCAAGCATAGATACAGCCCCATGGGATGGTCGGTACCCAATGACACCACAAAATGATGCTGGAATTCTAACACATCCAGTTGTATCAGTTCCTATAAAAGTATAAGAACTTGAAAGGATCAGCTGATACTATAAAAAAGCCAAAACACGAGGGTAAGTTTTATGTGCATGATTACATAGTTAGCCCGATCTCAGAGTGCCTGAGCAGGTGATTTGATAGCTAGCTACAACCGTTTTTCATTGCGACTTCAGATGAAACATAGAGTATGAATCTAATTCTAAAATAAAGGTAAAATTTTAACCGAACCAAGAGTAAAACGAAGTAGAAATTCTGCAACGACAGTAAAACAAAGTAGAAATCCTCGGAGGAGCTCACCAAGAGCAAAGTCAACAAGACCGGCTGCAACAGCCACGGCAGAACCACTGGAAGAACCTCCCGGAATATGGGATTGTAATTGGGGATTCACAGGTGTTCCGTAATGCACATTCTCACCAGTAATCCTACAAACAACAACCAGGTATTAAAAGTTCGTTACTTTTATATATTGTTAATTGTTTTCGACATTTTAATTTGAAAGGGAATACACAAAGTAACAGAAAAATGATGAGTACCCAAAGCTGAGCTCGTCCATGACGGTGTGGCCATGGCAAGTAGCCCCATTTTTTAGCAGAGTCGTCACCACAAACGCCGTCTTGGTCGCCGCTTCATGCGTTCGCGCCCAATCGGGACTCCCAAACCCCGTCACATTTCCCTTCACATCAATTCTGAAACAAACCCATCCACCCACAAACAAAATCAGAAAGAATCCCCAAAAAAAAGAAAGTAAATGCAAAAATAACGAGAGAGAGAGAGAGAGAGAGAGAGAGACGTGTCGGAGATGGCGAAGGAGAGGGAGGCGAGGGGTTGAGTGGCGGCGGGGGGAGGGGGCTGAGGGAAGGGGAGGAGCTGGAATCGGGGCTCCATAAATGGTTCGGATATTTGGATTCCGGCTCGGCGTCTTCTTCGCCGGTGGGTCTCGGCCAGGACCACGATCCCTGCGACGGTGAGACCGATGACGATCCAGGTTTTTGGGTTGGAGGAGACATTGGCCTTGATCGCCTGCAGAGGCTGTGGCTGAAGCTTCCACATGATCAACGATCAACGATCAACGATCAACGATCAACGATCAACGATCACGACAAGGACAGCAGTGAGCCCAGCAGCCAGCAGCCGGCAGCACCAAGGGGTTTTGGGGGGTTTGGGTTTTGACAGGGTTTTACATGCCTACCTGCGACCGTGGGTTTGACGCGCGAGTCCTTCTCTTTCTTCTTTTTTCCATTTTTCATTTTTTTCCTTTTTGCCCTTTTCCCTTTTTTTTTTCCTTTTTCTTTTAATAAATAGAAAAATAATTGGCGTAATGATATTACGATTTGGTGGCGACTGGGCTCTCCGTCCTCCCTTGCAGGTGAGGTCACTGCTTCTCCGGCTTCTCCGTCCTCTTCTTTTGCCTCTAATTTAATTTGTAGCTTCTTACAAATGGAATTAGGGTTTTCGAATCCATGCTCCCTCTAGGAAATTACGATTTGACAGGTTTTAGGGATTTAAAGATTCAATCTTTTAGGGGTTTTATGGATTCAATTTTTGGGTTTTGCAGCTCAGATTTGTGGGCGTTTTACTAAATTTGATATTATTTTTCACATCTCAGCGGCGATTTCCCACCCCATTTTACATTCCTCGATCCATCCCTGCATTAAGCAATGAGCTTGGCGTTCCTCCAGGGCTATTCTTCCCCTGAAGAAGAAGAGCAAGATCACCGCCCCCATTACCATGGCTCAAGCTCCACTGACGATGATGATAACGACGACGGCGATGACCAAGCTCACAAAGCCACATCCGTCTTTGACTTTCCAAAACCCTCCTCCTCCGTTGCTTCTACCTTACCTTCTGCATCCGACATCTTCTCTGAGGTACCATTTTACCCTAATTCACCCAATTTTTCTTTCAATTCTTTGCAACTAGCCATACACTTTGAATTTGAATCTCTCTTTTGCTGATTTTTTTTGGGTTAATTTTGTCTATTGGTTTGGATTAATTGAGATTTGCGGACCACCCGAGTTTCTCAACAACTGCGTACAAGAAGACCCTTCCACAAGGGATGCCGGTCCTCAGCGAGGGAGGCATGGTGTCCGCAACGGCAAACTTCAGAAGGAAAAGAAAGATTTACCTTCTGGTTGGTACTATTTCATTTATTCATCAATGTTATACAATTTATCAGTTAGTATTTGGTTTTCTTATTATGCATAAGATTCACCTAAAATTGTGTCACTGCAGTCAGAGTTACTCTATTTTAAGTCATAGAAAAATTAGTTTCAATTATAGCAGCGGCTAGCAAGGTCGTGATTATCAGTAAATACAATTTTTATACTAGGCATGGTGGAAAAAAATGATGTTAGAATACGAATTTATATTCTGTCTAGGAACAATTGAGGTTAATTATCTACTAGATATGCATCTTATCTCCGTACATCTATGGTTGAGATGCATGTCCTGAACATAGGTCCTTGTTAGATCCGAACCGGTAGTTCTTATAATGGAAGTGATTGTGGAAGTAGACGTTATACTATGATGCTTATTAGAGATGTATTTTCTACAAGTTTCAAACTTCAGTTGTAATCATATACTTATTGGAGTAGAGTAGATGATACTTTCTATGTTTTCTCCTGAGTTTTCTTGAGCCGTGTTGCTTAGAGAGGACTTCTTCAGTATGATATGCTTTATTTTGTAATTAGAATTCTTTTGTCAGGAAAGCATAGCTGTCTATGCAATATCAACATGAAATTTTGAGGTGTCTTGGATTTGTGTTATATCGCCATGTCTATCCGACTTTAATCTCAATTCTCTTGGAACAAGAATTCCAACCATTATGTCAAACTGATGGACATTATCTGTGTTTTGGATGCTCATGTCAGTGTTTTCTTCAGCGGGAACAGAGAAACTTTTTGCACAGTCAATAAACTAATTAGAAAGATATGGAAGAGGAATTGGTTAAATGTCGATAAAATTTTACAATTAAGTGGTTATGCATATAGTACTATGAGTTTGTCTAATAATTATCTGATTTTTTACTTTCTGCATAAATATAATGTAAAAGAATTCACTCTTGTTAAATATGTGTACAGGTGCTGTAGTGGAGTCCAAAGCTCATTTAGTTGGAATTCATGAACGAGTAAGAAGTGATTTTGAGGGTAAGCAACCTCCAACATCAGTGGTTACGAGCACTGCTGAAGGTGCCAAGCGTGTGCCAACTGCAACAAATCCTAGTGCAGAAGATGCGGCAGCGCTTCTTAGGTACATATTGCTATATCTCCCTCTCCCCGACCCTTTTTTCCTTAGAAAAGAAAACTTTCATGATTCCTGCTAGTGCTGAGAGACAATGGCTGGTTGAGATATTTTTGTTTGGGAAGTAGGTAATTTGGTTGGAGTACTTGTAATTGCCTAAATTTAAATATTTCTCTTGATAGGATGTGTTTGCAATGTGGAATACCCAAGACCTACTCCAATGCAAGGGGGATGGTCTGCCCAACATGCGGAGATCGTCCTGTAGATCCAACCAATGATTCCAAGAAGAAGGGATCTACGGTGAAAGATAAGGAGAAGAGTAAGAGGATGAAGGGACAGTCGTCTCATGCTACATGGAAAAGTGAAACTGAAATGCATCTTCGACAGCAGTTTGACTAGTTGAGTAGCATAACGACTTTTAGGTTTAATGGATGTATGATGTAGCTTAGCCATCAGTTCAGTTAGCGGACCTAAAGCACTGGGTGAATGCGAAGTGTTTTGTATTTTTGGATTCATGACAGATCCAAAGTGTGTGATTTTTGTTTGCTTTTATCCTTTAATAGAGGTGAAAGATCTAGTTCATGGAAAAGAATTTTAATAGAGGTGAAAGATCCAAAGTGTGTGATTATTATGTTTATTCCTTTCATTTATTTAAATTTAATAATACTATTTTTACCATGTTTTTATATCACATTTATATACCAACTTACGTGGCATCTGATATGAACAGCACATCATTTAAATTAATTAGAATTTAATTTAAACTAAAGCCATTTAATAAACCAATAATTAAAAAGAAAGATGGAATTAAATGGTAATTGTGGCATGTGAGGAGTCTTCACCTTTCTTCCCCATTCAATCCTGCTTCTTCTCCAATTTCTTCTTCCACGACAGTTTTTTCACGCCTTTTTTTTTAACCCAGTTTTTTTTCATGTTAGTGTGGTAGTAATCTCAACTAATTCTCATACGGCAAAGGTTCATCGACACTCCCTTATTTGGATTATTGGTAAGCATTTACCATTATTTTTCAATGAGTTTATATTTTTATTATGTTTTACTCTTCTTCTTTCACTCGATCTCTATTGAACTATTTACATAAACCTTTTTGTTCATAGAAAAATGACACTGGGGGTTGAAGAACCCGAAAATTTGAAGGACACTAACCAAGTGATGGTTATTAGCAGCCCAATATATGAAGGTAATTATTTTTATTATTTATTGGCATTCAGTTTCTACTGCATAATAATTTTAAGCAAGTTACAATGATGGGATGAAGGTTATGTCGGGATGAAGGTTAGTATCTATAATTGGCTTAGTTCCTCAATAATGCATGAGAGACCTTATTAACGGCAAACAAATAAAGAGACATATTATCACTTTTAGATTCAGTTTTCTGATCACTTTCAAATTAGGTTTTCTGATCACTTGAGAAACCTAACCCTTA
The DNA here is from genome assembly GCA_963580275.1 of Crataegus laevigata. Lineage (NCBI taxonomy): Eukaryota > Viridiplantae > Streptophyta > Magnoliopsida > Rosales > Rosaceae > Crataegus > Crataegus laevigata. Next base: position 8,732,613 of record OY756941.1, read on the forward strand.
CAACAAAGATGAAAGAAATAGCATTACATATTGTAATATTGTTGTGATCGACATTATACATCACTTAGTTTTAGGGATAAAATATATTTTGTTGTGGGGTTTGTTTTTTCATCCATTGCAGTGCATACACTAGAATCAAGAGACTTGCACATATGGCTAGTGTATTTGCATTGATATGTGGTGTAATATATAAACTTGTATAATTATGTTTTATGTTTTAGGAACAGGGAGTTCTTCTAATGAATTTACTGAAGAAGATGATGTAGTTGAAATGAGTTCTTGTAATGAAGAAGCAATGAGGTTCATACAATAGAAAATTCTAATGAAAGTATTAGAGAAGATGATGTAATTGAAGCAACTTTTGATGCCACTGAAGCAGAAAGTAATGGGGTATATCTTTGACAACGCGGATCAAGTGGCTACATATTACAAGAAATATGGGAGACAATCAAGATTTCTAGTGATCAAGGGATCATCAGCGAAGGGAGATGATGGAAAATTGAGGTATATTACTATGTGTTGCGCTCGATTAGGTACATCAAAAAGTACTTCAAGTAATCCTCTTAAGCCATATCCAAGTATAAATAATGATTGCAAGGCTCAACTAAGGGCAAATTTATACTTGGGTGAGAAGTGGCAAGTGAATTCTGTAAAGCTTGATCATAATCATGGGTTGAGTCCAACAAAAACTCATTATTGGAAATGTTTTCGGGAAGTTTGTTCTTCTGTAAAAAAGAAGCTTGAAGTGAATGATAAAGCTGAAGTTGGGGGGCATGACAACATGAAGTGTTTAGAAAAAGATTGTAGAAATTATATTGAAAAGGTAAGACACTTACGACTTGGAGAAGGGGATGCCACTGCAATTCAAAACTACTTCGTAAGCATGCAAGCTCAGAATGTAAATTTCTTCTATGCAATTGATTTAGACAAGGAGTATGGCATTATATGAAGAATTTGGTGATGTTGTAACATTTGACATAACGTACTTGACTAATATGTACGATATGCCATTTGCTCCATTCATGGGCGTTATTCATCATGGGCAATCAATTTTATTGGGATGTGGATTTATTTCAAGAGAAGATACCGACTCTTTTATTTGGTTGTTTAAGACCTGGCTTGCTTGTATGTCTTGTCATGCTCCAAGTGGAATAATTACATATCAAGACAAAGCTATGAAAAAAGCAATTAAAGTTGTTTTTCCTAATACTAGACATTAATTGTCATTGTGGCTTATAATGAAAAAGGTTCCTGATAAGCTCAAAAGTTATAAGGAATATGAGTCCATGAGCTTTTCCTTAGATAGCATTGTTTATGACTCAATGACTTCTGAAGATTTTGAAGAACGTTGGGCTGAGATGATTGGAAAATATAAATTTAAAAGGCAAGCACGTAAATGGTTAAGAGCCTGTATGCAGAGAAGCATCATTGGGTGCCTGTGTATGTGAAAAATAAATTTTGTGCTAGAATGTCAACGACACAAAGGAGTGAGAATATGAATACATTTTTTGATGCCCACGTGAACTATAAGACTACTTTAAAACAATTTGTGGAGCAATATGAGAATGCATTAAGGAGTAAGGTGCTAAAAGAGGCCTTTGCAGATTCTGATTGTAACAAATTGTTTCGAAAATTACGTTTTAATTAATTAAAGATACCAAACTACCCCTAACTATGGAAATGTTGACTTTCGTTGACATTCTTCCATTGACATGTTACAATTTTTCTTATATTTTATCCCAGTAGCACTCGTCAATATGAACGCATAGGCACGATCAGAATCAAATTCGAAGTTAAAGCGAAACTTTTACAAATTATTGAATGTAAAGGCATTTCAGTAATTTCACAAGTGGAGATTTTCTTCATCTTGGACCTCTACATGGTTGACACGTAGCGACACCCCCTATTTCTGAGGTGTTTTTCATCCACCTGTGAACTCTCATTCTCTCTAGAAAACTTTCTCATCATCTCATTTCTCTTTCCATGTACTCATCTCCCTTCTTTCTCTATCATTATCTCCATCGCCAGGCGCCCGCACACACACGCACCTTTCTATAAACCTTCGGATCACCAAACCTCACTGCCATCTCAGACTTCTAGACACAATCTCTGAATGAGATCCTTAATATTTTCCCCTATTTTCAGCTGCATAGTAGTCTCACTGTGCTTGTACTATTTCTGACAATTCTTCGCCATCTCCAACATAGGTAAGCTCCTAAAACTCTCTGGTTGTGTTGTAGGTTAGATTAAAGTTGTTAATGGGCGTTGGTTTAGTGTTTGAATGCAGAAATAACTCGGGAAAAATGGTAGAGTTTGGTCCTAAAATGGAGCTGAGAAGATTTCTCGGCCAAAAGTCTGGCGTTTTCTTTCGTTGAGTCTGGTGACCCGCAAAACTAATCAGGTCGACCTGACCCGTAGCCCTAAAACCCAGATTTGGTGAACCGACCCAACCCTTTGGGCTAGGCAACCTAACTATCCAGGCCCTAGGCCTGGCAAACGTGTCGTGTCTGTCGTGTTCGTGTCGTTTTCGTGTAACACCTGTTATCTTAACGGGTCGTGTCGTGTCACACCCGTTATTTTAACGGGTCCTTAACAGGTCGTGTCACTTTACCCAACGGGTAAAGTGACCCGACCCGTTATGACCCGTTAAGAAAAATATATATATTTTAAAAAAATTGCACATACCACATATATTATTATATATTACTTCAAAACATTAAAACATTTGTCGTTTAAGTACTATATCTACACTCGAAAATAAGAACCTAATAAAAAAACAATACATACACTACTAATTTATTACAAATATTAAATGTGCAAGCATATGCAAAATGAAAGATTTTTTGTTTTCAAAGTTCTAAGTCTTTCTCAAAAGTTTAAACCTAAATTTACAAAATCTTCAATTTACATCGATCATCATGAAATCGTATTGGAACTTTGACTTAATATATATAATTATTATAGTTGATTCATACTTTTATTAAGTATATAACATAAGATTTTGTGATATCCACTGTCCACATCCACTAGTGTAAATATTTTAAATTGAAGATCGAATTCATTCATTGTATTCATATAGGGTCAAGGAGTGTAGCTGTAAAAAATCATCAAAATCGGATTTCAAATTTGATCTCTGAATGTTTGTTTTTTGTCCCGTTACTTGATCTCTGAATGTTTGTTTTTTGTGATTTTTTGTTGTTGTGATCTCGAAGCATATACATACAAGTTTGACGGTTGCGATCGTTGAAATTAGTTTTGGAGAATTCGTATCCCATTAAAACGATAGATTCATTAACACTTAGAGTTTATTTATACTTTCATTAAGTATAACATAAGATTTTGTGGTATCCACTTGTATAAATATTTTAAATTGAAGATCGAATTCATTCATTGTATTCATATAGGATCAAGGAGTGTATCTGTAAAAAATCATCAAAATTAGAGTTAAAATAACCGTTAAATCGTGATTTTTCGTTTATAACCGTCGAAAAGCTTTGTCCCGTTACTTGATCTCTGAATGTTTGTTTTTTGTGATTTTTTGGTGATGTGATCTCGAAGCATATACATACAAGTTTGACGGTTGCGATCGTTGAAATTAGTTTTGGAGAATTCGTATCCCATTAAAACGATAGATTCACTAACACTTAAGAGTTTATTTATACTTTCATTAAGTATAACATAAGATTTTGTGGTATCCACTTGTATAAATATTTTAAATTGAAGATCGAAGTCATTCATTGTATTCATATAGGATCAAGGAGTGTATCTGTAAAAAAATCATCAAAATCAGAGTTACAATAACCGTTAAATCGTGATTTTTCGTTTATAACCGTTGAAAAGCTTTGTCCCGTTACTTGATCTCTGAATGTTTGTTTTTTGTGATTTTTTGGTGATGTGATCTCGAAGCATATACATACAAGTTTGACGGTTGCGATCGTTGAAATTATTTTTGGAGAATTCGTATCCCATTAAAACGATAGATTCACTAACACTTAGGGTGCGTTTGTTGCACTGGACTATCTCGGACTGGACTAACTTCAGGGACTAAGCTGGACTGACTTAGACTATACTAACATGGACTAACTTAGTGAAGCGTTTGTGGCAGCGTCGGACTAAAAACAGGATAATTAATAAATTCTAATATTATATTATTTAATCCCTTTTTATTAATATTTTATTATTAATTATCTCTTTTGTTTCTCAAAACTTTCCTACTTCGAAAACCAATTCTACAATTTGAGACCACAATTTGAGATCAGATCAAAACAACTCCAATTCCACACAATTGCAGTGTGTCCCGTCGTCGAAATAGGGTCCCAAAACCAACTCCAATTCAACAAATCAGAGCGTCTTAGGCTGCTGCCTCCTTCTTCTTCGCCGGTCCCAACATCCTAGCATCTCAGACGGCGACCCCAAGCCGCTTCGCCGTCGTGGACGTCGACGTTCTTGGCTTTCCAAATTCCTCCATCGCAGTCATGTTCCTCACCCCCTACTGGGTTCACAAAAATCTTATGATTTGGGTTTCAACGAAACCATCTGCGTGCCCACGACGGTCGGAGGCGGTAGAGGTTATGGGTCTTGTCGGAGGAGGAATAGATGGAAGAATGGCAGAGAACGAAGACAGAAGAGGGGGCTCTGGGACTTAGACAAGGAGAAGACGACAGAGAGGGAGATGGTCTTAGCAGTCTGGCCGAATTTGGGGTTCTTGGCGAAGAACTCCTAGCGAAGTCATTAATCCGAGCGAGTCCTATCTAATCCCATTAAACTTAATCCTTTTAGCAGACCAAACATGAGACTATAGTCTAGTCCAATCCAATCCTTCCTAAGAAGGTCAAACAAACACACCCTTAGAGTTTATTTATACTTTCATTAAGTATAACATAAGATTTTGTGGTATCCACTTGTATAAATATTTTAAATTGAAGATCGAATTCATTCATTGTATTCATATAGGATCAAGGAGTGTATCTGTAAAAAATCATCAAAATCAGAGTTAAAATAACCGTTAAATCGTGATTTTTCGTTTATAACCGTCGAAAAGCTTTGTCCCGTTACTTGATCTCTGAATGTTTGTTTTTTGTGATTTTTTGCTGATGTGATCTCGAAGCATATACATACAAGTTTGACGGTTGCGATCGTTGAAATTAGTTTTGGAGAATTCGTATCCCATCAAGTTTCAATGAATCAATAGTGTGTATTATGTGTTAGTGATGTGTGTGTGTGTATATATATATATATATTTATTAAGTAGATTTAAATCCATTTATTTTGTACGTATAATTAAATTAACATGTGTTAATCATTATAAAAATAGTGTGATATGATATATGTGTGATAAAAAGTTAATAAATTAAAAAAAAAAAATTCTCACCACTTTTATTAATTTTCATTTTTCCCTCTCTTTTTTTGTTTTCTTTTCAACTATTCTTATAATTTTCACTTTTCCCTCCGGTAGCCTACCCATCTTTTCATAATTCCATCTCCTTTTTATTTCATTTTCAACTTGTTTTATCATTTTCATTTTCCATTTCTTTTTCTTCAAAAAGGGTGGCACTTTAAAGTTTAAATGGAATCAAAATGAATGGATTGTCTGTCCGATGGTTGGACTTGGATTGGAATATTGGATGCATCATGCATTGCTCATCGATTCATGCATATTATTAATTAATAATTATTATAGTTTTATAAAATTTAATATATATATATATATAATTATTATAGATGATTAATATTTTGGGGTATAATTATTATAATTATAATTATTATAGTTAAAAAATTTTGATTTATTTATTATAGTTAATTAACTTAATTTAATATATATTTATTTATTTATTATAGTTTTTAGGGGTATAAAATTGTTAAATTAATATATATAATTATACTAGTATTTTTTTAGGGTTATAAAATTATGAAATTAATATTCTGCTTATCGTGTATCATGTTACCCACGTGTATACCCGAATTTACCCGTTATCTTAACAGGTGCTATCGGGTTACCCGATAACGACCCGATTCGTTATCGTGTCGACCCGAACACCTGTTAATTTCGTGTCGTGTCGTGTCGTGTTATCGGGTCGTGTCAGAAATTACCAGGCCTACCAGGCCCAACCTATTTCCCTTAGCCTAAACCCAAAATTATGACCCAACCTAACCTATCAGGCCTAAATACAAACCCAATAGCCCTAACCTGGCCCAACCCATCAAACCTAAGCCCAGATTCGACCCAGGTTCAACCCGACATGGGTATCAAGGTCTGATACCCAGATCCATGGTTGGCACGTGGTCCACAAGTGGAGGGCCGTCTAGGCCGGCGCGTGGAGCACACGCGCCTTTGCCAGAGGTATTGTGTTATAGCGCCGGTAAATTTTTCGATGACCTAACTCGGCACGTGGGGGAACCCGTGGTCCCTCATTTGTGAAATTTGACCGTTTTGGTAAAGTTTTATTAAATATTCTATATTTGTGTTTAGGTGCATCGATTGGAAGTGATCTAGTCCATCATAGTTCAAGTGGCACTCTGGTAGAGGAATATATGTGAGTGAACCCCTTCTTAACTTACATATTTTTATAAAATATTAGCCTAGCATGCATTTTATATATTTCATGATTTAAATATGCTTTATAATATACTTTACGGATTTTTATAATTATGATTTACGAAATATTCATGATTTATCGAGATTGCATTTTTACTAAAGGTTATGAATTATGGGAATTGAGTATATAATTTTATAGGGCTTTCAAGTATGATTTATTTTATGGTTTTACAAATGTGATATATCTTGGATTTATGAGATAAGACTTTGAGCTAGTGAGCTCCGGATTTGATATGAGTTTTGAGATATGTTTTTGGTACTTATCTAGTGGGTTATCATATGGCACATCCACACACCACGGATATAGATGCCTATAGCTATATGACGCAGTTGATGAGGAGGAGTGAGATATGATATATGATATACCCCCAGCTTCATTGCCGAAAGCAGTGTCGGACAACTTCACTAGCCATTGCTAGTGTCGGTGTGGATGTTATGCTATTTTATACAACTTCATCTTCAGGTGATGGATAGGTACTGCCTTTGGGAAACTATGATACCCCTAGTTGAGTACACACAGACATGATTTACAAAAGTTTTACGAATGTTTGGCATGGCATGCTAGGGTTTTTATTAAACCTATATGTAGTATTATATATGTTTTCAAAATAGGGGGTTAGTATGTTCAGAAATAATTTTTTTTCCCCATTATTAGTATTATTATAAATTCTGGTCCACTAACCTTTTCTGTTTTGCTTTTCCTCAGGACATAGTGACGAAGACTACGACCCGAGCATCGAGGCTTTTCCTTACCAGTGATTCTGTTTACTTCTATTTACATTGGCCCTTCTTTCCTCTTGTATTTTGATGCTCACCTTTCTTTAGCACTCTGTTTATTGGTATGCTCTAGACATATTGCATCTTTTACTTCGGATTTGTATTCGTTGATCTTTTTGTTTCGTTCATATGGAATTAGCATCATGATTATTCTCAATTAGCAATTGCATACTCCATATCATTTCTGTTTATCGTACGATTTTTGGTTTACAGGTTCTTTTGTACTCTTGCTTGTGTTTTTTTTCTTTTCATTCTTGATTGTTCTTATGTTTAGGGCTTTCGTCACCCTTGGGTGCCAGCCCGCACATGTCATCCATGAGTCATTTGGATAATCTGGATTAAGGCATGTCAGTTTGGTATCGGAGGTTTGTTATTTCAATTTTTATTGATTTCATCCTAATGATTTGTTTTCTTGACCTGCCTTCGTTGATTCTTTCCTATCATTTTAATGTTGTTGGTCCAGAGCATACTTAAGATTTCGCTTTCCTCCCTTGATTGCTATTTCTCTTCTTTGATTGTTATTTCTTCCCATGGCATATTATTCCATTCCATTGATTTATATTTCCTGCTATTGATTATTATTTCATTCATTAGTTGTTATTTCCTTCTATGGATTATGGTTTCCTCCCATTGTTTGTCATTTCCTTTTATTCTCGATTGTGAAATCTGTACTTCCTTCCATTATTGATTTTGAGATATTTTGTTATACTAAACTCCATTTTTGGTTGTTTCTCAGAATCATGAACACTTGTGGCGGAAATGTACCTCGTGGTGGTAATATTCCTCGGCATCCACATTCTGGTGTGTTAGGTAGATTTCAACATTTGGTTGCTGCCCTGCGCCATGATTTCCTAAGGAGCAGTGGGTAGAACCGCACCTATGTAGAGATTGCCCGTAGTCACGGGGTGATTGATTTGAATATTTTAGGCGCCTGTGAGGAGACGGAAGAGTGGCTTGAAAAATTCGAAGATGTTTTTGAGGTGATGCATTGTCCTAAGGAGAAGTGGACAAAAACAGTTGGTCATTTTCTTCGAGGTGGTGCTAAGACCTGGTGAGACTCTGTCAGGTGATCTCGGCTTTCTAACCCACCGATGACATGAAGGACTTTCCAGGAACTGTTTTTAGATTACTTTCTTAATCCCTAGTACATAGTTAGGAAATGACAGGAATTTTATGTTATTTGCCAGGGCAATATGTCTATTACAGAGCTTGACTACAATTTCTGACGTTTGGTGAAGCATGTCCTTTAAGTTGCGAAGAATCAATGGGAGATGATGTACCATCTTGACATCGTTGTAAGGGATGAGTTCTATCATTTTATGTCAATCGCACAGTTAGATTCATATGATAGTATGATCCAGACAACATTAAGAGTGGAGCGATCTTTCTTGACTTCCAGCAATCGGAGTCAGTCTCGAGGCCAGTCTTCCCGGGGTCGATGGTTTCGATCATGGAGCACTAAGAAGCGTTCTTTGTCCTCTAACGTTGGCTTTAGACATTCTCTATCATTCAAACGCCATGGACAGGGATCCGGATCTTCCAGTGATAGGTCATGATCTAAGGCAGCACGACAGTCTTTCAGTCGCTTCCCACCCACCATTCCGTTGTGTATACGTTGTGACCGACACCACCACGGAGATTGCACCGCCGGATCTGATACGTGCTATAGATGTGGTAGCACGGGACACTATGCCTGTGACTGCCTTACTACTCGACCTTTTGAGAGCATTACATCTGGCTCAAGCTATAGTGGAGCTATCAGTTCAGGCACACAACAGTAGAGCCAGAAACATCAGCAGGGTTTAGGGGGAACTTTTGGTAGCCATACCCACAATAGTCGCAGTGGTCTCTCAGGTCGTAGTAATTGGGGTGTTCGCACCTGTATAAATGGGGGAAACAGTTCAGGTTAGCAGGTGACTGGAAGCGCTAACGCCATGACACAGCAGGAGGCCGAGCAGGATCCTTGAGTCATCATGGGTATATGATTCACCTTTAATTGACTGGCACATGGTTTGATTAATCTGGGTGCCACATTTACTTTCATATCATCCCAGTTAGCTTGGGCGGTGAATTTGTAACCATCTGAGATCAATTTTGATAAACTCATACAATTATCGCATGGTGAAATATTTTCTGCTCAGTAGGAGTTTAGGGATTGTCCAGTTTATGTAGATGGAGAACTCTTAGAGGCGACTTTGATTCCCTTTAAACTGGTAGAATTTGATCTCATACCAGAGATGGACTGGCTATCTAAACATGATGCAAGTGTGAGTTGTAGAAGTAAAGCGGTGACCTTCCCTCGACTTGGGCAGCCGAACGCCGTGTTTCAGGGAGCAAAGAATTCTTTAGAACATTATTATTTCTGACCACAAGGCAATGAAATCTTTACAGAAAGGTTGTGAAGGGTTTTTGTCTTATGTAGTCACACCGGGTGAACCTTCTGTTAATGTTGAGGATGTATTTCTTGACGATCTACATGGAATGCTCCTGCACGGGAAATTGAATTCACTATCGAAGTGTTTTCAGGTACTAATCCTATTTCCTTGACACCTTATCGTACAACACCAGCCGAGTTACGAGAGTTAAAGATTCAATTGTAGAAACTTCTCGATAAAGGTTTTATTCAGCCTAGAATGTCACCTTGGGGTGCTCTTGTATTATTTGTAAAGAAAAAGGATGGGTTGGTGAGGCTTTGTGTAGATTATCGACAGCTTAATCAAGTGACTATAAAGAATCGATATCCATTACCTCGCATTGATGATTTGTTTGACCAGTTAAGAGGCGCTCGAGTATTCTCTAAGATTGATCTTCGTTTTGGATATCAACAGTTATTGATCCCAAGAGAGGATGTTCCGAAGGTATTGACATATGATGTACTTTTTATGCAGGCAGTCATAAAGAGAACAAATTTGAACCCAAGTGAGGTAGGGGATATAGTTGTTGGTACAGTTATGGCACCTGGCTCACTTAGAGCCACTGAAAGCAGAATGGCAGCATTTTACGTTGGCTTCCCAGGTAAGTTTTCAAGCATATTTGATGTTTGGAGGCCTTTTTTTGTATTAATTTTAGCTTACAATGTTATGGTTGGTCAGTTTTATCCAAAAACGGTTCCCATCAGAACAGTCAACATGCAATGTTCATCTGGCCTTCAGACAGTTACTGATGTAGCTGCTTCTATAAAAGCATGATATTATGACATCAGTGAGAAAATACTCTTGATTATCCATTTATTAAAGCCGCTAGGTGTTCTCCATCAGTGGACTTGATCTTTGTTTTGAATACGAGAATTGCTGCTAGATTGGAGTCCTTGACAATTGATAAACTTGGCAGATCCTGTAAAATTAACCCTAAAGTATATTCCAACTCTCTTTGTTTACCTGATATAATGCTTAACATAAAGAAAGGAATGTTCTTTATTGATATATGTTGTCAATAGGTGGATATCTTTGCACAAGTCCGTGACTGCCTTCTTCCTATGGGTATTACTTCTGAAAATGTTGCACAACGTTATGGTGTGACTAGGGAGGAGCAAGACAGAGTTGCTGTGAGTTTTTTTTTATCTGTTATAACATCTATTAACTGTTAGATAAACTGGTATTGTTGAAACTGTAATTTAATGAATGCATGTGGATAGGTTGAATCACATGGGCGTGCTACTGCAGCAACAACATCTGGTAAATTCAAAGATGAAATTGTCCCTGTATCAATTGAGGTAAATATAAAAATGTTCTCAGTTCGGTTCGCGAAATGTCTTAGCATAAGTATAATTGTATTTTATTTTCTCGTAATTGGTTATTTGTATCATCAGATTGTGGACCCGAAAACTGGAGATGAGAGGCCTGTTACAATTTCTATGGATGATGGTATCCGGCCAAATACAAACATGATAGTTCTACAACTGCGGGCATTTTATCACTTGATTTTTATAAAGCATTCTGCCTGCTTCACATGACAGTTTCTTCGTTTAATTTTGTACAACTCTTTCTTTACGTAAGAATTTTATTTATTTATTTATTTATTTTTATATATCTTTTTTTTATATCTTTTTTCAATCATTGTGAATCAGCTCATTATTTTTGTCTTTCAGGAAATGCTAGCTAGGTGAGTGATAGTGCTGGAGCAGTCCTCCTCATGAAAAGAAGTTTAGCTATGCATATGGGACTTCCTATTTTTTTTATTAACTCTGTTCAATCTAATTGCTTCAAGCAGAAAAAAAATATGAGAGCTCTCGAGTTGACTCTGTAATACTGCTATGTTATATTAATTCTTAATAATTCTTTTCGTTGCTAATTGTTGTTAATTTCCATGAGATGGATATGTTCAAGAACTAACTACAGCTTGCTTTGAGAAGAGAATGCTCTTTTGGAATAATTGTGTATTCTATTCATCTCTCAATGAGGGATTTATAAGATGTTACAATTCTATCAATAAGGAAAGAAATAATTTACATAAAATCATATTAAACTAAGAATCCTAAGATTACAGGAATATACACAAAAAAAGTCAACACTCCCCCTCAAGTTGGTGCATATATGTCACACATGCCCAACTTATGTAAGAAACTTGAAAACTTATGACTTGAAACAACCTTTGTGAGGATATCTGCCAACTGATCTTCCGTTCTTATTGCTGGTACCTCAATTATCTTCCCTTCCAATTTCTCTTTGATGAAGAACCGGTCAACTTCAACATGCTTTGTTCTATCGTGCTGTACTAGATTATGTGCAATATCACGGGCAACTTTATTATCACAAAACAATTTCATAGGTTGATCATATTTTATACCCAAATCCCTTAGCAGAAGCTTAAGCCATAAAATTTCACAAATCCCTAAGGCCATACCTCTGTATTCAGCTTCTGCACTAGACCGAGCAACCATATTTTGTTTCTTACTCCTCCATGTAACCAAGTTACCCCCAACGAATGTAAAGTAACCTGATGTTGAGCGCCTGCCATCCACTGATCCCGCCTAATCTGCATCAGTATAACCTTCAACTCTAAGATGATTATTCTTTTCAAACAAAATTCGTTTGCCTCGGCTTCCCTTTAAATATCTCAAAATCCTCATCACTGCACTCATATGGTGTTCTCTAGGATCATGCATGTATTGACTCACTACACTCAAGGCATATGCAAGGTCTGGTCTCGTATGTTCCAAGTACATTAAACAGCTTACTAACCTTTGGTATCCCCCTTTGTCAACTGGTACTTGATTAGGATCAACATTAAGCTTTAATCCTTCCTCTAATGGTGTAGCTACTGGCTAACAAGCCGACATGTCAGTTTCGTGTAACAAATCAATAATATACTTCCTCTAAGACAAGTAAATTCTAGAATTGCTTCTCGACACCTCAATCCCTAGAAAATATTTTAGGGATCCAAGGTCTTTCATCTCAAATTCTATAGATAAATATCCTTGTAAGGCCGAATGCTTTTCCAAATCATTCCCTGTTACAACCATATCATCTACATACACAATGAGTGCAGTAAGCTTCCCATTTCATCTTTTCAAAAAAAAAAAAACAGAGTATGATCGGAATTACTTTGTGCGTAACCAAATGCTCTTATAGATTTTGTAAATCTTCCAAACCATGCTCGAGGGGAATACTTCAAGCAATACAAGGATTTTTTTCAACTTGCATACCTTTCTTTTGTATTTATCAGGAGCACTACATCCTGGTGGAAGATCCATATAAATTTCTTCTGTCAAATCTCCATGCAAGAAAGCATACTTCACATCAAATTGATGTAAGGGCCAATTAAGATTTGCAGCCAAGGATAACAAAACACGAATTGTGTTGATCTTGGCCATATGGGCAAATATATCTATATAATCGATTCCATATTTTTGAGTGTACCCTTTTGCTACTAGTCTTGCCTTGAAACGATCCATTATCCTATCAGCTTTGTACTTGATAGTATAGACCCATTTGCATCCCATATGTTTCTTGTCAACCGGCAAGTCCGTGACCTCCCAGGTAGCATTCTTCTTCAACGACTTCAATTCTTCATTCATTGGTACTTGCCAACGTTGATCAGCTAAAGCCTCATGCACACTGTTAGGAATAGATACAGTAGATAATTGAAACACAAATGACTTATTTGATTCTAATAAGTGGCTAGTAGACACATAATTACCTAACGAGTATAACACATTAGATTCTTGGTTCGGTCTATTCATCGGGTACCTAGTTTTACATTTAGGGTCAGCTTTGTAAGTAAGTTTAGGAATACCTTGGTTGACACAGTTAGGGAAACGATGTGGTGGTGGTGCATTCGGGATCGAAAACGATTGATTATGGTTATTGAGGCTCAAGGGTGGTGAGACCGACTGTGAGGTAGTTGGCGGAGCTGTCCAATGGTGAGGAGGTTGGCAGTGAGTTGTTCAACGGTGAGGAAGGCAATGCATTTTCCAGAGGTGTCGGCTTATCAACATTGTTTTTATGTGAATGATCACCGCTTAACTCTAAGGCATTACCACTTAATTCCAAGTCATTCACATCATTATTTTCTTATGAATCATCACCACTTGTTTCCAATACATCACCACTTAAATCCAAATGATTCACATCATTATGTTTTTGTGAATCATCATCACTTGTTTCTAATACATCACCACTTAAACCCAAATGATTCACATCAGGAATAGTATAATCAAGACTTTGAACTTCTGTTTGATTCTCCCTCTAAAGTGCAGACTCGGAACAGGCAAAGTACATATCATTTTCATGAACTACAACATCCACAGTGACAAACACCTTTTTCGTCGGAGGATGATAACATCATATCTTTTCTGATTAGAGGCATGCCCCCACAAACACGCACTGTAAGGCTCAAGGTGGAGGATTTGAAACTGCAAGAGCATCAACATGTGAAAAGAGAGCCTGAAGAAGTGTCTAAAAATCAACTGATCGTGATGGAATGCGATTAATGAGATACACAGCCGAGGTGAAAGCTTCTCCCTAATAGGATAACAAGAGATGCCCCAGTAAGGAATCATGGATAACCTCTAGAATGTGATGATTCTTGCACTCTACAACCCCATTTTGTTGTGGAGTGTATGGACATGTAGTTTGATGAACAATACCATCATGATCCAGAAAGGCACGAAGTTCAAAGTTCACATACTCGCCAGCATTATCACTCCTAAGAACCTGTATTTTTTACTTATATTGTCTTAAACAACTAAATAAAGGAGTCGGTATCTTCTCTTGAAATCAATCCACATCCCAATAAAATTGATTTCCCGTGATGATTAACCCCCACAAATGGAGAAAATGGCATATCGTACTTATTAGCAAGTATGTTGTGTCAAATGTTACAACATCACTGAATTCTTCATATGCTGCCCTGCTCATTGCATCTGCCCAAAGTACATTTCTTAAATGACCATTTTTGTCTAAATCAGAAGAAACTTGCATGCTTACAAAGTAGTTTGGAATTGCAGTGGCATCCCCTTCTCCAAGTTGTAAGCGCCTTACCTTTTCAATATAATTTCTACAGTCTTTTTCTAAACACTTCATGATGTCATGCCCCCCCAACTTCAACTACCACTGAATTATAACTTTTGTTGACCCATATTCCGGCTTTATCATTCACTTCAAGCTTCTTTTTTTCACAGAAGAACTAACTTCCCGAAAACATTTCCAATAATGAGTTTTTGTTGGACTCAGCCCATGACTATGATCAAGCTTTACAAAATTCACTCGCCACTTCTCACCCAAGTATAAATCTGCCCTTAGTTGAGCCTTGCAATCATTCTTTATACTTGGATATGGCTTAAGAGGATTACTTGAAGTACTTTTTGATGTACCTAATCGAGTGCAACACATAGTAGTATACCTCAATTTTTCATCATGTCCCTTCGCTAATGATCTCTTTATCACTGGAAATCGTATTTTTTACCATATTTCTTGTAATATGTAGCCACTTGATCCACGTTGTCAAAGATCATTCCAACTCAAGGCTCTTGGACATTTTCTTCCACATTCATTATGTTCTCCATGTTAGTCCCATTATTTTTCACTGCATGAACCCTATTACTTTATGATTTAGTGGCATCATAAGTTGCTTCAATTACATCATCTTCTTCAATACTTTCATTAGAAGTTTCTATTGTAGGAACCCCATTGCTTCTTCATTACAAGAACTCACTTCAACCACATCATCTTCTTCAGTAAATTCATTAGAAGAACTCCATGTTCCTAAAACATAAAACATAATTATACAAGTTTATATATTACATCAAATATCAATGCAAATACACTAGCCATATGTGCAAGTCTCTTTATGCTAGTGTATGCATTACAATGGCTGAAAAAACAAACCCCACAACCAAATATCTTTTATCCCTAACACGAAGTGATATATAATGTTGATCACAACAATATTACAATATGTAATACTATTTCTTTCATCTTCGCTGTAAGGTTTAGGTTTCTTAAGTGATTAGAAAACCTAATTTGAAAGTGATCAGAAAACTTAATCTAAAAGTGATAAAATGTCTCTTTTTTTGTTTTCCATTAATAAGGTCTCTAATGCCTTATTGAGGAACTAAGCCAATTATAGATACTAACCTTCATCCCGCCACAGCCTTCATTCCATCATTGTAACTTGCTTAAAATTATTATGCAGTAGAAATGGAATGCCAATAAATAATAAAAATAATTACCTTCATATATTGGGCTGCTAATAACCATCACTTGGTTAGTGTCCTTCAAATTTTCGGGTTCTTCTTCAACCCCCAGTGTCATTTTTCTATGAACAAAACGGTTTATGTAAATAGTCCAATGGAGATCGAGAGAAAGAAGAAGAATAAAACAGAATAAAAAATATAAACTCATTGAAAAATAATGGTAAATAGTCCAATGAGAATTAGTTGAGATTACTACCACACTAATGTGAAAAAAAACTGGGTTAAAGAAAAAATTGTTGTGGAAGAAGAAACTAGAGAAGAAGCAGATTGAATGGGGAGGGAAGGAGAAGACTCGTCATATGCCACAATTACCATTTAATTCCATCTTTCTTTTTAATTATTGGTTTATTAAATGGCTTTAGTTTAAATTAAATTGTAATTAATTTAAATGATGTAGCTGCCCACATCAGATGCTATGTAAGTTGGTATATAAATGTGGTAAAAAAATATGGTAAGAATAGTATTATTAAATTTAAATAAACAAAAGAAATAAACATAATCATACTACTAAAAAATGGCCGACTCATGTCGGCTTTTAAAATTCTTTTAATACAATCGCAATTCTACATCAAATTCATTTAAGTTAGAAAGATGAAGTTTTGAACTTGAGAATAGAGATGAGAACACACTGCCCTAACAAACTCGGGTAAACCTAAACATACAAATGTCACCTGTACATTAGCTTAAAAATTTGAGGGTTTTTCTTTGCAAATGACTTGCCCTTTAGGAGTTAACGGCAGTTGACAAATCCCAGGTTATTACAACATGAAAGAATAGTCTATCTTAAAATTTTCTTTTAAGGTGAAAAATTCTCAGGTCACATTTTCGGACTTCGAAAAGATGGAGATTTAGGTAACTTTGGTCTTTAAGCAGTCCGTAAGTCACCTTCCGGAAACTCAACCGAGCGACAACCTGCTGCTGTGAGCCCTATTTAAATTCTTTTCCATGAACTGGATCTTTCACCTCTATTAAAGGATGAAAGCAAACAAAAATCACACGATTTGAATATTTCATGAATCCGAAAAAACATAGAACTTCGCATTCACCCGCAGTGCTTTAGGTCTGCTAACTAAACTGATGGTTAAGCTACATCATATATCCATTAAACCTAAAAGTCGTTATGCTACTCGGCTAGTCAAAATGCTGTTGAAGATGCATTTCAGTTTCACTTTTCCATTGTTGCAATTCATTTCAACAAGAAAAGTTTTGTATATTTTCATCATGAGTTTGTATTACAAGAGTGAGCTCTTATAAAGAGGCCGAGCTTGGTAAAACACCTATAGAACACATACAAACAGCTACAAGCAAAGAACCAAAAGATAAAAGGCTAGCCCTAGTTACAAGAAATCTCGAAGACATAAACCCTAGAATTAAGGGATTTGAACAAAAGGAAGTAGGTAACAAAGGTGACGGTTTAGTGGCAGCTGCAACTCTACCCGAGAATAAGGGCTAGAGTTGCAGTTGCAACTTGATCTTTGATGTGCCTTGAAAACCTTTCAACATAGACCCAAACTGAGCTCTAGCGTGCTAATAACCGATCAGTTTCAATACCCGCTCAAGCTGGATCAAGAGGATTAATTGATCCAAGCTTGCTCAGTAATCTTTGGAAATGAGTAGTGTCGAGAGCTTTGGTGAACAAGTCAGCAAGTTGATCATAACTTTGAGTTTACACTGTGTTGATGACTTTGGATTAGACTTGAGCATGGATGTAATGACAATCAACCTCAATATGCTTTGTTTTCTCGTGAAGAATTGGGTTCGAAGCTATGTGCATGGCAGCTTGTTGTCACAAAACAAAGACATAGGTTCCTTGTCAATGTAGCCAAGGTCTGCTAGGAGACTCTTTAACCAGAGGCCGTGGTTACCATGGCTTTAGACTCAGCCTCAGATAGTGCAATCACTGTTTGTTTTTTACTCTTCCATGTCATAAGATTACCACCAACAAATGTACAGAAGCTAGTGGTAGACTTGTGATCGAGAGCATTACCTGCCTAGTCAGCATCTATATATGCCATAATGTGATTTGAGCCATGTTTCTTCATGAGCAAGCCTTTGCCAATTGACCTCTTCAAGTATTTAAGTATCTTTTTGACAATCTCCCAGTGAATCAGTTTGGGAGAGTGCATAAATTGGCTGACAAGGCTTACTAAATACGTAATACCAGGTCGTGTAATTGTGAGGTAAATCAGCTTTCTTACCATACGTTGATAGATACAAGGGACATTGGTTCACTTTGGGCATCTAATTGAAGTTTGCTCACAAGAGGGGTACGTGCTGGCTTGCAATCCAACATGTGAGCTTCATCCAATAGATTAAGTATATCTTCTTTGATTTAACAAACCCTTGGAGGACGTGGCCATTTCAATGCCAAGAAAGTACTTTAAGATTCCCAAATCCTTAAGGGCAAATTGTTAATGAAGAGAAGATTTGAGGGCATTGATTTCTTCTATGTTATCTCCCATTATAATAAGATCATCAACGTATATAATGATAATGAGCTTACTACTTGTACAATTGCGAACAAACAATGAAGAATCGACATGACTCCTCTTAAACCCTGCAGCTTTAAGAACTAAGCTTAACTTCGAGTACCAGGCTGGGGGGGGGGAGGGGATTGCTTAAGTCCATATATAGCCTTGTGAAGCTTGCAAACTTTGTTAGTTTCATTCTCTTGTGGATGTCCGAGAGGAAGGTTCATGTATACCTCATCTTCAAGGTCACCATGTAGGAATACATTCTTCACATCCATTTGAAATAGAGACCAATCATGATTAATTGCTACAGACAAACACCACTCGTACCGTGCTCATTTTGGCTATAGAAGCAAATGTTTCCTTGTAGTCAATGCCATAAGTTTGTGTGAAACCACGGGCTACTAATCGAACCTTGTGTTTGATAGGAGTATATTTATACAACTTAGTTAGCTTGTTTCCTTGCCTTTAGATTGTTAGTCCTTAGTTATTTTAGTATTTTAAGCTATTTTCGTGTGTTTGTAGGTCTAAATGACAAAGTATGCAAGAAAGTGCAATTTGGAGCATTTTGGAGCATTTTTGGGCATTGGATGGTTAGCTTATGCTTGGAGCCAAGTGGATGGATGAAATTGAAGATTAAGGGATCCTCTCATTTCCTATTTTCTGACCCAAAAACACATCACACTCACTTATTTCACCTACAACATCCACCCACTTCACCTACAACATCCACTTATTCCACCTACAACATCCACTCACTTCACCTACAACATCCACTTACTTCACCAAGAAATTTTGTGGTGGTGATTCATTTTCAAAATCTATAAATAGGCTTCTCAATCACAAGACCAATTAACATCTACAACACATTCCATAAACAACACAATTTCTGCCGCAAGTTTCCTTCTTCCTCCATCCATTTCCATCCACCTCTTTTCCTATCCATCCCCTACCACCCTTCCATACTCTCTCAACCTATCCAATCTCTGCCACATCCCCTAGACCATCCAAACACCACACCCACCTTGGTGCCGCATGTTTGCAAGAAAGGAGGAGGACTTGAGCTGTGCTAACCATTCAAGACGTTGGATTGTTGGAGCGTTCTAGGTGTCTTCTACTTTTGTTTATCATGTTTAAATTCAATTATAGTTGTTTAATTGCAAATATATGGAACTAAATTCGTTTTGGTTAGAGATTGATTCAAAGCCATGAACATATTTGTAATATGAATTGATTACCTTCAGTTGTGATTTCATGAGTTGTGAATTCAATTTGCTTAACTGCTTGATTTATAACTTATTCTTGTATGTCGATTAAGGATGCATACTTAGTTTGCATGCATGAATTTGATGCTAGAATATAAGGGAGTTTCACTTAATCATTATGAACTTATATTCACAAGTAGTGGAGGTTGCTAGTCACAATCGCGTTAAGTGAATTCTTGGCAAGAGTATCATGTTGTTCATAGTTATGAATGCCTCATCAATGCTTATAGTTTTCACAAAGCTTAATGATCTTTGATTGTATCTTTATTGTGCTGTTCACGTAGGGGACTTTTGAAGAATGTTTTGAATTGTTGTATGCGCTTTTCCGTCCAATTCAATAACTTAAGGAAAACTTGAAGGCTAAAAAAGTGCTGTTCACAGTTAATCTGGGGTGTTGAGATTCATGGTTTATTGAAAGAACAACTGAAAATTGGTTTGTATGCAAGTGTGTCATGTGTGGAGAAGAACCCTCTAGCTAGTCCATCACCCATCCATTTACCTTAATTTTATGTCTTTGTTTAATTCTGCAAGTTTGTTTAGTTTTAGTTTCAATTTTCATACAAACCAAACCCTCATCATTAAGTAGTCTCAATTTAGTTAGAATCTGTCCTAATTTGTGTTTAGTTAGTTCCTTGAGTCTATTTTCGTCCAAATCAGTCCCTATTGTCTAGTTTGAGTCAATTTGGTTGTTTTGAGTCATTCTAGTGTGTTTTGAGTTATTAGAGTTTAGTTAAGTGTCTTTTGCCTAGTATTGTGTTTTTAGTCTTATTTAGTGTCTTTAAATCAGTTTAGAGTAGATTAGCAATCCCTCCTAATCTCCGGCCTAGAACGACCCCTACTTACATCTATACTACAATTGTCAAAAAGAGGGTTTAATTTGTGTGTTAGCTTATTTTCGCATTAGTGTATTTCAATACTGCCATTTGAATGAAAATTTGTCTTGTATATCCACCTACTCTCTACTGCCCTTTTTCGTTTTGGAAGATTAACCACACTCCATGTTTGGCTACCATTCAGTGCTTTGAGCTCTTCTTTCATTACTTCGTGCTACACTTGAATGTGAGTAGCTTCATTAAAGTTCCTTGGTTCAACATTTGTGGATAACTGATTGAGAAAAGTTGCATAGAAAGTTGATAGTTTTTGATAGGTTAACACTTTGGAGATTGGATGTCTTGAATTGTACATAATGTACTCTTGCAACCTTAATGGAGGATGCCTGTCTCGAGTAGGGTTCATTCATGGTGCCAAAGCAGGTTGTGAAGCAGTGACTGAGCTTTCTTAATTATGAGATGTTTCAACACCATCATGTTTCTCTGAGTGACGTTCGAGAGGCACATTTTGAGGATAACATTCATGTAGGTTTGCTGGGGTAGGCAAAGGAAAGATGTCCATAAGACACTCCCCTTGAGGTTCCTCATGGCAACCTTTGTGAAAAAATGGAACAAGCTCATCAAATCGAACATCTCTTGAGACTCCAATCTTTCCATTATGTGGATTGTAGTACTTATATCCCTTTTGACAGCTCTAAGTTCGAGCTTATTGATAGAAGCATATTTATGCTACTTAGTTAGCTTGTTTTCTTGCCTTTACATAGTTAGTTATCGTTTAATATAGTGATTTAAGCTATTTTCGTGTGTTTGTAGGTTCAAATGGCAAATGAAGCAAGAAAGTGCATTTTGGTGCATTTTAGAGCAAAATTGAGCTCAAATGGAGTACATGCATATGGAGCACCATGGATGGATGAATTTGGAGGTCAAATGAGCTAGGAATCAGTTTTAAAGATGAAGAAACAAGATTGAGACAAAGAAGATAAGGAAAGTGCAAGAAAGGTGGAACATTATCCAAAACATTAACTATATCCTTATCTTATCCAACATTATCCAAACATGTTCCTAAAAACATGCTACATGTTTCATGTCATGTTTTATGTCATGTTCCATGTCATGTTTTATGTCATGTTCCATGTCTTGTCTTTTCTAGAAGGCCTTATCCATTTCTAAAGACATGCCTTGTGTTTCATGTCTTGTTCTTTCCTAAAAACATGCTGAAATGTTCTTTCTAGAAGCCTAAGACAGATTTCCTACAAAGGTGGCGCCTAGAACACTTCTAGAAGGCCTTTGCCTTGGCTTGCAAATCAGCCACTTTCCCTCCAATTTGTGCCGCACCCTATTCCCTTGTTTCCTTTGATTTTCCGACTTCTAGAAGGCTTATCTTGGGCCTATATAGCTGCCACACCTTCTTTCCCTCTTCCCCTTTGGATTTCTGATTTAATTGGCCCTTTTCCTTGTGGATTTGGGTTAATTAGGCCATAAACCTTTTCCCTTGTGGACTTACAATTCCTGCCGCACCTAGGGGCCCTAATCCCTCACTTATGCTAAGTCCAAGCCCTAATCTGATTTACCCTAGGGTTTGAGGTGCCTATATATATCTATTCTATTTGTGCTGCAGGTCATGTTTTCATTACCCCTCATTCATCACATTCAGCTGCACCCATTCCCCTTCACTCCCTCATTCAATCATCCATTGACCCAGAAATTAATCCTTGCCGCAACCACCACTCCATTCTACATTCAGCCACCGTCCACAACCATTCACACACACCCTTGCTGCACCACCTTCACACCACCACAAAGACCACCTTGTGCCACCACTTTTGGAGGAGATAAGAACCTGTGCCGTGCATCCCAAAGGAAGGAGAAGGATTGCGCATGCCATCTGCCACCATTGGAGTGTTTGGAGTTCTTTATTCTCTTGTTTCTGTTTTCATGTTTAATTTAAGTTGCTGTTCAATTATGTTAAACATGTGGAACTAATTTTTGTTTAGTTAGAGGCGAATTTGAAGCCATGGACATATGTTGGTTATGATTTGATTTACTCTAGTTATGAATTCATGAACCATGGATGTGGTTTACTTTTCTGTTTTGATTAAGAACTTGTTTATGTATGTGGGTTGAGGGTCGAAACTTAATTTGCATGCCTAAATTCGATGCTAGGATATAAGGGAATTTCACCTAATCGTTATGAACTTATATTCATGAGTAGTAAAGATCGCTAGTCACGATTGTGTTTAGTAAACCCTAGGTTGGATTAACATGCGTATTCCATAGTTATGAACGCCTAGTCGATGTTTATGATTTCTACTGCACTTAATGATCTTTGTTGAATGTCTCTATATTATGCGTATTCCATAGTTAGGGAGTTTGATGAAGAATAATTTGGTTGTGATGCGTTTTCCATTCAATTCAATGAATCTAGGGAAATCTGAGACTTGATTAGTTCAATACAATTAATTCGGAGCATTGTCATTCATAGTTTGTTGAAATCATAACTGGGAATCAAGTTGTATGCATATGTTCATGTGTGGATAAGGACCCCTCTAACTAGTTTCGTATCATTCAATTTCATCACAATTCGTTTTCTTTGAAGTTTGATTACAAGTTTATGTTTTAATTTCAAATTCGTCAAAACAAACCCCCTTGTTCTTAAATTGTGTTTTTAGAGTCTAAATCTGTTTTCTGTGAGTCTTTTGAGTCAAGTAAGTTGATTTTCGTCCAATTCACTTGTTAGGTCTAGAATTGAGTCTTTTTTATTGCTTCTTGCTGTTTTAAGTGTTTAAAGTCAGTTTTGAGTCTATAGAGTCTAGTTTAGTGTTTTTTAGTCTTATTCACATTGATTAGCATCCCTAGTTAATCCCCGGTCTAGAACGATTCCTACTTGCATATATACCACAATTGTCATCAATAGGGTTTAATTTGAGTGTCAAGTTAATTCTCACATCACTTATCTCGATTTGCAGCTTGAACATGGACATAACAAGTGCACCTAAAGGTTCTGAGGTGTAAGATGTCAATGTTCCCTCCTTTCATTAATTCAATAGGTGATTTTGAATTCAAAACACGAGTAGGTAATTTGTTGATGATGTAAGCTACAGTGAAAAGAGCCTGAGACCAAAACCTTCTAGGAACATTCATTTGAAACATAAGAGACCTTGTTTTCTTCAATAAGCCATGGTTCTTTCTCTCAGCTACACCATTTTGTGGTGGTGTACCAACACAGCTGGTATGATGTAAAACCCCATGATTGCTCAAATAATTAGACATGTTATTGGATACTCAGTGCCATTGTCCGATTGTAAGATGTTCAACTTAGATAAGAATTGGTTTGTGACAAGTTTATGAAAGTCTTTGAAAGCATCAAAAAATTCACTCTTGAACTTCAAGAGGTAAACCCAGTGACCCGAGAGTAGTCATCAATAAAAGTAACATAATATTTATATCCATAATAGGAATCTACACGAGAAGGACCCCAGATATCTGAATGAACAACCTCAAACAGTTTACTGGTTCTAGACTTGGAAGAAACAAAAAGGAGTCTAGTTGCTTTTGACATTTGACAGATTTCACACTCATGTGTTGTTTTACAAAAATTAGGAAAAAGTTTGGTCATCGGAAGTTCTGAGGGATGGGCCAGTTGAAGATGCCAAAGTTGGTATTCTTGAGAGAGACTTAGGCTGGCAATAGGGTGCCTAATAGACTTGAACTTCTTTGAGAGATAATAGAGTCCATTCAACATAAACCTTTCACTAATCTTCTTCTGAGTAACTCGATCCTGAAAAACAACATTGTGAGGAGAGAATATGGCAATGCAATCTAGAGTGGTTGTGATTTTACCTATAGACAACAGCTGGAAGAGAAATGAAGGTACATACAAAGCTGTTGACTTGATCTCATCACTTAACAGTTTAGATTTTCTTTTTCCTAGAATAGGTTCTCATTTCCCATTTGCAATAGACACACGTATAGATTTAGGCATATTTTGAAACTTATCTAAGCAAGAGGACTTGTTTGTTATATGATCAGTGGCACCTGTGTCTATAATCCAACAATCATGTGTAATTTCATTGAGTGCAGTGGAGAGAGCATTGATGATACTTGAAACATTGTCTTGAGTTGTGGTCTCAGTCAAGAAACCTGTGAACTTTCCGAGCATGGATTTGCAATGAAGTGTGAAATTCCACTAGTCGAATAACTATTAGAATGGAGCGCCTTTGGAATAATTCCTTTCCCTTCTTTGATCATTCTTCCTTCCTTATCAAACCTTGGCTTTAACTCCGGGTGTAAGATTCAACATTTTTCCCTGAGATGCCCTTTCATGTTGTAGTAAGTACATTTCCAATCTGCCTTCTTTCCAGTGATTTTTTTTTTCACCCATGTGTTTATGATTGCTAGTGAAAGCCCTAGCCTCAGAGTTAGACTTAGGATCAATGTGCATGACTTTTCTTTGAGTTTCCTCCCTTTGGACAACTTGACAAACACTATTAAATGAGGGCAGATCAGGTGTCATCAACAAATGGCTTCGAAGATCATCATATTCAGCGCCTAGACTTGCCAGGAGTTGGAACATTTTGTCTTCATCAACTCTTTTAAAAAGTGCAGCGAAATTGGTTGTATGCGGATGGTACATGTTGTGTTCATTCCACATGGACTTCATGCTTCCAAGGTGTTGTACGACGGATTGGTCACCTTGCCTTAGCCCAGCAAAATCATTCTTGAGTTGAAATATATGAGCAGCATTATTTTGGCTACCATTCATCTCTTTGATAGATTCCCACAAAATACGAGAGGACTCTGAGTTGCTGAAGAGCTTAGATAGCTTAGGTTCCATGGAATCAAGTATCCAGGACATAACAAGTTGGTCGTTTGCATGCCATGCACCATACGATGTAGAGGATGGTTCAGGTGGTTCAATGCTTCCATTGACATACCCTAGGTTTGATCTTCCACCCGCACGCGACCAAGGTAAGTAATTGAACTCATTTAACAAAACGGAGCACAGACGCTGATTTGGATTGATCTCACCATGAATGATATGGGGAGGTGAAGTGCTTGAAGAGCTTGTAGCCTCTTGGCTTAAAGGGTGGTATTCTGCCATTCCAGTGAATGAAGAATAGAAGGGAGATTATATTCACACACCCCAAATTACTTCCCTCACACCTTTTTAATTTTTTAATATTTTTCTATCAAGTGTTTGTGGTGGGTAAAAAATATTAAAAAAATTAAAAAGGTGTGGGAGAAGTAATTTGGGGTGTGTGAATATAATCTCTTTTTTTTTAATGAATCAGACAATAGAGACTGGACCCTATGGTTCTTGCTCGGATACCAAGTTGCAATTCATTTCAACAAGAAAAGTTTTGTATATTTTCATCATGAGTTTGTATTACATTAGAGGGCTCTTATAGAGAGGCCGAGCTTGGTAAAACACCCATAGAACACATACAAACAGCTACAAGCAAGGAGCCAAAAGATAAAAGGCTAGCACTAGTTACAAGTTACAAGAAATCTAGAAGACATAAACCCTAGAATTAAGGGATTTGAACAAAAGGAAGTAGGTAACAAAAGTGACGGTTTAGTGGCAGTTGCAACTCTACCCGAGAATAAGGGCTAGAGTTGCAGTTGCAACTTGATCTTTGATGTGCCTTGAAAACCTTTCAACATAGACCCAAACTAAGCTCTAGTGTGCTAATACCCGGTCAGTTTAAATATCCATGTAGCATGAGACGACTGTCCCTTCATCCTCTTGCTCTTCTCCTTATCTTTCACCGTAGATCCCTTCTTCTTGGAATCATTGGTTGGATCTACAGGACGATCTCCCCATGTTGGGCAGACCATCCCCCTTGCATTGGAGTAGGTCTTGGGTATTCCACATTGCAAACACATCCTATCAAGAGAAATATTTAAATTTAGGCAATTACAAGTACTCCAACCAAATTACCTACTTCCCAAACAAAAATATCTCAACCAGTCATTGTCTCTCAGCACTAGCAGGAATCATGAAAGTTTTCTTTTCTGAGGAAAAAAGGGTCGGGGAGAGGGAGATATATCGATATGTACCTAAGAAACGCTGCAGCATCTTCTGCACTAGGATTTGTTGCAGTTGGCACACGCTTGGGACCTTCAGCAGTGCTCGTAACCACTGATGTTGGAGGTTGCTTACCCTCAAAATCACTTCTTACTCGTTCATGAATTCCAACTAAATGAGCTTTGGACTCCACTACAGCACCTGTAAACGTATTTAACAAGAGTGAATTCTTTTACAGTATATTTATGCAGAAAGTAAAAAACCAGATAATTATTAGACAAACTCATAGTACTATATGCATAACCACTTAATTGTAAAATTTTATCGACATTTAACCAATTCCTCTTCCATATCTTTCTAATCAGTTTATTGACTGTGCAAAAAGTCTCTCAGTTCCCGCTGAAGAAAACACTGACATGAGCATCCAAAACACAGAACGTCCATCAGTTTGACATAATGGTTGGAATTCTTGTTCCAAGAGAATTGAGATTAAAGTCGGATAGACATGGCTTTATAACCCAAATCCAAGACACCACAAAATTTCTTGTTGATATTGCATAGACAGCTATGCTTTCCTGACAAAAGAATTCTAATTACAAAATAAAGCGTATCATATTGAAGAAGTCCTCTCTAAGCAACACGGCTCAAGAAAACTCAGGAGAAAGCTTAAAAAGTATCATCTACTCTACTCCAATAAGTATATGATTACAACTGAAGTTTGAAACTTGTAGAAAATGCATCTCTAATAAGCATCATAGTATAAAGGAACAACCAAAGATATTCTTTATAACATGTTTTATTTAATTATAAACACTCTGATATATATCTTTAATTACGGTACATTCTTTATAACATGTTTTTTCTAGTTGTTAGTTGGCTGGAAAATACTAATCAATCTTCCCAAAATAAAACGTTCCTGCAAGTTGGCAGTGCCAGAAAATCTAATGAAAATATGGGAAGTGAGCAACCAAGGCCACGTGTCATTTGCTCAGGCATCGCACTTTTATTTTTGAAAGTGATAGTGTTGTCTCTTCCTCATGCATGTAGTTCCTTCTTGAGTTAATTTTTGGGTTTTCCTTCATCTAGTCATCTCATCATTCATTGTTCTTTTTCATTATTTAAACCCCATCTTTTAGAGCAAGAAACCCACAACACAGCAAGCGAGAGAGAGCGAGAGAGAGAGAGAGAGAGAGAGAGGGCAGTGAGGGCAAATATTGCAGAGGCTGAAGAGAAAGAAACAGAAGAACCCAGATGATCAGGAAATGAAGATGATGGTTATGCAGGAGAAGCAATAATACTCATGCTTCAAGCCAAAAGTTGGAAGCGTGTTTCCCGCCAAGAGAAAATCAGTGAAACGCATGGTGTTTGATAGTTTAGTTCTCTACTTTGGCTCATTTTCTCATGGATAAATTACAAAAAACTACCTCAAATATTGGGTCTTAACAGTTTCATACATCACCTTTAAATTTTTTTAATGTCATACCTTTGCTTACCTTCCGTCAGTCTTCCGTTAGTTTCTCAGTTAAATGCTAACGTGACACACTTTATATTAAAAAGCTAATAAAATAATATTAAAAACTAAAAGAAAATTATTTAATATTTTTTAAATATTAAAATATTAATTAATTTATTTTTAAAAAAAACCATCAGACCTTTCCCCCACCTTGTCCCCCCTCCTTCTCCTTCCTTCTTCCCCATCCCCATTCCTGCAATCCGAAGAAAAGAAAAGAAAAATAAAAATAAAAAAAAAGCATCCTCACCCCCCCACGCCCCTACCCCTGCACTCCTTCCCCTCCCCCTGCCCCTACCGCCCCTCCTCCTTCTCCTTCCATCTTCCCCATCCCCATTCCTGCAACCCAAGTAAAAGAAAAGAAAAAAAAAACATCCTCCCCCCCCACGCCCCTACCCCGCCCTCTCTTTCCCCCCACCCCTCGCCCCTCATTCTCATTCCTTCTTCCTCAGATCCCAATTCTTGAAAAAAAAAAACAAAACAAAACAGTTCCCTCCGCACCCACCCCATCACGAACTCGAATTTGGGTTTTCTTTTTCTTCAGGAATTGGGATCTGGGGAAGAAGGAAGAAGAAGGATGAGTAGGATGGAGGGCGGGGGTAGGGGCGTTGTGGGGGTGGAGGATGTTTTTTTTTCTTTCCCTTTTCTTCGGGTTGCAAGAATGGGGATGGGGAAGAAGGAAGAAGGAGGAGGGGCGGTAGGGGGGGTGGGGGGGGGGGAAGGGAGGGAGGGCGGGGGTAGGGGCGTGGGGGGTGAGGATGGTTTTTTTTCCTTTTCTTTTTTTTGGGTTGCAGGAATAGGGATGGGGAAGAAGGAAGTAGGAGGGGGACGGGGTGGGGGGAGGTTTGATGGTTTTTTATTTTTTATTTTTAATTTTTTTATAAATAAATTAATAAATTAATATTTAAAAAATATTAAATAATTTTTTTAGTTTTTAATATTATTTTTTTAGTTTTTTAATATAAAGTGTGCCACGTCACACGCCAAGTCAGCATTTAACTGAAAAACTGATGGAACGTATGACATTGCAACAAATTCGTAAGTAAATGTATGACATTGCAACATTTTAAAGATGATGTATGAAACTATTAATGACCTAATAGATGAGGTATGAAACTTTTTTAAAACGCTTGATGTTTGATACTACTCATTTTAAACGCATGATGTTTAAAATTTAGAAATATAACCACCTCCGCGTGGTTAAATTCTAAAAGTTTGAATAATTGATCTAAAAACCTTCGGTGTGCCCACAATTTGACTACTTTTCAAAACTTCCCATGTCACCATATACAAATTTATCATTATACTAGTTATGGTTATTGCCTGAATTTGTTTTTACTTGAGGATTTTTATCATTTCCATTAAAAAAAAATTGTGTTATGAAATTACTTAGTCACTTTCATTTGCATACGCAATTGAGTTCTAGGGCCTTGTCAACTTTTTCTCTTCTAATTTTGTGTGGTTTACTTACTCTTGTTCACCACCATGATGTCTGATAGTTTACTTACTCTTGGAAGTGGTTTCATGTTCACACAGAATGTGGTGTAATTTTCTTAATTACATGCCACTCTTGACTCTTGGAATGTGGTCTATTTCTGTGTGAGAACACTTGGGCTTTTGCGTTCATGGGATTTTATTGATACATTACACATTACACGCACTCTTTCAAGGTCTCCAGATCTTTCTTTTTCTCCCCCATTCAAGTTGGTAAAATCAGATAATAAATTGTTTTTATTAAACATATATTAATCAAAATTTATCAAAGACTACCAACTTAGACACGCCTTAATTTGTAGAAGGGTAATTTGGAGTGATGGTTCTGGAATTTATTTGTGACTTATATTTGAGTCCTTCAACTTGATCATACGGGCATGTTCGTGCTTTATGTCACTTTCATAACTCAATCTTGGGTTCAAGTTAGGATCTCGCCTCACATTTTTGAAATAAAAGGATAATTTGGATTCACTGTCAGAGACTAAGAATCATATCAATTTCAGTCATTCAATTCCCCAGATTTTCTCAAATAGTAGGCGCGCAACTGATTGGAAACAAGTTGAGGAGATTGCCTCTTTTTGCATTCACTGCATGCATGTCCCACACGTCTATTGACATACGTAAGAGACCTTTCTCTAAGGCTCGCATGATTATTATGTCCCAAGTTAATGGAAACGTAGATTGGTTGGTTAATTTGAAGATTGGTATCATATAGCCAGGAATAAGCGATAAAGTAAAAATAAAACAAAAAAAATTATATAGATCCTAATTACCCTTTGCTGTCTTTTCTATTCAATCTGATGACATCAAACTATTGCAAACTAGCTCCAATTCCAAGCATCTACTTGTTGATGTTGAAGGAATTGCATGCATTTGGAATTTCTGTTTGTTAGTAAGGTGATGATCGCACTCACCAAAACTATACAGAAGATGGACGTAAGATCATCAAACTGGGTTAATCTTGTACTTTTGTTTGTGATAACAAACCACCAAGAATGCCTTTGAAGAACTTAGAGAAAGATTCAGAAATCGAAGAGAGAGAGAGAGAGAGAGAGAGAGAGAGAGAATGAAGGGAAAAACTATATTGATTTGTGAAATGACTAACTGAATTACAATATGTGTTACTAGCTATTTATACACTTAGGGGGTGTTTGTTTGACATTCTTAGATGAGACTGGACTAGACTACACTAATTGCTAGTGTAGTCTGATGTTTGGTATGCACAAAGATTAGATTTAATGGGATTAGATCAGACTCGCTAGGATTAAACCCCTCGCTAGGTGTTCTTAGCAAAGCACCCTCAAAAACCCCCGGACTCGTAAGACCTCCTGCACTCCTGCGAAAGAGAACCTTGCTCATCCTGCGAGAGAGTGTCATCGGGGCCCTACTCCCTAATCGTCGTCCTCCTCATCCTTATCTCTGCGTCCTGCTCGCCCTCAGCTGCATCCTGCTCGCCCTCATCTGCTCCTCTTGTCTGGTAAATTTTGAATCCGATATTATTTCATCAATTTGTTTTGCAGATTGTGATATTACTGGGCTTTATTTGATTTTGGTGCTTTGGGTTTGAGAAATTTTCAATAATAGACCTCTGCACTTGAACAAATTAGATTTTTTATTTTTAGGGTCAAATTGAGATTAGAATTTGGGGTTTTTCACATTTTATGCCATTTTCATATTTCTTCGATTTGTAATTGCTGTTGTAAAGGGATTGTAGACATCGAAATTTTGGTAAATAAAATGTTCACTGATAGTCAAAGTTTCAACGCTGATACATTACAAAAATTTAACATGTAGCGTGTGACTCGATGAAAATTGAAATGAGTCAGAAAAGCCGTCAAATATAACACGTGTCAACACCTGGCAGAGACGACTTATTTCATTTGGAATATTATATTCAAAATTAGGCCTTGGAAAATTCTATAAATAGAAGGCTAATTCATTCATTTCAAAGAACCAAAATTCATTAGTCAAAATCCTTGAAGCTTTGAAGCCCCGAAGCTCTCAAGGGCCTTGGTTCCCAAGAATTCCGAAGAATCTAGAAAACCCTCTTCATTCTTCGTTCTTGGTTTATCGTTCTTCCAAGATCATGCCCCAACGGCCCTTGGATCAACAAATCATCCACCTTCAAGATGAAGCCCCAACGGCCCTTGAAGAAATGCCCATCCACCTTCAAGATCAAGCCCCGACGGCCCTTGAAGAAACGCTCATTCCAACTTCAAGATCAAGCCCCGATGGCCCTTAAAGCGACGTTCATCCAACCTTCAAGAACAAGCCCCGACGACCCTTGAAGCAACGTTCATCCAACCTTCAAGATCAAGCCCAACGGCCCTTGAAGCAACGTTCATCCAACATTCAAGATCAAGCCCCGACGGCCCTTGAAGCAACGTTCATCCACCTTCAAGAACAAGCCTCGATGGCCCTTGAAGCAACCTTCATCCATCATTCATCGTTCTTTGTTTGTCGTTCATCCATCTTTAAGATCAAGCCCAACAGCCCTTGAAGATCGTTCGTCGTTCAACGTTCATCCAACTTCAGGATCAAGCCCCAACGGCCCATGAAGAAACGTTCATCCACTTTCAAGATCAAGCCTCCAACGGCCCTTGAAGGAACCTCGCCCAGCTTCAAGATCAAGCCCAAAAGGTCCTTGAAGAAACTTCCGCCAAACTTCAAGATCAAGCCCAACGACCCTTGAAGAAACTCCCCCTGTTCATCCAAGATCAAGCCTCGACAGCCCTTGGATCAAATCCACAAATCAACTTCTTATGGAGATCGAATCAGAGGATCAAATCACATAGAGATTGTAAACCACATTCATTAAATACAAATATTATTTTGTACGCGTGGTTCCGCGTCTCTTCGAGAAATTTTCGTGTTTACAGAGATGTTGCATTAGCATCGCACCTGAATCTAACCGTTGTTTATAGCTTGCTAGTGGATCAAACAGTCATCCTATTACTGAATCCTGCAAAATCTTATCAAGTGTTTGTGTTATTTTTCAGGCCCGGAATATGGGGAAATGAAGGTTGTTCATAACTTCATATGTAACACCATTTTTTCATTGAATAAATTTGTCCATCTAATATAATTAGGAGGTTACATTATTTACATTTTGTTTCTAAAGAGGTGTATTTGGGAAATCAATTTTCAGGGTATCTCGATGGTCATGGAGATGCTGTTGTTGAGTAGGGCCTTGTGAAGGCTGTTGGTGTTTCTAACTACATCGGTATAATTCCAACTACAGCGATATAATTCGATCTTTTATCTATTTATTGTTGGTTAAAATTAGCAGTTCAAATCATGGAAAAAATTTCTATCATAGATGCTTCTAACCAGAACATGACGTATAAAGTTCGTTATTTCAGAAAAGCGATTGAGTGAGGCACACACAAAAACTTCAAATGAGAGGTATCCCACTAACATCAAATCAAGTGAATTACAGCCTCAAATATAGGGCACCAGAGGAGAATGGAGTGAACTCTACCTGTGATGAACTTGGGATCACTTTGATTGCCTATTCGCCTATTCGCCTATTGCTCAAGGTGAAGTTGGAACCTCATGTTTTCTTGCCATATTCTCATCATCACTCGATATGTTAGCTTAAGAGGTATAATGTCTTCTTATTTTACAGTATTTAAGACCCTCTCCGTGCGATCTTAAACATTGCCAAGTTAGGACTTGGGAGAAAGCATACATGCTCGCTTTTCTCAATCAGCCTTTTAATGTGAAATTTCAAATTTTCGAGCATTCCTTGTCAAGCAGTTCTTAACTTCACCTTTATGATCTTATTTATTTTATGTTTCATGATAGTTATGGACTTCAGTTGTGCACATAAAGACTCACCTTTCAGGCTATCACCTTCCAACTATATGCCTAAATGAAACGGTGAAGAAAATAAAATTCTGTACATCTAGTGCATTCATGTGCTTTATCTTTTCAGCATCTTGCTTGTATTTTTCTTTTGTTGAATTCAACTACTGCTGGGTAGTTGGCGAATGGCGATCTTGCATGGTAAAGCTTTAATGTGAATTCAACTGTCGCTGGATAGTTGGCTAATGGCTGTAATACCTTACAAAAAATTCCAAACATCTGGTTTTCAGGTAAAATATTTAGTTTTTAACAAAACAAAGAGGATGTAGTTATTCTAAAACATAAAAAAAAAATTGTGTATTCTTGATAAAAGATATCTGTTTGGATCTTATGTTATTACTTGAATCTCTGCACAACCCTGCTTACAACGATTACGGCCTTTAATTTCAGATATTAGTAGATTGGATACAGCAGTCAAGTTTGTCTGTCTGATCCAGGGGTGAAAGAGATTGAGAAGATTGACATTCTTCTATTTATGCATATGCAGGTGCTCTTACAGGAAAGTATACACCTGAAAATCCCCCAACTGGCCCTCGAAGACAGATTTATACTCCTGAATTTGTTTCAAAGGTAAATCATAGTCAATACATTGAAAGCCCTCTACACATTAAGTTTCAAATTGTTTTGCTAAAATATTGCTGTTATATGCAGCTCCAATCTCTGCTGAACCAGATCAAGGAAATATGAGAAAAGTTCAGTAAAACAAACACACAGGTTTGTTGATGCTCTTTTAACTTTAACTAGCTTTTATCTTTTCCATATTAGGAGCCCTAAAGTTTTCATTTCTGTGGAAGCATGGCTGAAAATATCTCCAGAAGTACAGTATTTTAGTAGTTAATCCATTTTGGACCCTTTACAAGTACGAAACGCTTCATAGATACCATTGCAACTTCCAATTCATACTGAAAGAAACTCTTTGTTTCATAGTCTGTTATACATGTAGTCCAACTCTTGGTAGTTTCATGTTTTCCGTATAAGATCATTAAACTACATATTGATATATCAGGCAAGAATTCTAAAATGCAGAAATAGGTGTTGGGGTATTAAAATGTGTAAATATAGTTTGTTTTCTTTGCTGGGTTTTAATGCAAGTCGGGTTACTATTAACATGTAGTCCTAAACTGGCTGATAGCCCAAGACAACGTTGTGTCAATCTCGGGAGCCAAAAACGCATAACAGGCTGCAGAATTTGCAGGTGCACTTGGATGTCGGCTCAACAGTGAAGAAGTAGACGAATTGCGCACTTTGGCTACAGAGATCAAACTTGTTACTGGTTTCCCTGTTGAAAAATTATAAATTCTTACACGAGCATTGGGGCTGTAAATTCTTCTATACAAAAATATGTACACACTTCACATCTAATGCAAATTTGACATATCTAATTTAAGAGTGATTGCAGGCTGACCATTGATGTAGAAAATTTGACATATTTCAAATCTATAGCCAAATTATAACTAGTAAGCTCAGTCACACACTGTCATTATGGACTTAGAACAAGTTCATAAGTGTTTCTTCAGGTGAAAACGATCTGGTCGGAGAACTAACATCAAACTGGTGACAGTATTATTTTTATTATCTTGCTTCTTAGTCCGACATTGCACCAAACGCTTCACTAAGCTAGTCCAGCTTAGTCTAGTCTAAGCCAGTCCAACTTAGTCTCTAAAGCTAGTCCAGTCCAAGACAATCCGATGCAACAAACGCACCCTAAGTACAATCTCAGCTAGTAAGCTATTCATGTAACTAAGTAACTATAAGCTGACTTGGCAGTCCATTTAACCATTGAATGCTATAATGAGTTGTCAGTCCATCTAACCATTGATTTGTGATCCTCAACATTCCCCCTCAATCGTGGCTGGGGTACTCAGCCTAAGATTGTAACAATGCCAAAGAAAAGCTAGAATGTGAAGCCCTTTTGTAAGAACATCAGCAGTTTGATCTGTAGTTGGAATGTAAACCACGTCCAGATCTCCTTGTTGAACACGTTCTCTCACAAAGTGAAAATCGGTATCAAGATGTTTTATACGAGAATGAAACACGGGATATGTGGTAAGGGCAATGGCAACATATTGTCACAGTGAATTATGGGAGGTAAAGGTAGAAACCCTTCTAGATCCTTTAGTATTCCCCTTATGCATGCAACATTAGTTGCAGTGTGAGCAAGAGCCTTATATTCAACCTCTGTTGAACTTCTTGATACTGAACATTGTTTCTTCGATTGCCAAGACACTGGATTGTTGCCGAGATACACTACATATCCCGTGACTAACCTTCGAGTGTTGAGATCAGTTACCCAATCAGCATCTAAAAATGTAGCAATTGTCTTTATTTGATCAGCTGAATATAATATTCCATGGTGCAGTGTACCATGAAGATATCTTAGTATGCGTTTCACTACTGCTTAATGCATTTCTATTGGAGAATTCATGAACTGACATACTGTATTAACAACATATGCAATATCGAGCCTAGTAAAGGTCAGATACTGCAAATATCCTACAATACTCCTATAAAGTGAAGGATCTGACATTAAAGAACCGATCATGAGGTTTACATGGAGTAGCTGCAGGTTTACATGTGTCCATACTTGCATTATGGATCACATCCTTTATATAGTTTGATTGATTCACAAGATATCCCCATTCTTTTTATAAGAAATTTGCAATCCTAGAAAATACGTCAATTGGCCCATATCCTTAAGTTCAAAGACCTCAGATAAATCATCAATCATCTTCTAAATCTTGATAGAATTTGAACCTATCAATATGATGTCATCTACATAAACAAACTTGTATCAGAGGCTGAAGCCTGACAATCCATAGCAGTCAAGTAAGATGTGAACTTCAAATTCCATGAGCTCGGAGTCTGTTTCAATCCATATAGTGATTTGATTAATTTGCACACATGAGTGGGATGTGATGCATCAACAAACCTCTGTGGTTGTTTCATGTAAATCTCTTCTTGCAAGTCACCATTCAAGAATGCATTTTTAATGTCGAGCTGTCTAAGTTTCCAATGATTACTTGCTGCTAAAGCTAATACAACCCTCACAATAGTATGTCTCACCACTGGACTAAAGGTGTCTAAGTAATCAATACCTTGCTCCTAAGAAAATCCTTGAGCCACAAGCCTTGCTTTATACCTGGAAACACTGCCATTAGGATTTTTCTTCACTTTATACACCCATTTACTGCCAACAATTGATCTGTCATTTGGAGGTGGTATTAGAACCCAAGTGCCTTGATTTTGAAGAGAATCATACTCTTCTTACATTGTTTGCTGCCATTGTGGTAGTGAAGTAGCTTTCCTAAATGTAGTTGGTTCTGAGATATCAGTAATGGCAAACACAAAACGATAGCCTCTACTAAAGAAATCATCTTCAATAAGCTACAGAGGTTGCAACTCAGGAAATTATACTATAAATGCACTATAATCTTGTCTTTGAATAACACACCACTTTTCAATCTTGTAACCATTTGGTGTACAGACTCAGAAGGATTTATATCAGTAAAGTGATCAGTGTTAATAGATGACTCATTTGGGATGAAAAAGGCAAGATTTCCTGAAGTTGTGAATCTGTGTGGACAGGCAACAATGATGTACCAGAGTGATGATGTGGGGAATATTGATCTTGATATTGCTCTAAAACCAAAACTGATGTTCTCGAGTCCCTTGATTGTGATTCACTATCATTATTCATGACTGATACAGAAAGACTTGTAGTTGAAGATCGTATCGCAACACTATCTGTAGCAGATAACACTGAATTATCTTCTTGAACACCATATTTAGCATTTTGTACATTGTGAGAATTTGAAACTCGAATAGGAATTTGAATTGCTATATACTTCTTATGAGACTTCTAAGAATCCTTTGAATTTACATCCTTGGTACCAGAAACTTGTTTAAATGGATAAAAATCCTCATCATGTGTAACATGCCTTGAAATAATGAACTTTCTACTATGAATATCATAACATGTCACACCTTTGTATCCCATTGCAAGTCCAAGAAAAATAAACTGACTTGATCTAGCTTGCAGCTTATTTTGGTTATAAGGTCTAAAATATGGATATATTGTTGTTCCAAACACTTTAAGATTGTGTATTGCAGCATTGTCACCAAATAAAAGCTGATAAGGTGACTTATTGTCCAAACCTTTGCATATCATCCTATTTATCAAGAATGCCGCATATGAACAATCATGATACCAAAACTCAGTAGGAATTGAAGCTTCTGTCATCAAACTCAAAGCAGTTTCAACTAAATGCCTATGCTTTCTTTCTGCAATGCCATTCTGTTGAGGTGTATAAGGACATGAAATCTAGTGCACAATACCTCTTTTCTCTAGAAAATCTTTCATCATACTATTAACATACTCGCCACCGCCATTAGTTTGCAAACATTGAATTAAACTATTAAACTGAGTTTGAACAAAGGCATAAAACTTGGCAAAAATATGAAACACATCTGATTTATTTATCATTGGAAAGATCTATACAAATCTCAAGAAGTCATATACAAAGCTGACATAAAATCTATACCCTTCTATAGATCTCTGTCGAGATGGACCCCATACATCTGAATGTATCATTTCAAATTTATGAGTTGTTCTAACTTGCTTTACAGAAAAGGTAGTTTACACATTTTCCCTGAAATACAATCTGAACAAATAATAGAACAAGAATCTTTATGAACTGATACATTTGCATTCTTCAACATTGTAGACAACACTTCTTCAATTGGATGTCCCAATCTTTTATGCCACATTGAACTTGTCACTTTCTTTCCAAGAAATGCTCCACAGTTCTCCAACCTTGCAGTAAATAAACCTTTAAAAATAGACATTGGTATCTTGAACAATTCCCCATCATACTCTTTCCTTGGTACAAAATCACTCGAGTTGCCTTGTCCTGTATAAAGAACACCAAATCATCACAAATAAACCAACATCCATTATTTTTACATAATTTCTTAACTGATAACAGATTCATGGCAATAAGTGGAACATGTAACACATTATTTAGCACAAAAGTATAAGTATCAGTAATAAGTTCAGAATCACCATTATTCTTAATAGTCAAACCTTCTCCATTGCCTATGGTGATTTTAGATTCACCATTGTAAGGAGTGGTCTGATTAATATGTTCAAGGGTAGCTATCATATGATGAGTGGCACCTGTGTCAACCACCCAAGTATCAGCATTAGAGAAACCATGAATATTCTGAACTGCTTGTGTTGTATTTAATGTTTGAGCTGCCATTCCCACAGGTGTTGGATTTAGTGATTGTGATAGAGGAGGTCCTTGATAAGAGTAATTATTCCTGTGATAGCACTGTATAGCTGCATTACCCTTCTTGCCACATATCTGACAGAAAATTGGAGCACTATCTGTCCTATAATAGCAATTTGGTGCAGTATGGCCTCTTCTTGAACAAATTTGACATTCTGGAGATATTGCAGATTTGTAATTTGTATTACCATGCTAACTGCTTCCATTTCTACCTGAGAAATTACTTGCCCTACCATAAGACCCCTTCTAATTGTCAATAGATCCATTAAAGCCACTTGAACCATTATAATCACTGAAACCATAAGACCTATTTCCAAAGTTAGAATAAGTCCTAGAATTGTTTTTATTACCATTGTTTCTTCTGTTAATATTGAAATTCCACCATTTCCAGCAAATTCTAAACCCCCATTAAAACTGCCTTGACCATTATACTTCTGTGAATTCGAACTTTCACCTTGTTCAAAATTCTAATAGCTTCCTTGACTTCCTTGTCCATTTGACAAATCACCATTAACATACATTGCTAACATGGTTCCAGCAAGATTATTTATTCTTGTTTCAAGAGAGCCCTCAACTCTAATTAACTGAGCCCTGAAGTCCTTTAGAGATATAAATGTATCCCTAGCAAGAATTATAGTCTTGATGACTTCAAACTCTGGTGGCAATCTAGAAAGAACATCAATCATCAAATCATTATTAGTAATCCTCTCTCCTGCAGCCACAAGTTGATCTTTAATAACCTTTAACTTGAACAAGAATTTATTAACTGAATTAGGCTTTTTTTGCGCAGTGTGAAACTCAGTTTTCAGCTGATTAACCCTCACAACAGAAATTGAAGCAAACCGTTCTTATAATTTCTCCTAAGCTTCTTGTACAGTCTTGCACCCTATCACATGATCCATCACATCCTCACTTAATGTAGCAATGAGTAAACTAAGTAGCGCCAAATCTTACTGAATCCACTATTTGTAAGCCTGAGAAATCTCCTTTGTAACACCACCTTTAGGCGTAATATAGTACTTCAGAGAACATTGTGACTCGCCATTAAAAAATTCAAACAGATTATACCCACAAAGAACAAACAAAAATTGATAACTCAATTTCACAAAATTATCCTCATGCAATTTTACAGTAATCATACCAAGCAAACCTTCAATCTTGACTGAATTTATAACCATTGTAACAAACAACAACAACAAATACGAATGCTCTACTTGAAATTCTTGATGAATACACCCTAATTTTTTAATCTTGATACACAATTCTCACTTCTAGCTTCGACCTTCTATGAAGTAAGAAGATCAATAAACAACAGACTGTTTCACTTTTTCAATCTTTTAATTCTTCAACAATCAATAATCTGTCAATCAAATTTTTTCGTTTTTTCATTCTTTAATTCTTCAGCAATCAATAATCTTTCAACCAAATTTCTTCGTAATCAATAACCAACATCTTATGCAACCAAAAAATATTTCACATTCACACCAAGTAATTCATATATTTTCACTGAAAATTTTTATCAAACAGTTGATTTGCAAGCTTCAAAAAACAGAAAAGATTCAAGGATCGAGAACACCAGAAAGCCACACACCTGAAACCCAACAAAAATTCCGAGACAAACGTAGATATTCTTCACAATCACACCTCCTGATGCCAAAATATAAGCAGAAGAGCCCCAAAAATCGACTTGGGCGAATGATATCATGATAACAAACCACCAAGAATGCCTTTGAAGAACTCAGAGAAAGATTCAGAAATCGAAGATAGAGAGAGAAAAAGAGAGAGAGAATTTGTGAAATGACTAACTGAATTACAATGTGTTACTAGCTATTTATACACTGAGTACAATCTTAGCTAGTAAGCTATTCATGTAACGAACTAACTAACTATAAGTTGACTTGGCAGTCCATCTAACCATTGAATACTGTAATGAGTTGGCAATCCATCTAACCATTGATTTGTGATACTCAACAGTTTATTCTTTCTGACAACCGATTATTAACCTTTTTCTCATTATACTTGCTAAATGAGTTAACTACTATTTTCTCATGAATTATTATGCTGATGTAAATTTAATTCACAATCTCTTAATTTGAATAACGGGCTACACCAAAATTGCCAAAGTTTCTCTCATGAATTATTTTTACGGCGTAAAGGGGACTAAATTTTCCAAAATAAGTAACACATTTTGGTGTTGAATTTGATGAAATTTACAAATTGTCACTATCAGGAAAACAGTGACTTAGGAGTGATGGTCACATGGTCCAGGAATATGCTACTTCCCTCAACGTACCAGTCATCACCCGTTTTGGTCTTTTATGTTCTTTTTGCCTATTTAAACTTGAAAAGGGCTTTTATTCTTCAATCCTCATAAATATTCAATAATACACACTAAAAAAACATAGAAAAAAAGAGAGACATGGATAACCCTTCTCAAGAAGAAATGATGGAATCCCACAAGGCTGAGCCATGGACGTTCAAATCGAAAACCGAAAGCATTTTGTCTGTGAAGAAAAGGTTAGTAAAAAGAACGATGCTTGATCAAATTGTGCAATGTTTTTTTATCTCTTGCAGACACTTCTGCTGGTGTTGGACCCCTTAAAACCTTAAATGGCAAGAAGATCGTCAGCAGCCACATTTACCCTAGCCCACCATAGCATATGGGCCACCCAATTAATTCAAATGTTTTGTATTTCTGTTATTGATTTCTTGGTGATGTGTGTGTTGTAATTTCAATGACATTTGTTGGGGAGAAACTTAGAGTACACAACTCTAACACAAGTATTAGTGAGACAACATAAGTAAAAAAATTACTTATATTACACACACAAAATATTACAACACTCAAAACTCTCAAAAACACACTTTAGAAGCAATTGACACTCACTCCCTTTCTAGAGACACACTTTAAACCACTCACTCTTCACAAGACTACTCGCTTACAAGACTTCTCACTCACTCACTTAGCTATCTTCTTGGCTACTTTCTTGATTGGTTGATTCAACATCACACCTATATTTATAGGTGAGGGCTTGGCATTCTACTAGTTTCTAGTTCTTTCTACAAACTAGAACTAGTTTCTAGTTTCTAGTATATTCTACAAATCTCTAGCTTAGATAATTCTAGACTAGCCACCCTACTTTGCATGATAGAATCTTCTAAAACAATTTCATGCATGTTTGAATTCGAACAATCTAGTTCCCTTGTACCAACTAATCTTAATGGGCTGGTGTTGATCTTTAACACTCCTCCTCAACACCAGCTCATCCTTTTCTTCTCACTGAGTCGACGGTTTATCTTGAACACCTATTTGTATGAGATGGGTTTCACATTTCTTGGCCTTGGCACTGAATCCCAAGTTTGATATTTCTTTAACGCATTGACCTCTTCTCCTAGCTTTATGCCACTCAAAATTCCGTGATGCTTCTTTACCCATCGCTTTAACTACTTCTTCTACTATGGCTACGTTGGCGTATTTGGGATTTGGCTTTGGTATTCTCTTTGACTTCCTTAGTTTTGATCGTGGAGTTGATACTTCCACTTCGCTTGGTCTAACTTCTCTTGGTGGTTGATACACACTAGTTTGCCAAGGACTCTTA
This sequence comes from Crataegus laevigata, assembly GCA_963580275.1. Taxonomy (NCBI): domain Eukaryota; kingdom Viridiplantae; phylum Streptophyta; class Magnoliopsida; order Rosales; family Rosaceae; genus Crataegus; species Crataegus laevigata. Next base: position 8,775,035 of record OY756941.1, read on the forward strand.
GGTATTTGTTGCTTGACATCGTCTCTGGCAAGCAAATCTTTAGACTCATCTGGACTCAATTAGATTTGGGCAGCTTGGTCTTCCATTTTCTCCTACAATGTATCTTTAATCTCTTTCAAGTCAGGAAACACCTCATTTTTTGAGCACCACCAAGAAGATGCTTTAGCATCCCGTTCTTTCTCCATAGCAAGATATGCTACGGCGTCCCAATCATCTTCACTTTTCTTCTTTGAGTTGGCGACGTTACTTTCCACAGGCTTTTTGAACCAGCAATCCTTCGCCATGTGGCCTTTCTTTCCACAATTGTAACATTTTCCCTCAAGCCTTTTATTATTTTGGGAGTGGCCATGGTTACCGTGATACTTTGAAGCTCCCCCTGGTCGAGAACTCCCTCCTCCTTGATGACCTTTTGACTTGTCACTATTTCTTTTAGATCCTTTACCATCCTGTTGCTTGAAGCTGCCTTTATTTTTGGTGCAGAGCGCTTCCTCCTTACCTTTTAACGAGACCTTTCCTATTTGCTTTACCAAAGCTTCTTGGTCGGTAAGCAAATTCTCAAACCCAACAAGTGATGGTTGGGTCGACCATCTTTGTGTAGTGACAACGAAGCCTCAATATTCGAGTCTCAATTCATGGATAATTATTCTTTTTATCCTGGATTCTACAATGGTAGCACTAGGATTTAATTCAAAAATTTCACAGCAAATAGACTTTACCTTATGGAAATACTGGGCAATCGTCATGTCCCTTTGGGCTACTAATAACAACTCATTCTCGAGAAGTTGCAGTCTTGTATCGTTCCTCTTTGAATAGAATGTGGAAAAAGTGTCCTATGCTTTTTTTGGTGTATTGGCCTTCCGTATGTGCTCCAACATGTCATTTTCAATTGTGGTTTTTAAGGCAAACATGGCCTTACTTACCTTGATCTTCCACTGCCTCAAAGTGCCGCTGATGTCTTCTTCCAGTTGTGTAACTTCATTATCGCCGATGACATCTTAAAGATCTTGGCCTTGTAGGTAAGACTCCATACACATCGCCCATGTGTTGTAATTTTTGTTGTTCAACTTCTTGATTGCTCCAACAACTTGAAGATCTTACACCGTGTCGGCATAACTTCAATACGCCGAACAAGATTAGCCAACAATCTTGCAAAGTACTAAACTTCTCACGATTCTCAAAAGCTTCACTAAAGACGATCCCCAATCGTACCACTCTGATACCAATTGTTGGGGAAAAAAATTAGAGTAAACAACTCTAACACAGGTGTTGGAGAGATAACACAAGTAAAGAAATTACTTGTATTACACACACAAAATATTACAACACTCAAAACTCTCAAAGACACTTTAGAAGCAATTGATAATCACTCCCTTTCTAGAGATACACTCTAGATCACTCATTATCTTCAAAAGACTACTCACTTACAAGACTTCTCACTCACTCACTTAGCTCTCTTCTTGGCTACTTTCTTGATTGGTTGCTTCAACATCACACCCATATTTATAGGTGAGGGCTTGGCATTCTACTAGTTTCTAGTTCCTTCTACAAAGTAGAACTAGTTTCTAGTTTCTCGTATATTCTACAAATCTCTAGCTTAGATAATTCTAGACTAGCCACCCTACTTTGCATGCTAGAATTATCTAGAGAAATTCCACGCATGTTTGAACTAGAACAATCTAATTCCTTTATACCGGTTGATCTTTAACAACATCCAAGTCATATAATGCTGTGATTGATCTCTTTTTGATCTTTCTATCTATTTTTAATCAACCTTATAAATTCTATAATTTGGGTTTTGCAATTCATGATTAATCTGAAGTGTTACATACATGCTACTTCTCTTTTGTGATTAATTTGTAAGTTATAATATATACTAACGATTTAGAGTGGTTGGAACTGTTTTAGGGGATGCTAATGGGAGTCTTATGGCCTGGGTAAATTGATAATTCTGCCTTAAAATTGAAAAACAACTCCTGGTCCAACAAAATTTGCCAAGTCAAACTGAAACTTAGACTTCTTTTAAGGCCAAACTAACCCCAACGCAAGCCTTTAACGTGAGACCTATTTAAATAAATAATAAATTTAGAATCCTAACGTCTAGCTCTTCATTATCACTACTAGGAATAACATCTTGGGCAACGATGGGAAATCTGTCACACAAAGAGAAAAACCGTTGCCGGAAACATTAGGCAGCGAAGGTTCCGTCGCGCAAAGCTCATGACGTCAGGCATTGCACGACGGAGGTAATGTCTTAGTCGTGTGAAATGAATACTACTCGACGGCCGTTGTGCGTACTGAGTGACCAAACTAGGTTTCGACCCCCAAACTCTTGCGCGACGGTGACACGGGTTTGACCCTTAAAGTTTTGTGCGACGAATGTTGAAGTTCGACCCACAAACTTTTGCATGACAGATATAAAGGTTGTTGCAGTGAAATTTTAAAATTAGTTTTTAAAATAATTTATTATTTACTATTTATTTATCTATAAATTAATTTTTATAAATATTTATTTTTTTCTTTTTTTGTAAAAGTGAATTTAATGAAAATAAAAATAGAAAATGTAAAGAATAATATTGAATTGAAAAATTATTTTAAACGTATATACAATCAAAAAAATTATTTTTAAATTCTAAAACAATTTAAAGCAAAACAAAAAAAAGAAGTCCTTGACATCACAATCGTCGGCTGGTGGTGTTGTTGTTGTGTTCGGAGGCTGGGAGGTCGTAGCTGCTGCGACAAGGAGTTAGGAGGATGTAGCTACTGCAGTAGGGGTTAGGAGGTCATTTCTGGAGGTAGTTCAACATTGGAGAATTGAATGCCAGAGATATAAAGTGCACGACGTATTTGGTTCATGAAATTGTTTTGGGCTGCAATCTGAACTGCAATCTGCTTCTTCAAGCCTGCCACTTTAGATGTTAGCGTGTCGACCCGTTCAATTCTCTACCTGGAGGATGAGGCAAACATATCTCGAAGACGGGCTTTTCCAAGCCCCAATGAACATTCCTACGTCGACAACCAAGGGTCTGATCAAGTGTGTCGGTCATGATATGAAACCCAGCATCCTCAAGGGGAAACACCTCCTCGATCGGGGTCTCTAAGGGAAGCTGGGAAGCCACCTCCTTCAGAACTGTCTGGCCTTTCTCCACCATAGTGGATTAGAAAAAAGAAAAAAACAAATTAATTTGAATATAAATGTAATTAATATTAATTAAAATTGAACATTATAAATGTGAAAGAACTTACATGAAGCTGCTCCATCAGCTCATCCCTGGGCCTAATGTACACCTCCTTGAACATGTCAATTTCAGGAAACTTTGACCCCCCTGAATTTTTTTTAAAAGTGTTAACATAGATTACCAATTGTGTAATAAAGAGTAAAAAGATTGAAAACTTAAAATAAATATATAGTTACCTTACATCACTCCTCCAACCTATAAGAGAAGCGTCGTGACCTGGATCGATGAAGAAGTTTCTTCTTCGACCGATTGATCAAGTTTGCCTTCACTTTTTTTTGTTGAATTAAAAAAACGTATTAGTTTAGATATTATAACAAATGAATGAAAAAAATGAAATGTTTATTTTAAATTGTAATTTTTTTATTAATATATTATTCAAATATAAATTATACGTACCAAGTATTTCTCATCTTGAAAATGGCCGCAGAGCCCCTCCCATTCATCCCAACGGTCTAGCAACTTCACAGGGCACCCAACTTCTAGAGCGACCTCCGGACCGTCATATAACTCATAATGCTTGTGGAGGTCACTCTTCCATTGAGTGAAACTACTGGAGTAAAGGTCGTTGATGTACTCTATTTGGTTGGAATCGAGGTTGGAGAGCTCATAGTGATACTGCAAAACTCAACAAATAAATAGTAGTTAAAATTTATAATATGTGTATACTTTAATAAAAATGTAGTATTTGAGGTTCAAAATACTTACCGATAATTCATAAAGTACGGTGTCCTTGGTTTTTTGTGGCATAGCTCTCCATGACTCCCACCTGAGGAGGCAATGGCTCTTGATAACAGAGCCAACGTCCGTGGCCAACGCACTGTGCTACTCCTTTGTTGCAGCCGCACAATGTCGAGGATCCCATGTAATGGTGATCTTTTGGGTCGTGGTGCGAGTGGTTTGAGAAGTCTTTTGTAGTCTGCAAGGGCCCCTGGTTTTTTTTTTTTTTTTAGCTACCAAATAAACAAAGTAGACATTAGACGATTTCTATTTTTTACCGAAAATTCGGCAGAACCTCCCCTAAAACTATAACATTTCCTAAAACCTGCACACAATATAACAACATAAACCAACAATTAAAATAGTTTATACCAACTGGGGAAGTTAAAACAAAATTTACAACTTGTTCATATGAGTTCTCAGTGCTACTTAACAATCATTAATATAGGTCAAAATCACAATTCAAAATAACTAGCTAGCATGCATGTTATTCTTTGCATAAATTAAAAGATCACTTCGATTTGCATCAAATATTTTTAACATTGCTGCTCAATTATTAGAGATGATAAGATTCTTTAATTATATTATGGTTCACATTTTAATTACACAAGATAAGTTCACATTCTATACTTGAAGGGAAATGGTGGAATTTTGAATATCCATATTTTAAGTGGAAGTTTGATTATTTGCAACTAATAATGCAGTAAATTAGCACTTTATGCCTCTAGTTGCTAAGAGCAAAATTGTCACACACCAAAACTCAAGGTGTGAGATTAAGAGAAATAAATAGAATTAAAAGGTTGTTTAAGGGTGTAAAATTAGCTTAAGATTAAATCAATGAAGATTTAAACTCAACAATTACATTACACCAAATTACAAAGGTAACTCAAAAAAATAATTTAAAGACTTAATATGATAATAAAAACTGCAGAAACAACCTGCACTGTAAAATTCACCAAAACTAATTCGTTTAACCAAAAAGTATGAAAATTTCTAGATTCAAAGTAGACACCTACAACAAAGTTGTGTTAAAATTTCAAGGATTTTCAACTTCAGGAATTATAGGAAAATTTAAATCTAAAACAGACATGCTGCTGTTTTTCTTAAAAAAAAAAATTTAGCAGCATCAAGTACTGATTTGGTACTGATGTTCTTTTATAAAAAGTGGGTATAAAAAAAATCTAAGCTCAAAAAGGTGTTTGGTAAATACTTAAAAATAACTTATTTTCACAGTTTTGAGGAAAAAAAAAAGCTGAAAAAAGTGAAGCAGCAAAAATGAGCGTTTTCTCACAGCACAGCAGAAGCTAGTTTTTTTTTTTTTTTCAAAGCATAGCAATACCAAACTAGCCCCAAGTCACTTTACCAATAAAGATGATTAATGATAAGGGGATTCCATGCAATTTAATAATTTCCCTCAATGTTTCAGTGAATAGAATTATACTTACAGCAGCTAATACATGCTTCCTTTTATATCACATTTAGTTTTTTAGGGAGGTGTACTTAGCTCTTATGAATCATACAAGTTTCTTCCAAAAGCAAGAATAGTACTTAATTATGATGATCTTTAAAACAATATCAAAACGATTATTGTGCTTGAAGTACTTCATCAACTGGTGTATATAGTCAAGGATACAGAATCATTTTAAATGAGCATCTCCATAATTATATGTTCCCTATTTTTTTTTGGTTAAATATGTTTGCATATAAGCTATCTACATTAATATACATCAGAAGAGGAGAAGAAGGCGGGAGGGAGGGATGGAGCAAGCTTACCTGTTTGGGACTCCTCTCCATAGACAGAGGAAGGTACACCAAACGGCTAAGCCTCTTCAGACCGAATCCGTCGATGAGTCCGTCGAGAGCTTAGGACAGGATGCATCACAGAAGAAGTCATTGACACAGCAGTCGTAGACACTGTTGGCCCCAATGGCGCGACCAGAGGGACACCCATTGTGTCCAAATCAGGTGTGGAGGTGCCAGCAACATTACCTCCTTGAGAAGGTGTCTCACTGCCCCTACTAGCTAACTGCCGGTTTGATATTAAGTTTGACATCCACAAAAACAATCATGAATCTATTTAGATAATCAAATTATTATATGCATTTCTTTTCAAATATATAAGGTGAATGAAAACATGAGATAGGAATAAAATTGAGTATTGCAAGGAACATTTTTTTTCATGAAAACAAACAAACAAATATAACCATCTACAGTAATCTTCAAACGCATGCCATTACAAAGTTAATGCCAACATATTATCAAATCAATAATCTTGAAACACTTTTGGGCATACAACAATTTTATGCACTGAAGAAGATCACTTGTAGATGTGATGAAGAATATTCTCACCACTATTTATACTAGATATGTGTTACTTAAGTGTTCATTTTGTTTACTTCTGCAGCACCTCAAAATTGGTGACAGATGCAGATTTGAAGTTTCTGATTGATAACTTGGTGGAGAAGTCAGGCGAGAATGTGAAATGGGAAAATGTCATAGAGAAAAGAAATGATATTCTATCTTACTATGCTAAGTGCTGCAAGCCTAAGGTCATTGATCTTGTCTTAGTCTTTGAATTGATTATCATATGCTAACTTATCCTTTTTGTACCCCAAAATTACCAGTGGCATTTACTCTTGTTCTAGAATCCGTTGGTCGCATAAAATACTTGATTCCTTGTTTAACTCTACTGGCTTTAGCAAATAAAGGCTATGGAACTGAATTTATGTATCTTTTTTCTTGCATTCAGGATGGTCTTTTGACATACTTGAGTGTGACGGTATTTGAGAATTACTTTCCTAAGAAGCTGAGAGACTTTTACATCGACAATGGTTACAAAAAGCAATGGGACAAGATGCTAATTCAGCATGAGTAGTTACAGATGGACAAAAACAATGGCGTTGAAGTTGGTCAGACAATAAAAAAGTTTCCATTGTTGACAGCTAGAGAATATGTATTCGGTTGGAGATTGTGAGAGGGGGAAGATAAAACCTTTTATTGTTTTATCAAGGTAACTGCTACCTAAAAACTATTCATACGTAAATTACATCTAGGCAATTTTGACAGGTCCTTGCTAAATATGACTAGAAAATGACAAACAGAGAGTGACATTGTGAGGAAGTGAGTGAGAGCTTTATTCATGTGAGGAAGACAATGACAAACAGAGAGTGATATTGTCATTGTGAGGAAGACAGTGACAAACAGGCTAGCTAATATAATGCAATTGGGAATGTCCTAATCATACTTTAGCACTACTCATATTCTCAGCGTATCATTCATGTTTTTCTACACTGTGCAATAACATTGTAAGATTAGTATTTAATATCATTGATCATGCAACTAATTTTTATTTTGTATATGTATATGTTAAGCAATACTTATAACACACACACACACACACACATATATATATATATATGTATATGTTAAGCAATACTTACACACACACACACATGTGTATATGTTAAGCAATACTTACATCTAAAGTGGTATTGTAGAGGTTATCATCTATGAACTAAACTACTTTCTTTTCCCTTCTTAGTTAAACAATTCAAATCTGCCTCGTTTCTGCTTTTACATAGGGTTGAATGTTTCGTGAAAACATTACTAGTATATATACAACGAATGGTAAGAATAATTTGAACCATTAGGAAATTCTCCGAACTCCTATCAACTATATGGAGGAATTGAACACAACCAAATTCAGTTTAATTTTCGTAGGACAATGACAACACAGGGCAATATATAGTACGATTTACCAATCCAACATTCACCAATCTAATAGAAAAAAGAAGTATTAGTTGTTAGCTTGTTATAAAAAAAAATTCAAAACATTCACCAATCGAACACAGGGTTATATCAACAATGATTGGACATCTAACTTCCCTTTTATACTAATTTCTCATAATTCAAAACCCTAAATAAATAAATAAATAAATCCCCAACTTGTAAATCTGTAATTTGAACCCTAATTCAGAAACCTTACACCGTGAGCAACTACGATTCCTAATTTCAACATCCCTAACCAGGATTCTCAATTCCAACCCTAAATCCCTAACCCAGGTTTCCCAGTTCTAACCCTAAATCCCTAAATGTTGTAACTAAAACAATTGAAGATCAAAATTTAGAAAATTGCACTTATAAATAATTGAATTAAGGGGATGAATTAAGGGAGACTGGGTACTTACCTAGTAAATTTGCATGTGGTGTGGCGTCTGAGTGCTATGGTTTCGAACCGGAGAACGACAGAGAGACAGAGCAACTGAGGGAGTACGAGAGAGGGAGAAATGGAGACACTGAGATTGAGTCTGAGATAGAGAGATAAAGTGAGGAGGTTAACTGAATGGAGATAGAAAGGAGCTTGGGTCTGAGAGGAGTCTAAGACAAATATTTGCACGAAATGAATTGAAGGCACCGACTTACAAAGGCGCCCAATTTTGAGAAAAAAAATCAATTTTTTTACATGTTTGCATGACGAGGATGTTTTAACATTGGTAGCGCAACTAGTTTAAAAAATGAATTTTTTAATATTTACGCCTAATTTTGAGAGAATCAGACAGAATCGATTGAGTGTTTGAGAGGGAGATAGAGAGTTAAGGTGTGAAATAAAAAACGCGCGGAAAAAAAATCAACATGTTTGCGCGACGAAGATGTTTAAAATTTCGTCAAGCAACCAATTTAAAAAAAATATATTTGTGTGACAAATATTTATACAACGTCGTCGCACGTAACAGTAAATTTCATTTATTTTTTGGTTTAAATAAATAAGTATATATTTTTTAATTTCATTTGGTTACAAATTTTAAAGGAAACTTTTGTTTGTATACAACATTTTTAAATACCATTCAATACATTTAATTAATATACATCACAATTTTTCATTAATCCTCGTCTGAACTAGAATAAAGATCATCACTATCGTCAAATTTAGACTCCCATTCCTCCTCGTCTGTAGGCACATCAATATCGTCGTTCGCGCGATTAGGTGCATTGTAACACAGCAGATTCCCGAGATCAATCGTAATGGAATCGATGGGTATTTCGATTTCAGGACCTCCAGCTATCGATATGGTTCTTGTACAATAGTCATATCCCTCAGTGTATCTGTACCAAGTGCCGTTGAAGTCTCCAATTGTTGGTCAGCAACGTCACCATAATCGCCATCGGCAGTATGATCTCAGTCCTCAATATCATATACCACTCTGTGCTCAATCTTCTGAACTACTTTCCATCCCCTCCCGGCTTTAAGGTCATCTATATAGAATATTTTTTTAGCCATCATTGCCAAAATGTAAGGGTCGTTGTTATACCAACATCTGTTAGTGAAGACTGATAGCAAACCATTGTCTCGCTTAACACTTCTAACCCGACGTGGGTTTGTATCAAACCAGCGACACTTAAAGAGGATAACTTGATACCGGTCTTTGTAAAGAAATTGCACAACACTTGTTACTTTTCCATAGAAATCAATGTCTGTAATGTCGCCCGCTCCTGGTACATGTACCCCACTATTTTGCATACAAAGCTTGTCATCGCACTTAGCCGCCAAAAACTTGATGCCATTTACATGACAACCGAAGTATAATTCTGCGCTTAGGGGCCCAATCGCCAAGCTGTACAATTCTTTATTGTAAGCTGGGAAATTAATTTCTTTCAATTTCTTCACCAAAATAAAAGTTAAAAAAATGTCGTGTTAGTTTATCATTTACAATTATGTAAAAAAACCCAATCATGAACAACATACATTTTCACGAAACCATCGAGGAAACAATTCATGATACTTTTTATCATATAAATGTGAAGGATGTTTCCGCTTCATCAACTCTTCATGCTCATTTAGGTATCTAATTGTCTCGTCAGAATTATTAAGTACAAACCAATGTGTTACCTCCATGTCATTTTTGTCAAACGCCTCATCTCTGATTAGTTCGCCAAATGGTCATGCAATTTGGGAAAAAATAGAAAAAATTTCACTTCTTACACCATCGTCATTATTGTGTTGCTGTCTATTGAACGTAGTCTCAACATCTTGTAGGTATATTGCACAAAATGTAAGGGACTCAAAGCTGACCCTCCACAATTGATCCTTCGGGCTTTGCCCTGTTCCGTACACTTTTATTTAATTCACCCAGTAGTCTACATCAATAAACAAATTATCGTATAAAATTAGTGTAATTTTACATACATCACTAACTAAAGTATTTATGGCGATTATATACCTTTCAATTGGATACATCCGTCGATAGTTGATGTGTCTGGTCTTGTCTTATTTACGGACTTTCCTAACAAAGCAAAATTCAACCGATTCACCTGAGCCAAAATTTCATTGCCGGACCATTGTTTGGGTCTTGGCCGAAGCTTTGTGTCATTAAAGAAGGCTATCTCGTTCTGACGCCACTCGTGGTCCCACGACAACCACCTACGATACCCTAAGTAACAAATTTTTCTCGCGTGCCAACTAGACGTCGTGTCTTCTTTGCAAACTGGGCATGCGTTGTAGCCCTTAGTGCTCCACCTAGACGTCATAGCGCACACAGGAAAATCATTTATAGTCCACATCACGGCTGCTCTCAAAATGAACATCTTCCTATTAGATTTATCATACGTGGGAACACTGTTTTCCCATAATTCTTTTAGTTCATCGATCAACGGTTGTAAAAACACATCAATACATGTGCTCGGATCTTTGGTTATTAATAACGTCATCATCATAACTTCTTTTTTCGTGCACTTTCAAGGCGGCAAATTATATGGAATTGCGAAGAACCCATCCGTCACAAGTCCCAATCTAACGTTCCGGGGCTCACATGAAAATTCGAGATACAATCGATCAAACTCTTTCCAGGCATCTTCATCTGCAGGATGTCTCACAACATCATCATCCACACGTCGGTGCTTATGCCACCTCATGTCTCTTGCAGTGTGCGTCGACATATATAATCGCTACAACATGGGCTTTAATGAGAGATAACGCACAACTTTTTGTGGAATTTTTGTTCTTCTATTTTGAGATGTCATTTTAAACCGTGATTCATTACATACAGGGCATTTATCCAACACTTTATTCTCTTTGTAGAACAAAATGCAATTATTTTTACACGTGTGAATTTTTTCATATCCCAATCCAAGACCACTCAGCACCTTCTTTGCACTTTTATGATCTTTAGAAAGGCAATTGTCTTTTGGAAGCATCCTCTTGAAAACCCCTAAAAAGTAATCAAAACCCTAGTTCGACATACGAAACTTTGTTTTCCATGCATCAACTCAACAATGGCTGTGAGCATCGAAAATCCTTTGCAATCGAAGTATAATTCTTGCTTGGCATTTTTTAATAGTTTTTCATATTTTTCGAATGTTTCATTGTCCATGGTGGGAGGGATGCCGTCTTCTACTTCCACATTCGTATTCGAACTAGCAGTTGGAAAAGCATCATTGATAATTTCCATAATTTGATCATTTGGATACATAATAGAGTCAACTATATCCACTACTCAGGTAGTGTCGGAGGATGAAGCATATTGTATTTGTTCTCCATGATGATTCCACATAGTATAGGCTTCCATTATCCCATTTCTCACTAAATGGTATCGAACAATTTCAAAATATTCAATCATTAAGTTGTTACACTTTCTACACGGACACCGAATTTGAGTTGAACCACGGTTGTTTGCAATTGCAAAACTGATGAACTGATTTATTCCATCCAAATATTCATCAGCACATCTGTTAGGATTATGTATCCACTGTTTGTCCATTTCACCTGCAAACAAAAAATAAATTACAAGGGTTACAACAACTTCAATATAACATGCCACATTATGCTTCTGGTATGGGTCTTATCTCATTAGAGAATGCACAGTCACATGTTGTAATTTACGGTTTCAACACATTAGAGTTCAAGCGTGGGAAAAATTCGGCAGCATCTCCTTGAAGTTCTTTAAGTGCACGGCGTAGATATAAAATACTATGAAGCACCCAAAGAACGCAAAGAGATGCTACGACATTTCCCATGCTCAAACTCTAATGCGTGAACTACAAACTATAACATGTAAATGTGCAATCTCAAACTGTCCAAAAATTTGGGACAATTCAAGAATTAATTGGACTATAGTCATGCTTTCGCATCCATTCTCAAAATCCAACAAATTCTCAAATGAGAAACTAAGCTCATATGAACATTGCAAACCATTTTTTGTACATCCATAAAAAAATAGTTGCATACAAATACATAAACTCGCAACACCTGTAAACTACATACAACAAAATTTAAATGAAAGGAAATTAATTAGATAACTCAGTTAAGAAAAATGATACCTCAAACTATTGAAAATTGCACCAGGGGAAGGCAGCTGCTGCAATTGTTTTGCAGCTTTTGCCTTCCTGCAATCTGGTTAAGTTTAGTAAGGTGTAGAACTTTTGTGCAACACAACCATCATCGCGCAAAACCTTGGGCTTCAACATTTTTTAGCACCATTTGACTACGATTTCCCGAGATTTTGTTGTTCGTCGCGTTTTTTTTGGGACATTGACGTAGCCTTCAACTTTTTTCATATTAAAAAAACTTAAAATTCATATTTAATAAAAAAAAATTCATACTCAAAAAACTAAAAATTCATATTTAATAAAAAAAAATTCATACTAAACAAACGTAAAATTCATATTTCATTCATAATAAACATCAAGTACATATTTAATAAAAAAAATTCATACTAAAAAAACTTAAAATTCATATATAATTATTAAATAAGCAATAATATTAAAATAAGAAATCCTATTCTACTCATTTGCCGGTACTTCTGTTCTTGTTGTAGTGTTGTAGCGCGTTCATTATCAAACTTTCACTCCCGTAATCTCGACTTGAACATATTGTCGATAACCTTCATCAACTTGGGATCACTTTTGTCAATGTTCCAATTGGCCTGCCATTGGCCTGCCATGCAAAAAGATGAAGGAGCAAAAGTAAATATGTGAGTGTCAGGGAGAGAGAAAGATATATATATATATATATATAGAGAGAGAGAGAGAGAGAGAGAGAGAGAGAGAGAGAGAGAGAGAGAGAGAGAGAGAGAGAGAGAGAGAGAGAGAGAGAGAGAGAGGAATTGCTTAAGGAGAGGGATCTCCATTTTTTTTTAAATAGAGACACGCTCCCCGCCGTTAGATTTAACTTTAATGAAATTGTGTGGTTAAGATTGTATGGCCTGTGTTTTAATCTCAACCATACAATTTCATTAAAGTTAAATTCAACGGTAGAGAGCATGTCTCTATTTTTTTGAAAAAATGGAGATCCCTCCCCTTAAGCTCTCTGTATATATATATATATATATATATATATATATATATATTCTTATCTTATCACTTACTTTACGAACAACTTTTGCAGAAACAACTTTATCAATGAAATATCCCAAGAACATTGGATCAGTTGCACGAACCTGCTTTCAATCTTTTATGGAATGGGCAAACAGTGCCTGTCAAAGACACGCACACATGTATATATTGTACAATTTTTTTCCTAATGGTCTATTCCAAGCATACCTAAGATAAGTAAGTGATTCTAAAAAGCCTTAAAAAAAGAGGTAAAACAAAATGAGGTTTCCGAACAAACGACAATTAAAAAAGAAGTCTTACCCTGTATGGAGTTTCCACGATAAATCTGCCATCCTTTGAAACACAAGGTATGGTGCCTTGCTGAAAGAAGGACCTGAATCAAAGGAAGTTTGAATGAGGAAAGTAAGCAAAGATCCCGTGTGAACACGGAAAATTCCTGAAATTTCGATGTCTACACCCCGTTTCCTTCATAGTAAGCAAAAGCATCCCTGATTATCAACAAAATTTAAGAAAAATGAACCTGAAAAAATCTAACCTGGTCAGCTTCGAGACCAAAGTATTTATAACTTTCAAAAAAGGAGGGCAATACCAAAAAAAAAAAAAAAAAAAAAAAAAGGAGACGACATAAAAGCACAAGAGAAAACCAACAAAACAAATTTTGCTCAACACAGTGCAAGGAGAAAATCTCCTATTCACCTTAATTTGAGCCAAAATCTTCCATCATTCTTGGCCCAGGTTGGAAACAATCTTGATTCACCTTCTTCATTCCCAATCTTCCACATGCATATAGAAAATAGAATTAAAATTCGAAATTTAGAATATATCCAAAAACCGAAAGTTTTTATTTTGAGAAAGCACTTACACTAGAGAACATCCCAATGGCGGAGCCACATGGAGACTAGGGTAGTCCAGGGCCCATCTTGGAATTAAATTTATCTCGATTGTGTAGTGATTTTTGCAACAATGTGCAAGTGGTGTGTTGGTATATTAGTTTTTAGAGGTTTCATTAGGTCCTGGGGTCGACGGCTGCTGACGAAAACTTACTTTTTGTTTTTTTTTTACCAATTACCATATATAACTACCCTTTTGCCAACATTTAGATTTCTTTTAAACCAATTATTTTTTTGTTAGTTCATATATGACAAGGTATATATATTCGAGAGGGAGATTCAATAATATTAAAAAAAAACATCGTAATAATAGCTTGTTGTTTTGTTAGTTCATATAAAACAAGGTATATATATTCGAGAGGAAGATTCAATAATATTAAAAGAAAAATATCGTAATAATAGTTTGAGCTAATTATAACGTTATTATCAATTTTGCGTTAGATGTCAACACATATTCTATTTACTATGACATCTCTCAATACTAATTTTTTTTCATACAAATTTTAAAGCTCCATCACTCTTGTTTGATTCAAATTTTCCATGATATTACTAAATTTTTTTCTAATTTCTTTCATTAGTTTACATAGAATCTCACCTCTTCCAAAGAGATTTTGAGGGAATTGAATCAAAATTTTACATAGAATCTCTACAAATCAATTAGACTCCATAAAAATCTATGAATTTATAAATCCATTAAAATCTCTCAAATTCTAAATTGAATAGATTTGAAAGTGAGAGAATTTGTCTTCGAATTTGTAGAAACTAACTTGGGGGTTAGAAAGAGGAAGGGAAGAGGATTCTGGAGGTATAATTTGGCGATCGTTGGTGACCAAGGGACGACGGCACTGCTGCATGAGAGAGAAGAGGGAGAGAGACGATATCGGAGGGAGGAGGGAGAGAATGAAGGTGGAAGGGAGCAGAGAGAAAGAAGGGGATGAGTTGACATTTGGGAACGGAGAGAGGATTAATAACTTTTTTTATAAATTCTATTGTCGCCCAATAAATTCTATTGGTGCCCAAGTTAATAAAAAAAATACACAAGAAATTACTTTTTACTAATTAAAGCATCTAACAAACACTAATGGTTGGTGTCTCACATTTGAGAGCCACCAATATCAGTGGCATCCAACTAAAAAGACACCCAAAAATGTTAAAGAGTGTTATCTTTCAATCTATAGTCACCAATTGCAAATAGTGTGCAAACATTGGTATCATGTAGCCATAATTCTAGTAGTGATTTCATGTTGAATCCTTTTAATTCACTGTGAGATTCGTTTGCCTCCATCGCCACTGCTATATCACGTTCTGGCGGTGGCCACACAAATTGGTTGGAAGACATGGGTTTGTCTCTTCAATTTCAAGTCCAAGAAATTGAATGGTGTTTGTGGAGCCACCGCACAAGAGGAGGATGATGATGAGGTCGCCGAGCTTGTGGTTGTGTTTGGGGAGACCTTTGAAGCTATTGTATAGGAGAAAGACAAAGAGCAAAATCAAGCTTTTAGGGAATTTCAAATGGATTTTGTGTCATTATATACTTTCAATGGGAATTTTCTGATTTTGTTTTTGTCTTGTTCAAGTGTGACCATGTTCAATGGGTTCTCGTTGTGATACACCGGGCAATAGTTCTGGTTTACTACTGGAAAAAATTGGTAGTTCAATGATGGAAACAGAGCCTTTAACTGGGTTTGAGGAGTTCAAGTGGCAAAGTGTGGGAACTTTGCATTGTAATTTTTGTTTCACAATACGAACTGCAATGCAGAGTATGAATTTACTACTGTTAAGGAACGGAGTGTAAAATGATTCGACTTGTAGTAAACCCTAGCAATAGCTGTAATACGTGTGCATGACTGTATTTGAGTTGTTAACTTAGTTGAGAGTATTGGTACAGGTGGCAAGTTAGTTAGAAGGATAGATTTATGAGTGAGAGAGAGCTGGATGTATATAAACAACACAAATGTATTCTAAAATTGAGATAATGAGAATTTCATTATTCTAACATGGTATCCAGAGCCTTCTGTCTAACGACTTATCCTTGATTCCCGCTCTCTTTTTTTTTTTTTTCGCTGGGTTTTCTTTCTCTCCAAGCTTCTTCGCTACGCTTCTTCTCTAAACTTCATCGCTAAGTTTCTTCCTTCTCCTTCCATGGCGAACTCTGCTTCTCCCTCTTCTGAAACCCTCACAGCAAATAATTCTGATCATATTTCTGGATCAAGCTCCACATCTTTGATCACCATTCAGAATATCGGATCCATGGTGCCGATCAAGTTGACTACAACAAATTACCTCACCTGGAGTGCGCTCTTTGCTCCGATCTTCCGTCGCTATAATCTTACTGGAATTCTTGACGGCTCGCTGCCTCCTCCGTCTCAATTCATCACCGATGCTGCTGGAAATCACGTTTTTAATCCTGCGTATGTTTCTTGGTTTGAAACTGATCAGAATCTTCTAATTTGGATCAATTCCACTCTTTCTGAGTCGATTATCCCCTATACTGTTGGTGTCACAAGCTCCAAGGATCTTTGGGCAAAGTTGGAGTCCCGACTTGCTACGGCATCTCAATCGCATATCCATGAGCTTCGATCACGTCTTCGCAGTATCTCCAAAGGTGATTCCACAGCTGCTCAGTACCTTCAACAAATTGAAGCAACTGCCGATGCGCTTGCTAGTGCCGGAGCTCCGGTTGAAGATTCTGAGCTCATTTCTGTTACGCTCCATGGTCTGCCACCAGAATATGACTCCTTCGTTGATGCGATCCAATTCCGGCTTGGCTCTACCAATCTTGATGAATTGCATGGGCTTCTTCTTAGCAAAGAAATTCAGTTGACAAATCGGAAGAAAACTGCCTCCACTGTTCAGATTCAGGCTTACAATTCTACTGCCGGCATTCTTCCTACTCCACCCTCTCAGGCCTTTGTTGCTCAAGGTCGTGGCAGTGATCGTACTTTTTCTCCTGGTCGTGGTGGAGATCGTAACTTCTCCAATTTTCGAAATGGTCAAGGCCGAGGTAACTTCCGATCTACCAATTATCGTCCAAATTTCTCTCGTAACAACTTTCATCGTTCCAATCGTGGTGGTCGCCATTTTAATTCGTCTGGCCGAAAGACTTCTTGCCAAATTTGTCGTCATTTTGAGCATGAGGCTATTGACTGTCCTCAGCGCATGAATCCGCATTACTCCGGTGCTCAATCTCACTCTGCTATGGTTGCCAGTACTCAATCTTCTCAGCCTTCCTGGTTGGTTGATTCTGGTGCTAGTGCTCATATGACCAACTCTCACACCGCTCTTCAGAATTCTGAGTCTTATTCTGGACCTGAGCAAGTCTATGTTGGAGATGGCAAAGGTTTGCCTATTCTTCACTCTGGTTCTTCTACCTTACTTACTTCTACTCATAATTTTCACCTTAACAATGTACTGCATGTTCCTGATTTGAAACAAAATCTTCTTTCTGCGAATCGGTTTCTTGTTGACAATTGCTGTTCTATGCATCTTTATCCTTCTCACTTCAATGTGAAGGATATTTCTTCGGGGAAGATGCTTTTTGAAGGCCCTGTCAAGGATGGCTTTTATTGTTTTCCGTCTCGATCTTCTCGTGCATCTTTGCAACATTACAATGCTCTTGCTGCTTCAACTAATGCTTCTCGGGACAGATGGCATCACAGGCTTGGTCATCCCTCTTTAAAGATCCTAAATAAGTTGGCTACAACATCGTGTATTTCTGTATCTAGTTCTTCTAGTACTTCCTTTTGTAATGGTTGTGCTCTAAGCAAAAACTCTCGACTGCCATTTGTTTCTGCTCCGTGTCACACAAGTCAGCCTTTAGAATTACTTCATACAGATGTTTGGGGCCCAACAACTATCACTTCTGTAAATCAATTCAGATATTATGTCATATTTGTTGATGATTTTACCAAGTACTGTTGGTTATATCCTTTGCAATCAAAATCAGATGTGTTCTCTACTTTTGTTACGTTCAAACATCTTGTTGAGAATTTGCTGCGGACTAAAATTGTTGCTATTAGATCCGATTCTGGTGGGGAATATCTTAGCACTGCCTTCACTACTTTTCTTGCTACAAATGGTATCAGTCATCAGCTCAGTTGCCCTCATACTCCTCAACAGAATGGTTGTGCTGAGCGCAAGCACAGACATATTGTCGAGACTGCTCGGACATTGTTGACTGTTTCTCAGGTTCCTCATGCTTATTGGGATCATGCATTCTCTACTGCTGTGTTTCTCATTAACAGGTTGCCTACTGCTTCTCGGTCCTCTCCATGGGAACGTTTATTTCACCGATCCCCTTCATATACAACTTTAAAGGTTTTTGGGTGCAGCTGCTTTCCATGGTTGCAGCCCTATTCCTCTTCTAAATTGGATCCTAAAAGCAAACATTGTGTGTTTCTTGGTTACAGTCTCAATCATCGTGGCTACAAATGTCTGGATCCTCTCACGAACAAGATTCATATTTCCAGACATGTTATCTTTGATGAGGGTACTTTCCCTTTTCACCATCCTGTCGTCTCTCCACTATCCATAGCCAATCCATCTCCCGACTCTATTCCTACTCATCTTACATTTTCTCAACCACTTCTCAGTTCTTCCCTCCCATCCTCTCAGCCACCTTTGCACCCCTCTCCCTCATTTTCATCTGTTCCTTCATCTTCACCTCCTCCTCTTCCTTCTTCCTCTCCTGTCCCACCTCTTCCTTGCCCCGTTTCCACTAATACTCATCCTATGCAAACTAGGTCAAAATCTGGTATTCATCGCCCTAAAGCCTTTTCTGCGACCAAACATCCTATTCCTTCTCATCTTTCTCTTGATTTTGTACCTACCACTTATCTTCAAGCTTCCAAATACCCTCATTGGGTTCAGGCCATGCAGGAAGAATTCACTGCTTTACAGCAAACTCGCACTTGGTCATTGGTTCCTTCCACTGGTCAGCAAAACATTGTGGGCTGTAAGTGGGTTTTCCGAATCAAACGCAACCCTGATGGTACCATAGATCGGTACAAAGCTCGTTTAGTTGCGAAAGGATTTCATCAACAGGAAGGGTTGGACTACACTGAGACTTTTAGTCCCGTGGCTAAACCTGTGACTATTCGCATTTTACTCACTCTTGCGACACAGTTCAACTGGGATCTTCGCCAACTAGATGTCAGCAATGCTTTCTTGCATGGTACCTTATCTGAATCTGTTTTTATGCAGCAGCCTCCTGGCTTTGAGGATCTTACTCATCCCTCTCATGTGTGTCACTTACACAAATCGTTATATGGTCTTAAGCAGGCTCCTCGTGCCTGGTATGAGAAACTACATGCTGCTTTGCGTACTCTTGGTTTTACTGGTTCCCAATCAGATCATTCCTTGTTTGTCAAGAAAGATCCCATGATCTTTGTGTTAGTCTACGTTGATGATATTATTGTCACGGGTCCTTCTTCTTCAGCTTGTCAACATGTTATCTCGCAGCTCAGTTCTCTCTTTCCAGTCAAAGATCTTGGTCCTTTCCACTACTTTCTGGGCATTGAGGTTCATCGATCACCTACTGGCATTTTCCTCTCTCAGACCAAATATATTCTCGATCTCTTGAAGCGGGCTCACATGGATGGTTCCAAACCCTGTGTCACTCCCCTCAGTACAGCAAAGCTCGATCATTCATCCCCATTTTTAGACAATCCTGCTGAATATCGATCGGTTGTTGGGGCCCTTCAATACCTCACGTGGACTCGTCCTGACTTATCGTTTGCTGTCAATCTTGTTTGCCAGTTCATGCATCGTCCTCGTCACTCCCATTTTCAGGCTGTCAAACGTATTCTGAGATATCTCAAGGGTACTATTGACCTTGGTCTCTGGTTCTCCAAATCTCCTTCTGTTCCTAGTCTGACTGCCTTCTCTGATGCGGACTGGGCTGGGTGTGCCATTGATCGGCGATCTACTGGTGGTTATTGTATCTTTTTGGGTTCATCCATCATTAGTTGGAGTGCTAAGAAGCAACCAACTGTTGCTCGCTCTTCAACGGAGGCCGAATATCGATCTCTGGCCAATACCGCTGCTGAACTTACATGGATATGTCAATTGCTCACTGATATTGGCTTTGCTCTTCCTTCCCCTCCTCGTCTTTGGTGTGACAATCAATCAGCCATCTCGCTTGCCAACAATCCCTTGTTCCATGCCCGCACCAAACATGTTGAAATTGACTACCATTTCATTCGGGAAAAGGTGCTCTCGAAGGCCATCACAGTTCATTTTGTTCGTACTCACGATCAACTTGCGGACATTTGCACCAAATCTCTCTCCAAGGATCGGTTTCTGGGTTTACGCTTCAAACTTTCTCTTCGTACCTCTCAGATCAGTTTGAGGGGGGATGTTAAGGAACGGAGTGTAAAATGATTCGACTTGTAGTAAACCCTAGCAATAGCTGTAATACGTGTGCATGACTGTATTTGAGTTGTTAACTTAGTTGAGAGTATTGGTACAGGTGGCAAGTTAGTTAGAAGGATAGATTTATGAGTGAGAGAGAGCTGGATGTATATAAACAACACAAATGTATTCTAAAATTGAGATAATGAGAATTTCATTATTCTAACAACTACAACATTGCGATTGACATGATTCCTTCCAAACCATCAACGACCTCCACGAATTCATGAAGCGGACAATGGCGGCAAGGTTCGGGAAGGAGTGGCTACACGTGTATATCAACTAGTAAAGAACTAAGAAATGAACACTACGATGGAGCGTCCGAATTAAAATATAAAAAGTAGAACCAGGAATCCAAATGTAAAAATATAAAATTAAAAAATTAAAAATTAAAAAAAAAAAAACAAGAAATGGACACTGCATTGCAGTGTCTGAATCCAAACGTAAAAAATAGATTAGGAAATAGACATTGCACTGCAGCGTCTGAATTCAAATATAAAAAAAAACAGATACAGGAAATGGACACTGCATTGAAGTGTTTGAATCCAAATGTAAAAAACAGAACATAAAAAGGACACATCGTTGCAATGTCTGAATCTAAATGTAAAGAACAGAACAGGAAATGGACACTGCGTTGCAGTATCTGGATCCAAATGTAGAAATCAGCAGTCACGTGTGGTGTTAAGCATAGAAGGCATGTGAGCAATGAAAAAAAAATAGAACCAGGAAATGGGCACTTTAACATAGTGCCTAAATCGAAAAAAAAAAAAATACCAGAAAACAGACATTGCATTACAGTGTCTGAATTCAAATGTAAAAATGGGACAAGCCTGAGGCATGTGAGTGATGGAAAAGACAAAACTATGAAATGGACACTATAACACAGCGTTTGAATCCAAATATAAAAAACAGAATTAGAAAACAGACACTGCGTGGTCCGTATTGACCTATTCCAAAATATAAATAATATGAAAAAATGGGTGTCAGTTGAAGTGGGTGCCAGTTGTAGTGGCAGATTCCGTAATTTTTGTTTATTTTAAATGCATTTAAGTGTCACAACACACGATTGACCTATTTATAATTAACATAAATATTGTTGATCTATTGTCAATATAGTAACTTTGTATTGAGTTTATACAAAATCACCCTTAATTTATTATGTCCCAAATTAATGGAAGCGCTGATTGTTTCTTTTAAAGAGTTTGGATCATATAGGAATAAACGATAAAGTTAAATAAAATATAAGAATTATATAGATACTAATTACACTTTGATATCTTTTCCTTTCAACTTGATGGCATCAAACTATTGGAAACTAGCTCCAAGCATCCACTTGTTGATGTTGTCTTCAAGTAATTTGAATAACGAGCTACATAAAAAAGGTCAAAAGTTTCTTGAATTATTTTCACGTCTTAAAAGAACTAAATTTTCTTAACTAAGTAACACAATAGAGTAATTCTATTCTTTCCGTCTAAATATTTCATAATTTAATATCACCTTATATGACAATTAAAGTAAATAGACATAGACATGTCAGTCTAAAAAATATCTTTTGACAGTTGAAGTGGATAATCACATTAAGAAATGGATAAAACCGTAATGTTCACGTTTTCTATCCTCCCCGTTGCCTCCTCTTTCCTCTTCTCCCTCCACCGTGATTTCTTTTCTGGCGACTGCTTGTGCCCTCCTCCCCTGCCGGCGATTGATGGTAATTGTTCTATTTTGTCTCTAAATCCAAGTTTTTACGCCTTTTAGCCAAACTTTGGATTTCACTGCGTTTTTAAATGATTGGATACAATATTTTCTCTTATATTCTCTTCTTCTTCTGGAATATTACAAAAGGAGGAAGATTGGATACAAATACCAATCATGGATGATGACAACCTCTTTTTTCAATCTTTCGTGGGATTGTGGAGGCCGGGATGAAAGGTAGATGACAGAGAAGGATTAAAATTATCGAGATTTAAGCCAAAAATGAAAATAAAGCTTAATAGGAAAAATATTACACCTAAGTTGTACACTTAAACTGTCACATGATGTGGTATAATAATATGATATGAACAACATTATTAAAAACATTATGGCGCCGAATTTGACGAAGTTTATAAATTGTCACTCTCAGGAAAAAAAGTGACACAGAGTGATGTCACATGGTCCATGAATATGTTTCTTCCCTCCACGTATCGGCCATCAACCCTCTTTGGCCTTTTCTGTTCAATTTGCCTATTTAAACTTGGAAAGGGCTTCAATTCTTCATTCCTCATAAAACATACAACACACACACATAGGAAAAAAACGTAGGAAAAAAAAAAGAGACCTGGAAAAGGGAGAGGAGCTTCCAGTAAGCAACCTTTCCAAAATCAGGTTTGGAATCAAATCTGGAGGCTTAAAGTACCTAATAAAATCAAAATCTTTCTTTGGAAGTGCTGTAATAATGCCTTGGCTGTTAGAAGAAATCTAAAGCGACGTCACATGAGGGTGGATAATGTCTGTGGTGTCTGTGGTAATCTAAATGAAACAGAAAATCACATTTTCTTCAGTTGTGAGGTGAGTCATGCATTTTGGTTCTGCTCTCCCCTGCACTTCAATTCCCGGGAGCTGGCAGGATGGGATTTCCTTGAAAGCTGGCAAAACTTTTGTAATCAGATTAAGGACAAACCTTACTCAGATGAGATTGCACAAGAATTCGCTTTTGGGCTTTGGAGGATTTGGAAGAATAGGAATGCTTCGGTATTCAAGGGTGCTCCGCAACCCCCCACTGAGATTTTGAAGCAGTGGAGTAAATGTCTAAATGAATATAGGGATGCAGTACAGTCGGACTCCTCTGGTGACTCTTCAGTGCGGTCCACAGTTCAATTGGAACAAAAGAAGGAGATCAATATATGGAAAAAGCCCAGGTTTGGATTAATCAAAATAAACACTGATGCGGCATGGTGCAAAAAATCGAATAGGGCGGGCTTTGGTTGGGTGGCCAGGGATTTTGCGGGCATACTGATCGCAGCTGGAGGGTCGGGAAGGGGTTTTTGTTTAAGTGCTATGGCTGCTGAAGCCTGGGCCCTTAGGGAGTCCCTAATCTGCTGTTTGAAGCATGGCTTTGAACATGTCACCCTCGAATCCGACTCACTGCCTGTTATCCGTATGGTGAGGAAGGAACTTGAACCTGATTTCAATTTTGATTGTATTCTTAGCGACATCGAGAAGCTAGCACAAAGACTAAAGACTGTTTCTTTTGAATTTGTGCCTAGAGAGTGTAACAAGGCAGCTCACTCGGTGGCTAAATACGTGTTTAATTTGGAGCAAGACTTTGTCTGGGATTGTATTGGCCCAGAATTTTTGTTTAATGTCTTAGCTCAGGATGTAAACATCTCTATTCGTCTTTAATCTACTGATCTATCTTTGGAAAAAAAAAAAACAAGGCCGAGCCGTGGATGTTCAAACCGAAAACCGGGAGCGTTTTCCCTGTGAAGAAAAGGTTAGTAAAAAGAATGATGCTTGATCAAATTGTGCAATGTTTTTGGTCTGTTGCAGACACTTCTGCTGGTGTAGGAGCCTCTGAAACCTCAAATGCCAAGAAGATCGTCAGCAGCCACGTTTACCCTAGCCCACCATAGTATCTGAGCCAATGACCCAATTAGTGCAAATGTTTTGTATTTCTGCTAGTGAGTTCTTGGTGATGTGTGTTGTAATTTCAATGACTTTCGTCTTATAATGCTGTGATTTATCTTTTTTTGATCTTCTATATGTGATGATTCGGGATACAAAATAAAATCTTTGTTGTATGAAATTTCTTCTCCATCTAAAACTCTATAGTAACTCTGTAATTAGATACTCATTGAATCATTTATAAAAGAGTGGAAGACAATACTAAAAATTGGAAGAGCACCATTATACAATTGGAATGGTTCAATGTATACAAGCCAGAAAAAGTTGACCTATTAAACATTTAGAGATGTCAAGCTAGAAAATAAAGAGAATTCTACTACGTAAGGCGTTTCCATCTTCTTAGTAGCAATTTCATGAATCTTGTTCCTTCATATTGTTTTCAAATAAAAAATAATCGGGGAGTCAATTGACAGCGACCATGAACCAAACTGGGTGCTCGCATTATTGTCATAACATGCTTTCTCTGTTCTCTCCCTAGAAAAAATGTTCAGGGTCCCTACCAATATGCACGTTCGTAAAGTAATTCTTTGTCGTAACATACTTTATCTGTTCTCACCCTTGAAAAAATGTTCAGGGTCCCTACCAATATGCACGTACATAAAGTAATTCTTTGTCGTAACATACTTCATCTGTTCTCGCCCTAGAAAAAATGTACAGGATCGATCCCACTTAGGATGGGCAAATACCCATTGGTTATGGGTAACCACGGTTACCCGCTTATTTAAATTAAATGGTTACCGTTATGGGTAACTGTTTAGATAAATAAAAGGTTATGGGTATAACCGTTTACCCGTAAAATTTAAATTGGCGGTTATGGGTATTAACCGCGGTTATAAACGGGTAACCGTTTATCTATTTATTTTATATATGTAAAATTAACACAAATCATTTTCCCTATCGGACAAAACTAAGATCAATGCTATTGACTATAGTGTATGGTTTACATAGCTAATTATAATATAATGTAGCTAATTATATATATTATGTTAATACTTTACATTATGGGTTAAATAACCCAAAAATATTGTTTTCTAAACAGTTTTCGTAATCCAATAATACTTAGCAAATATTATATTACCTTCATTGGTAATAATTAGAAATATCATCCGTAAACTATTATTTTAATTATTGGAATGATATAAGGACTTAAAAAATTAAAATACGGAAATTTATGATGAATGTACCCATAATAGTGTTTAATTGTCAAAAAAAAAATTATGACAATTTTTTTTTTTAATTTTCAAGTTGTTAAAAAACATGTAGATGGGTGAAAAAAGAGAAATGGTAAAAAAATTAAAGATAAACGGGACCTAAAAATGGTAAATGGGTAAACAGGTATTAAACGGTTATGGTTAAATGGGTATACGGTTATGGGTATGGTTAACCGTTTATAAACGGTTATGGGTATGGGTATAACCGTTTAGGCAATTACCCAACGAGTAAACGGTTATGCGGGTATGAGCATAAACGGTTATGGGTAAATAACTGCGGTTACCCGCCCGCCATAACCGTTGTCCATCCCTAATCACACCCCATATACACATCATAAAGTAAGGGGTGTAATGTCCACAGACTATTTAACTTCTTACACACTTTTTTAATTTTTTAGCCATCAAATCGAATGAATTGAAGAAGATCAATGGACATAAATTATTAAGAGATGTGTGAGAAGTAAAATGTATTGTTTGTAGGTCTGGCAAACAGGTCTTGTCTGTCGTGTTCGTATCGTTTTCATGAAATACTTATTATCTTAACAGGTCGTGTCGTGTCACACCCGTTATCTTAACGGGTCCTTAACAGGTCGGGTCACTTAACCCGTTATGACCTGTTAAGAAAAATATATATTTTTCTTAAATTTGCACATACCACACATTGCCACATAAATATTACTTCAAAACATTAAAACACATTTGTCGTTTAAGTACAACATCTACACTAAAAAAATAAGAGCCTAATAAACAAACACCCACACACTACTAGTCTATTACAAAATATTAAATGTGCAAGGATATACAAAATGAAAGATTTTTTGTTTTCATGGTCGTAAGGTTTTTCTCAAAAGTTTAAATGACACACCCCGACCTAAATCAAGGCATGCTGGCCGTCACGTGAGCGTGACGTAACCATGTGCACAGTGCGGAAGCAAGATTAATAATAGGAATTTCGAACGAATTAAAACCAAGCCACTAGCAACCTAATTAAGATAGTGTGCTAGAGCAAGAATTTATAGTACTTTTACAGAACCAGAGCATAACTAGTCTAATGCAGTCAAGCAGAAAGTAATAAGTTCAAATAACACCAAAGGGTGTCCTACATAAAGAGTGAATTTTGTCAGAACATCCGGAAGATCCTCGTATGCCACCAACGAACACTAGCTACCTAGAACTGGAGGGGCGAAAAACAAAAGCCTGAGTGGGCAAAAACAAATATTTTCAAAACCATTCTTTCTCAAAAGTTATAACCCCTCTCCGTAAAACCTGTATAATTTCCCAGAAATAAAGTATATACTCATATATATAAATATCGAAATCATGCTGGAAAATATGTATATATGTCATGCCAAAGTATTTCAACTGAACTCTAATCATAACTCTGTGAATGTGATTGAACGCCACGTAATCAACTCGACCAATGATCACTTCAGCCCTCGGCTGTATATATAGCTCATAATCAAACTCATCATTATCATGTATATATCCTGCACACAAATCAATTTCACCTCTAGTGGTCTGCACAACATCACTGTATATAGAATAAATATGCTCTAGTGCTACAATCACGCGAAGACTGCGAATAATTCGCGGGTCACCTACGAGTTGAACCCATTTGTAGTGGTCTATACGACAGGATTGTGCACTTAACTTGGATCCAAGGCGAGCATGCGGTGCGGGAGGTGAACATCACGTGAAAGACTGTGCCCCTAACTCTGGGCGAGAGCACTAATATCAAGGTGCAGATGTATGAGCTCTCATCACATCACATCATTTCATTCTCATCATAACTAGTAAATAAACTTACATGTGCGTTCGCAGCACCATTATAATTATATGCAATCACTAATGCATAATTAAAATAAATAGATACTTTGCATGGCATTTCAAATCGTATAAACATTCAGTTTCATTTTCTGGAAAAATAGCAATATATAGGTATATACGGAAAACAAAAGCCCATTCACTGGTATGTAGCCGGGTCGTAACCTCTACGCCTAGCCTGGCTACACTCATTCTCGGGATAGGTCTCGCCTATATCAGAATTAACTGAAATAACGTTATTTTAAGCACATAAACGGAACTTCGGAAATAACTTCTCATACATTGCTCAATTTTGGTATTTGAAATACCAATGTGACCTACACAACTCCACGAACACCTAAAAAATTTTAAAATAATTTTTGGAGCCCCCACGCGCCGGCCACGCGCGGCCACGTGTAATGGAACAATGACGCCGTTAGGAATATTCCTCAGAATATTCCGTTAAATCTTAACGGTAACCGTCCAAACTAACTAACGGCATTGGAATATTCCGTTGTCTTCTTCCTTAAAGCTCCGGCGACCGTCGCAGGCGCCGAAAAACTGGAAAAAATTCCAACCGTGATATCTCACTCGATTTTCATGCATTTTTCATGCAATTTATATCAAAATGAAGCTTAAGACCTAAGGAACAAGATCATACTAGTTTTAAGCTCCAGAGATCATTGGATCTCGCTGAAGAACCTTCGAAAATCTGGCCACCTCTGCAACTTCTCCGTTCTCGCAATTTCGACGTCCAAAATCACTCAACGAGGTACCCCGAGCTTCGTGGAGACGTCTAGAAGCTCCATGTGAGCTTAAAAACTCCTAAAAATCACTCTATAATTAGTGCATGAACAGTGACAATCTCAGGGTAGGGTTTTCCACGTGATTTCGAGAGAGATCTTACCTGAAAATGGTACCAGTGAGTTCGTATAGATGAGATGAAGACGATGGAACCAAACACGAGTTCGATCTGTGAAGTTTGCAAGGGTTTTGGGTGCGTCCGTACTAAATGGGAGAAAGAGAGAGAGAGTGAGTTCTGTGAGAGAGAGAAGGTACGGGAGTGAGAGAAGAGAGAGAAGGGAAATGAGTGGTCCAAAATCCGCCCAATCACAACTAAGAAAAATCTTAGTTCCCATTGGTCCCCAAAAACTTAGGAAATTGCACAATTGGACCAATACCTTAGTTCAATTTACAAACGTACCTCAACGCTCAAGGGAAAATTCATCAATTCACATCCTCGTGAATAAAATTTCGGGACAGGCTGTCACATTTTAAATTGCATGTTATTCTTTTTTAAATTGCATGTTATTCAACGTACCTCAATGCACAATTTGCATGTTATTCTTTTTACAAAATCCTCAATTTTCATCGATCATCATGACATAAGATTTTGTGGTATCCACTTGTGTAAATATTTTAAATTTATGATCAAATCAATTCATTATATTCATATAGAATCAAGGAGTGTAACTGTAAAAAATCATCAAAATCGGAGTTAAAATAACCGTTAAATCGTGATTTTTAGTTTATAACCATCGAAAAATTTTGTCCGTTGCTTGATAGTTGAATGTTTATTTATTTTATTTTTTTT
This sequence comes from Crataegus laevigata, assembly GCA_963580275.1. NCBI lineage: Eukaryota > Viridiplantae > Streptophyta > Magnoliopsida > Rosales > Rosaceae > Crataegus > Crataegus laevigata. The sequence continues at coordinate 8,803,887 of OY756941.1, forward strand.
GGAGTATGCGATCTCGAAGTATATACAAACATGATTGATGGTTGAATTGTTGAAACTAGTTTCATTGAATGCGTATCTCACCAAAACGATAGACTCACTAACACTTAGAGTTTATTTATACTTTCATTAAGTATAACATAAGATTTTGTGGTATCCACTAGTGTAAATATTTTAAATTAAAGATCGAATTCATTCATTGTATTCATATAGGGTTAAGGAGTGTAGTTGTAAAAAAAATCATCAAAATCGGAGTTAAAATAACCGTTAAATCGTGATATTTTGTTTTATAACCGTCGAAAAGTTTTGTCTTGTTACTTGATCTCTGAATGTTTTTTGTTGTTGTAACTTTTGGCATATGGGATCTTGAAGTATATTCAAACATGTTTGATGGTTGGATCGTTGAAACTAGTTTCGTAGAATGCGTATCCAATCAAAACAATTGATTCACTGACACTGAAGAGTTTATTCATACTTTCATTAAGTATAACATAAGATTTTGTGGTATTCACTAGGGTAAATATTTTAAATTGAAGATCGAGTTCATTCATTCTATTTATGTAGGGTAAGGAGTGTAGCTATAAAAAATCAACAAAATCGGAGTTAAAATACCGTTAAATCGTGATTTTTCGTTGATAACCGTCGAAAAGTTTTGTCCCGTTACTTGATCTCTGAATGTTTGTTTTTTTTCGATTTTTGGCGTATGCAATCTCGAAGCATATACAAACAAGTTTGACAATTGGATCGTTGAAATTAGTTTCGTAGGATGCGTCATCAAAACGATAAATTCACTAACACTTAGAGTTTTTTTATACTTTCATTAAGTATTATAACATAAGATTTTGTGGTATCTACTAGTGTAAATATTTTAAATTGAAATCAAACTCATTCGTTGTATTCATATAGGATCAAGGAGTGTAGCTATAAAAAAAATAATCAAAATCGGAGTTAAAATAACCGTTAAATCGTGATTTTTCGTTTTATAACCGTCGAAAAGTTTTGTTCCGTTACTTGATCTTTTAATGTTTGTTTTTTGCGATTTTTTGCTAATGCGATCTCGAAGCATATACAAACAAGTTTGATTGTTGGATCGTTGAAATTAGTTTCGTAGAATTCGTATCCCATTAAGTTCAATGGTATATATATATTTATTAAGTAGATTTAAGTTTATTTATTTTGTACTTATAACACTCAAGAAATTGAATAGTATGTATATTTAAGCCGGTCCAATGGTCACCATGTTTTAAAATATAATATAATTATTATATATAATTATTATAGTTTTTAGGGGTATTAAATTGTTAAATTAATATATATAATTATTATAGTATTTTTTTAGGGTTATAAAATTATAAAATTAATATTTTGCTTATCATATATCGTGTATCGTGTTACCCACTTGTATACCTGAACCAACCAGTTATCTTAACATGTGCTTATCGGGTTACCCGATAACGACCCGATTCGTTATCGTATCGACCCGAACACCTGTTAATTTTGTGTCATGTTGTGTCGGATTATCGAGTCGTGTCAGGAATTGCCAAGCCTAATTGTTTGGATAGCACACCCCTAAAGTAAAATAGGAAGTGCAAAGAAACAAAATCATAATCATTTTTTTTTGGTAAAGCCCAACCAACAACTGGGGTCCAAACCAAAAAAAACTAAAGAAAGCCGAGAAGTTAACTGCAGCCGCTGCTTCAAAAGTACATCTCAATCGGCCTAATTTCACGCCTCCAACCTCACGTCGACTTGCCCATCGTAGCATCCAACCTTGAGCACTACTTGGTATGCAGCCACAATTGAAGAAATCCAGCTACTAGTAGAAAGAAGCCCGTGGAAACTCACGAGCAACATTGCCAGCAAAGGCAAACAGAGAGAATGAGGTAGTGTTGGGAACACTGACACTACAAGAAATTTGGCTAAAAGTCGCCATTTTCATTGGTGTCTATTGTTAAGTGTTGCCATTCACATTGGTGGCAAACCTTTTTGGCCACCAAGCAACCACTAAACTAGAGAACATGTCCTATGTAGAAGACTCTATTGTAACAATGGCTACCAATATTGCATTGGTGTGTATATGAATAGTACAACATTTTTTGAGACCAAGATTATTTCTAATATTCAAAATATCTCATTGTCTCTCTTATTAGTGGCTAGATTTGAGACTAACATTGGTGCCTTTCATACTTATACACACACCAATCCTATGTGTCTATATTAGGATCAATGGCTTTTAAGAAATAGGCACCAAAGTTGCTGTGAATCTACAGCATTCCAAATGGCCAATAGGTTAGAATTGTATTACATGCATTTTAGTAATAGCTCTGTACTATATTAAAACTCAGCTTCTTAATATAAACTTCACATGAAATTTAAATTTGCAAAAGGATTCACATTTCCAACCAACCACACTTTATATCCAATATATTTATCAATAACAAGGTTTATGCTACATAAGAAAGCATATTACATTCTATGATGTTGTCCAACACAACCAAGTACCCAAGGGTGATGACGCTACATTTTATAACACCTATGTACCTATGCATATCCACCAATAGCAAACTAATAACTAACAAAATCCACCCAATTGGTTCTATGCCTTCCCTATGGCATTTGTATAGTATACATCAAGGAAAATTCACAAAAAGGATTGTTGGAAATGTGCCCTAAAACCAATCATATGATGATACTTTACGGACATTTCACATGTTAAACTAATTTAGTTTAATATCAAGGGCAAAGATTATTGTTTGAGCGGTCTCATATAAATGTTATATGCTTAAACGATAAAGTCCAAGGAATATGTGATTGGGAGAATGCAATCTAAAAGAAGTTAGATTCATGAGACCATTCTTTCGTAGACACATCCTAAACGTTCCTGATCATAGGATTGCCAATTGGGCATTGACAGTCCGTTAAGATCAGTACGTGCTATGTCTTCTCTCGGGGAGAGTGACTAGTCTCGAGTCATTGATGTGAGTGACACCAAGACAAGTACGTAGGTGCTCAATAGAGAATGAGTTCACTGAACACGATCAACGACGAGTTCTCATATTCATGTCACGTGAGAACTCATGGTTAGGATAATGCAAATTAGTCCTTTGACCTAAGGCATCATAGTTGTCTTGTGGTTAGGTCCTTGATCTTTGATCGTGTCAAATGGCATTCCTTTGGAGTGTCCACGGCATGGTTGGGGTCAAGCTATCTAGTCATGGAGACAAGTGAATGCGCAACAAGGGATCTCTAACCTTCAAACCGTTGAGGGAGAATACTCTATGATATGATTTAGAATCTCTGGCCAGAGTATGAATGAGATGTTGGAATGCGTTCCAGATCACATTCAAGGTAATCATATAAGCACGAGATTCACATTGGATAGTAGACATGAATAAACTATCAAGCCAAACAATGTGGTCAAGAGTATTGTATTAGAGAAGGACCGTATTGCATTTGTAATCCTAAACTGAATAGGTTCTCCACCTCTTCTGATTAGCTTGGGTAACCATGATATGCTGCTAGGTGTCACTCATGGTTTGTGGAAGCCCTAAACGTGTGTAAACACTAAAGGGAGAATTGAAAGTTAGTTTCAAATTCACAATCGATTTGAAAGAGTTTGAATCGCCCACTGCCTCGCTAAAAGGAACCTAATGGATCGTACACCGTGTAAGGTAGAGATTGAAGATTCAACGGAAATGAGTAAGAATAATTAAATAGTTTAATTATTTATGGCAAGGATTAATTAATATGATTATTAATCAAACGAATAAGTTCGTTAAAGACCTCGGGATGGTTTTGGACCTTAAGGCCCAATGGGCTTCGAACGTCAAGTCCATTGACTTAAGTTGTATGACAACTTAATAAATAATGATTTAACAAAGGCCCAAAATACTCCAAAATATCCCTAAGGCCGGCCAACTAATGAAGGGTAGCAAACTTGGACTTATTTACAAGTTTGCCACTCAAATGAATTAAGGTATAAATTTGACTTTATAGCCAAAATTCATTAAGGGCTTGTTTTTGGGAAATTGGAGAGAAGAAAAGCTCTCCCTTCTCTCTAGAAATGGCCGGCCACCTTGGAGGGTTTTAGCTAGCACTCTAGCTCCTCCAAGGTCACTCATTTCCTCTTAATCAAAACCTTGGTGTAGAAACTTAGAGGTTCTCAATTTTGAGAACTTAGAGAACCTATCCTTTCTATATAAATCCATAGATTTAAGATGCAAGGAATGAAGGCCCTCTCTTTGGGTGATTAGCCTTTGCTTAAGCAAAGAGGAATCTACAAAGGTATAAATCTCAACTCACTTTGATTTGAGTTGTTTAAAGGTTCACCAAACTACTAGGCTTTGAACATTCATGGTTGATGTTTTGTTTTTAAGTATATGCAAGCATGATTCCGCCTTTAATTTGTTAATTGCATGCTAATGATATTGCTTAAATGAACATGTATTTCCAAAATAATCCTTCAAGTAGTATCAGAGCCTAGGTCTAGTAGTTGGTGAATCCTTTTGGGTTTTGTGGTTCATAATATGTGATTTAAAAGTTGTAAAATGTTACAAGCTTTATTCTTGTTTTATGAATGTAAATTTTGTTGGAAAATTTGGCATCTCAAATGTTGTAGATGTAGTTCATATGTGCATGAATATTGAAGCTAAAATTTGGTGCCATAAATTTTGGGATTTTCGGCCAAATTAAAAGGGTGATTTTTTGGGTTCAAATTAGTCTTGTTAAAATGGTTTTAATGTGTTCTTTGGAACCCCTAAGTACCCTAGTTTGGTTATATGTTATTTCCCTTAAGTTTAAATGATTTTGAAATGTTTTTGGATGAAAAATGTTCATGGAACTTTTATGGGTTTCTCATGAATGTTCTTCATGTTCTTGATGTTCTTGCCAAGAACAATAAAGCTTGTGGTTTTGATTCAAAGTTTTGAATTATTTCATAAAGTTTTGTTATAAGATATTTTCATATATTTATTAATGATTAACATTTTTAATGTTAGTCAAAAACTTTGTAAATATCTTAGATATTTGAATATAAAAGATGAAAGTATTTTTTGTCACACACACCTTGCATGGTTTTATGAAACCAAAACCACCTCACAAAAACTTTGAAATTTTTTTTTAAAAACTTGTCAAAACCGGCCACCCCTATTAGAAGGGTATTTTTGGGCCTTTTGTGCAATTACATAAAGTTTTGATACTTTTGTGTATTTGCATTTTGGCCCAAAAGTTTACGTTTTTACGTAAAGGTCCAAAATCACTAAAAGGACAAATTGTTTTGTTCCTTTAATGAAGTTTTAACTTTTGATGAAATTTTTGGGTTCTAGTTGTAATTACATAAAGTAGTGAACTTTTGTGTTTTTACAAAGTGACCCCAAAAGTTTAAGTATTTGCAAAATAGCCCAAAAGTTGAGGTTAATTGCACTATGGCCCAAATAAGTTGAGGTCTTTGCACTTTGGCCCAAATGTTGAGGCTAATTGCATTATAGCCCAAATAAGTTGAGGTTATTAAAATTGGCCCAAATTAAATAGAGAACAAAAATTGTTTTGTCTCTTTAAATGAGAATTGGATTTTCATTTTAGTTAGCTCCATTTAAAATCAAATTTTATGGATACAAAAACCAAATGAAAAATGTTGCATTCAATTTAATTAGTTAAAGTGTTAATTAATTAAAGGGTGATTATGAACCCAAGCCTACGATAATTGAGCTATGTGAAAGGCCGTTTCAAATTTGTTTGAACCATGGGAATGTGTAGATTAGATTTTGGTTGTAATTTGATTAGATCAAATGTTGTAAAAGAGCATAAGCTCTTCTTTAATTTAAAGTAATTTGATTTGATCAATTGTTGTAAAAGAGCATAAGCTCTTCTTTACTTTGAAGTACTTCTTTCTTGCTTTATATGATATGCATGAAAATGAAGTAGTTGGGTCCAACGCCCCTAAGACAACACGCCTTAATGTGATTAAATGCGTAACTAAAATCAATCACCATCCCTAGTCCGAGATTCAACACAAGGCTCGTGTTGGATCTAAACGAAAGGTTCATAGTCATCCTAAGGCCCTAAGGCAACTATATAGTCCATCAATGAATGCAAACCTTATGTTAGTAGTATCATGTACTCTTGCTTTAAAAACCGTTTTAAAAGCTTAGTGGGAGTATTATATACAACTAAATAAATCATATGGACCAATAGTTGTGATAGGACCAAAAATGTTTTAATTGGATTAAAATGTATGTTTATATGTGATGAGACCTAAAAACCCTCAACCAAACGAATATTAAGTTGATAAGCGAGAGATGCTTTGAATGTCTCTTCGTGGCCTTCCACCATGATAGGTTCAATCGTGTGTGACTCATACACCGTATTCGTCCAGTTCTGGGGTTGCAAAGTATGTGCTTACATTCAGGAGAAGCCTATAAACATATGATGAGGTGAAAGTAGGCAACGAGTATGGCCAATAAGATATTCTTCTGAGGCCATTCTTGAACCCTTACTTGAACTAGCATGGTGGGAATGACTTAACTAAGTGCAATGATGCCAATAAGATATTCTTCTGAGGCATCATTCTCTAGAGGCCAAATTAGATGGGTTCTTACATTAGATGTAAATGAGTAAGCGTACTCTCTCATTATTATTAATACTTGCCAATAAGATATTCTTCTGAGGTGGGCTTGGTAATAGTGAGTCTCCCATAACCTACTAAGAGTTTCCTCCAAAACTCTCGAATTCCGATGAGGGATATGGAATTTGCCAAAAATAGTGGGTGGTGCTATTTTGATTTAAAGACCCGAATCAAATAGCTTAAAATCAATCTATTTATATACGTTATGTATTTGTTTACCAATATATTTGCAAACGCTATCCAATACTTGACAAAGAAAAACCGAACGCTTTAGTTTCCGAACTTGGTACCACAATCCCATAGATTGTCTTGAATGGATTGTACATGTGCCTAAGTAGTCTCACCCTCACAATCTTCCTATCGATAATGTATCATTGGAAGAACATGATAGATAAGTCTATCATAAAGAGGACAACAATTTAATTGTCATAATTCTTCAAATACAAATTGTTGTATGAAGAAATAAGAGTTGCTTTGAACAACCCTTAAATCAACACAAACATTAGTGCTTGTTTCTTTGTTACATAAACAAGGAACTTTTGAAGTAAGCACAAGGGCATGGACACTTAATGTGCCATGATTCTTCACTTACAAATCGTTGTATGAAGAAATGAGAGTTGCCTTAAACAACTCTTGAATGTTTGTAATTATGTTTAGAACATAATGGTTGGTTGACAAAAATAGTCCATCAACATGGACTTATGATGATTTTGAATCATTGTATGTTGAAGTGTTAAAACACTTAACGAGACGGAAACTAGATAAGGACTTCACCTTTGTGTCCCTATCCTAATCGTTCACTAAGTTTATTGTAAACTATATGGTGAACTATAACCACACGCTCTCCAAATTGTTTGATGTGTAAAACACGATTGAAACAAGTTTCAAGAGAGATAGTGGGAGTTTAGGGACCATGACTATTGTAGTCAAAGGAGAAGTTAAATGAAGAAGACAAAATAACTCCAAGGGAACAAACTTTCTTTATGAAAGGATGGACATTGGAAGGGGTATTTGCAAGAAATGTCTTGCAAGTGTCAAGAACACATTTTTTCAAGATGTTGTAAAATGTTCTTGAATTGTTCAAAACAGTTGGTTCTTCTACTTGAATGCTTGATTCTGTATTAGTAACTATGTTTTACAAATCGTTGTAAAAGTGTGGCTAATAAGAAGTAGAAGATTAATGAGAGAAGAGAAAGTACTTCACATTCGGAAAGTGAATAAAATATAGATCTCTGCGAAAGCGGATTGTACTTACTTCCTCATATGAACTACCAAATAAGAATGATTAGATTATTGTAATCTAATTAATTGTCTCTATAGTAGAGATGATGTGGTAGTGTTAATTGTTTAGAATATAACGATGCTTAAAACCCAAAAGGTTGCAAGGTAGTGACTAATCCCAACTAAGTTGTGATACCTCTAAAACATAAATTATGAGTTGGTCATGGATGGATGCTTTGGATCGTTAGATCCGGATCCAATACCTTCTTGTTAAAATTGTATAGAGGCGAAATGTTCGAATCTTTATTCTTTTGGAAAGAAGAAAGAATCACAAAGTTGTTAAGGTTAATTCACTTAGATGTTAGTGGCACTAGTCCACAACATAATACTACTCATGTTATATGACATTCACCGAAGATCACTCTCGGTTGGACTATAGTTTACTTTGAATAAACATAAGTCCGAATACTTTGCAAAAGGTTTCAAAGAATTCAAGAAATGTAAGTTGATGAGTAAGACGTCTAAAGTATTTACCTCCTTAGATTTGATCCAAGGAAAGATAACACTTTAGATGAGTTTCCTTGAAAGATATCAAGGAAAGTAGCATCACAAGATAATGAATTTCTCCATTAGGAGAAGAACGAACTTGAATAAGATTTAGTTCGTTGGTTATTATCTATTACCTATATATAGGATATATACACTTCTAAAACAATGTGATTGTGAATTAGAAGATCTTCCAAATTTTTCATAACTTCATAAGATATAGTTAGAAAGAAAGACAAATCTTAAGTATGTTAAAGATTTGAGGTTGTGTGCTAATAAGCAATATTTGTATGATAACAATCTTGCGGGATATCCTTAAATTAGCTTTTGGATATCGCTTCTATAAACCAACTAACAAATGTTGTTTTGTTGGGTAGTTCATTGTAATCCTACAATATGATTTGCCTAAACGCAAATGAACGAGACATAGAACTCAAAGAATGGGTTCTTTGAGAGACAAGATAGTAATCAACAAATATAACAACCTAGTTCCTATACCACAAGCTCCAAGGTAGTCAAGAAGGATTTATAAACCGTCTTAGTTGAATGGTTTGAACTTTATGACTATGTCATAGAGTTGTACCTCTTAAATCGAAAGAAATAAGAATGAAAATCCTTATGACTACATTGAGTGTATATACGATATATACTCAAGGAAATGGTAAAATACCATTTGACTCGAAATAATGAAACCTTAAAAGCTAATTGGTAGCTTAAGGTAACTACACTCAAAGAGTATGGTTGACTTTGAAGAAACCATCTTTGATATAATCTTAGTTTCAATTAATTCGAGGATTGCTAGCTACAACTAAATGGTGATTTAATGTTTGGACATAATATGGGTTTCCATAACCATTATTAAGATAGTCTTGATAATGTATGACTAAAACTATGAATCACAAGACATGTAAGTTGTAGAGATCCATCCATCATGGATCTTAGCAAGCTAGTGGGAGCAACAAGCGTCTTATGAAGAAAGATCAAATCGTTTGATTTCTCATAAAGATGTAAATGAATCTTTTGTTTACTAGGTTTACAAAAGATTAGTGGGAGTTAATCATATTCCTAAATTTAAATATATATGATATATTAATTTTTGGAAATGAAAAGAATTCTTCTTCGTTAAAGTAATGACTTTAAACATTCTATAAACGATAGAATAAATTTGGGAGATATAGTCTATAATAGACAAGAGACGCTAGGAAGTTTCTCATATGATGATAAACTTCAATTTGAATGACAAATTCTAGTGAGACTAGGAAATTGTTCTTCTCAAAGGGAATGTACCCTTTGACTCCCAAAGAAATAATGCGTAAATAGAATCCTTTATGCATACGCACAAAGGTGATTTATGTATTTCATATTGTATGAAAAACATTGATATAAGTTGTACCTAGAACGGTACAAAACGATATCAGTGCAAGCCCAGGATCAGAACCATGGCAACTGTCAAGTGAGTCCTTAAGTATTTAAGAAATACTAAAGGATAGATTTCTCAATAATTGAGGAAGAATCAAAGTAACGTAATGGAAGCGTAAATGTATTAGATTATGAATCTAATCCATCATTGGATGTTTCTTCATTATGAATAAAGAGATAAACAGATATCTCTTTATTATGACTAAAGAGATATTTGGATGGAAACATTCAAAGTAATGACTTTAATGTGTTCCATTATGAATGCAAAATATATTGCCATATAGAAGCTTACAACAATGTTGTTTGGATGGGAAAGTTCATTTATGAACTATCTATTCGGTTCCAACCAGAAAGTGTATGACACTAATGGGGCGATAGCTCAAGCCAGGGAATCAAGGTCTCATCAAGGTCCGAACTCATATGAGAGACTAAACCACATGATTGGGAATCATGTATAATGGTGACGTCGTTATTCTCAAGGTTGCTTCTATGGATAACATATAGATATCCATTGTCTAGGCCTACTACTCAGCCATTTTTGAAATGACTACAGAGGAGGTATCATCACTGATGACCAAGCTGATTGGCTCTAGTGCAAGTGGGAGATTGTTGGAAATGTGCCCTAAAACCAATCATATGATGATACTTTACGGACATTTCACATGTTAAACTAATTTAGTTTAATATCAAGGGCAAAGATTATTGTTTGAGCGGTCTCATATAAATGTTATATGCTTAAACGATAAAGTCCAAGGAATATGTGATTGGGAGAATGCAATCTAAAAGAAGTTAGATTCATGAGACCATTCTTTCGTAGACACATCCTAAACGTTCCTGATCATAGGATTGCCAATTGGGCATTGACAGTCCGTTAAGATCAGTACGTGCTATGTCTTCTCTCGGGGAGAGTGACTAGTCTCGAGTCATTGATGTGAGTGACACCAAGACAAGTACGTAGGTGCTCAATAGAGAATGAGTTCACTGAACACGATCAACGACGAGTTCTCATATTCATGTCACGTGAGAACTCATGGTTAGGATAATGCAAATTAGTCCTTTGACCTAAGGCATCATAGTTGTCTTGTGGTTAGGTCCTTGATCTTTGATCGTGTCAAATGGCATTCCTTTGGAGTGTCCACGGCATGGTTGGGGTCAAGCTATCTAGTCATGGAGACAAGTGAATGCGCAACAAGGGATCTCTAACCTTCAAACCGTTGAGGGAGAATACTCTATGATATGATTTAGAATCTCTGGCCAGAGTATGAATGAGATGTTGGAATGCGTTCCAGATCACATTCAAGGTAATCATATAAGCACGAGATTCACATTGGATAGTAGACATGAATAAACTATCAAGCCAAACAATGTGGTCAAGAGTATTGTATTAGAGAAGGACCGTATTGCATTTGTAATCCTAAACTGAATAGGTTCTCCACCTCTTCTGATTAGCTTGGGTAACCATGATATGCTGCTAGGTGTCACTCATGGTTTGTGGAAGCCCTAAACGTGTGTAAACACTAAAGGGAGAATTGAAAGTTAGTTTCAAATTCACAATCGATTTGAAAGAGTTTGAATCGCCCACTGCCTCGCTAAAAGGAACCTAATGGATCGTACACCGTGTAAGGTAGAGATTGAAGATTCAACGGAAATGAGTAAGAATAATTAAATAGTTTAATTATTTATGGCAAGGATTAATTAATATGATTATTAATCAAACGAATAAGTTCGTTAAAGACCTCGGGATGGTTTTGGACCTTAAGGCCCAATGGGCTTCGAACGTCAAGTCCATTGACTTAAGTTGTATGACAACTTAATAAATAATGATTTAACAAAGGCCCAAAATACTCCAAAATATCCCTAAGGCCGGCCAACTAATGAAGGGTAGCAAACTTGGACTTATTTACAAGTTTGCCACTCAAATGAATTAAGGTATAAATTTGACTTTATAGCCAAAATTCATTAAGGGCTTGTTTTTGGGAAATTGGAGAGAAGAAAAGCTCTCCCTTCTCTCTAGAAATGGCCGGCCACCTTGGAGGGTTTTAGCTAGCACTCTAGCTCCTCCAAGGTCACTCATTTCCTCTTAATCAAAACCTTGGTGTAGAAACTTAGAGGTTCTCAATTTTGAGAACTTAGAGAACCTATCCTTTCTATATAAATCCATAGATTTAAGATGCAAGGAATGAAGGCCCTCTCTTTGGGTGATTAGCCTTTGCTTAAGCAAAGAGGAATCTACAAAGGTATAAATCTCAACTCACTTTGATTTGAGTTGTTTAAAGGTTCACCAAACTACTAGGCTTTGAACATTCATGGTTGATGTTTTGTTTTTAAGTATATGCAAGCATGATTCCGCCTTTAATTTGTTAATTGCATGCTAATGATATTGCTTAAATGAACATGTATTTCCAAAATAATCCTTCAAGGATCACAGTTAACTTTTCACTTACTGAAGCCAGTGACATTCACCATGCATGGACGATACCTAATCTCATCATCTGTGCCAATATTCTACAGCACAACAAAACCTTCATCTTCAACTTTGCCATTTACTTAGATCTCCAAACCAGTCCCTTGTTCAATTCTATTAACAAAAACTTGAGTCACATCAACTCCATTTGGTTCCACCATGCCTCCATTAGCAGTCATCTTCAGCGCGGACATAATTCCAGCCCTCATTTCATGCTTCATGTTCTCCACTTCCAAGTCCACCCGTATGTTGTGTGCCATCATTGAATCAGTATACTCTTTCCTCAATTGTGCAAGCACATTTGCTGACTCAATCCTTTGCCTTTCCTCTATCTTACTTGCCTCTATCTTAAGTCTCTCAGTTTCGATATTAGCAGCTTTTCTTTGCTCTTCATATGATGCTCTAATTGCTTCAACCTCTCTACAAATTCCCCTTTTCTCAGTTATAATACTTGGCATGTTAGACCACTTAACCCCTGTCCCAAACCCTCTTATACAGTTGTTTCTCTCATACCCCAATACATCAGCATACACAATATGGTGAACCTCATCAGTTATGATCCTATTCCTATCCTCGTATAATTTTAGCTTTTTATTGAAATCATCATGCAAGTAGTTGCAAGATTAATTACTAATGTATATGCACTCTATATACATTTGAAAGCCTTCTAAATAAAAGATATTCCAACCATGTTTCTCAATAATACTAGTATTATGAGTGATTTTTCTGTTCTTGAAACTATAGTGCATACCAATAAACTCATATGCATGAAAATCTCTTTCATTACTTCACTATATTCACTAATGCAAGCTGTTGTTGGCTTATGCTCTTGGTTTCACTAACATTAAATAGCAAATAATCTAAAACACCTAATTGTTCACAATCCACAAACCTTTTATAAATCTCGCCTACATATAAATAGTAGCAGCTGGTAATTAACAGCATACTTACAATTATTGCAGCTGACCGAGCATCCACTGGTTCCCCATTCTTCCGAGTATGTGTCAGCGTAAAGAATGTAATGCAATCCAGTTTGCTTCCATTTACTTGTTCCTGTTAACATCAAACGTCAAACAACTAATTTCCAGTTTGCTTCCATTTACTTGTTCCTGTTAACATCAAACGTCAAACAACTAATTTCCACATTATTTCATAACATTATTTTCAACTGGCACCTTCATTCCATTTGCACTAACACAAAACACCTGGAAGACCTTAAGTTACCATAACACAAAACACCTGGAAGAGCTTTACATGTTCGTGTCTGATCTGCACAAAAGTCTTGGTTCCAGTCGTGTGGTTTATTTGTAGTGCTTTCCTGTTCTTTCTAGATGATGTAGCACGCTTCTAGATATGTCAAGTTTATCATGCATTAGTAGGGCTATGTAAAAGGAAATTCATCTTAATTTCCAATACATACAATCCATACATTTATCATCTGTATTATGTCATAACTAAATTAAGCATATATGGTGTATAAAAAAAGAAAGAACATTTGTTCATTGTGTGTGGTACCTGAGCATCTACGGTATCCTATCGCTGTACTAACAATTTCCATTGACCTTGGTTGACACGGCCATCATGACAATGGAACTTCTCCGCTAATGGTGAGTGGAGGCATGTAGTATGCCTTCTTGAGGTTTGCCTTGTAATTCTTCCATCTATCATTCAACTTCATCTCACAAACCCGCCGAATTTTTTGCTCCAATTCTAGTGTTATAACATCTGTCCAATCAAGAGTCCCCTGCCCATGTAGGTATATATGATGTTGTTAATTATGCACCATAATTTAATATATGAAATATGAATCTGTACAGTTACTTAGTAATACCCCTCCAGTAGGCTTCAAATATTTTTCTAGTAAATCAAATTAAAATTAAAGGAGACAAAGTTAAAAGAAGCCATCTTGCACATCACCAATCTACATGGATGCTGCCTATTAGTGGTGCAAAATGTGTTGTGGACCCTATTCTAATTGTCTATGGAGCCTCTTACTAAGTAATTGGTGCGTCTTATTTCAAATATATCACAATGAACCGTAATTTATTCTAGTGCTCCTTTATGAGTGACCAACTACAAAATAATTAACATAACCAATGAAGAGTTAAACTTGTGTATGGATAACAGCAGTTAAGGTCAAAGTAGGTTTGGAATGAATTAATCATAATTAAAAACTTATGGTTTCAACTTGCTTGTTGAGTAAGTAAATAAAAGCCCATGTGATGGAATTTTGTGGGTTTTTTATTTATTTATTTAAGGATTAAAACTAAAAGACAATGAAATAACTAGCTATATATATATATAGGAAAACCAACCAACCATTAATGCCTCTTCTATTGATTTACCTTAATCATTTACCAAGCACGATCCATGTTTGAAGCCCTGTAGAAATTCCTCTTATCAACTATGTTAATTGGAAAATATGATGCTTCTTGAGATAGCATTCCTAAGAACCTAGAAAATCTAGCATCAGTATGAGAAGGCTATACTGGCTACCCTTGCTTGTTAAATTTCATTATCTCATTTGTACCATTAGGTGCCCATCATGGCCTATTTATTCCCCTATGAGAGCCTGTGCTCTGCCGGTCATACATTGACGTTCATCCACGACGCCTTTGACATTATTTGAAACCATGAAATGATGTATGTGGTCATGTTCCATCAGGTTGAATGTTGGTGATTGAGTTTTGATGCCTTCGTTAATCGACATTGATGCAACTGAGTTGTTGTTGCTGACCCATAGTACCTTCGTAATTACCTTTCATGTAAACACAAGACAAATGTGTTAAATTAACATTTGTAAACAAAAAGATTTCTATTTAACACCTCAATTAATTTTCTAGTAAGAAGAGAAACGTACTAGATACCTCCTGAAATGGCTTCAATGAAACCTCTGTGCCCTCAAGATATTTTCTTGTTTAAGTTGATAACTAGATGCAATTAAACAAGTAAAGTGAATAAAGTGATAACTATGAAGCCATACATGTTTCCTTTTTGAAATCCAATCTTCAAATTTTTGCAGATAGTTAAGGCGAGCGGGAAGTCCTCCCGCCTAGTAATCCCTAGTAAACCATTAATAATTGATATACCCTTATGGAGGTAAGCCCCTAGCCACACAAAATGGCCAGGTGTTGCTATTACCAAATAAAAAAAATTGGTAACCCATTAAATAATTTGGCAGTTGGTGAGGTGGCAGATTTGGAATTCATGGTTGATGGGATTGGCATATGCATTGTGCGGTCAAAGTTCAGTGCTTTTGTAAGGAGAATCCCGGGACTATTAATTGTGGACACCCAAATTAAATTTTTTTACACTAAGTGGGTGTGAACTTACAAGTGCCCTGCCCTTTATTCTAATGTCAAATATAAATATCAACCATGAAGAGTTTTTTGTACTTACAGCAGTTTCAAAAACTCTCAAATTCACACCTAAGCATCAATGTCCCCTTTATTCCTAAATGCTCGTAGACAGTTGTTTTGTAATACAACTGAACTCCTTGTTCCTATGGTTGATCATGAAGTAGTTAGTCCCATGATGCCTGCCCCAACCAATAACACTGCAACCCCGGTTCCCACCAAGGAAAACCTTGTCCCTGTACTCACTGTAAATCATGAAGATCTTGATCTTTGGCATTACCTAAAGGCTAACTTTCACGTCGAAGTCGAGTACGAGCAAAACCCTACACTAGAGTTAGGTGCCAATCAGCAATTTAAATCTCCTATAAAGACAACTGCTGCTTGGGGTGAATGGAACGACTTTTCACATGGCTCTAACATGCCCATTTACCCTCCTCAATCACCTAATCCCTTGGTCAGTATTTACTGTCATCATTATGATGAGGTAGCAAAAAATGTGATCTTGAAAGATAAGCATTTTCCATCTGATCTTCCAGGTTTCGATGTGAATGTGCTTCAGCCGTGGTCCAACGAAATCGGCTACGTGAAGCATGGTAGCAGTGGAAAGCAACCTTGCATCAGTGTGATACTGAGAAATTAATGACCAGTAGAAAACAACCTTCCATCAATGGTGACAGAGTGAAAATAATATTATTTTTTTTCCCGAGTGATTCATACCGCTTTGATCCTATTGAGATTTGCAATGTTGTACACTTTGATACCAATTCAGATTGTACCAGTACTGCAAAGACTTGTCATCCTCAAAAAAGTTACAAGGTTGTTAAAGACTGTGCTGGATGCGAATATGTGGGTGGTCAAGAACACTGTGATTGGATCAATCGTGCTACAGGTCAAGCAAATCAGGAAGCTATCCCCATTCAAATTCAGAGTGAAAAATCACCATCCGATAGTATTAGTATTCATGTATGTCTAGTGCACGCAAGATATCAACCTTTTAAAGAAAATCTCTAGTCTTATGATTTATGTAAACATTCCTTCTCAGTTTGTACCACCGTAGAACATATGGATGTTTATATTTTAAACCTAGGCAGTTGGTAACTATATAGACTACTCTGTTATTTTTTTTTCTTTTCTGTATCGATGGTTTATGTAATCAATATCATGTAAAACTACTATATGTATTTTGCAATTATAAAAATGTGTACCAATTTAATTTACATGTATTCAGCTACAGTTACGCTAATTAAATATCATGACAATATTACTGGTTAATTCACAATTCATTTCATACCTCGAAGAAAGAAGGGACAGAGAGAGGGAAGGGAGAACGACTAACCAACCCCCGCCAAAGCTAGTGTCAGCGCCACCAATCTGCACAAAATCACTATCTTTTATTAGTTGGTTATGCATATATAAATTGGAATACACAATTTAAGTCCTGAGTAATATTAGGAAAACCAAATTTTAAATTAAATGATGTGTCACTAATAAGAACTAAGCAAATTAATCAACACTTAAGTAATAATCCGATTAATTACCATATCATTTGGTTTACAAAATTAGGTCTACAAATTTAGTTTTCTTAGCCTTACCTTTTTCCGGTCTATATCTCTACAATCTAACGATAATTACCGTATCATTTGGTTTATAACCATACATAACTTTTTATTCACAAATCCAAACAAAATGGCACGATCGAAAAAGAAACTAGTCTTTCAAAACTCCTTTATGAAAATCATCAATAAGAATGCAAGTGGCCTTTTATTACAGTCATGGAAAGGTGTTGAGTCATTGCATGATGGTGTGGGTTCAAATCTCGCCGGTGTCTAATCTAACATCTAATCTAATAAAATTTATCGTTTGATAAAAGAAAAAAAAAATCATCAATAAGAAACTAGAAAGGGTATATACTGCAATATGAAGCATCCGAGTAATAACTAATAACATGCATGAAATATGTAAGGGAAAATGTACCGTACGTTAGCACGTTATGATCACAAACTCAAGCGTCAATACCCTCAGACAAAAACATCTCAGAAACCCAATTAGGACCGTCCTCAATCTAAACTTGAAAATCTAACTAGAAACAAAATAGTGAGAGAAAAAAAATAGTCATTTGCACACTTTTTTAATCAACTAAATAAAACGAGAATAAAAAAATTAAGTTGTTAGTAGGTTCCAAATAGAGAAAACTTAAAAAAGTTTGAAAATCCTTATTTTTGTTAAGAGCATCCAATCCAATTTTCCAATTAATCATATGCATTTCATGTTTCATTATTTTGCACCTACGATGTACGAACATGAACGCAAGTATACAATAGGACACGACACATGGATACGTCAAATTTCTAAAAATAAAGACATGATACGGCAATTTTTATGAAATACATATTTAAAATATATTTTTTAAATAAAAATATAAAATTAATTCCCCAAATTTAAATTTATATAATTCAAACTCTCAAAAAGAAGTTGTAAAAAATAAAAAAAATAAAAAAAGAAAGGATGCTCATGGTCGTGGTAGTGGACCAGTGGTGTAGATTGGATGGGCTATATAGTTTTGGGCTTTATTCCTATTTAAACTCTAAAAATAGTATTAAATAAATGTGGTGTGGGTTTTCTCTACAGACACAAACAAAACGGCATGTCGACCTCCCACCAAAATCTTAGTCATTTTCTTTGCGAAACCTCTTTCTACCAGATCGCAGCATCTCCGTACAACCCCTTCTTCTACTAAACCGCGTGATTTCCGTGCGCCGTCTCCTTCCACTAGCCCTAGCGTAAGCTTTGGGCAATGTGGGGCCTATTTAAATAAATAATAAATTTAGAATTCTAGCTTCTAGCTTTCACCACTAAAACCCTATAATCATTGGATGCTCATTGAGTCATTTATAAAGAGTGGGAAAAAAATGGAAGAGAACCATAAAATCAAGGGAGATTATATTCACACACCTCAAATTACTTCTCCCATACCCTTTTAATTTTTTTAATATTTTTCTATCAAGTGTTAGTGTTGTGTAAAAAAATATTAAAAAATTAAAAGGGTGTGGGAGAAGTAATTTGGGGTGTGTGAATATAATCTTTCAAAATCAAACCTACAAAGCTGTTAGAGATGTCAAGCTAGAAAATTAAAAAAAAAATCTACTAACGAAAGGCGTTTCTATCTTTTTAGTAGCAATTTCATGAATAGAAAACTAGATTTTAATCGTTATGTAAAATGAAGTTTAGACAAATGTCTTATACAAGATTAAAAATTGATTTTAGTCTCTAGACTCTATTTAATGTCACCATATGCATTCAATGTGTCTTTTTTTTTTTTTTTTATAATTTTTATAGTGTCCATGAATTAAATTTTATGAAAAATATTGTAATTTTTAATACTCGTTTGAAATCCCAATGAATTAGATTTTATTTGTGAACACTTTCCATCACCAATTTATGGTAAATATGTTATATAAGAAAATATTTTGGTAGAGACTTTTCGACACACTTATGTTTTTGCATATGTTCTTATGTGCCACTAATTCATTACAATATATTTAGGGATGTTCTATCCACACATCCCTTTTTACTTCTCACACACCCCTTGTTAGTTTTTGTCCGTTGATCTTTTTCATTTCATCTGATCCGACGGCTGAAAATTAAAAAGGTGTGTGAGAAGTAAAAAGGGGTGTGTGGATATCACACCCCTATATTTACGTGCATACATTTCGATACACTAGTTTAGTATAATATGATTAGGTACAGATATTTCGGTACTCTAGTTTAGTATAATATATTTACGTACGGACATTTTAGTACACAAGTTTAATATAATATGTTTAGGTACAAACTTTTTGGTGCACTTATGTTTTTGCATATATTTTCTTATGTGCCACTAATTTATTACTCTATATTTAGGTATAGATATTTCAGTAAATTAGTTTAGTAAAATATATTATGTTATGGAAGTTTAAGTACACTAATTAGAGGAAGTTAAATAAAATTAATGAAATAAAATGTGTCTAATAATAAATTTAAAATTTAACATGGAGACATTCAATAAGATATCTATTAAATATTAAAACAAAATATAATATAAATTTGAATTAAGTATGCATTAAAGAATTAAAATCAATATGCAATCTAAATTTTTATAAATTTTAATATTCTTCAAGTTCTAAAACCCTATTCACGAATCTTATTTTCTCATATTGTTTTCAAATTGTTGTAAAAATTGTGGGAATGTATGCCCACATGCTTTATCTAATGGTGAGGATGACTTGAGAATAGTTGTGTTGTTGATATGTGAGGTTTTTCAAAAGACAATCATTTCATTTTTTGTAAACCTTAATGGATGTGGCTCTATATAAAGAGCACTTTGTATGTGATCACTGTAAACACGAAAATTTCCTGAAGGAACAAGAACACGTGTACAAAATAATATTTGTTATTTGATGAATTTTGGGGTTACAATCTCTATTTGTTCCTCTGATTCTATCTTCGTAAGATATGGATTTTGTTGATGGGCTGTTGATCGAAAGGGCCGTTGGGCTTGATCCTTGGATAAACAATGATGTGGATTTGTTTGTGTTGATCCGAAAGGGCTGTTTGGCGCTTTGATTCTTGGGATGAACAGTGATGATCTTCAGATGTTTGATGATGAATGTAGAACGATGAACGATGAACGATGGATGAGCTTCAAGGGGCTTTGAGCTTGATTCTTGAAGGATGAATGTATTGATTCCAAGGGCCGTCGGGGCTTGATCTTGGAGGGTGGATGAATGTTGTTTCAAGGGCCGTCGGGGCTTGATCTTGAAGAAGATGGATGAACGATGAACGATGAACGATGGATGAACTTCAAGGGGCTTTTGGGCTTGGTTCTTGAAGAAACGGATGAACGGATGAATGATGAATGGTGGATGGATCTTCAAGGGCTTCTGGACTTGGTCTTGAAGAACAATTGTGCTAATCCAAGGGGCCGTTGGGGCTTGATCTTAGGATGGATGAGCGTTTCTTCAAGGGCCGTTGGGGCTTGATCTCGAAGAACGATGAACGATGAACGAAGAACGAAGAACGAAGAACGAACTTCAGAGAATTCTCTTCCAATTTGGGAGTAGAGAAATGTATTTGTGAATTGGTGATGAATTGGTGTGAAATTGGCTTCTATTTATAGAATTTTCCAAGGCCTAATTTTGAATATAATATCCCAGATGAAATAAGCCGTCTCTGCCAGATGTTGACACGTGTCCTGTTTGACAGCTTTTCGGACTCTTTTCGAATTTTCGTCGAATCATTCAATATGTGTACAATTTATGTAATACACGAGCGTTAAAATTTTGACCATCGGTCAACATTTTATTTATCAAATTTTCACTGTCTACAATCACAATACACAGAAGAAAAAAAAAGAAGAAGTGAAAGCAATAACATCAGTATCTGATGAAAATTGACCGCACGATATACGATGAACGAATGTGATTAGAAGATCTCTGAAATCCTCACAAAGAGGATTCGGCGAGGATCCTCTCTCATTTAGACATATTTTTTGGTTTTGGATGTGCCCTCTCACCATGAGATACAACTGAACATTGCACCAGTATTTCTAATGGGTATGCCTGATACAAATGACCAATTACGAATGATCACATCTGTTCGTAAAGGAATGCATTTGTTCAAAATGCATGATGTCTTTTCGTTAAATAGTAAAAGGTGCAGTATTTAATTTCAAAGAGTGTGATTGTTGGGTCAATAACTCAACTTCACATCCTCTGTCAAACAGAAGATGAGAAGTTGGGTTATTATATGTACTTTTATATATATATATATATATATATATATATATATATATATATATATATATATATATATATATATATATATATATACACTTTAAATATTCAACAAGGTGTGTATGTGAATATGTCATCGGCTCAAGGCACTTCATCGTTTGTTTCCAGAATATTAAAACTAAGTGATTGGAAGGGGTCAGTTTTGGCTTGTGTATGAAGTGTATTATTTGCATTTTCGTCAACTTTATTCATTACACTACTCTAAACGTTGTATACGTTCATATCAGAGTTTATCTGTTAAAAATGTTGGAATATGATCATGATGATGTTAGCTTTATTATTGTTGGAGAACAATTCAGAAATAAATAATATAACAGAAATAACATAACTTGAAATTCTATTCTTTTATTAACCAAATTTACTTACTGTGCAGAAAGAAATTACACAATAAATACAGAAACAATACACTAATATTAATGGTACTAACTTGATTACATAAGGTAGAGGCTAGCGCAAAAGCTATGTCCTTCAAACAATATTTCTGTCTCACTCTCGTGCTTGTGGTTCTACAACGTCTGCTCGACCAGGAATCAACTATCTAATTCTACAACCCGCACTGGATTATAGAATTCTAGCGAATTGTGTTTGTGTGTTTACTCTTATGGAATTTCGTATGGAAGAAGAGATGAAGAAAAGATGATTCAATTATGAAACTGAGACTTTAGTTATATAGGCTCTTCATACCTCTTCAGAAACCTTTTGGATGAATCTGAAGCCACACAACCTCTTCAAACACCTTCTAGATGTCTCTGAAGCTACACAACTCTTTTCAAAGAGTTGTATCTATTAATCAAAACATTTTTAATTAATTTTAATTAAAAACTTAATTCAAAATTAAAACTAATTGATCAGATTAATTTTAATTCTTTAGGCGCCAAGTGCCCCAAGGCCCTTGGTCTTGATTAATTACTATTAATTTATATTAATACTATGGTATAATCTTCAAGCCTAATCTACACAATTTGTGACCCAAATCTCAATCCTCATTCCAAATAGCCTAAGTCCTAACTACTATTGTAAAAGACAAAACCTATATAAAGGTTCTTGGGTATCTTGGTTTCACTAATGTGGGGCAAGAGTCTAAAAAACTCCAACAACTATATGTGTATTTGATGTATAAAGGTACACCATAAGATTGGTGTACTGATATACACTTTACCAAAGCGTGTGATAAGATGTATGACTTAAAATAAGGGTTATACCTTTTGCAAGTGATGTGTCTTATCATGAAAGGATAAGACCATTTATTAGAGAAGTCTCAGAACTCTCTAAAAAGGGTACAATGAAGTCTATAAAAGGAGGATTCATTCCTCCAGACATATCAATCCAACGTGAAATATATTTTCTCTTCTTTTCCTTTGGTATGCTATTTCTCTCTTGGCACTACTGCATAGTAATCAATAGTCTAACTGTGGATGCAAATTTCTTCCTCCTTGATCTTGGACAGAATTGCACCTACAAAACAATTAACACCTTAGGTCAAGGCCAAGAGTCTCACGCGCCCACGATGAAGAGGGGGCTTTGGCCGAAGAACCTCCGATGCCAAAGTTAGAATTTAGAGAGAAAGTATTCGAGAATTTTGGAGAATTTTAGCCAAAGAGTGAAAGTGTCTTTTGGAGAAAATATGAGGCTTTTTATAGGAGAATGGCCGGCCTCTTTGGGTGAGAGAGGACCGGCCACCTAGCTCCTTTTGCGGGCCAGGTTCTTGATTTTGGTTGAATTTAGGAGTTATGGGAATAATTGACTAATTAATTTAGCAAATAGAATTATTGCCAAATTAACTAGCTAATTAACATTGCAAAATAGGTAAATATAATGAGATCAACAAGGGTGCCCGGCCCTTTGGGATTTTTGGGCATATTTTGTGGTTAATTGGGTGACTTAATTGACAATTAATGGATTGATTAGGTAATTAATCCATTAATTAGTCAATTAACATATTTTTGGAATGAATATTTTGAAGGTTATGTGATGATAGCTAAAATGAGGATGGATGAGATAATTTAGAATTGGTTACCTTTCTTGGGCACTCTTAGCTTGATTAAAGAAGGATTGTCCACTGCTCGTGCGTAGGAAATCGAATGTGCCTCGAGGGTAAATTTGTCATCCTCACTCAAAAATCCACATGTCGCCTCTTGATTATTTTTGGCTCTACACTAACGACATTTGAAATTGATCCTATGATTTCCTACTGTGGGATCAGAGCAAGGCTCATTGATATTATACAAGGGAGAAACTATAAAGGGAAAAGAATTTAGAATTGCCCAAATGACGAAAAACTGTTCTTAGTTCGTCTTGTGCGTTATATTGGAATTGAACAGTTCAAGTTTTAATTTAAAGGCTAAATTTTTTTTTGTGGTCCCTGTGGTGACACCCCACTTTCAATGTGACCCTCGTGGTGAAAAAGCTATTAATTAAACCCCCGTGGCGAGCCCTATTAGCAATTGAGGTCCAAATCCAAACTTCCGTTAGTCTTCCATTAAATAAAATCATGTGATTATCACATGTGGATTGATCAAAATTAAGTTTATTTATTTTGGAAAATAAAAAAACAAAAACATGATTGGATTAAAATAAAATTACAAATAAAAGAAACTTGTAAAGATAAAAAAAGACCCAACAGTTCTCGTATCTCATCCCAAGCTGCTAACCACCTCCATAGCCACTAGTGGACCTCCTCCATCGTCACTAACCATCACCCCAATTTGATAGCACATGTATCTCAACCTATATAATGTAGAAAAATCACATATGTACAAGAATAACTTAAAGAATTAAAGACAATGGGTGAAATGCAGTATATATGCATTCAGACGGGTGAAAGACATTGTAGAATTAAAGACAATGGGTGAAAGAAATTGCAGAAAATTCAATCTTCAGGTCTGCCCTCCGCATATGAACTTCAAGAGCGTAAGAAAGTTAAAGAATTAAAATTCAAAGAGATTAAGGAAAAAATTGAAAGGTGTACTGGCCGACTAGGGCCTTTATAAAACCACATTACCAATTAAAGACAAAACTGAAAGGCATTTATGCATTCAAGCTGGTACAAATTGATACAAGAATGAAAATTCAAGACTAAGACTCTAACTCATGATCAAAGACGTGTTGGCATTGAAGAAAAAAACAATAGTATATTAGAAGTATTTTTCCAAACAGAATTAAATCATACCTAAGAAATTAGGCGCGACTTCACCTTCACGTCTTCTCCTAGCCATAGACGTGGTTTTACAGGTTTAGTTTCAATCTCCGCGTTCAAGCTTTTTTTCTTTTTTTTTCTTCTGTAAAATCTAATTTCAGTTAAACTCTAAATTATACTAGGTGTCCATTGAATAAGATGTAATTTGGTTTGAAAAAACGAATTTGATCTTTCATGTGATAGTCATGTGAGTTTATTTAACGGAAAATTAACAGAAATTTGGATTTGGACCTCAATTGCTAACAATACCCACTACGAGAGTTTAATTAAAAGTTTTTTTTTATCACGAGAGTCACATTGAAAGTGATATGTCACCACAGAGATCACGAAAAAAAATTGGCCTAATTTAAATTTCTGAATTGCAGTCAGAGTTGATTTCTGATCTTCATGCGCCCAGAAAATTTTGCATAATGATTTAGACTTTCTATAGTCGTTGCGATATTGTGAGATCAAAGTTCAAGTCGTTGCACTGTTTGATGCAATTTGACTTGGCATTTGTGATTGCAATCAGAGATTGCATCTATAAAGAATATGAAATCCTGAAATAATAGGCATATGTTTTGGAAGAATACGATGTGATATCTGCATACAATCGATTGAGAAAAGACAAAAAGCAGCGATTCCAATGGGCCACTGCAAATTGCGGCTTTAGATTATTCAAGCAGAAAAGCATGGATCAGTTGGTAGGCGCGCTTTAAAATTACAAGGGGGCGTTTGTTTGCCCTCACTCAAGCGTACTAGATTGGATTGGACTACGGGTTAGTCCAGTCTCATATTTGTTCCCAACAAGAACTAAGTTTAATGAGACTAAGTTTCACTAGCTTAGACTAAATTAGGGACTAGCTAGTCTTAGTGAGACCCCTCAAAAACCATAAGACTAGCTAAGACTTTCCTCTCACTCCCCCTCTCTCCTCCTCGGCTTGCTTCTCGACCACTCACCCTCGAAACCCATTGGGGAAGAGTTTGTTAGTGGTGCAAACCTCATCTAATCCGACGAGGTTTAGTTGGAAAACTCATCGGGAAACCTGCAACTCATCCAAAAAAATGGAGACGTGAGGGTTCCATTCTACTAGCGCAGAGCTAGAGAGAAAGAAAGGGAGGAAAGAGAGAGAGGCTGGAATCGAGAGGTTTAATTTGGGGAGGAAAAGATTGGAACGGAAAAGGGAGAAAAAAGATGGAGAAAAAGAGGGAGAGAATGGGCGGTAAGGGAGGATTAGAGGGATAAAAAAATAGGATAAAAATAAATTATTAATAATTATGGATTAAATAATATATTATTAGAGTTTGTTAATTATTCTTCTTGTTAGTCCGACATTGTACCAAACGTTTCACTAAGCTAGTCCAGGTTAGTCTAGTCTAAGCCAGTACAGCTTAGTTCCTGAAGCTAGTCCAGTCCGAGACAGTCCAGTGCAACAAACGCACCCCAAGAGTTTTGTGGGATAACCAGTTTTCTTCGGACGATGCAAAAGGTAGTGAGGCACCACTCCACAACACTTGAAATTCAGTCTCTTGGTTTCACAAGGAAGACGACTAAATTAAGGGAGGTGTATTCAATCAGGATTTTGAGATATTGTAATTCTTTTAATGAATTTAGGGTATTCAATCAGAAATTTATGTGATTTTCTGAAATTCAATGTGTTCAATCAGGATTTTAACATAGTTTATGAAAATCCTTAGAAATATGGGTGTATTCAATTAGGATTTTAGAGAAGTTCATAACATTCCAGGTGTATTCAATTATATATTAATTTTAAAGAATTTGATAAAGTTGAGGAATTAGATGGAAGTAGAAAGATTTCTTAGTGTATTTTAAGCATCCATAAATCTCACCTCTCCCCAAGAGATTTCAAAGGAATTGAATCAAAATTTTACATGAAATCTGTACAAATCAATTAAACTCCATAAAAAGTGTATTCAATTGAGAATTTTTTATGGAGTTTAATTGATTTGTAGAGATTTCATGTAAAATTTTGATTCAATTCCTTTGAAATTTCTTGGGAAGATGTGAGATTTGTGGATACTTAAAATACACTACGAAATCTCTCTACTTCCCTCTAATTCCTCAACTTTCTCAAATTCTTTAAAATCAATATCTAATTGAATACATCTGGAATGTTATGAACTTATTTAAAATCCTAATTGAATACACCCGGATTTCTAAGGATTTTAATAAACTATCTTAAAATTCTAATTGAATACACCCTGAATTTCAAAGAATCATTTAAAATTCTGATTGAATACCCCTAGATTCATTAAAAGAATTAAAATTTCTCAAAATCTCAATTAAATACACCACCTAAGTTCGTGTTCAAGTCCATGCGATAATAATAAACTTCATTTGTTACAATTAATTGGATTGTGGTTGGTTAGTATTAGTTTTATGGCTAGTAAGTTTGAGTCAATCAATATTTAGAGACCCAATAATATTAATCATCGTAACAAGACAACAACATACCTTCTAATTCGTGATATTACTTTGTATAATATAATTTAAAGTGAGATACTAGTTGAAGGATCTTTGTTATACAAAGTGGAAGAGTAAAAAGAAAATGGTTCGTGCCACAATTTCTCAATTATATGGAAGATGATTTGATTCCTATATATGCATGAGGTGTTTGAGACTGGAAAAGAGATTATGGATATTCTTTGCTATAAGTCTTAACGATATATATAGAAGATGAGATCATCTACTACCCAGTTAAAGTTTCACGATGTAACAAACCGCAAAGAATAAATAACGAAACTGTAAAATTTCACACAGAGCAAGAGCAAGAGCAAGAAATACAGTCGTTTTCCGTTGCAGTGAAGTTGGACAGTTTAAAGTTAATTGTCCAAAGCGATGGAAGAATAATGACAAGCCTAAGGAACTGATTATGCGAATCACTTCAAGAATAGTCTAATTGATGTATATTTAATCTAACCTAAATAATAGATTAATTTAAACCAAATTAAACTTGCAAGCGCACGAATCAATTGTAGTAATATATGCAAATACGAGGTCGATCCCACAATGATTGCTTTAACACCAATTTAACCAATTAATCACTCTAGACTTAATTAAACAAGCAAAAGATAAATTGAGTTGAATAATTGAGTAATTGATTAAGACTAAGATTAACAAGAAAAAGAAAAGAAAATTAATTAAAATCAATACACGACATAAGAAGAAATTGAGAAACAATAGAAGTCTAAGGTTATGAATCCACCAACAACAATCCTATTTACCTTTCCTAGAGCCAACTACTATCCAATTACAATGCCAATGTTAAAGGTTGTTCTTTCTAAGGTATGAATTAATCCGTGATTGGGCATCAACTCTTATATTTCTACATGATAATCATATCCTATTGGTTAGGCATACAATTAAACACATAAAAACCCATTAAGCGTAGAAAAATCATGTCAACCAAGTAGGACTAGCTTGATATTGGTCATCCTCACTAGTTTGTCTACTCTTTTTAATCTTAGTTCCAATAAACCTAATTGATTGGTCATCCTCATAAATTTATCTAAATGTCTAGATGCAAAATTCCTAAAGGTGATCAGTCATTAGAAACTCGAACATAAAATAAAATACCCACAAAGATTAAGAATATAACATGGCATATAATCAGATAATAATTAACAAAGTACTTCGCAAATATTCATGTCATGGCTTCATCATAAACCTTTGAAAATAACTTAGTTACGCATAGAAATAAAAATAAAAGAAAGATAGAACACGGAATCCATGGCAAAGCACGTCCCTAAGCTATTCTTCACAAATTGCGAAGATGGTGAGTGGTAGTATGGTGTGAGGGGTGCGGGAGATTATGGTATTCTTAGAGAATCATAAAATAAAACAAACTCCTAAACAATTAATGACACTAACTAGGAAAGAATCCTTCTTGGCTTGGGAAACACGTCATCGGTCTTGCACGCCCATTTTGGGGTTGATTTATCTTCTAGAAACATTTGTAAAAATATGAGAAACGTAACTTTGTCTCTTATCTTTCCAGGCATATATTGCACGCCACTAGAAAAAATCGGAAAAGCCTTCAAATATTCATTGTCCCATAGCTGCGCAATTTTGATGGGAAAACAACTTCTACGGGATTGATTTGTAAAACAGGAATGAATGGCTCCATGGAAAATTATAAAATTCGGACACAACAATTAGCTTCCTTCTCTAATTGGCCTTGCATCAAAACTCCTCCAGAAAATCGAGTTATCACTAAAAACGTCTTGCATGCGTAGATTGGCTGAAACGGAGAAAAGGAAAGTAATAAGGCTCTTTTATAATCAATTCCTTAACAAAACTTAGGAATAATTAATATGAAAATATGGCAAATAATGCACCTATCACTAATCACTATAGGCTAAGATTATTGATTTCGTTGCTAAGGTGTATGATTATATACACAGTTCCTATGAATAAAAGTCTTGTTATGTGTATAAGTTTTTTCGTTTAATAGTTTAATCACTATGATATATGAAAATCATGTATCAAAGAAAACTAACGGAAGCACAAAGTTCCACTAGAGACCAAGAAATGGTTAAAAACTAATATATTGTCAATGATCAAGTGGGAGAGATATATTCAATGATCATGACAATTATATGGTTAGTGATGTTCTACTAGGTAGAAATAATTAGAACAGTGGGGGAGAAAGAAAAAGAAAATCGTTTACAAGATTTGAAGTGGGAGACACAAACAGCTTTGTTTCGGTTTATGGTTTTAGTCAAAGAATATGATTATGTTTTTAATCAAGCATGTTGACAACAAGTCTCAAGGTTTGGAATTTATTGAATTAAGATAATTATGTGTTTTTCTATTGTAGGGCATTCTTGATTAATTAAGGAACAAAGTTGTGATATAAAATGAGCTTGTAAGCACTGTAGGCTAAATGTATATTGATATTTGTCAATTGTATACCTAGGAATTATGTCAATGTGTTTTATGCTAATAAGTCCACCATCTTTTAGGAATTGTTGGTTCCTAAGGAGAACACATTGATGTAATGTATCACTATCTGAAATTATAGTGGAGAGGGATGAAGTGAAGTCGACCATACACCCTCGGCTAAGATGGGCGGCCGATCTTATGACCGAAGGATTGCTCTAAAAGGTTATTCAGAGGAGTATGTGACTACAAGTTGGAATCATCTAGATGTTGTAGTCGGAGCATGCGGTATGGGCATCATTGGAGGGATTTCGAGGATGCCTGAAATGAACAATTTGATGTGACTCAATCTAATTGATTGATCGGATAAAAGATATAGGGGCACTAGCTAGGTAACAAAGTTGTAACAAATCTTCTTGTATGTAAAATTCGTTTATAGGTATCAAGTTTGAATTTGTATAACATCTTGGTGCATAGTGTGTAAATTCGTTGATAAGGTGTATCGATGAAAGCCTCTGGATTGGCTTAGGAGGAAGTACTTGATCGAAATTTCAACACAGGTCAAGTTGGACTTGGCTGAAGTCGCCATTAATACTAGGTACGGATGGTATTTTCCTAGTAAATAGTAATGGTGTCATTTTACTTGAA
The DNA here is from genome assembly GCA_963580275.1 of Crataegus laevigata. Taxonomy (NCBI): domain Eukaryota; kingdom Viridiplantae; phylum Streptophyta; class Magnoliopsida; order Rosales; family Rosaceae; genus Crataegus; species Crataegus laevigata. Next base: position 8,834,069 of record OY756941.1, read on the forward strand.
GGATAGTAAAATGGAGTTGCTGGTAAAAGTGCGGTCAGTAAAAGTGGTCAAAGCATGCGCACGTATAAGCCAAACCACCGATTGATGACAGTTTACAAATGTTTGTAAACTACAGTTGGAAAGTCAAGAGTGATCAGGATTTGATACTCGGTAATGATATCCAATTTGTGTAGTCAATGAGACCTTACATCATCAAGATCAAGTGGGAGATGTTGGAATATGGTCATGATGATGTTGGCTTTATTATGTGTGTATTTGATGTATAAAGGTACACCATAAGATTGGTGGACTGATATACACTTTACCAAAGGGTATGGTAAGATGTATGACTTATCATAAGGGTTATACATATCTATAAGTGATGTGTCTTATCATGAAAGGATAAGGCCATTTAGAGAAGTTTCACAACTCTCTGAAAATGGTACAATGACGTCTATAAAAGGAGGATTCATTCCTCCAGACATATCAATCCAACGTGAAATATATTCTCTTCTTTCCTTTGGTGTGCTATTTCTCCCTTTGCATTACCGCGTAGTAATCAATTGTCTAACGATATTAGAAATTGATCCTGCGATTTTGTTCAAAAAATGAATACAATTTTATTTGAATTAGAATACTAACATATCGTTTGATGAACAAAATTTTGCGATGAACAAAATTTTGTTTGGTTTAATTAGCATTACTTTCGTCGCAAGCAAAGCAAATAAGATTGGTGAATTAGTGACTCATCATGCTAGCTAGCGTTGAACGAATTGATTAGATTCGTTTTTTGTGTATGTCCCACAGGTGTGGTGATCATGAGTCTGATGACGTAGAACCTTTACCAAAGGTTTTGGATACTTATTATTGTTAAATGTCCCACATTGATGGGTTCAAAGAAACCCAACGAGTTTGAATAGAATTATCCTACTCTAACTAATACCGAGGCCTTTTATGGTAAAATCTCACAACTGAAAAATTGGGCAGTGGTAAAGTTAAGGACAGTATTGGTATTGTTAGAGTGGGGCGGGCCTGGCAATCTAAAAATCCAACATGGTATTAGAGCCACAGTGAAGGCCCGTGCAAGCCAATGAGCTTGTGTGTAAGCCAACGAGCTTGTCACCCATAAGGAAACAAGTCTGAACTCTCTTCACCCATAAGGAAACAAGTCTAAACTCTTAATTACCGATGTGGATCTCCACGTATGAACCACTAAATGAGGAACCCCACACCTGACGAATTCACGTGTGAACCACTAAATGAGGAACTCCACACCTGAAGGATTGAACATGTGGTAAAATTGGGAACAGTATCGGACCCCACACCTAATAGACTTGGTAGGTAGTAAAGTTGGGAACAGTGTCGGTGTCGTTAGAGTGGGACAGATCTGACGATCTAAAAATCTAACATCAGCCCTGATCCATCGTCATTCAATTAGTCAAAACAAGTGTGGTTTTTATAGCTCGTGCCAACTTCCACAACCTATATGATCCCAGCCCAAGAATGCCTGAACGACGTTTTGTTTTGGAAAATTATCGGACAAGAAGTCCTTAAAAATTAAAGTAATTATAAAACATGTGGCAATGACAATTAATGGACAAGGACCATAAAATAAAAAGCATAACAGGAAGAAGCCTGCAAGATTGTTGCTTTAAACAAGTGTTTATTTAGCACCGTTTGACACAAGATTGTTGCTTCATACAGTTCTAGCGTTGCATAGTTCATCAACTGAATCCCCTCTTTCAAAAACTACAACCCCCATACCTGAGCCTGCAACAAAGACACGCGCTTAGTCGCGTTTCATATTCTCGTATCAAGCTCTTAATATTATGCCTTCAGTCGTAAACAAATCAAGTGGAAGGGGTGCAAAACAATACATATGCACATGGAGATAGCACCAAAGCGGTGATCCCTGCCACAACGCTTCATTTCATTCAAGAGAGTTGCTACACAACGAGCACCTAACACAAGAACAGATACAGTATTCACGTTATATCACACAGACCCTCACTTTCTCGTTGTTCAGTAAAACCAGGAAATAAACCAAATAATAGCTCGTTAGACACATGTGCACGCATGTTTATGTCATCACACATCAGCTTCACTTCATATATATACCTATAGCGCCTAAAGGATGGCCTAGAGCAATAGCGCCTCCATTAACATTTTTTCAAGATCAAGCTCTAATTTCTTGCGACAACAAACATATTGAGATGAAAATGCCTACAGAAAACCAATTACACTGCTCAGCCGAACATTCTTCCAAACTAAACTACATTTATCGTGAATGTTACAGTTTTCATTAGCAATGGACTACCTCATTTATCTCAAACACATCAATATCATCAAGCTCAAGACCAGCAAATTTCACTGCTATTGAAATTGCAGGAGCTGGACCTACTCCCATGACAGCGGGATCCACACCAACGGTAGCAAAACTCCTGCACAGAGATCATAAAGTTATATCGAGAGTACAAAGTGTTGACTTTTTGTGTATATTCCTGTAATCTTGGGATTCTTAGTTTAATATGATTTTATGTAAATTATTTATTTCCTTATTGATAGAATTGTAACATCTTATAAATCCCTCCTTGAGAGATGAATAGAACACACAATTATTCCAAAAGAGCATTCGCTTCTTGGTATCAGAGCTTAGGTTAGAAAAAAGGAAAAAAGTTGCGCGTTGTGTGCAGAACCAAGAACCACTAGTTGCGCAGCCAGTTGTGCAGCACACTGTCACACCAGCAAGTGACGCCGTCGTTGCTGATCTAAGTTCACCAAGCTGACCCCCGCATCCATCCAGACCAGTGAGCGACGCCGTCGTTGTTGACCCGAGTTCACTGAGCTGATCCCTGAAGTCACTCACTACTATCCGTTGCTGCATCGCATACCCACGAACCGAGATCCTAATCTAGAAACCTTGCCGTTGCAAATCCCGGTTAATAACCACGACCTCTGTCTGGAATTTTGTATGCACCAGAAACCGACCTGTGTTCTGCAAAACTGATTTGGCCTTATCTGCATTTATTTTTTGCTTTGGCATGTGTTGAAGGAAGTCCCCAGGTGTAAGGAAAGGTGATTTGGTCTTATCTGCATTTATTTTTTGCTTTACCATGTGTTGAAGAAAGTCCCCAGGTGTAAGGAAAGGAAAAAAGAAAAAAAAAGAAAAAAAAGGAATAAAAAGTAGTTTGTCCTTTTTTTGGGTAACTGTTTGTTTTTTTTTTCTAGGCGTCTCATATTGTTAACCTAGTTGGTTTGGAATCTTGGCCTTATCAATCACCTCAGACGTTGCACTCAACTCATGCAGATCAATGACACATTGGACTTGTCATCCCTGTTGTAATGAGTTGTGTGCATTGATTGCCAAAGCTAAGGTAGCTTCTGAACATACAAACAACGATGGTAAAGCTTTAAAGGTTTCTGCATCTGTTATGAATAATACATGGATAATTGATTCCGGTGCTACTGAATATATGACTTGTGATTCTAGACAAGTACAAATCCTAAAACCATCCACCAAAACTGTTGTAAGTGTTGCCAATGGAAACCATGCCCCCATTATTGGGTAAGGCGCTATCTCCCTTACAGATACCCTTAATCTTGATATCATCCTTGTTGTTCCTTCTCTTGATTATAATTTATTATATGTTGCTAAAATAACCATCGCCTTACATTGTCTTGGTATTTTTTGGCCTTCTTTTTGTGCTTTTAAGGATATTCGGACTCATAACACGATTGGTTATAGTATCAGAAAATAGAGGTTTTACTACTTGGAGCTGACATCAAACAGTACCCAGATGTTTACTTAAGCTCTTACTGTGGAAGGATCTCAGGGGGAGCGGAATAAAGATTTGGAGGTTTGGTTGTGGCATCGTCAACTTGGACATGCTTCTTTCAGTTATTTACAGAGGTTGTTTCCTAGCCTATTTGTTAAGAATGATGTTTCTAGCTTTAAATGTGGTGTTTGTGAACTAGCTAAAAGTCATTGTACTTCATTTCTGTCCAGTTTGACAAAAAGTTATGTTCCATTTATGATAATCCATTCTGATGTTTGGGGACCATCTAAAATTGCTACATTTGGTGGTGCTTATTGGTTCGTTACTTTTGTTGCTGATTGCATAAGTATGACTTGGGTTTGTTTGATGAAGTCAAAAAGTGAAGTTACTTCCTTGTTCTAGCAATTTCACAAAATGGTGCTTGTATGTCCGGTCATGATCCAAGTGAAATAATTACAGATCAAGACAAACTATGAAAAAAGCGATTGGAGTTGTTTTTCCTAATACTAGACATTGGTTGTGCTTGTGGCATATAATGAAAAAGGTTCCTGATAAGCTCAAAAGTTATAAGGAATATGAGTCCATTAGCCCTTCGATAACATTGTTTATGACTTAATGACTTCTGAAGATTTTGAAGAACGTTGGGCTGAGATGATTGAAAAATATAAATTTAAAAAGTAAACGCGTAAATGGTTAAGAAGCCTATATGTAGAGAGACATCATTGGGTGCCTGTGTATGTGAAAAATAAATTTTGGGCTGGAATGTCAACAACACAAAGGAGTGAGAGTATGAATGTATTTTTTTAAGGCCTCATGAACTCCAAGACTACTTTAAAACAATTTGTGGACCAATATGAGAATACATTAAGGAGTAAGGTGCTAAAAGAGGCCTATGCAGATTCTTATTCTTTCTCTTCAAATATTCGTTGTGCAACTTATTATGACATGGAAAAGCAAGTTCAAGCTATTTACACGATTTCAAAATTCAAGAAGTTCCAAAAGGAATTGACAAGTATAATGATTTGTGACAGAGTTTTAGTTGAAACTGATAATACAATTTTGGAGTACCAGATAGTTGATCCTATTCTCATCAAGGAGAACAAAAGAAGGCTGTCATTTTCAAGGTCCAATTTAATGAGCACAACATTGAAGTTAATTGCAATTGCTGCAAGTTTGAGCTTATAGGCATATTATGTAGACATGGGCTTTATGTTTTAGTTCATCATGACATTGACTTTATTCTAGATAAGTATATCATTCGGAGATGAAGGATGTGAAATAATGTCTCACAAGGGTTATGATAAGTTACAATAATTGGGTTGCTACACCTGAGGCACAAAAATCTGATAAGATGCAGAAAACCTTTGATGACATTAAGGAATTAGCCAATGATTCCGATGATAAGTCTATGCTTGTCGTGAGATGGATGCATAAACTAAAGGAGCAAATATGTAAACGTGACGGAGTGGCTAGTAGCACTCAACCAACACCACAGTCACCTGTTGCTATGAACTCTGATCCTTTCCCTAACCCAAGTCAGCATATACTTATGCCATTGTTGGCTAGAGGTAAAGGTTGGCCACCATCTAAAAGGAACCAATCCAAGACTGAGCAAGTAATCAAAATAAGACAAAAACGACAGAAAAAATTACATCTCATAAGGACAATACAGATGAGGAAGGAACACAGGTAACAAACATATTTGTTTTATATAACTAATAAGTTGATAAAGCATAACATGTTTCACTTGCAACTTTTGTAGAAATCCATATAAAGTGATGCAATATGCCATATTGATAGTCCACCTCCTTGAAGAAGTGATAACATAGTTGCAACACAAGAAAGTAATGTCGTTGTGTAGGTATGCGATAAATATATTGATCTTCTTGTTATCTTTTTTCTTAGTTAATAATCATTGTCATTGTAGTTACAATTACAACCATACTTACTCTTTGTAATTATAATTACTTTTATTATTCAAAATTTAGCATTCTCATCTTGCACAAGGTGTTCAAATTTGCATGCCTGCCAACCAATATTCTATTTTTCCCCATACTAATGTAAGTTGTGCATTTTGTCCTATTAATAGTGATTTTTAATTGCTTTTTTGTTAGCTATTGAACAAATATTACATATTGTAGGAAAACATTGACTTTATTATTGCATTTTAGTCAAGGTGGTCATCCAAACTCGTTGTACAAAGAGTCTGAAATTGGAAATATAACTTATCCTACTATGCATGGAAATTATGTCTAGGCAAATATTGAGAGGTTGCATATAATTATTTTGTTGTTATTAATTAAATATTTATTTACATCACATAGTATAATGCTGTATCTATAGTTCTTATGGTTTTTTTTCTCTTTATTTAGGGTCAACAATTTCAATAATGGAATGGAGGTTATAGTATGTATGATATGCATGACTTTACTTCAAGAGGACGCGATGAGCAGGAGCTCAACTAAGCAATGGAAACAAAAAAGAAAGAGATCTCTTTTTGTAGTTCGAGTTTTTGTGGATTTGGATCCTATTTCTTCTAAACATAGATTTCAATGCATTTCAAATATTTTGTAACAGTAGCCAGTATGAAAACGTGTTACTCTTCTAATTCTTATTGTACTGAAGCCGGAGTCATTTTAATTGTGCTTGCAATTCAAGGACCTTAAATAGTCTCATGTTTCCATTTGCAACAAAATAGATACAAATTGAATTATGAGATTTAAAGAGTAGGAAGAGAACATTAATCATAAATGTAAGTCAATGATACACGGTTATATAAACTGGATGTCACTTCTCTAACAACAATTCATAAACGAAAAATGTAAGTCAACGATAAACGGTTATATGAACTCTCTACTATGTAATCAAGAATCAACTAATGGCTTTCAATTGTCTATTCAATGAAACCCATCGTAACAATTGAAAAAGGTATACTTGCATTCTGAAATAACCATTCAAAAATTCCAAAGAACTTAGGTTTAACACTCTTGAGTCATCAAGGACTCTATTTTGTTCCTACTATATAGACTCCATCTCAAGAATATAAATTGGTTTGTACTTGGGACAGTTAGGAAGACACAATGGTTGAGCTTGTCATCTCAAGAATATCACCTAGTTCCTACCATATGGACTCAACTATGTTCTTGTTCTTCTTTTGTTTGTTTTTCATCATCTCTATAATCTCCGAGGGCCATAAGAAGGATTTGTTGTGCTTGCCAAAGGCTTCAGTACCTGTTTGCAAAAATATTAATGTTATCAAATGACACAAATAAACAAGACTGGATGAAGAATACCCCCACAATATCAAGAAACGTAGTACATATTAGGAGTATTAAGATCTAATGGCTATGAAAGTAACATGTGTCAAGAGATTAATAAGGTAGTTAATTTGTTAAAGATTGTAGCTTAGAAAGCAAGTTATCATTGTTGTTATATATAGTTGGTTGTAAACTGTTGTAACTAATAAGATTGTTAAGATACGAAAATACAGTGTTTTTCTCTCTCTAATCTCTCTCATCTTCTTCTTCTTCCTTACTGTATATTTGTTCTTGAAAACCTTCTACTGGTTTACATGGTATTGTCACCAGAACAAGCATAGCAGCTTGTTGGTTCTTCAATCTTGGTTTGCTTCTGCTCCGTCTCAACATTCTTCTATAAAAGTGTGATTCTTTCTGATATATTTGGGTTCTTCTTCTTCACCCATTCTTCTAATTCTGCGTCATTCACTGTTTGCACATCAAGTGTTTGTGGTTATTCCTCAGTCAAGATTACTTCAAGATTTCGTTGATTTTGCAACAATGGTTACAGCTTCTCAGTTACAGACTCTCCAATCTCTGATTACTTCATTGATTTCATCTATTTTGAACTCGGTGCATATGAAATTGGATGATACCAATTACTTGGCTTGGCATTTCCAAATGCAGTTACTTCTTGAAAGTCATAGAATTATTGGGTGGTTTGTTGATGGTTCAATACATGTCCTGCGCAATTTGCCCAAGAATCCTCTGATGATTCTGCAGTATTATCTGGTAACTTTTCCACTCGGGTTGTAAAAGATAAGTACAAGATTTGGAAAATGCATGACAAAGCATCGTGCAGTTGATCATTGTAACTTTATCTCCTGCTGCAATTTCTTATGCAATTGGTAGTACCAGCTCCAAAGATTTATGGTTCAGGTTTAAAGAACAGTTTTCTACAGTCACAAAAATGAGTATCTTTCAACTCAAATCTGAGCTCCAGATTATAATGAACGGTAATGACTCTATCACATTATATCTGCATAAAATCAAAGAAGTAAGGGATTTGTTAACTGCTACTGGTGTGATATTTAATGATGGTGATATTGTGATTCTTACACTTAATGGCTTGCCTGTTGAATACAATACTGTTAGGCCTGTGATTAGGGTTCATGAAACTGTTATATCATTGAAAGATCTTCATTCTCAATTACTTGCTGAAGAAACTTTATTTGAGACTGTATCTGCATCACCTATGTTATCTGCACTTATGGCACAGAACAATGGCTTTACTTCCAAAAATCAGTCATTTTCCAGTTCTGGTGCTAATCATAGCAGTCCTAATTCCAATTCTTGCAAGTCTTTCAACAACAAGAATAAGGGTCAAAATTGGTTCAATTCCAACTTTAATCCAAAGTTTGGCAACAATAAGAATTTTCATTTGAGTCCTGCTCCTAGCATTCTTGGTACATCTCCATCAAGGGCTCAAAACTATGGTTTTCAGACTCAACCTTGTCAAATTTGTGGGAAGAATAATCATTTGGCTTCTACATGGCAGTTCAAGAATACAAATACTTCACAAGGCTGTCAAATTTGTGGTAAAAATAATCATCTTGTTGATACATGCAGATATAGGAATGATGTTTCTTCAGGCTATCAGATTTGTGGGAACACATAATGCAGAAACTTGTTTTCAAAAGAATTATCCCACACAAATAAGTGCAATGCATGCTGCTACTCCTAATGGTCCATTCTCTCAATTTTCAATGCCATCTGCACTAGTGCAGCAACAAGTTTGGCTTACTGATTCAGGTGCTAATAATCACATGACTTCTGAATTGAGTAATCTTTCCTTGGCAACACCATATTCGGCTAATGAAGTGATCCAGACAGCTAATGGTGAAGTTTTAGTTATCCCTCACATTGGTTCTTCTTTTATAACCACTCCAATGCAACCTATAAAGCTCAATTATATCCTATATGTCCCAAAACTGTCTCAAAATTTATTGTTTGTACATAGAATTTGTTTGGACAATAATTGGTAGTTGATTTTTGATGCATTTTCATTTTGGATTCAGGACAAAGCCACAGGGAGGATTTTTTACAAAAGGCTGTGTAACAATGGATTGTACCCCATCATCTCACCAAGTTCTCTTCCAGTCAACAATAAAGGACAACCTGTAGCTTTTCTTGGCAAACAAGTCACAATCAGTATTTGGCATAAGAGACTAAGTCACCCCTCTAATCCAATAGCTTCTCAAGCTTTAAGGAATTCTAATGTTTCATGTGTTGCTGATAGCATTCCTTCACTGTGTCAAACATGTGTCGAGGGTAAATTTAGTAAACTTCCATTCTATCCTTCAGTTTCTAAATCTGTAAAACTATTTGATATTGTTCATAGTGATGTGCAGGGCCCTGCTCCTTGTGTATCTTTAGAGGGATTCAAATACTATGTGACTTTCATTGATCATTGTACAAAGTACTGTTGGCTTTTTCCAATTTGCAATAAAAGTAATGTTTCTGCCACATTTGTGTCATTCTACAATTTCATTCTAAATCAATTTCAACCATCCATAAAAGTTCTCCAAAGTGATGGTGGTGGTGAATATATAAGTAAGGCATTTCAAAAGTTTCTTCTTGATAAAGAAGTAAGTCACAAGATGTCTTGTCCCCATACACCAGAACAAAATGGCACTACAGAGAGAAAACACAGACACATAATTGAAACATCCACCTTGTTACAAACTGATTCATTACCATCCTTTGTTTTGGCCATTTGCTTGTCAAACCTCAGTATATTTGATCAACAGAATTCCATCTCCAACATTAGAACATAAATCACCATTTGAACTGTTGCAGAATTCCTTACCTGAGATTCAACACTTGAAAGTTTTTGGATGTTCCTGTTATCCTTGGTTAAGACCATATAATAGCACAAAATTAGAACCCAGAACAACAAAATGTGTCTTTTTGGGATATGCATCTAAGTATAAAGGGTATCTCTTTTATGATGTGTCTAGAAAGAAAGTTTATGTGTCTAGACATGTGATTTTTTATGAAACTGAGTTTCCTTGTAAGTCCTTGGTTCTCAAATGCTAATCTGTTAGTTCTACACCATTACCATCACTCATACCACCACATATTCCAATACCAGATCATAATAATGTTCTTGTTTTACCCACAGCTCAGAGTTCATCCACCCTTGGTCTATCTCTTGGTTCCACACACCTAGGTTATGATGCTACACTAAGTCCCATGTCAAATACTGATGTGAATCAAGCCTCTGCTTTGCTCAATTCCATACCAGCTGCAATTCCAAGTTCAAACTCAAAAGACTCAAGCTCTGATCAATCCATTGGTGCACCAATTACACAGTCCTTGTCTCTTACACTCCATATGGTACCTAAATTCTAACCTAAACACCTACAAGTGGTTCTGTCTATACCTTTTTTAGCTGTTATACATGAAAATACAGGAGTTAATTTGAGTCAAGTAGAGCCTGCAACCTATAAGTCTGCATTAAAGTCACCAGTGTGGTATGAGGCTATGCAAGATGAGATTTCAACTTTGAATAAACAAGGTACATGGTCTCGAGTACCTCTACCAAAGCACAAGAACCTAGTAGGCTACAAATAGGTCTTTAAGATCAAAAAGAATGCTAATGGTTCTATTAGGAGGTATAAGGCTAGACTTGCGGCTAAAGGGTTTAATCAAGAAAAAGGTAGTGACTATGGGAGACATTTAGTCCAGTTGTAAAACCTATAACTGTGAGACTAGTTCTAGTTTTATCTGCATATTTTGGTTGGTCATTAAGGCATTTAGATTTGAAAAATGCCTTTCTTCTTGGCATCTTGCAAGAGGAAGTATACATGGCTCAACCACCTGGATTTGTGGACTCAAAACATGAAGCTTATGTGTGCAGGCTACATAAATCTTTATATGGCTTAAAACAGGCCCCGATGGCTTGGAACGAAAGATTCACTAGCTTTCTACCTTCTTTGGGGTTTACCTCCACATGCAGATTCATCATTATTTGTCAAGACTGTGGGCAACTCTATGGTAATATTGCTGTTATATGTTGATGATATCATCATCACAAAAAGTGCAACACAAGCCATTACTGCAGTTATTCAATCGTTAACTCAGGAGTTTGATATTAAAGACTTAGGGCCTCTTCACTACTTTTTGGGAATACAAATTGTGCAAAAACAGGATGGTTTGTTCTTATCTCAGGACAAATATGTCACAGATTTGTTAGCAAAATCTGAAATGTTGTTATCCAAACCATGTGCAACACCATGTTTGCCCTACAATAGGTTGCTCAAAGATAATGGAAAGCCCTATAATAATCATGTCTTATACAAAAGTTTGGTTGGTGCTCTACAATATTTGACATTCACTAGACCTGATAAAGCTTTCGCAGTGCATCAGGTCTGTCAGTTTATGCAGTGTCCAATGAAGTCGCAGTTTATGGCTGTTAAGCGAATACTCAGATACTTAAGGGCTACCAAAGGTTTTGGAATTCATTATGCCAAAGGTTCATTAGATATTACTGCCTATAGTGATGCAGACTGGGTTGGGGACCCTAATGATAAACGGTCAACTATTGGAATGGTTGTTTTTCTGGGATCTAATCCAATCTCATGGTCATCAACGAAACAAAACACGGTTTCTCAGTCCTCTACTGAAGCTGAGTATCAAGCTTTATCTACCACTGCAGCAGAACTTGATTGCATCAAATAATTGTTGGTGTTCCTTCAAGTTCCAATATTTGTGCTACCTCTTCTGTTCTGTGGCAATTTATCAGCGATTGCTCTTACTTGTAATCCAATTCAGCATCAAAGAACTAAACATATTGAGATTGATGTGCACTTCGTTCGAGAAAGGGTCACTTAACAGCAACTCCAATTTCATTTTGTGTCTTCGAATGAGCAGTTTGCTGATATCCTTACAAAAGGGTTCTCTGCACCTCTTTTTCAAACACATTGTTCCAATCTCAGGCTCAATTTTACCACTCCTGAGCTTGAGGGGGGATGTTAGGAGTATTAAGATCCAATGGCTATGAAAGTAACATGTGTTAAGAGATTAATAAGGTAGTTTGTCAAAGATTGTAGCTTAGAGAGCAAGCAATCATTGTTGTTATATATAGTTGGTTGTAAACTGTTGTAACTAATAAGATTGTTAAGATACGAAAATACAGTGCTTTTCTCTCTCTAATCTCTCTCATCTTCTTCTTTTTCCTTATTGCATATTTGTTCTTGAAAGCCTTCTGCTGGTTTACAGTACATACATATACAAGGTAATATTTCAGATGAAATTCTTCTCCGATCAATCTTGGCATTCATAAAAAAGTAAAAAATAAATAAATAATAATAATAATAATAAACAATAATCAAACCACAAAATGTAACCACTAAACACATGGAACTAGACTTGTAATTTGGCTTTCTTACAGTTTCCCATTCTTTTTCTTTTTTTCTTTCAAAGCGACTGGTCTTTCTCTAGCTTACATGCACCTCATATAATCATATTTCTTGCGATTATGAGCATACAATATAAGGTTCAAGCAAGAACATATAACCTCTAATTCATGAACCTATGATCAAATTAAAGGAATCTCAGGTATGTGTCCTCTGGGAACCTCCACCCCTTCATCACTACACCACTAACGTCAACTCTGATCAAGACCCGAAGAAGAATTTATCTTGCTACACAATTGAGATTGAGAGAGAAGAAGAAATAAACAGACTAAAAAAATTAAATTCATTGAAAAAATGATAGATGCGTACCAATAATCCAAATAGGAGAGCGTATGAACCTTTTTGTATGAGATTTAATTTAGATTGTAGTGGATTTGACTGACCTGAAAAAAAATGGCGTGAAAGAACTGGTGTGGAAGAAGAAACAGGAGAAGAAACAAGATTGAATGGGGAAGAAAGGAGAATACTCCTCGTATGCCACAATCACTATTTACTTCCAGCTTTTTTTTTATTATTGGTTTATTAAATCTTTTTAAATTTAAATTAAATTCTGATTAATTTAATTGATGTGTTTGTCCTGATGCCATATAATGTGATGGTATAAAAATATGATAAGTATAACATTACTCATTTAAATTTAACTACAATATTTACAAGTACGTAGTGCAATCACTTTGACGACCATATATATGATCGTTGTATGTAAATCTAGCATATTTGACCGTTAGATTGTGGGCTATTCACCAGCATTAGGAATCTCATGCTGGTAGTGATGTGGTGTCTGGGAGGCTGTTGGATTATTTGGGTGGTGAAGATCCTATCCAATGTATGCAGATCAAATGGCAAATGCACTCACCTAAAATTCATATCCGGTTCCATTGAGGATGAGTCCTTTGCGCAATCGATGAACATGGTTGACCCGCACGTGGCCTAGTCCAGCTACGTGTCCTAGTTCTCCTTTCTCCACGTGTCAGTTCCCTTGGATCCGTCATTTTGCCAAGTTTTCTGCTTCTCCAAGCAGAAATCGTTTTCCTAACTAATTAATTTCCTCTGTGAATAGCAAAAAAGAAGACGACATAGTTTTGTTTGTTTTGTTTTGTTTGAGAGAATTGAGAGGTGGTGGTGGTGGTGATCGTGATAAGCAGGAAGGGCTTGGTGTTTAATTACAGCGGTCTCGGGGGCGGGGACGGGGGCGGTGGCGGAGGCTCATATGATTGGTGGAATCAGGATCAGAAACAATGGGAGAGTTGCAGCGGCAGCAGCAGCACTTACTATATCTTGTGTGCTTCTTATGGATTGGTTTCCCTTGTTGCACTGGTACAATTAACAACATTATTATTCTCATGTCTATCGTTTTTTTTTTTGTTATTATAGACGGAAAATTTAAATCAATCTCATTCAGGGTAGCAATGTGCTCAAATCATAATTTTATAAAAAATAAAAAATAAAAAGTGATTTGCAGGTACAACTCGGGCGCATTCAGTTAAGAGTGCCAGAATAAGGGTGGACAATAAAAATGGTTTTCCATTTGATGAACTTTCTGGTGAATGGATGTAAACTTTTAGTTTATTTTTATTTTTATTTTTTGGTGTTAATTAGTTGTATAAGGTTTTTTTTTTTTCTGAAAAGAAAATGCATTTGGGCAGTGAGGGCTCCCCTATTCGGTCTCTACAAGACTGTCTTCCTTATTAAACCTAAGGTCTGATACTATTGCATATTTGATTTTCACTCCTCAATTTTTTATGTTTACGCACACGCACACATAACTGTTGTCCTGTTCTATGATTAATAAATGTGTTTTTGGCGAGTGTACTATGATGTAAGTACTAGCATATTCTATGCTAATCTCTACACTAAGGGACGGGTGACGGTTTGAACCCAGGAGGCAGCGGGCGAGTGTATGTTGTTTAACAGTTTAAGTAACAATTGTTCATATTTTAGGATTTTTAATGTTCCATGGTAAACACTAGTGACTCACGAGGATGTGACAATTGTCTCACCACAAAGAGTTAAGAAACTTTGCGATGGCTTATTGGTTTTAGGGTGGAACCCATCTTCTTTTCATGCTTAGTATGGAAAATATACTTGAAAATACATGGGGTTCATCAATTAAGTATGTTGGAAAATTATAAACAGGATGTGCAGGATCCCCTTCTTTCATGGAACGTAGGCTCGTAGCACAGGAATACATTTTCGTCTTCGTTTAGGGTTTCCTTTTTGACTGGTGAAACATGAACCTTCAACCTTGTATGAGTAGATTAAGTTATCTTAGCATGTATAATACACTCCAAAAAGAGTTGAGCAATAAAAGATAAAACGTAGCTTCTCGAGTCATCAGAATATGAATATTGAATAGTTGTACGAGCAGTATTGAGATGGTATATAAAACTTGTAAGAAAATCTCATGTATATTGTGATTGCTGTGATTGCTCTCCCACATTTTCAACTAAGTACGGCGTTGTGTACTTTTTCTCTCTTGTACGGTGAGTGCATTGACAAAGCATGTATAAGTTTTTGTTTCTCCCACACTGTGAAAGTAGGCTTCGGGCTTGATCAGGCTCCTTTGTTGGTGAAGCAGTTCAATTAGAAGTGCATGATAACAAGCCTTCAATAGCCTTGGTTTTGTTCTCCAGTAGCATGCATCATGTATTCTACTCTTCATGAGTCATACGTCAGCATTTCTTAGAGTTGAAAGTGGAGTTCGATTTATCGTAACTTTTAATCCCTAAAATCAATTTGTTCTGATGCTTTGCATTATCTTAATATATAACATCTTCTTATTACACTGCCTAATTGTTTCGCAGGCTCTTGAAATGCTGCCTAAGTCGCTTTCAATTGCAAAGCACATGTAACCAGAAAAGATATTGATTTCTGAGGACTTCTTTCGTGATTATATTGCAGCTCGCAGTTTCTGCATTTGACAAAGATGCAGATGTCGATGTCATTGGCCATCCCATCCTCAACCTTGTTTATTACATGGCAAGTTTTAAATCCTGAACTTTCGAATTTTATGTATTGTTGTTATCCCCACGCGAGAACTCAAGTTCCATGTAGTGTATTTGTCTAGCTACTGTAGCTTTTACTTCACCGGATCAGCTAATTTACCTTACCTGCATCAGTTCTGCACTTTCAAAGGGACGCTCTGGCTGTAAATTAGAATTTATCGCCCGTCGGGAAGGACCAAAACCTCGATAGACTACTTGTCTTTCACTGCTTCTTGTATAAGCGCTTTTATCTGTGTTGTAAATTACTTCCACTTGTTTTGGCAGTTGGCGGAGATTGTTCCATCGGCTTTGGTGCTTTTCATTCTCCGAAAGCTGCCCTTAAGGCGTGTTTCTGATCAATACCATTACCAACCCTTAAGTTGAAAGCTCCATTTGCCTTTTGAGCCGACATTGAAACTGAATTTGTTGGATGATTATGCGACCTGCCTCAGTTCAATTATACATGTATATTCTTTACTTAATATTTCTCCTGTATATTCTTCTTTCTAGCAACGGGAACAGTATCTATCGACACTCTCTAGAATAACAACTGGAATGTCGTCCAGACCAACTAGTTCTTAGTCTAGTGATAGAAAGTTACTTTTCTCATTGATCGGGAAAGACTAAACATAATTTAGGCGATAATAATCTCTCTCACGTTCAGTTCAACCTAGAATCTTTGGAGATGCACAATACTAGTAGAATCCGGCCGCACCGATACATATCTACGACGATTCGGTACTAGATTTCAATGGATACATGAGTTCATCTGGGTGCATGAGTTCCATCTGCCGAGCATAGTTATACAAAGATTTTCGGGTCATAAATAAATTAGTGACTACAAAGTCTTATGCGATGTAAAAATCAATCTAGACATGTTTTCCTAAACAAATTGAACCAGCATACACATTTACCCCCACTAGTGTAAAAAAAAACATACATGAAATTACAACCACATTAAAATTCTGTAAGCCGGAGTAAATTTCAGATGTCCCGACTACACTCCGGCGCGTTCCTGCAGAACGAGGGGTATCGTAGACAATTCCCTAAATTCATCAAACATATGCACAGATGAACCAGGATCTCCAAGCCAGGATAAGGATGCCAATCATATAGAATGTACAGGTCGAGCAACTCAGAGTCGGCTCAATCAAATGCTATAGACATGAAAGTGTCATCATCCAACAACTTGTCGATATCAATTAGATCATCGCCAGCCTCGGCCTTTTCATCACCACCCTTGGCCTTTTCTTCTGATACCTCGACAGCCATGTCATTTACCTGCCGATAGTCCACAACATGAAAAACGTGTTATCGAAGTGGAGTGAGTTATTGTTATTTAGTATCGCCTAACGGTTCCATTAATCATCTGATAGAAATGACACAGCGACGTCCAATAAGCATCATGGAGATGACCGCGCTTTTCTATAACAGATTCAGACACTGCAAAGTAGAAAAGCAAAATTTCTGCAAGAATATAAGAAAACTGAACCAAAAACAAACATGTTAACTAGTGATACAAACATGTTAATTAGTGGGTACTAATGATCGACAAGAAGTGCAAACGTTGGCAAGAGAATCATAACATAGTATCACTAAACTATGTGCATCATGGGGGATTAGCAAGTACACAAGTAAACTAACTAAAGACAAAATGAAGCGCGATAAAAAATTCGGTTCTAAAATAATTTACATAATAATATGAAAGCAAAATGCACTAGTTAAGATCCATCAATACCTTTGTTTCACGGAATCCTTCAACAACATTTAGCAGTCTACGGTACTGAGCTCTTCCCTCTGGATATTGAACCATAGACTTTACCCTAGTAAGTGCTTTTTGTAATCTTTCCTCTGTTTGTTTTCTTCCTTTCTTGAGAAAATCATAATCATCCTCACTTGAGGCCACAGGTTGGGGGTCCGGAATCTTGGCAACTGCATCTGGTCGGAATCCTCGTAAACCAGTCCCCTTCCGTCTCCAACGCAAAATAACTTTCTCCAGAATTCCAACTGACCAGGTGATTGCCTTATATTGTTTCCTTACCTGGTGTCCCCTTACATGGGCCTTCATAAAATGAAAAATGGGAAATTAACATTCACTTCCGTGGTCAAATCTTTTAGAGAAGCAATACACAGAAAATTAAGAGGGTTTTTCCAAAGTTCATATTAAAAAAATTCACAGAACTGCCGGAAAAGTTAACAGCATGGAAAATGGAGGAAAATATACAATTAGGATTCCGCTTGATATCAAATAGTTAATAAAAGCGGAGATTCAGACCGCAATCTAGTCAAACCCTGAACTCTTAAAAGTGGTCCAAAAATTAACAAGTCTACAACCCTTTCCATCATTTGTCTACAAAAATTAAAAGTAGAATTTTTATATGTGAAACAGATGGTAAAGTACTTTTATAGAGAGCTCTATATGGATCATTAGCAATATATTAAAAGCGTGACGCGTGGGCAAGGAGTCCGAGGGATAGCCCAGCCTAGGCGTGAGGCTCACTTCCGTGGTCAAATCTTTTAGAGAAGCAATACCCAGAAAATTAAGAGGGTTTTTCGAAAGTTCATATTAAAAAAATTCACAGAACTGCTGGAAAAGTTAACAGCATGGAAAATGGAGGAAAATATACAATTAGGATTCCGCTTGAAATCAAATAGTTAATAAAAGCGGAGATTCAGACCGCGATCTAGTCAAACCCTGAACTCTTAAAAGTGGTCCAAAAATTAACAAGTCTACAACCCTTTCCATCATTTGTCTACGAAAACTAAAAGTAGAATTTTTATATGTGAAACAGATGGTAAAGTACTTTTATAGAGAGCTCTATATGGATCATTAGCAATGTATTAAAAGTGTGACGCGTGGGCAAGGCGTCTGAGGGATAGCCCAGCCTAGGCGTGAGGCGAAGCCTCACGGGACCTAAATTTTTTAATATATACACTGAGCGTACACATATATTATATTAAAAAAGAAGAAGATTATTAATCAATAATCACCCTGAGCACACATATATTATAAAAATATACACACACACATATATATACATATTATATATATAAAATAGAGGATGAAAATCACAATGAGCACACATATAACAATGCACGCAGACAGCACAAACATCCATTATATAAATAAATAAAAATCAGAAAGAAAAAAAAAAGGCAGAGAGACGATAGTGCAAGAGGTATGAGGCAGTTAAAACCTTACCCAAAATTTGGGTTTGAGAGTAAAAAAATAAAAAATAAAATCCCATGAGGCGTGCCTAGGCGGCTCCAGCGGTGCCTTCTGCTGCCTTCCGCCCACTCCGTCAAAACAGAGGTGGCAACCCTCAAGCCCAGCCTCACAGAGCGCCTAAGCACGCCCTGAGGTGAGCCTTTTAAAACATTGATCATTAGTGACCCAAAATTAGAGGCACCAGTAGAGGCCATCCATGATAAGATTGTTTTTTTTTTCCTTTTTAATGATGATAGTATATAATGATAAGTTGAAAATGATAATAAATAATAATCAACTGTCAAAAAGTTGCAACGGACCTGGATTTTAACAATCCGCTGACGAATTATCAGGAATTCTTTTCTCTTTTTCCAACCACGAAACTTTTTCTGTATCTGAACTGCAGCAGTATGAGCACTTCCGTTGGTCGGTCCCTTGTGTGATTTGGAAGTTATGAATGAAATTGCTCGCTCATCTGGCATTCCAAACTCATCACTGTCATACTCAGTTAACCGTCTCCGCTCAAATGACTGCATCCTGAACATTTGCTGTATCCGATCAGCAGCTTGGGTAGCGTTAGTTATAGCAGTAAGTGAGTCCTTCAGTGACAGTGCATCGGGCATATCACCGTAACTCACAGGTGTAGCTATCCGTTCTGCAAAAGTTTTGACAACTTTTGTTCCAGACATTTCTGCAGCACCATCTTCCTTTGCATCGTTCATTGTAAGGGATTTAAGGTAAGTGGTCAGGGAAGACTCTGCAAGGAAGCCTGAGATTCCTTTGTGACTGCTAACAGATGCCAGATCTGCTGGTGTTCTACCCAGAGGAACCTCTGGAGTTGGATCAGTCAGTGCTCCAGGATCTGCACCAAGAGATACAAGGACTGCAACTGTATGCTCTCTGAATTTGGCATAGGTTCAAGAAAGCAAAAACAAAAGAGTAAAATGTGAGTGGTGTTGGAAATTTGCAAGAAATTTATAACGGTGAAAGCTAAATGACATATATAGCTTAGAGCTTAAGATGCGGGTCAAAAGCAATTTAGGCGTTTGTTACTGTAAGATCACTAGTTAAATAGTGGCAGAGCACTCCACCTCACATATTTTAGATGAGATCTAGCATTGCATAAGTTGTGGTAAAACAAATTTGGGATGCTTTAATGGGCTCCAAGGGAAGAGTACAAGCCAAAGTCCCATAGTATACAACAAAGGTACAGCAGATTCAACAGAAGCTAGACTAAAATAAAATGAAAAGGGTTCTGATGTCCTTGCCTGCCACAGAATGCAGCCCAATGAAGGGCAGTCCATCCATTAACATCACGAAAATTGATGCTAACTCCCGCAGTTACAGTGGGTTTTATGGCCCAATCATAGCCAAGGGCAGCTGCTAAATGTAGCACACCTTGTCCATCAGCATCTAATACACTTGGTCCTTTACCATCTTCTATTGCTTTATAAAGGAGCCATGTGTACAACTTCTCTTTCATCAGCTTTAAAAGATGTTCCATCCCTTCATTTTGGAGCAAATAATTCACTACTGTTGGCTCTGCTGCATGTAAATAATCCTCTTCCTCCTTGAGTGATATGATTTTACTAATCAGGTTTCGATTCTCCTTAACGCCTCCAAATAGTTGACCTGAAGGGCTTAAAGGTCTCAGAGACAGTAAACTCTCAAGACGTAAGTGAAGATGCATTTCATGTGCAGCGCCATCACCTATATCTGTCATATCTAAACCCTTAGTGGAGCCCACTTGATAATCGAACTCCCTTACTTCACTACAAGCTAACCTGTTGGAACAGGTTACATAGAAAGGTACTTGACCGGCACTGTGAGGTGGAGCAAAACAGAAAAGAACTCCACTGGCTAAAACCTGTGCTGGAACCTCCACCTCCCCGAACATACAAGACCAGCTGTACTTTGTTACCTCCTTTTGACTTACCAAGAATGTTCCGAAAACCAGAACCTGTTTCACGTTAAGAAAAATGAGATGACAACTAATACATCGAGCACATATACAAATAAATGACAACCATCAGATCTGCAAAAGACATGTCAACATATTCAGCAGCCCTTTACAAATGAATGGAGACTAGCCCTAATTATTGAAATAGAGTTGCAAAACAGATACCAAAGAACAAATATAACAGCAAAATTGATTAACCAATCAGTTTAAGTGGGAACAGAGGAGAAGCAAAACCAAAATATGTCAAAAATCTTAAGTATAAAACGAATGGAAATTAAATTGTAGGTGTCTTTCTTTTCTTCTCCGTAAGTGGAATATGTTAGTATTGCAAGAAGTTCTAAGCACAAAGTACAAAAGTCTAGCTAATGGTTACAGACTTGTTCAGAGTAATCATGCTTATGAAACACTGGCATGTTATAAAATACATTTTCATCAAGGAGAAATTATCTGGCGCAAAAACCATCATTAAGAACAAATTCTAGTGAGCTTCTGACAAGATGTATTTAAGTGGCAGAAACGCAGTCCAAGATACAAGTAACTATTTTTCTTCCCTGTGTTTTAATTTTTCTTCTTTAAGGTGTATGATTATATGGTTCACAATTTTGTACCTCAATTTCAGAGTCTGTGTACGCCCACTTTGGTGAAAAATCAACTATGCTGAAAAGCTGGTCCTGGGAGATGGAGGGGCTCAACGAGGAACCATCAACTACATCTCCACATTCATCCGTGCTCCATGGAATACCAGATGAAGATTGCATCTGCAGATCATCTACCTCTCCAAGTTCCTTGGAAACCCACCTAGAAAAGCTGTCAACTTTCTTCAAACCCTCTTCTCGATCTAATAATTGCTGTCTCAAAGTGAAAGCATAGTTGACATTCCCATCTTTAGGAACATCATGCTCAGAACTTGATATGATTAAACATTCAGATTCTGCATTTGTAAGCTGTGCTTGAAGGTCATCCTGCACAAGCTGCTCAGTTCGCTGATTGAGATGAGTACTAACAAGGTCAGGAGTATTTATCAGATTCGCATCAAGAGTTCTTTGCAAATTCATTGACTGGTCCAGGGAACACTCAGGCAACTGCAGCGAATTGTCTCCCAAAGGAAGCTGGATAAAGAATATAAGAATTAGAAAACTAACGTAATTCTTATTTCTTAATTTGAGAAATCTGTTCTGTTTTATAACATACAAAAGGTGACAAATAAATATATGTAGCAAATGAGAGAATCCATGAATGAAATCACGCAAATCAAAAAATGAAATCACACAAATCAAAAAATGAAATCCAAACTGTTGGGCAGTCAGTTACCAAGCTGAGATGCTCTTTGTTGATACACCATGTTATTACTGTATTCTTATAGTATTGTTCGGACCTTATAAAATTCAATACTTCAGCTGTTTTGGATGCCTATACACAAAACTTAAGTTTTGAAAGTGCTGCAGTTCAACAAAACATTAAAACCCAGGACATACATATGGAAGACGCATTGCACCTCATTTCAGCAATTATCTGTATCAATAAGCCCAAATGATATACAGCTAAGAAGCATGCCTACCACAAATCAAAAAAACCACAGAAGCTATTAAATACCTGCCAATTTGTTTGAAATGGCATAGAAATCCCAAACTCCTCCTTTAAAAAACTATTCCCTAAAGTTTGTTGTTCAACAGGAACTTCACCAGAACCAGTTTGGGTGGTAGACATTGATGCATGAGAAGTTCCAGTGTGGAATCCTGTGGTGCATTGTTCCAAAATTTCTTCCCAGGATCCCGCGCCAATTGTTTTTTGACAATCAATCACACCAGTAGAGATAGCACTGAAACAATGTTGATCACTCTCAAATTGTGGCCTGTAGACTCCATGAATTGATGACTGGCCATCATGATTGTCTGCTAAGATTGTAAAATAAAATCACCGTGTTACACCACATAAGAGGTTATTGGATGAAGCCATTCAAACAAGGAATAATAAACAAGTAAGATCTTTTCCCCCAACCCTGCGTGAAAAAAAGAAAAAAAAAACAAGAAAGAAAGAAGATTACTTGAACTTGGATGCAGTGAGGGATCAATCTCTGCATTGTCCATGAGAGGACCATTCCCCATTTTTGGTGACTCAAAAACTGAGTGAAATAAGGAACTCGCTTGGCGACTATCTCCTGCATCAACTCACATGTTAAATGAAAATTCTAGTGCAAATTTAAGAAGTGTGCAAATCAATTTGTCTCAAATGAAGACAAAAAGTTGTCAACCCAAAATAAGAGAAAAACCGACAAGTAAAAGATGACCTCTTTTAACAAAGTCAGAGAAACAGAATACCAGAATCAACATCTTCACAAGATGATGTAAAGGTGCTGCTTGGGCTTGCATAATCTGTATATCCTGAAGGTGTTCTGCCATTACTATTAGAAGAGCTAGAAGTCCAGGGGCTGCCCTTTTTCAGATCCGGTGTAACCTCATCATTCTCTCTCATGCCTCCTGCATTTGGCCTATTACCCTAATAACAAAATAACCAAAAGGTAAATCACAAGAAAATATATTTTATGCATAAAAAAATTCAGAAGAAAGCAGCAAAAAAAAAAAAAAAAAAAAAAAAAAAACCAGATAAGCAGCAACAATAAAAGATGCATAGTGGAGATAATCTGGGTTGAGAAACTTAGACAAACTTGAATCTTGACTCTGACGAAACTTACACCTAAGTCTTACCAACATAAAATCGCAAAGTTGAGAAAGTACACGGCAAAGGTCAAATATCTGAACTGCACAAGGCATTTTATCATGCAAACCACAATTGTGAAACTACAGGCCCTCCTCTCATTCCTTGTACCTTTTTCTTTTGTACACTTCCTCTATTTCTATAAACCTATCCTTCAGATCAAAATTTCATGCGGTTTCACTCCTATTGTAATTTCTTACTTTCTTGACAATGTAAAGATTACAACAATTGCTGCTATTTGGAATTTTAGATCATGTCAGCCCTAATGCCATTCCAAATCAACCTAAGGAGTCCATTGGGTTATTTTTTTCAAGCCACTCTGTACTGTTCCGGATCTTCCAAAATTACCATATCAATTTGATTTTAGTACCTGAGCCTTGGCTTATTAAAAATGGTAAACAGGGACTAGGGCACGTTCTACATTAATTCACACCAGTAGAGAGAGAGATTTAAGAAAACTAAAAAAATAAAAAATACATATATGTTTATAGGATTACGTCCAGATAATGTGGCTCAATCAACATTTTATGCTTTAAGGAGAGGTCAATGAAGGGAAATTGTGGCAAGTTTGGCAACTAGTGATTGGAACTTCGAAATTCGACGAGAAGATTATGTTTACATGAAAAAAAAGTTGCAACCCTGGGATTAATTCCTTAGAA
The DNA here is from genome assembly GCA_963580275.1 of Crataegus laevigata. Lineage (NCBI taxonomy): Eukaryota > Viridiplantae > Streptophyta > Magnoliopsida > Rosales > Rosaceae > Crataegus > Crataegus laevigata. The sequence goes on from OY756941.1 coordinate 8,858,066, forward strand.
TTTCTGTTAGGAAATAGAAAGACTCAAGAGACTAGCATGAGCAAGTATTTTAAATGGACGAAAGTTGGTCTACATAACAGAAACAATAAAGGAAATGAAAAGTAGATAAAGAACAAGGAGGAGGATGGTAATACCTTTACTTGCAAGTAATGAACAAAAACTATGTGCATCAAATCCCTGCAAATTGAACAAGTACATAAAATTAAAAACAGAGACCGTGAAAAAGAAAAGAAAAGTTTTAAAAGGCAGAAAACTGTACAAAACCTAACTATATTTATGCATTCCAAAAAGAAATAAAACCAGATAAATTTGGAACTTGATGGAAAGGCATGAACAGTCAACTGTGAAATACAAAATTTTATACCAAAACGTAGAACACATATAAATAAATAAACGTATCGAACTCAGACTTACTGCTGAAGCATCCAATAGCAGCGCCTTTGAAAATTTTCATCATCTTCTCCATGGGCATAGTAGCAGTGTAGAACATCTACACTGCCAACCTGAAATAAACTGAAGAGTGTTACCTCGCAGACTCCGGTAACTCTTTGTTGAGTTTAATGAAGATGATTTTAATATTCTCTTCAGAAAATATCCGATAAAGAAAAAAGTTTGAGTCCAATTATACATGAGCATTCTTTCAGTACATACTGAAAAAGTATCGTCTTTAACAGGAAATTTATTACAAACACACAAACTCCAGATACCTTCAGCTTCTCATGGGCCTCCTTCACAGTCTTGCCGTCTCGTTTCTTCCTCCAGTTATGTCCATCCTTTCTAAAGTATCTCAGAACATTCCTGTCAAAAAGATAAAGCGAACCGCCTGGCATGGTGGAAAAAGTTCCACACCAAAATGTTCTCTGTGTAAATACTACAACTGACACAAGAACCCGTAACCATATTTTATGTACAGAAAGAGCTAGTGACTTTGCCTAACATGATCAAAAGGTTCGATAGAAAACATACGAAAACGATATCCCGGGACATCAGGGGCACTGAATATTCATTCTAATCTAATCTAATTTAAACTAAACTACAGGAATAGGGATTCGAACTTAGGTGCAGAGGGGCGAGCACGCTTTTTAAGCCAACTTGGCTAAGCCCGAGTCTGCAGAAAGCTCATCTGTTAAAACCCTAAACAAATTGGTAATTTTCTTTTTTAAAATAAGCCAATTAAGGAGGAAATGACGTAACTTTGCAGAAGCAAACATGGGCAAAACATAAAATTGAAAGGAAAATATATGATTAATTACAAGGTCAACAAACAATTAACCATACTAGGTGGTTTGTTCGGAGGCTCTGGTGTAATATGGAACTTGTGAAAATTGGTAAGAATTTCACAGATTTCAGCAGGGCGCAGCCATCGGTGCTGGGCCTCAACCAGCAATTGCCGAAAGTCTGCATACACGAACGAAATCAAACCAATCAGAAACTGATCAAGCAGGAATTTAAATTCCAGATAGTTAAGGATAATTGAAGGTTGGAAATCTGACCTAATCGAGGACCCTGAGCGTACGATACGCGTTCCGCCATGGAAAGACTAGTCGACGCCAAGGAAGCTGAGCTGAGCACGAGTTGATACAAAGTAGACTTCTACTTAAGTCACATATTTTAATTTGTGTCTTTTGATTATCTTCCATTCGTTTGGATTCGATAATTCCGATAAAACAAGTCAAAGTCAGGTTTGTACAGATGTAAGAAAGAAGTTTTTATTTAAGGCTATTTTTATCACAAATTATTTTTGAAATTTACTAACCATGGTCATTGAAATTGTAAATCAACTAATTCTTGAAAAATAAGTGTCGTGAATCAATATGATGCTTTCATTATAATTTTGTCAAAAATTTTGCTATGTCCAGATGTGACACACAACTAGGTCTCACATAATTGATTAAATATTGACACATAAATAAAATATTTAAATAATTAAAAAAAAACTAGTTTTATTTTTGTAGAATTAAAATTTTTTTTAAAAAAAAAATTTTAAATATGGAAAACGAATCATAAGCTAAGATTCTTGGTTGAGGAACCATTACTTTTCTATGTAAATGTCCATGTCTTTATTTACAGGCATGGTTAACTTTATGACGAGCCATCAGGGCATGCGTAGTGCTCGCCAAGTGGTTGGTTTAGAAGACTTAATTAGGGGCACCAATTGAGAGTCTTATTTAAGAATGATTCATCATAGCACCGTTAATTGTAGTCTATGTTGAATTTGGTGAACCCTTGTGAAATCTCGTCCCCAGATTTCACTATTTAAAATTACGTATTTCGTATTATTAATTTCAATGTGTTTATAATTGAGGCGCATAAATTTATTTAAGTAAAAGGACAAAAACGCCCTTAATGGACTAAACGGAATTTTCGAGGATATATTTGATTCGCATGTATTTTTCTACATTTCTTTACGTATTTGGATAGTACTCGTTGATACGAGCGCGAACTGAACGTAATTTGGAGTTATAACGAATGAGTTATTAACGTTTAAAGTCGGGGCATTTTAGTAAATTTGGCCTGCATTTCTAAAAGGCTCCAGCAAAATCTGGAGCAAAGACCATTAAAATTAAATGAAGGTGAGGGCTGAGCAACGAGATTGAGAGAGAGGAATGAGGGACAAATGAGATGGAGGGAAGGAAGGGAAATAAGGGATAAAGAGAAGGAATGGATCGGACTTGGATCCTCATTTGACCCGACTCAAACTCGAACCTTCCCGAGCTTTTCCGACGCAATTTCGCTATTTTTCGGCGAATTAGGATACCACATCACTTGTAAACACCTTCACACCATTCCCCTTCATTGATCACCAAAGATTCAATAGGGTTTGAGCCAGTTTTAAGGAGAATAGCGGTGACGACGTCGCAAGTATCTGGGCGGCAATCAACCAAATTTGAAAAGCCTCAACCACCACCACCATTAGCTTCCTCTTGATCCCACGAACAAAGCCCAAGCAACCTTAGGGGTGGCGGAGCACCGGAGGTGACAGATCGAAGCCACCCATTTCTAGGGTTTTCGCGGGTTTGAGTGAAATTGGGGCTTTTTCCGGCCAAATTGGTCTTGGTTACAAGTATGAACTTGTTCTTCTAATTGAGATCTATAATTATGGAAATTTTGGAAATTTTTGGAGTGGTGGAATTTTCCGGCGAGGCAAGGCGGCCGACTGCCCCATGTGGTGACGAGTGGGCTGTGACCCCACTTGACCATCCTAACCTAATTTTGATTCCCTGATTCCATATTTGACATCTGTTTAGTTAAATTTTGATGTTTTAATATAATTTTGTAGTTGACCGTCTAGTTGGTCGTCACTTAATTATAATGTGAATTGACGATCTAACCGTTTGATCGACAAAAAATTTTAATATGTAATAGTACGTAATATTTGAAGACATTAGGAACTTATGGATTAGGAATCAATTCTAAGTTCGTAAAATCAAATGTCAGCCGCCACTTAATCGTAGCGATTGGCAGAGATCTGACCGTTGAATCGTTCCAAAACTTTAGGATATTGTTCTAGAAGATTAAAGCAACTCTTGAGATATTACAAATCAGAAATTTGATAGGCAGATCTTCCGAATTAGATTACTAGGGTTATGGACCCTACCTTCGATCTTGATCGATGGTTGACTTTTTAGTCAATGAGCACGAGTATTCTAGTGTGTCGGTTATCTTAAAGTGTGGTTGAGATTTCATGGAGCTTAATGGGCTCAGTGTGATGACGTGTCCTTCTTGGTTGACACGTCTCAATTTCCGTACTAGTGACCATAACATATGTGATTTCTATTGAATTGTTATTTTATATTTAACTATCGGTCTATGCTTATTATTTGTGTTTTGCCTGTGGATCGGAAACATTTATGAAATATGATTTAACGTACATACTTGAGATGTGGGTCGTTTTGCATGATCGATATGATGTGATGATGATTTGTGTTACATGATTGGCTTGATGTGATGAAATGTAAGGGCTAGTAGTGGACCAATAACCCATTGTCATGGGGTTTGTTGCTTCGAAACATGTTTCACCCCTTGTTTCATTATTTCATTTCTCATTTCATTGAGCCATTCTACATTTAATACTTGTGCTTTGTCTCATTTCGTTCAGCCTTTATAAATTAAGTACTTGGTTCGTGTATTGTTTCATCGAGCCGTTCTCATATTATTGGACTTCTTCTCAGTTCTGTTGAGGGATCCGGAACTAGGTTGCACTGGAGTTCCATTGAGTGGTCCAGTTCCTTGCTCTATCTAGATTCTGTTGAGTGGTCCGGAATCCCTCGTGATCCGCGATTTCGTTAAGTGGTCCGAAATCATATCCAGCTTGGATTTCATTGAGTGGTTCAATATGCATTTTACTCCGCAATTCCATTGAGTGGTCCGAGATTATATCCACTCAGATTTCGTTGAGAGGTCCGGAATCCCTTTTGCTCCGCGATTCCGTTGTGTGGTCTGGAATCATATCCTAGTTTGGATTCTGTTTAGTGGTCCGGAATCGTTTTGGTGTCTTGGTTTCGTTGAGTGATCTGAAACCTGATGTTGATGGATTTCGTTGAATGGTCCAAAATCGTATCATTTGACTCGTTGGTTCCTTGGATTGATTCATTTGAGACAGCTTCAGGGATGTAGGCTTCGGCCAAATTGTGTCTCACTAGCCCTGCATTTCGGTGTTATTATATGCATGATTGATGTGATTGTGGAATGATGTTGGTTATGATTGTTATCATTATGATTTGACGGTGTTGATTATTATGGCTAGAGATTTATGTTTCGCTTCGTCGAATGTTCCTCGGGATGTTGCATGTCTAAATTGTGGTATTATGATGAGGCATAATGGTTTATATGATGAATGTTCGAGTGTAGTAAAAGGTGAATTATGAATGGCTTAATCCCTGTTTAGGGTACGTAGGCAATCTAACGAAGATGTTATATGCATCCATAAAGTATACAAAAATTACTATGTAGTTGGATCGTGAGTTGAGTGTGGCCTATATCCCGAAGGTGGGGTATGTTAGATGTACGGGTTTTTTGTGACGTCACGTGTCAATCCTAGATGTATGTCTGGATTGGGGTGTGACAACCCTAATCAAGTTTTGGTCAACAAAGAGTAGAAGCTATGCATGCACTTGAAAATTCAAAAATAATGGATCTTTAAAATTGTTTGATAAATCTCATCACACAATAAGAAGAGAGAAGTGGTTTTAACCTCTTCAATCACAACCTTAATTTTCATCAAGGTTGATCATCTTAACGGAGAGTCTTATTCACTCTTTTGCAAGCTCTATCTCCACAACTTAAAATAGGAGGATATAGATACCTAGAAATTCTCAAAGCGCCAAAGATTTACTACCTCTAAGAATCATACCTTTTACTGTTTAAGATAAGCGATGGAGGATGAGAAAGGGTGAGTAGCTAGTACACTCTTGCTCTTGAAATTGGTGGTCGTGGTGTATCTTTCTATTGTTTATTTCTTTTGTGAAGTTACCCTCACATAAAATTGATTTCTCTTGAAAGTTTGCTCATATGACATAATGAAAGAGTGTGGTGTGATGGGAGCATAGAATTCATGTTTTACGTCATGATTCTCACAATTCTTGGAAGTTTGAGCTCTCAAACTCAATTCTATGATCAGAACGAAATCCTATCAATTTGTTATACTAAATACATTTGTTCATTCATCTAGATAGAATAAATATCTTGAACTGCTTAAATATCTCACTCTTTTCCGTGAGATTAGTGTGAGATGACAAGTTTAGTGGCATTAGTGTGAGATGACAAATCAATAGTTTTGGAAAACTAAGATGACAATTCACTTGAAATTTTAGTTCATAATACAAATATAAGATGTCAATCATCTCGCTCCCATGAAAATTTGAATATCGTTTTTCCTTTGTTAGTTAAGCACCGAAAATTTAAAAAGCAATACAACTAATTCCTTAATCTTTTTACATTAGAAATTCAGAAATTTTTCAAAATGATAGATTTTCAAACCTTCAATCCTGATCCGTTTTCATTATGTCAATATTTGATTTTTATGTTGTTAATATTAAACTAATTTGTAATCAACATTGTGTATTCAATTGAGATTTTGATGGATTATAATTCTTTTAATGAATCTAGGGGTATTCAATCAGGATTTTAAGTGATTATCTAAATTTCAATGTGTATTCAATGAGGATTTAACATAGGTTATTAAAAAATTTAGAAACCTGGGTGTATTCAATTAAGATTTTAAAGAAGTTTATTGTATTCCAAGTGTATTCAATTGGAATTTGATTTTAAAGAATTTGAAAAAGTTGAGGCATTATAGAGAATTAAAGAGATTTCATTGTGTACTTTAAGTATCCACAAATCTTACCTATCTCCATGAGATTTTGAGGGAATTGATCAAAACTTCATAAAAATTTATGAATTTATAAATTCATTATAAGCTCTCAATTTTCCAAATGAATACAACCCCTAATTTTGATCAGCTCTACAATTATAATTTAATTTCTAATTATTTAATCAATTTTTGAAATAAAATAAAATAAAATCTATTGAAAAAGGTAATTCTTGATGCAGTCCTATTAGATTAGGAATGTGATTGTGTAAATCCAAATGTATTTAGGAATATCTCTTATATTCTTATTAAGAGTTGATTACCTATTAAAAGTTGTAATTAACCTTTCCTACTACTATAAATAAAGGCACAATATGATGAAATAGAACACACCCACAATTACACAACTATATCTTCTATCTCTATGCCGCACCTCCTCTCTCTCTGGCCTCCATACTTGTTCAGTAAATTATGCATACAACACGTTATCAGCATGCTCTTGACGTTGCGCTAAAGAGAGTTTATTCTTTAATCAGGGGAGTATTACGTTTTAATCATTCTTTTTATGATTATTTTATTATTTTATTGAATTGATCTACATGCTATTGATTCAATTTAATTTTTCTGTGTTGAATGTGATACAACGCATTGGAGATGCAATTCTGGTTTTCTAAGAATGATCTTCTACAAATTCAAAGGCGTTTGTAGTTTTCTGTCAATTAGGTATGCTTAAAATAAATAGGATATTTGAAACGACTGTGAAGCATGAAAACATTCCTCATGATGCATGAACCCCTCTATGTTTATATTTTCCTCACTATATATATATTGTATATGTTCATATATTTGTCAATATATATATATTTGTTTCATGCATTACGCAATTATATTTTCTATGTGAAATATGTGAGTCAATGTATATAAAATAAATTCGAAGCAAATCTAAGGTTTGTAAAACCCTACACGTGTCATAAAAAAAAGAAAAAAAAAAGGAAAATTGGACATGGTGCGGCACACCCACCGCATCCCAACTGACCATCACAGCAATCTGGCCCCGGCCTGGGGTCAATCTCGATAGGGCCTAGCCCACCACATTGTTCTGGCCCGACTATCAACAAACTTTTATGCTTGTTGGGCCTTGTGTTGCCCCAGCCCGTAACTATTCCACCAGCCTAGTTGGCTGGGTCCCTTCCTCTGCCCAAAGACAAAGGCTTCAGCTTTAGCTGGGCTTCCTATGTGCTAGCCTACAAGCTAGCTTTAGCTGGGTTTGTCCCCACGCGCCCTCTAAGCCTAAAAACCAGCAGCCTTATATGCTGGACCCCCGCATATCAATTCGATCCATGGCCTGCAGCCGCCTCTTGAGCTGCTATTGTAGCCATACCTGTGCCTTTTTGCTTATTATTTTTGCTTCTACAATCAACCTTGTATGGCCTGATTTATTGAATTAATTAAAAGTGACATGCATTCCATTAATCTAAAAATGAATCTTAAATTATTGACCTGAAGATCACTTTTGGACATTAACGATTTAATAATTTATTTTTATACTTTGAACCGTTGACATACTTTCATAGTAACGAAACTCTCACACTTGAGTTCTCGAAGAAACTCAAATTCACTACACTTAGTTGTATATTGCATTTTGTGTTCTTGTCAGAACCTTTCTTTTATGAACTAAACGTTCATAAACTAAATTGAACCTGTAGTTTCAAATTTAGTGCCTTTGAAACATGAAGTTTTCATAAAACAATACACCCATGAAAATTCGACGTTATTCATGAAAACCATTAGAACTCGAATGTTCTAACTTTGATGCTTATGGATGATTCATTCCCATAACACCAATCACAATCTTGTTTCCTCCATACCATTGAAGCCAATAATGGCATAGAAAAGATGAAGAAGCCTCCGCCATGATCTTCATTCGAAGACTTATGACTGAAGCATTACCAATAGAAGTACCTCCTGAACGAGAATTCCATGGCTCTTTGGCTCGCTCCTATGGACCGTCTAATCATGAAATATATTGCCCAAAGCACACCATAATTACGTCCATGAATGAGAACAATTATGAAGTTTATAAGTCAGATCGAATTTTGACTAGAGAATACTTTTTTCGTCCTTCCTTGTTTCTAACTCGCTCCTCAAGCAACAAGTGTAAAAAGCGGAAGTTTACCAAATTCTCAGATCTGATTACTACCACAAACATATGGTAGAATCAAAGTCTGCCAAGGTGTGGCATCATGCCCGAAGCATGATTCTTGGCGCCTAAGACCTAAAACTTCAAGAATAAGGGATAGTATTCCCAAACCTTAACCCTGCATAATTGACTTCCATCTTGATAGAATAAATCATTGATTATGCACCTATTTATGCCCCTACAAATGTTGTTAATAGTACCATTCTAGTGGTCAATATGTGAGACTAATTTTGCTCTACCAAACACCATTGGAAGAGCAAAATTTTGACATGAATGGCATTGTTGGCTTAATCCACACTAATAATTTTAGTTTACTTTGTGAACATTTTTTCATGTTCTTGGATTCAAGTTTGGTGTATGTTTTACTTATGGATAATCTTATCAATATTGTCCTCGAATATGATTTAATTGAATCATGTTTCTCAATACATGTGACCGATTCAATTAAACACGTAATTGGGTAGGAATATGGGAAAGTTAGTTGTCTAGATGAATGCGATACTACACACACTAACTTTACACCTAAATTACATCTCTAACAACGACTTCAGGTCTATCCAACCTGATTAAGAGCATTGGCACACTCCTCGTCTTATGAATGGTACCAAATTACCATTTAAGGGACCTTAAATTCTCCATGTCATTGAGTTTTTAAGGATATTTGAGATAATAATGATCATCAATGAAACCACTGAAGAAAATAGAGTGAAATATCTTTGCACCACCTCCAAAAGTGAGCCTAAAGCTTTGATTTGAGGCTAACGGGTTGTTTCCCAACTAGGAACACACCACATGTGGCTGGCTTGGAGCCTGGTGATTGAGCAGTTTACTTGCTTTGGCACGACCTTTTAGGACACTTAAGTCGAACAATGATGCTACAACGCATCTCCTTACATAAAGTAAGGATCTTGTGCCTACAAGCACGCTTTGCCAAGCTTGCTCTTTAGAGAAATTGATTTTCTATATCATTTCTCGCAAAGATACAAAATCACCTTTTTTCATAGTGGATTCAAAGGAATATATATGGACTAATCCAACCAAAATGCGGACCATATAAATACTTATGGTTTTGGTCGATGAATCGACAAACTAGTTATATGTTTGTCCACACACATTGCTGCTAAACCTCTTGGCCGATTAAGGGCTCACCACCCTACTTATCCCTTAAGGTCCTATAGACTGGATAATGCCGGAGAGTTTATATCAACGATTTTTTGATAAAGTATTACATGTATTTTGGATTTATAATTGAACAACAAATTCCTATGTTCACCCTAAATAGCCTTGCCTAGCGATCATAAAGCGCAATTTCAATGATCGCCCAAATTTTGGTAAACGTACCAAGTTTTCAATTTCTGCCTAGGGCTAGGGCTATACAATCTTGTACACAGCTATGTTGATCCGCCTTGAGGCCCATTGCCACTAACCTATATGACGTTACAGTTGGTTAATGGGTATGAACGTGACAATTTTCGTATTTACACATTTGAGTTTGCATTCCATGTGCCAAGTTGTCCCACCGCAACGTACCAATATAGGTCCTCAAAGAAAGATGTGAATCTTTGTCGATCATGAATCTTTGTCGATTTTTTGTATTTACTCATTTTTGTATATGATTTTCTATATCATTTCTTTGTCGATTTGCGTATGTCTCATATCGATCCCCATACTGCACAAGTGTGATAAGCAAGTACGATGAATTATAGTTTTCAAAATGTTGCTCTATACACATTCTTCTGATCTAGCTAAAGTGACAAGATCATATACCAACTGCAAACATGCCTGCAAGGATAGACGTACTTAATGGAAGTCGAGTTAACATCCCTGGAGGGTGTGCCGTCGTTGTTGGACGGTTTGGAAGTCCCTGTTGGATGGTCTGGTACACCGGCGGATAGCCAATCAATCTGTCTTGACTTGGAGCACGACAAATCACTCGGTTCATAGGATTCACTTCCCTAGAAGAAGAAGACACAGCACAACAATGATTTTATACTTGATCGCTGTCTCAAATCATTTCCATTTCATGAGATTAATTCGAGATACTACCGAGACATGAAGTTCTTGGTCCAGTATACTACTTTGGATGAGCTAAATGGAAATGAAATGAGATTGCCATCGATGATGTTTTCATTTATATGGTAGCTATTGACATAAATGAAAAGCCATGATATCAAATTGTGTTCTGTTGATTAAGTGACAATGTAGAACTGATTGGACAACCAAAATTACAATCCAAGTCAAATTCTTTACCAAAGTGTGTTTTGGACCTGTCGTTCCTACACTGCCCAAGGTAACCCTATTGTGTTACAAGTGGGAAAGAAAACGTTATGAGATGAATGAAATAGTGTGATATGATGCAAGCCTTACGGCGCAAGGTTTCTTTCAAACGTTATGTGATTGATAGCAGGATTATGAAATGTGGTTAGTGTTTTCTCCATAAGGATATAGATACAAAGATTTACATGTAAGTTCTCCAAGAATTACATGGACTGGTTCAAATAGTTCCAAACCACTGAACATTCTCTTAACTGTTTGAGGTGTTCACTTAAATTCGACTAATGTGGTAAACCCGTCTAAGTGATTATTTGATCAATCAGGGATATGAATTATGCTATTGCGTGTTAAACTATGAAGTCTTATTCCGAATTGCTAAAGTTACAGTTTATGTCAAATCTCACTAAGACTCCGGAAGAGCTTGAGAAAACTGTCTAACACCTGAAGATGGAATTTGAGATGAAAGATCTTAGGAAAATTCATTTATGCCTTGACCTGAAGTTGAAGCATTATTCTGATGGTACCTTGGTCTACTAGTCGAACTACACCCTGAATATGTTACCTTTGAGTATACCTTTGATTGTTCATACATTATATGCAAATGAGACCCTTGAAGAGGTTATGGAATCCGAAATTCCATATATGAGTTCAACTTTGTGCTTCATTGTATTTAGACAGGACATCTCATTTGCTGTTAATCTTGGTAAAGATGCAGTACCACGCCTATACGCAACCACTGAATTGGTATTAAAGACATACCCTGAAGGTACTACGATGGCAATCCCAACGCATCTCGAGCTGATCCAACCCCCCGATCCTCAAAATGATGCTTGCCTTGTTTGTTATGCTGACACTGGTTACTTATCAAACTCGCAAAAGGCAAAATCTTCGAATGGTTATGTCTTTACCGTTAGGGATATCACAATATCTTGGAGGTCCATGATATGACCTTAGTTGCAAAATCTTCGAATCGTTTCAAGACTCACCTCACTTCACTACGCCATAAGTGAGACATGGTTAGGAGTTCTTGTTGAGCATATTCTCGTTGAGTCCCAATAACGATCCATGAAGATTATGCCGCATGTAGCAACCCAACCAAGCCATGATACATCAACGAAGTCAATGCCAATACATATTGTGTCTACATCACATCAGCAAAGCATCAGGAGATTGAAGTCATGCAAGACGATTACAGACAACCTTACCGGCCTCTACACGACGTCACTGTTGAAGTCAACCTTCTAGAAGCTTGTTCGAGAAATTGGTATGCCTAACTATTATATGAAATGCTTGTAGTTCTCATTTGGAAGTTATGTCATACTTAGGAAGAGTATCCAAAAGTATACTCACTTGATCTTAATGTACTCATTTTCCCTACGATTAGGAGCATTTTTCCCACTGGGTTTTTGCTACCTAACTAGGTTTTAACGAGGCACCCATCCAGAGCTGATCACACCCGTGTGAGCTCTTCTACTTGAGTCTAAAAGACGTATAGTTTTGACTTAATGCAACTTCTCACTTTTCTCCTTAGAATATAAGTTTTTCCCCTACCTTGGGTTTTACCATAGCGAAGTTTTTGTGAGTTTTATCTTTTTATGCATTCTTCCGTGGATTTGAGACTCGAATTCGCTCATTGTACCGACGACTTCATCAACTGTACTTTTATTTCATTGCTGAAGACCTGATGCGTCATTCACTTGAGTATTTACACACTGAAAGGGGAGTGTTGCAGTATCAGATTAGGAATGTGATTGTGTAAATCCTAGTGTATCTAAGAATATCTCTTATATTCCTATTAAGAGTTATAATCCTAAAAGGGTAATGAATTAACCTTCCATACTACTATAAATAAAGGCACAATGGGGTGGAATAGAACACACCCACAATTACACATCTCTCTCTTCTCTTTCTATGCCATACCTCATCTCTCTAGGCTCCATACTTGTTCAGTAAATTATACCTACAACAATTTCTAATTTTGTTGGCAAATTCATTAATCGACTTTTTATCCAAAATAGTCCATGAGATTGACATAACTTCTTACTTTGATTTCTAAAATTTAAAATCGATAAAAGTGATCCATAAGATTGTCCGCCGTCAATTATTTCAATCCTTATGTAGAAATCTTTGTTAAATTAAGACCAAAACTTTTCATTAAAAAAACAAAACAAAAAAAAAATTAAAAAAACAAAAAAAAAAATCTGAAATGATTTACGGTAGATAATTTCAAGATCATCAATTTTAAATGTCAAGAAAGGACAATATCAGTACCCCTCGGCTAATAGCCGTCGTTGCTGTCCACTCCACGTGAACTCATCTTTCACATTTAAAACGCACAACCACCACCAGTGGTGGTTCGGTATGGGATCCCATATCGAAACCTTTGTCCCGATTCCCAAACCAAAATTTTCGGGAATTCCAATTTCAATACCGATCCCAAACCAAAGTTTTGAGAATCCCAAAATAGTTTCGGGATTTCGAGACCAATCGGGAATCCCGAAATAATTTTGGGCTTTTGGGCTTTTTCGGCTTTTTTTTGGGCTTTTGGGCTTTTCGTTTTTTGGGCTATAATAACTTGCATGTGTTGAAGAAACATCATGGTAAATTAAAAGAGAAATAAAAAGTATGCATAATCAAACAAATTTTATCAGCTGCAGTTACCTCCATGATAGTGTCGGCAATATAGTCATTTCTCAATTGAAGCATATCAGCCCACATATGGTTGACTTTTTCAACATCAAACTTCCTTACTTTCAAAAACCTGAAAGTAAGTAACAAATAAAGGTTAGTGTCTAAAATGTGAAACCATATTAATCAATAATACTAGAACTTCATCAAACTAAACAAAACAAAGATGTGAGAATGCATAAACAATATTTAAAGTATGACGGCAACCAATTACACTTGAAGTGCTCATGCAAGCAAGTTATTTTGTAGTAAAGAGAATGGATGTATTACTAGGATGACTCATTGCAGTAAAGAGAATTTGTTATTTACCAAAATGAAAGCAAAAAATTGAAAGAGATTTTTGCATACAGTTAATTGTTGGAGAGCAGTGGGGGAGTCTAAAAGGTATTTGAAAATTAAATAATATATATATATATATATTTTTTTTCGGTTTGGTTTGGGATTACCGAAATCCCAAAAACTTGAGGCTGATTCCTGTACTGAAATTTTGAGATCGGTTTAGTATTTGGTATTGAAATTTTCGGAAATTTTGGTTTGAGATTTTTTGGGTTTGGTTTCGAGATTTTTTCGATTTGGTTTAGGATATTTGGGATTTTTTTTCCAGCCCTAACCAACACCACCACATACGATTCGATTGTGAGTTTGTCAATTTGTCAATTTGTCACGGTGACAGTGTTGTCCTGTCGCTCCACTCTGAATTTGCTGCAGCTGTTATTATTAAGCCCGCACGCGCGACTTCAAATCTTCTGCGATTATCTTCATATGATAAGATAGATAGCAGAATAGAAACTTGAAGCTTGAGGGGAGAGGCGGTGATTTTCCAATGGAGTCCACATTCTCCGCAGCGACGCCGACAACGGCAGCTCTCCTCGCCGTCTCCAAATCCCTCAACCGCCGACTGGAAAGGAGGACCTTTCTCAGTCAACGCCTCCCGAGTCGTCTTCTTGCTCGCAGGCACCTCACTTCGGTTCACACCAACTACTACGGCTTTCAGGCCTCTAAACCTGATCCTTTCTCTTCCTCGTCTCTGAGAAGTGTCTGCGTCGCTGGCCCGCTCTTACGGCACCGTTTAGAGTGCGTCGGTAGCTCCGCTTCTTCTTTTGCCTCCGGCGGTGGAAATGGTGGCTTTGGCGGAAGCGGCGGTGACGGCGAGGGAGGTTCCGGCGGCGGCGATGCCAAGTCCAAGGTTGCTGCTGCTGGAGGCGATGGGGTTTCGGCGCTCTCCACTGATGTCATTGTTCTCGATGTTGGAGTATGAATACACTAATACTGAAACTCCTCTCTCTCTCTCCTACTCAATCTGATTGATTGGTGATTTGCTTGGACAGGGAATGACATGCGGAGGATGTGCAGCCAGTGTGAAGCGAATTCTAGAAAATCAAGTAAGTTTAATTTCATTTGCTATCAAAGTTTCAACTAAGTTTAATACCATCTATTACCTATATATATGTGTGTGTGTGTATATATATGGCAGCCACAGGTATCGTCTGCGACTGTAAACCTCACAACAGAGACGGCAATTGTGTGGCCTGTGTCCGAAGCGAAGGCTACACCAAACTGGCAAAAGCAGTTAGGAGAGACACTTGCAAACCAATTGACCAGTTGCGGTTTCAAGTCTAACCTTCGTGGTAAGCATTTCACAATTGTTTCGCATTCAGCCTGTTACTTTTATTTATCGTTCTTGTTAAAGTATGAATTCCATGGTTCTCAGTTATTGGGAAGTTGTATGTTTGGTTAATCCTTGTAATGGCTAGTCCTTTTTACTTTTCAAGGGTATTGCTTGTTCTTTGCTGTGTTTTTTTTACTGGATACCATTTGAAACTTGGTATTCAGCGTTCATATTGATTTGGGACCTAGAGTTTGTGGATTATTTTCTTCAGAGTGTGTTTTCGGTGTTAGTTATACACTTATTAGGAAAAGTGTAATGAATGAATCTGTGTTGCTTTAGAGTTTGTTTAGATTAACATTGCAAGAATCAGTGACAACTTAAACTTATTAGTTATTGAAAAACACCGAAGTGCTAATTTTTAATGCTAGACGCTCTTGAAATTCTTGATGTATTAACCTGATGTTGGTTAAGATTAACTTATATTGGCAAGACATTCAGTGGTCATTGTTCTGATGTTGGCTGTCAGAGTTTTATTAGTTGATTGCGTTGCGTATGAGGACATAGGCTTACATAATTAGATTGTTGAGTTGCAAAATTAGGCCAGATAGGAAGTGGAAACTGGATTCATCAGGCATCCTCTTTTAAGAAATTTTAAATTTTCTGTCTAAGAAGTAACAAGCAATCACTTCCCGAGTTCCAGTCTGCTTAAGTGATTTGGAAATCTATTGGTCCTACCAAGGTTCATATTTTGGCTTGGATCATGGTTCATGGAAGGGAAAATACTTGTGCTTTGGTACAAAGTAAATCACCATCTTGCCCGACTCCTTGTTGGTGTATTTTGTGCAACAAGGAGAAAGTATTTGAATATGCATTGAGACTGGTGACGGTTAGTTAGGATGGGGAAGCAAGAGTTCATTGGGTTATTTGTCGGTCACCTTCAAACATTTTTTGTGAAAAGAATATGCTTGGGTGGTGGAAAAAAAGGCAAGAACTTTGTGGAGTTGCATCATGTTAGCTGTCTTTTTGGGTAATTTGGTTGGCGAGAAATAGAAAAATCTTTGACAACTATAGTGGGGATGTAAAAGAAAACTCTTCAGTAAGGTCCTGAGCATCATTTTGGGCTTCTGTTTCTTCAGCTTTTAGCGATCTATCATTTTCTGTAGTTTTATTAGATTGGGTAGCTGCTGTAGGGTAGATTTTCAAGTTGTAATGCAATGTGAGAGAGTATTGTGGTTTTGTTTTGAGGATTGTATTAGTTTGTTGGTGGACCTCTGGTCCACTATGTTTTCTTTATTATGCTTCAGTTCTTTAATGAAATTTTGGTTCTCAAAGAGAGAAAGTTGCAAAAAGAAAAAGCAAAGTCAGACATAAGAGCATGAGAAGCATCAATCTTGCTTGAAAGGGTTTCTTTTCTATCTCCGTTTGATTTCAAAGCCACAACACTCTTTCTCTTTTCTTGGTACTCAAGCATGCTCCTTTTACATCTGAAAAATTGTGATGCCGTGGAATTTGCTATATCCTTTTGAGAAGTTGAGGATCGAAGTTCTTCCCAAACTTTGGGTTGTACTATTGTCATATTATTAAAATTGCTTTTGAAGGTTGAAATCGTTTCAGCTGTCATCCATCCACAAACAAGGTGGAAAAAAAAGTAAGTGGGGTAGGTTTTGTGCTGCTTTAGAAATGATGATAGCACTCAGCAGTTTTCTGGTTCAGCTGAATACAACAGACTATTATCTATTTACTCCTTCGAGCGTTGTTTCTTTACTCCTGGTTGTTCAATTAGAACCCCATAACTTTAAAATAAGAGCATATATATTTGCCTGCTTAGGGTTTCCAAATGATTTATGTGAAGCTTTCTGGGTTTAGTGGCAGGTCAGGGAGCTACGGAAGGAGATATATCACCATAGAAGTGCGAAAGATTTCTTGTCAGGCTGAACCATAATAGTTTTTGGTATGTCCTCAAACTGTTGGATTTAATTTCAGTCGCGTGTATAAGCGCATAATGTCTTACATCTCTCCGCTTTATCAGATGTAACAAAAGAGGATTGAAAATCATTATTTGATTCACAACTACTTGCTCGTTGTGGTGGATAAGTTTGAGGAGCATTTATGTAATGGAGCACCCATTTGTTTTGGAGGATTTTCGATTCCTCTTCTCCTCTCCGAGCTTAGAAATTCCTTATTTGTCATTAGGAAATTGAGGACTCCTGTCTTTCTATGAGTTGGCTGTATTCTATGCATAAGTTGTTTGAGAATTAGACCGATCGTTTGCCCATAGGCATAGTAAACTGTACTTTGTAATCTGTTTTGTAAAACATTCAATATCTTCTCGTGTTTTGTAATCTGTACTTTGTAGTAGAGGTGTTGCTATTTACAAAGACTTAGTTTTATGCACTGAGATTATATATGCTTTTGATGTACGCATTCTTCCAAACCAAGGAATAAATTACTCCCTATTTGATTTGGCCTTGTATTTCTTATCCCTTGTTTCCGTTATTTGTTCTACTAAAACAAATGACTGTTATACCTAGTAGGATAATTAAATTTCACAAGTGAATGGTTATATCCATAATAGTTTATTTATCTAAACAATTCTCCATAACTGTAACTGTGAATTTTAAATGGGCGAATAACTGCGGTTAACCATACCCGTGTGTATTTTGCCCATTCCTACTCCTGAATCAAGAGGTAAAGTAAATTAGATAATTTGCAGGTTTATTCTTCTTCAAGGAAGCTATTTAAAGAGCACATATGATACAAGTAGTCATACAAGCCTAAAAGTTAGCTCACTACAAATTTATAACTAATGACACAAGTGAACAACTAAGAGGTATCTATGTTGCCACTAGTGCTCCGGTCTATATCGTTGTACTAAAAAAAGAAAAAGAAAAAGGCATCTAGGGTTGAAGGAGTCTTTCCATGGGGGTTGTTACCTTTGGTAAAGTAGGAATTTTGTAACAAAGTCCAAACGGACACAATATAAAGACAACAGCCTAATAGATAGGGATAGGTACAAATGAGACGCCACTTATGCATTCATCGTATGAGTAAAAGTTTTGAGTAGCAATCCTACCTCACGTGAAAAATAAGTTTTGAGTAGCAATCCTACCTCACGTGAGGAGGCCCAAAAGTGATTGGGGGATGTTACCTTGATAAATAAGTTTTGAGTAGCAATCCTACCTCACGTGAAAAGCAATTATTTGTGTTTTATAGCATTGATATATAATATGCATAAAAACGTAAATAAAAACAATTGAACAAATGCGAAAATGCTTAGCAGGTTGAATTGTTCGATGTATGATAACACAAATCACGTAAGTAACATTTTGGTAAATAATACATCGTTGTTTAATACATAAGTGGTAGTGGAAAGGAATCAAATAACTTAAAATTTTGAGAAACAAAGCACGAGGTGAGGAAAAAAATAGGTTATAGTAAAAACGACGAGAGAATATGTAAGTGATCGTCTACCACAATGGTGAAGATGAGTGATGCCCTTGCACCAAAACGTGAGTTCGAACTCCGTCCACTCCCTAATCTGTACATCTAATCTAACAAATCTATTGTTTGACAAAAAAAATAAATAAATAAACACACGAGAGAGTATCAAAAGAGAAAGCAGGTAATTAATTGATTCAGTTTCCTATAAATTAATGTCTATACAAAATTATATGAATGAATGGCAATCAATTTGAAGTGGAAGGATGTCGTTAGACATTCACATAACTTTGACATCGTAATTACGGCACACTTTCCAGATGCATAACCGCAGATAAGTAACAAAACTTCGGCCATGCGACATCCTCAAACGAGCGGTGGACCAAAATGGCCAGCAATCGAATTCCAGAAGCTCTTGGTCTCAAACCGCAGCAACAAACAAGTCGTGAGCCGCACGAAGAACCACTCGTAACACCAGCTGCCTGTCTCGACTCCGGTGTAAAGGTTAAAATAGGCCTTATTTTGGTAGCAAAATCGGCCTTCATACCATATATGTCATCCCAACCTGCATTAGATGAGAATGGGGCACGCTCAAATTCGCAGTGCCCCTCCGGCAGTTCTTCCTCAAGAAAGCATAAAAGTAATTGATGATTAACTTCTTGATAAACCATGAATCTTTCCTGGCCCTAATATCCCCGTGACCAAGAAGATAAACAACCCCCGATTCTTTGGCCTTTCGTATAAACGATAGTTCCCTATCCATACTCTGCTCAGAATCAAAAACTGTTGGATCTTCTGGAAGCACTGGCTTCACCTCTGATGTGCTTGCTTCTGATACAGGCTGCCGGCTCGTCTCCTTGTACTCAGTCAGGAGAGGAACACCAAGTGAGTAAACACTTCCATTGGGGGCTATAAGAACCCTCGAGACAGAGGTCTCGTCTTCTGAGTCTGTATCACCATCATCTCCATCGCTCTCCAGTGACCGCTCCTGAGCTTCCCTCCGTATGAATTTCTCAAGGCTCTCAATTAGTAGCTGTTCAAATGTTTGGTGATTTTCTTTACGAACATCCTTATAGCCATACCTGTTGAAGTCATAACATCAGATATAGAAGGTAACTAGACATGAAGGAATGAAAAAGAAAACAAAGGAAAAAACACTTCAACTGCGAACATGAGTGATTTCTGCTTCATCTGTTGTCAGGTCTACGGTAAAATGATACATCTTACTAACGATAAATATATCCTATGACAGGTTTGACCATTTAGCATCCGTGAAATGCATTATGGATCTAAAGTTTGCACTAGATTATACAAAGACATCACTCTACCAAATCAGAAGTGTTAAGCATGTTACCTGGCAATACAACGAAATATGTGGTAATTTTTCGGACAGACGCGCCGGAAAAGGAACCTTTCACTTTGAGGCACTACAGGAACTGGAACATACTTTATACAAACAAATATGATCATCGAATGGATTGCAGGAAGTGTGGTCAGAAAGTGGCCAAAGATTGCTGGTATTCCCTTCACCAGCTCATTATACAGCAAACCAATGCCTGGAGCTCTGATTGTCCCAAGATTGCAACCCAATTCCCGCATCAAATCCATTGAAAGCTTTTGCTTGACTTCAGTTTCATACTTAAGCTTGCTTCCATAATTCCAGATAAATATTATAAAAAACATAACTATGGCAAAGACCACAATAATCCAACTTCCATCTCCCACACTCCACAAAACTGATGAGAAAAAGGTCAACTCCAACCCCAGGAAAATTATTAAGAAACTCAGCACGATGATAATGTTTATCTGCCATATAAGAAGCATAACGATTGTTACTAAAATGGTCGTCATCATCATCACTCCTAGCTCAGCAATGCCTGTAGTAAAAGAGGATAGTTATAGAAAAATAAAAAAGCCGCACATAAATTGATTCATGTAAAACTAAAGTTCATCCATGGAGATAAAAGATGTAACTGATGTTAACTGTTGAAATAATTCATGACAGTGCCTGCATGTTATTTTTCTAGTGGGTAAAGCCAGATCAGTGGTTGATTTTGAGTTGGGATCAAAGAGATATTTGGAATGTCCTGTCAGGTAGATCTAACCTAAGAAAAATAAGCAATTGTAATGAGGTCAAGAACCTATTCACCACATACGAGCACGTTTGAGAAGTACTTTTTAAATGACTGTAACCACTTTTAGAGAATATGTTTTTGAGTTCCAAAAGCACTTGAAGTGCTTCCTGCAAGAAGCACCAGACCAGTTATGTGCTACAAAGAGAAATCATTCCTTGGCATTCAGATGTCTTATCCTATGCATGTAACAAAAAGAGCAAAGACTCCAAATATCTATTATTATCTTTAATCTTAGAGAACCTTAACCACAAAAATTTTATTACAATGCCAATTTGTATATCTTTTTATTTTTTTTATTTTTTGTTATAAATTATAATTTTATTAGTCAAAAGTTTAAATTAAGGAACTTGATAGATTTTGGAATACCTGATCTATCTTCTTGAACATTAAAAATATAGGAAATGTAACTGGAAAGAGGTTAGCTTTGGCGGCTATGGCAATAACAAGAACAAACAGCAAAAGAAATATAGGATAACCATCTTATAAAAATAAATAAATAAAAAACAGAGAGGACAGCTTTGAGACAAAAAATAACAAAAGCACACAAAAATAATGAAACCGTGTACCCGTATGTAAGAGGAGACTATATAGTGTTGACATAAAATGAATAAAAAAGGGAGAAAAATTAAATTATTTAAAATAACATAATTCCAACAAGGCATTTTGGTGCAACAGATGTTTTGCTGAAACTAAAAGACAAATATAAAATTGTCTAACCAAACAAAGTTTGACTAGACAGAAAATTGATTGATGAAGTTTGGTAAACTGTGAACATTTGGTGAGTACTATTAGGTGAGAGGATGCCAAAGTTTTTTACAGAGTTTGGTGAAAAGAAACCCGAACAGTTGTTTTCACGGAAAAGCTTACTTAGTATACCTACAAGAAACCCAACTATAAAACCTAGAGTTTGTTAACAAACAAATAACAAAACGGAACAGATAACGAGACTATATACTTTGAAACATGAATTACCATATGCATTTCCAATCTCATCAATGTTTGAAATAGTGCAGATAGCCACCAGGGAAACCACCAGCAAAAACCAATTTACGACAGGTATATAAATTTGCCCCATGAACTTCCGGGAGGTATGTATGATTTTAAGGCGAGGGAAACAACCAAGTGCCATTGATTGTTTTATGCACGAAAAAGTGGCCGTTGTCATTGCACGACTAGCAATCAATGCAGCAACGTTAGCAATGAGCAACATAGGCCAGAAAACACCACCTGCAGACAACGAGAGAGTGATTTCCCCATAATGAAATTTCCATCTATAACATATGCTTGCCAGTGCAAAGGGACTTCAAACGAATTAACGATATATCATATATCTAAGAATTAGTGAAATAAGTATGACTACTGACACATTTGTAGAAAATCCTAACTGAATAATTTGCTTGAAAATCGATAAACACACCACTGAAGCTTACTTGGGATTGAAGAAAAGAAAGCTTGCTCAGCCCCATCTTGGTTTTCCATAAGGTAGGCGGCTTGACCCAAATAACCCAACATAAGGCAGGGCAAAACAAGAAAAACGAAAGTAAGCTGAAAAGAACAAATACCCAGTAAATTACAGCTCTAGTAATCAGAAGCTAAACACCATACATTCTGACATTCGAATTCAATGTATCATATAAATAAAATGAATAAAGACCAATTATTCTTCCATTCTTTACCTGGACTGATCGTACAGAAAAATAGCAAAGATCCGCAAACATTGCCTCAGAACCTGATACATACAAGTACATCAGTAAAGAAAAGGAAAATATGTAGGTGATAACCAATAATATAGGTTCCCAGTTCGTAAAATATCAAACAAAATTGAACCCTATTTCCATAAACCATAACAGTTCTATCAATATTTCACCTCTTGTAAGTGACTCTTAGCATCCCATTTTGTAATTTCCATAATTCCTTTTTTCTATAAACTAAATCTCTTATAGCTGAGCCTTGATGCCTAGGCAATAGTTCAACCCCTTATACATATTTGTCCATAAACTTGTCTTAATGGACCTTTTTTTACTTACTGGATTACATTGCCAGGGAATCAGACATTAAGATTTTTTGTATACTTTTTGGAAGAAAAAAAATGAAATCCATGCACAAGCCAAAATATGACAATACAACTCATTAAGAAAAGGAAAAGTTAATTACAGAAAAGAGTGGAGCCAATTTAAAAATGGAATCAAGGTTGCAAAAATTTACTAAAAAATAAAGATAGCGACTCCCATGCGTCCCCACGGTCTAAGTTTTTTTCCAGAATGATTACCTGTTGCGCATAAAAGACAACCCCCAAGAGAATACCAAGCCTTAGTTGAGTTCCTCTCGAAGAAGTAATAGATGTGAATAGGATTGAATGCCTTTAAGACACTGCTGCCATATTTAACAAGGTTGTAAATCCCAATCCCACCAAGGGAACAAAACCATATGAATAAGGCAGGGCCTACAGCCAGTCCAACTTTACTTGTCCCAAATTTCTGTACACTGAATAAAATAACAAGAAAGGCAACTGAAATCATCACCACTTCATCTGCACACAAATAGAAAAGTGAGGTAAATTAAAGTATGCTTTACTTGAAACAGCATTAGCAAGTATCATATTTAGAGCAAAGAAATAAAACGCATATGCAAATGGGTCTTAGTTCACTGTCATGATTTTGGTTAGAGGAGATGGCTTGCACAGTGTGGTGTTGTAGCATAGAACTTTAAATTTTGCAAATCTAGTTCTTAATAAAATTACAATTGTCAGCATAATTAACTTTTTAGTATGATGCACTCCAACAGAATCATGACTGCTAAGACCCATTTTTGGGATGTGCTCCACCAGACAAAAACAATACCTTGCTCAATTGCCTCTACTCCAACCTTTAGACCACCAACAGCTGATACTACTGCATTAAGAAAATATAAAGCAATCACAAGGTATACAAAACATAAAAAACTTTAGGCACACCCACTCTTCACGATTTAAAACAAGAACACTACATCTAAAACAGCTATGCAGCGTTACCACATTTCATCACATCAATAGTGGGTTGATCAGTTGCAACATGCAACAAGATAAAACAGAATAAAAATAGATTATGCAAATACCTGACATTGCTGGTGTAACAACCCCATCAGCTATCACCATAGCAGTACCAGCAAGCACTAACATCAGAAGAAGCTTTTTCAGAGTCAGTGAGGCCTCAAGCCTTTCCTTGATTTTTAAAGATCTTTCAAGTTCAGGAGATGGCACCTTTAGCCTGAAGCTCGATATCCGGGCATCCGACGGAAGCTGATTGGGAAGAAGACTGACCTTAGCATGTCGACAGATCAATGAATACAAAGCAAATGTACCGCCTGGAAAAGTTAAATAACCATGAAATCAAAAATATGCATTCAACTAAATATTTACGTTGTAACTGCATACATAATAGGTAGAGAGAGAGAGAGAGAGAGAGAGAGAGAGAGAGAGAATATGACTTGATTTACCGAATCCTACCTTCACCATCATCATTAGCCCAAAGAACCACCAGCACATACTTAAGCAACGGGATCAAGATTAACGTGTATAGGACTAGTGACATTGCTCCAATAACATCCTCATCTCCATTAATAGGTGCTTTGCTAAACATGACACTGAACGTATATAATGGACTTGTTCCAACATCACCAAAGACAACCCCAAGGGTCTGAAAAGCAATTATTATTTTCCTTCCAAGACTAAAATCCTGCAATTAAAATATACATTATTAAGGAAACTTGGCTTAGGTCAATAAATAACTTCATATTTCCCATAGTCAATTGTCATTTCATTTTCTAGCATAAGTTAATCAAAACAATTTTACTCTTAAATTAAGGTCAATAAAACAATCTTCCTCACAACCAAGGTCAACACCCCTTCCTCTATATCTCTTTATTGACCTCTCCTTCAAAAATACAAAAATATTGATTGGCTCAATCCAAATGTTATAAGTATTTTGTCACCTAAAACAAA
This sequence comes from Crataegus laevigata, assembly GCA_963580275.1. Taxonomy (NCBI): domain Eukaryota; kingdom Viridiplantae; phylum Streptophyta; class Magnoliopsida; order Rosales; family Rosaceae; genus Crataegus; species Crataegus laevigata. The sequence goes on from OY756941.1 coordinate 8,882,699, forward strand.
TTATTCCTACATTATTTATTAGAAATTCTAATCACAATATGCGTGCACATCAGCATAATTCAACAGTTCAGAAAAAAGACAATTTCTAAATTATAAAAGAAAAGAATAAAGAAACACAGGCAAAGAAGTTTCAAATTTCATTTCGATGAACCATAGCTATGTATGAATTCAAATTCGAAAACCTGGATACTTTCCTCATGAACTATACGGCAGACAATATACTTTGAGAAAAACTAATCTATTAATCCATATTCAAGAAGAATGCCACTTTCTCCCGTGGCTAAAGATAAGGTAAGTTAACTACTTTTGTGAAGCAAATTTCGGAGTTACCATGAGTTGCGTAGGTAATAGCTCATTGTGAAAGTTCAACATATTGCTAAAAACCTAAAATTCAATGTTCTTCATATATGCACAAAGTAACAGATGATTTAAAAAGTAAATTAAACATAAGAACATAACTAAGGTTTCTTCTTGAAAATCATTGAGTGAAATTTCCTCTTGTCTCTAGTTGCAGCTATTGTAGGTCTTTTCCAATTCTAACTACTCTACTGCAATTAAATAATGGTCCAAAGGGATTAGAAACATAAATAGTGAGAAAGGCAATCTATATTCAGCACTACATAAAAAATCTGCACATTATTTCGCAGAAGAAAAAATGCAGCACATTATCAGCCTTACAGCATTGAGGATATAAGAAATTGAGACTTTATTAAGTGAAAGCTCAATGAGTTACAGAAAGAACAGCGTAAGAAATGCGCAGCGGTGGAAAAGAGGTTCACCATCAAGAAAAACCTATTATAAAAAATATAAAATAAAATAAAAATAAAAAATAAAAAAACAAAACAAAACAAACAAACAAACTTCGAAAACAAATATACAACTCCTATCTACCAGCCCTACCAAAATCAACTAACTGCAGCACCCAATACAAATGAAAAATGAAGAAATGGAAATCTCTAATACTGCCACTACCATTGGCCACAAGGAAGCCCAAAGCCTCACCCTACCCCATAAAAACTATCACCTCCCCCTCCTAGAAGAATACTCAACTCAGCCCCGCCTCCGCTTGTGCCACAATCCAAGAGCTACTGGGCAATGAATAAATAATATAATCAACATTTTCTCATCCATTATTGCACATAGACAACTAATCTGGTCTCTAACACTAGAAAATATCAAAATTTATTGACCCTGTCCATGTATTCATCTGTACTTTACTAGGTAACTCAGCCGTCCAAAGCAATTGATATGGTTCAACAAAAGGTTCCATTTTTGGAGAAGAGTGGATTGAGCATGATTATATTGTCATGATTGCTTATCATTTGAACTTTGGAGTTGATGATTTATGACTTGTACTTCCTAATGGTGTATGTGATTGATGTATGAGCATTCTGTTTTATAAAAAAAATGGTCATAAATCTTCACAAATTCCAAACTTAGAATGGTAAACAAGTTTGCAATTTATTATAACAATGTAACTTATGTTCACTAAAAGCTACCATTTTACATTAATGAATTTCCATACTCCTCTCTATAGTCTATACCAACCCCAACATCATGTAACTGCTTTGAAGTTCTGCTCAAAGATTCAAAATAATCCAACCTTAATTGTTTACCACAATCACAACATCCGTGTTTACCACAATCACAACATCCGCTACTAATTTTCCTTTACAAAGCCACTCATACCATGGTAATGAGCTCTTAGATAACATTTAGAATTTTCTTCATGAAGCGGAAAAATCACATAATCCTAAAATTTATATGAAGCGGAAAAATCACATAATCATAAAATTTATATGAAGCGGAAAAACCAGATAATCCTAAAATGTACATGGCATAGATGCTTAGGCAGTTCATTTTATTAGCACTGTATTCTACCAGAAATCAAGCTAGCCAAAAAGTGTAACCCTTCACAAAGTAAAAATTAAACTCCACGCTCTGAAAAGTGACAATTTCTTAATGTGGGTAGGATGCTAAACATGCCTCCTTAGAGCCTAAGTATCAACATTGTACGACATTCGTTAGAACTAAAGTAATTATTAAAAACAGGGATAATAAAACCAACAAATCCAGCTTCACGTGTGCAGCCAATCGCGATTGTAACACGTCTATATACGCACCCGATAATTGTCCAATAAGTGAATCTCCCAAAGCGTAAACTAGCTACAAAGCTAGACAGGATGTATCATGTATGTATAATGTATGTATGCAGCACAACATGATAGGAAAGTAAAGTGGCTACAAGCATTGATCTACATCACAAAAAGCAATGCTGAACGAGCGAGGCCACTCAACCGAATCCAGAAATGCAAGTCTTAAGCTCGTGACAAAGCAAATAGTAAAAGTGAGAGACTGGGAGTTTGAAGCACCTCATATTCGTTTCTGAGAGCGCCGGGGACCTCGAGCGCTTCGACGTCAAAGGAATCGACGCGAGGGCCAGTGCGAATCAAGCGTTGCTCGGCATTATCGTCCTCCTCTTCATCATCCTCCGAATCCAGAACCGTCCGATGCGTCGCATCTACCTCCGCATCCTCGTCGTCGACTTCGGAGTCGTCCTCGTCCTGAAAGACCCACCGCGACTCGATGGAGTCCATGGACGCCAGTCCGCCATTGATCTCGCCCCTGTCGGGACCTTCCTCCTCCTCCATCGATCAATGAACTGTAGAGTGTGCGTAATTGTGAAGAGGGACTAGGATTGGGGAGTGGTGGAGTGGAATTTTGTGGGGGAGGGTGTTTGGATGGGAGGAAAGTGATGGAAAATTGTAGGGTTTGGCATATGTGGAAAATTGGGGGAAATTGGAGGAAATTGGAATGAAATTGTTTTTTGGTGAATTTCAAAGGAAATTGTTGGGAGAATTTGTTTATTTTTGGCTAAATATGGGGTTCAGCTTCAACATCTCAGATTCTCACGCTATAAGCTTAAACTGGAGAACGTTAAATTGTGTATTAGCTGGCAATGGACCATCTTTCTTCTTTCTGCTTGCCAGTTGCTGTATGCATGTCCGGTCCAGATTCCAATGTATCCGGGCGGTCCAGACTGGTTTGTTTTCTTTTAGATTTGGGCTGCGTCAGGCCGGTCCAAGGAGCAACGTCCAATCTGATAACTTTCATCATGAAACTTTTATAAATAACTAATTGTTGTAAAATTGACGGCGTGTGCAGTGGAATAAATAAATAAGACACAAAATTTACGAGATTCTTGTACAGTCAGTGTGACTGGAGTACATCCTAGAAGCAAAAGCAGCAGCAGTGCTTTTATTTATAATCTGAATTCACAAGATTACAGAGATATTATCTCCTTTCTTTCTTGCTCTCTCAGCCGTATGGCTTTTTGTTTCTATGTGTTCATCTGTTCTCATCTTCAACAATTCACTTTATAGGCAAATACCAACTAGTTGGATAGTCATGGTGGCCAATGGTTGTTAAGCACCAAAAACAGTTTGATTGACAGCCATTACTTGATTCCTTTTGAGTGGACATCCACCATATTTACAACACTCCCCCTTGGATGGCCATAAGATGTGACGTCTCTGCTGGTTACCACTCCAATCATTTTCACTTGTCTTATTTGTCCCCAGGTAGAAGTGGTATCTTCTCTGGAAAGCCTTAAAATCTTAATCGGTTTTTTTTTTTTTTTGGTGATCCCCTTGATAAGTTTCTCTCCCTAATTTCGAATTCTTTAGGATGATGTTTTCCCCAAATATGATATACCATTTTCACTTGCTTTACTTGTTGTTGATTTTCCACAGCTTAATCTTGAACTGGGCTGGAGGGCCTTATACTAAACTTCCTCCAAAGGTCTGAATTTACTCCTTTTATCTGGAGCTGAATTTGATTCAAGGGTGGTGGACACTTGATCTTGAATCGGACTTATGATTCCTTTAAGAGTCTTGGGACTTGTTCTTGAATGAAATAGGACGTAGCTCCACGTGACAAGTGATCTTCGGCTCCGTTGGGGATGAATCAGCACGTGTTTTGCTGTGCTTGTCTCCACATGCTTCAATGTATGATTGCCTTATCTGTTCCCTTTGTAGAAGTGGTATTTTCCTTGGTTTTCCCCTATGCATGTGTGACATGTTTTCTTGCAGTATTTGTCCACTGATCCAGCAGTGGAATGCGCATTTGAATGGTCCTTCAGAATATCACTTCTCAGCGACTCATCATGCTTGGCAGCTTCAATGTAAGTAACCAATATCATATCAACAGTTGAAAATGAATACTCGAAAACAATGCAAGGTAAGCAACCATGGAAGGGTTCCAGACAATCAGTTCCAGATCGGATGTTTGATTCTAAGTGGCAACTGATTGCTTTCTTTCTCCTTGTCTTGCATGTAAGAACAACAAGAAAGAAAAATGACAAGGGAGATCGTGATATTAGATGCCTTTGCTTTTGACCCTGATGATATGAGATACTCTTCATCTGGTGTGACTTGTTTGAAGAGGTATTCTCAAAGAGAAAGAAAATTGATGCTTCGTTGAAGATGCATTCTCGAAGAGGAGGAAGAGTTGGGTATGTTTGTGGGTCTACCTTGTTATGGCAGACAAAGATCAACATATATAGGAATTTCCCAATAGTAGGTAGTGGTGACATGCTTTTACTCTTGTCAGCAACCATGGTGTAATTAGAATAGTAAGATTCACACGTTTTCAACTTTGTTAGAGATCTTTGACAAAGTTGCACGTGATATTCGAAAAGCTAAGCTTGCATTTGAAAAGTACCAACAAACTTTATTCAGGAAAATATGGCTTTTGAAATTTGAAGAGCGATGTCTCTTCAATTTTTGAGCAAGTGACCCTGTTGTCTCTTCTTTTATAGGGGCATTAATTGTGCTCAAAAAACGGTTGCCTGTAGAATTTTCCCCTTCTTGGACTTCTGAGATTTTATCTAACCTCATTTTTTCTTTATCATTTCTGAAAATGGTTTGCCCATCTAACATTTGCTTAAATTTGAGTCTTAGGACTGATACAGACGAGCCGCGTCAGGATAAAATCTTCTGGAATAGTCTTTTCTCGTGGTTCTTCTAGAACTGCGGGAAAACTGTCTTATCAAAATCATGGTTCGTAAATCATGCGGTAAATATATCTCTAATCAAGGGTTCTAAGTATTGAATGATAAATGGTGAATCAAATCTAACATAAATTCCTAGTTTGTGTTGATGCCTTATTTTAGTACGGTGTGGTGGTACAATAGGCATATAGATAACACAACCAAAAAACTCATAAATGTGTAATGTTTGGCTGATGCCTAAACACGAGTTGTATTAAGAAGTATTGGTGGTTGGTAACAGGTCTCAACCGAACTAATGATGCATCATCCAAGACCATAAAATATCGAAATGGTTCACATTTTGGTTAGACTAGTCCACAATTATTCCCGAAATCTTTAATCCATATTTTTGGAATTCATGCATGTACTTAATTGTATATGGATTATATCATTATTTACATGAATCGATGAACTTCTAGTCCTTATTTAATAGTATGTGGACTGAGGCTTTTATGGCCATCATTTTAATTTAATTGAGGAACTAGTGCTCTCTCAATTAATTCAAAAACTTCATGTTTTGATTTGGATCACTGAACTTCGGGTCCGATCTTTTAATGATTATGATAAAGGAACTCCAGGTCTGATCCTTTTATATGATAGAACTTCAGGCCCAATCATTTTATATGATGAGGATCTGGAAACTTCAGGTTCTGATCTTATTAAAGAACTTCGGGTCCAGTATGTACTCATCGTAACAAAAAAACAAGTACAATAAATAAATTAAAGCAATAGGCGGTAATTCCAGACATGGTAAATAAATTGCTTTTAAGTAAATAAAGTTTGTGACAAGGGCTTTGATTCAGCACCATTCACATAAATATCAAAGTTTTAAAACAAAGGGTAATAATTTTACCCACTGTAAATAAATAGAACTTGTGATAGGACTTTAAATCAACACCATGCACATAAATAGACAAAACGGAAAATGCAATGATTAAGTCCCCATCTTTTGCTTTTTCTTTTTTTCCTTGGTCTGCCACTTTCTTTTGTTTCATTCCTTTTATTTTATTTTTTAATTTTTTTTAATTTTCACAACTTTAAGTCCTTTTAGTTATTCAGGAAGTAATAGTAACAATAAGTTGCAATTAGTATTCCTCCTCCGTGAGTTTCAAAAAAGTTGAAACAGTTCCCATAAGTTTTGGACTCAAGAGTGTCTGCAACTTATGAGAAGATCAAACCATTAGATAACGTTGAAACAGTTCCCATAAGTTTTGGAGTCAAGAGTGTCTGCAACTTATGAGAAGATCAAACCATTAGATTTAGCTCAAATTTTAGTATGATATGGATAAAAAGATACCAAACAACTTTTTGAATAAATAATTTCGATATGAGCTACCGAAATGGAGTTTTGGCACTCATAATGTGGCTGCACAGTTTATGCGAAAATTGGAAACTGATTTGGCATTTTAGACATCTGCAACAATCGTACTGTTGGAATTTGCTGAAAATTTGATATGTTATAGATACTGAGCGGACGAACAACTTTGAAGAAGAAAGTATTTCAATCTAAGGACTGCAAGTTAGAGTTCCGAGGCTGTTTATATGGCTGTCATATTCTCTACGAATTTGAGTGTACTCTTTTGCTTCTTCAAGAAAATCAGTGGTATAGAGATTTTAAAATGAAATGAAAATATTTTCTTATCTGAGAGATTCCAACTCACAGAGGAGAGAGGTAAGAAGTGTTTCACCTGATTTGTGATGTTGTGCTTTCCACTTACACGAGAGGTTCTCGTGATGATAACGTGTTATAAAATCGATGATGTGTGCAGTGGAACAAATAAATAAACAAGACACAAAATTTACAAAATTCCTCTATAATCAGTGTGACTAGAGTATATCCTCAGAGTAGCAGCAGTGTTTTTATTTATAATTTGAAAACATAAGATTACAACGATAACTCTCTCTATTATCTCCTATCTTCTTTCTTCATCTCTCAGTCGTATGGCTTTTTGTTTCTATGTGTCCATCTACTCTCATCTTCAACAATTTACTTTATAAGCAAATACCAACTAGTTGGATAGTCATGGTGGCCAATGGTTGTCAAGCACCAAAAACAGTTTGATTGACAACCATTACTTGATTCCTTTTGAGTGGACATCACCATATTTACAACATTAATTTCTTTTTTAAATGTTCAAATGTTCATATTTCCCACTTGATAACTTGTGAACTTCTAAAAAACGTAAATTGACTATTGGCACTTCCTTAAAACCCACCACCACTAAATTATTTTATTTTTCCTCCGACTCGTGCTCGTTCAAGTTTGATTCATCGACCTCTCTATAACATTGACTCGTCTAAGTGCTCAAGTGACGTTTTCACCTTCTTGAGTGGATCACATGGTAAAGATGAACAAACTTTGGATGTCTGTGTTGAGTATTAGAACAACTGGGAATTAGTTGGCTGTTTATACGTGTTTAAGAGGGTAATTGGTTGAATAAAAGTTAAAGGGGTGAAAATTAGCAATGGCTTACTAGTTTAGGGGGAAATCAATAAATAACATTGACCCATGTTAGCCACACTATAAGTCTGCCAAAATAATTTAGTATTGAACTTACCATGTACGGAAGGTAATTTAAGACATCTAACTTATAAGTGAGAGAATAATACAACTAAAGTGTAGTACTTGGTGGCAATGCATTGAGAAGCTCAAAAAATCTTCGAGGTTAGAATTTTGATGAAAGTGCAAAAAATAGTGTGAAATTAGTAACAGACAGAATATTCTGCAATTAAAATTCAAAATATGATTGACTAACATTCCTATGCACTTGTACGTAAGAGGTTTTAGGTCCGATTCTCGTCAAAGACGAAGTTGAACCACATTATTATGGCAACCATATTGTAAGACTTAGCCTATTTTCTCATTCTCTTAGTATAAATACTATCGTTTATTAAAAAAAAAAATATATATATATATATATATATATATAGCAGCACTAGTTAAACAGGATTATTAATTTATTACTGTTTCATTTTTAATGGGCCAAGCCGTACAGCCCACAGATGTGCTCCTTCTAAATCCTCCTAATCTGCTCGCTCTCTCTGCGTCTCTCTAAGTGAGTCGAAATGGTAGCATTAACAGGTTTCTCAACCACTTTGAGGGCAAGCTTTTCATTGGGTTCTTGCTGCAGTAGTAACTCAACATCTCTTCCTTTATTGCCTCTCAGTCTCAGTCTCAGTTACGAACAAATGCAGGTGGTTATCTTTCAATTTTTCAATTTTTTTTTTAAATTTTTACAGTTTTCATTTTATATGATGATATATTTGTTTGTTGTTTGTTCATGTCTTGTGGTGGTGGTGCAGAAATTCGTCGCCCAAGTTCACAGTCTCTGCCTTGCACACTCCGTACGGCGATTCTTTAGCAACTAGTGGTAATTTCTTTGTACTAATTACATTACTTCCATAGAGTAAGAGAGCCACTTTTTCAATGTTTGAGCTTAATTCATGATTTCGGTCATTTATTCAATAATTACTTGCATTTGGCTATTTATTTGGAGTTTGTATTCAGTTTTGCAGACTAGATTAAATTCTAAACGTATTGCTGTTTCTAGGATTATCAAGTAGAACTTGTGGGTCACCTCTAAAGCTTAATGGTAACGATTTTGGTGGTACTAGTACAAGGTCTATATTACACACCCCGACCCGAATAATATTGAGGTATGCTGGCCGTCACGTGGGAGTGACGTATCCAAAAGTGCAAGACGGAAGAATAGATATGTATGAAGTGCAGAAATAAAAGTCAACCACGATAATTTACAATACGATAAAAGAGTAAGTGAAAGGTAAAATGGAAGTGAAGCAACACAGTATCACAGAGCAAATCCTAGGTGCAGTCTAGATTAAACCAACGCTAAAAGATAACAAAAGAAACCCTATATGGATGGTGGTCTGTCAGAACAACCTAGATGCCTCGTTCGCCACCGATGTCACCGCTACCTAAAACCTGGAGGGGTGCAAAACAAAAAACGTGAGTGGGCAAAAACAAAGCTTTTCCAAAACCGTTTCATAAATCAGTGTATAACCCCTCACTATAAATCAAGTATAGTTTCCAGAAAATATCATATAATCGTATACGAAAGATTGTACCGAAATCAATAAACTCAATCATCTAAATCCAGGAATAGGCCATGTCGAAATACCCAACTCAAATGGAAATAAACATCAAGCAGGTGAGATAATCATAATATGCCATCGATAATATCACGTCAGCCGGAGTCACCTCGTGTGCCCTGTACGACAGAATCTATAGCTCCTCAACCGAATCCTGCACACGAGTCAGAACCACCTACAGTGGTCTGTACGACAGGCTAGGTGTATAATATAACGCTCAGTGCGACGATCACGGGAAGGCTGGGCGACAAATCGCGAGTCACCTACGAGTCAAAACCACCTATAGTGGTTTGTACGACAGGCTGGCACCTGCCTTGGATCCAAGGTGAGCGTACGATCCGGGAGGTGAACGATCACGTGAAGGCTAAGCCTTACTTTGGCGGAGCACAAACACCCGAGGTGCAGGAATATGAGCTATATCACAATCCCATTGAAACATCCCTAACCCAAAACAACCAAACTCCCATTGGGCCAAGCCCAGTTTCTTTGTCTTCTAATTTAAGGTCCAATTTCTCTTAAAATGTCTGAGCCCAAAGACTCGGCCCAGTCTTTTCCTTCTTCTTCTTGTTGCACCGTGAGTTCCCTTTCCCGGAGACTTCTCTCTCTCTGCACTCTCTCTGATACCGAGAGAGGATCACCACCACCACACATCGATTTATACCAAATTCAACCCCAAACCTACATTTCCTACATCACTGCGACCTATGGAGTAGCTAAACCCTTGCATGCGCCATTTGTGAACATCTTCATACTCTACCATTTTCCACCGAGGGCTTGAAGCTCTCTGACCTGAAATTCTGTTTCTCGACGAGACTCCCGTCGACGTTCGTACTCAAACTCGACCCGATCCACCCCAAAGACGTATAATTGGGATTTCTGGAACCTGAGAAAGCTAACAATAGCTTTAGTTTCACTGTTGGTTCACTGCGAGTGTAGTGACCCGTGAACCTGAGAGCTAAGCTCTCTTGAAATTGCCATCCTCAGGTTTGTGTAAACTATTCCCTTGATTTTAGTCGTTCTGTGGTGAATTTGGAGCATGAATTGTGGTCCTAATCTTTGCATGCATGCTTTTCCAGAACCCGGTGACAAAATCTGGCGAATTCCGTGACCAAACCTAACCATTCTCGACCATGGGTGAATCTCGCAGTGGTATGATCTCGCTTCCCTTCGTTTAAGCTCTAATTCTATGTTCAAATTATCTATTTTAAGTGAGTTTTAGGTGTAGATCGGAAATTTAGGACGGACTCCGACCACAGTTCCGGTGTTCTCCCTCGCAGGGTCTGAGAGCCCACATACTTATCCGGGTCGATTCAACCCGTGTGCATTTCAGACCCAAGTCCCTAACCTAATTCAATTTAGGCCCTAAACCTTTTTGGACCAACCCAATACCCTGGCCCGTTTAACTTTTATTTTTATTAATTACTTTTAAAAACAAGAAGGCTTTCGGGCCGTGTAGGAAAAGAGGACCTTGGGCCCGTAAACCCAACCCAAACCCATTTGTTTTATTTTATTTTGTTATTCTGTTTTTAAAAGCCCACAAGGCCTTAGGTCTTTTTATTCTAACAGAGAGCTTAAGCCCAGTTTATCCTTGGGTTATTAGGCCTACGGGCCAGGTGTGAGTGTGTGTGTATTTGGGTTGTGAGTGTGTGTGTGCAGTGCATGTTTTGAGTAGTGTGCTTGTACTGTGTGTGTGTGTGAGATATACATATATGGTGTATGTGCAGGTGGCGCGTGTGTGTGAGATATATATATATATATATATATATGGTGCATGTGAGTGTAGTGTGTGTGTGTGTTGTGTATGTTTATATATACATGTAAGATGTGTGATTGGTATGAGTGTAGTGCCGTGTGTGGTATGTATGAGGGTGGATATATATATATGCCGTGTGTGTATATGTAATATGTGTGTGTGTTGTATGGATGTGTATGAGAGTATGTAGTGAGTAGTGTGGGTATGTATGATAATTGTGCCGTGGGTATGTGTTGTGTGTGGGCTTTGGATATGGTGTATGTGTGTAAGGTATGGTGCACATGTGTGTGTGCGTGAGTTATATGCATGTGTTGCCTGTGTGTGTGTGTGTGATGTGTTGTGTATGTAAATGTGTATGCCGTGAGTGTGTGCTGTGTGTGTGGGTTTGGGCTCAAGCCCAAACCACCCATTTAACACCTTAAGCCTCCTAACCCAAAAACCTTAGAAACCCTAAACTCAACCCATTCCAAGCCTAAACCAAAATCCCGGGGTTCCAAACCAAAATTCTTAAGTTCATTCAAATTCATTTCAATCTTTATATTTATCGAACTTCTGTCGTGATTAGGTGAAGTGGCTAGCCAGGACGATTCCAGAACTCACTCGCGGATAGCTACTGCGGCGAAGTACAGTGAGTGGACCACCTTCCAAAATAAAAATATGATTTATGTTATGAAATGAAGTTTTACATATTTATATAGCATGCCTTGATTTTACTTGAAAATTATGAATTGTGAACAGGAAGCATATTTGATAACTGTGATTTGAATGTTCTTGAGATATAGAATGATTTTATTGAACTGTTTTCCGATATAACCCACATTCTGGTAGACTATCCGATCGATGACGATAGGATGCTAAGAATGCGATTTAAATGATTTTGGAACACCTCTTCGTAGTACGGGGGATGGATGAACTCTTGCTACGAAGTTGTATTTTAGAAATATGTTTTGTGCAAATTAGTGAACACCATGCCGCCTAGGGCGAGGTTTGTAGTTGGCAAAGGCCTGGAGAACTAATCCCTAGCGGAAGGCTAAGGGACCACGGAGTCTGGCATCGGGCCGGGAGGGAGTTATCTCATGGTGATGGCCATAGAGATTCAGGTGCAGGCATTGGGCCGGAAGTATTATTAATTCGGTGTACTCACTAGCAGCACAACTTGTGATGCTTCCTGGGTTTTTATTTGATGGGATTTATGAGATTGATACTATAATTGTCTTATGACTTTATTGAGACGAGAATTTGAATTATGAGTTGATTCGAAATATTGAAATTATTGGATTAATGATTTTATTGTCATGCTAGTGGTTTAGAAAACCTATTACGTAGTATATGAGCATATTTTTGGTTTTCAAACTGGTGGGGGAATTATTATGTTTCGAAATGTTTTCATATTATATATGTATATAACTCTGGTCCACTCACCCTTGTTTTGCGCCCCCATTCAGGTATTAGAAACAAGGCATTACGATCCCGGCATAACGGCACTTCCACAGTGGTACCTTCGAATCTTTTCAGTGTAGCACTCATTCCCTTGATCCATTTAACCTTGTCTCAATTATTTTAGTGATTTGGTTTAGTCGTATGCTCTGGACATGTTCCTAAATTATTAATCATTTGTAATTGTATTCCTAACCATTATTTATTTCATATTATAAATTTTTGCACTTAACGAATGGCTTGCGTCACCTTCGGGTGTCGGCCAGCACCTGCCTATCCTGATATTCGAGGAATATCGGGGTCGGGGCGTGTCACCCATCATCATCATTATCACTAACAAGCATACTCACCTGACTTACCTGAGCGTCCTGGGCGCTGAAGCATGACCAGCACAATCATAATCATAATAATCAAATATAAACGGCATTCGACATAGCAATTCAATCATAAAACCAATTCGATTTTAAAATCATTCAAAACTAAGTTTCTGGGAAAATGTCAATCATATATATATATATATATATACACATATTGAAAACAAAAGCCCACTCACTGATAAGTAGATGGGTCATATCCCCCGAGCCTGGCGTGGCTGTGCTCGTCCTTTGGGTACGTCTCACCTATATGCGAAACAACTATAAAACCTTCATTTACATGCACATAACGAACTTAGGTAAGAACTTCTCAAACATTGCTCAAATGGGGTGTTTTAATATACCAACATGCTCTACTCAGTCTCATAAACACCCCCATATTTTTAGAAAAATTTACCGACCTGTCACGCGCCCTCACGCCCAGGCACGTGCCTAGTACACGGACGGCGTAGTTGACGCCGTCAGGGAATATTCCGTTAAAACCTAACGAAATCAGTTAATTCTAACTAACGCCGTTAGAATATTTCGTCAAACTTGACGAAATATTCCTTGTCTTCTACCTCGACTCGCCGAAAACCGGCACCGGCGCCGCTGCGTTCACCAGAAATTGGGAAAAATTTTAAACTCGATTTCCTCTCTCGTTTCTCAACCAAATTCTATGAAATTACCATCAAAATGAAGCTTGGAAGGTAAGGAACAAAGTCATACCACTTTAAAGTCTTAAAAACGTCGGAAAAAATTCACGAAACTCGGCCAAACTCAGAACTGGTAATCCCGACGTCCAAAGTTTGCAAACGAGGTACCCCGAGCCTCGTGATGGTGCCTAAAGTATCCCTGTGATCTTAGAATTGCAAGAAAACTTCACAATTAGAAGTTGATGAACAGTACCATAGGGATTGAACTCGGTTTTCCTAGGTTTTATTACGTTTCAAGTTAAACCAAAGGTACCAATGAACTTACCAAGCTCCAATGATTTTAAATATGCCAAAATTTCCCTCGATCCGTGCCTCGATGGAGTTATGTGTGTGTGTCCGTACAAAAATGGCGAGGGAAGGAGGAGAGAGTTCGAGAGAGAGGAGAGAGAAACAAAAATCTGAAAAAAAAAGTGCACATGTGTGCATGGTGTGCATGTGTGTGTTTTTAAAACCAACCAACATCATCAGCCCAATTTCTATCGGGCCCAGGGGTGTAGGGCACCCAAAGGTCCACATAAAGCCCAATCACACTCACGTTCACGAATAAATGGGGTAAAAACGTCATTCTATGTCAAAGATATTTAAAATCTGGAATGGGATGTTACACTATAACTCGTGCCCTTTTGTATAATTGATAGAATTTTCTTTTCGATTTTATATAAAGTGCTCTTTCAAACTATATTTGTATTGATTTTCACATGATTTTGTATTCATAACTGGGTAGTTTTATCTTGGGAGATGATTTTTGCACGCCCCATTTTCGCCTGCACACACTATGTGTTTCTGTTCCTTTATGAATCAAAATAGGTTGAAATGGCTTTTTGTTTTTACATTCATCAGGTCACAAGTTATGCAAAATCTCTTGGAACCAAATGCACATATTTGTTCAATGATAACTGAGGATGGGTCAGAGAAAATCGGTTAGGGCCAAAATATTTTTTAACTAGGTCATGATACTGTTTTTAAACTTGTTAGAATTTCAATCGGAAAATAATTCAATTAATCTTTGTCCTTCAAGGCTCTTGAATTCTACTCATGTGTAGTCTGTTGAATGATGTCTTCTATTATCTTTACATGGGATTATAAATTTGTGAATTTTTTTTAGTTATGGTGAAATAGAAGCCAAAAAAGGGAATCCACCTATACCCCCAGCTAGGGGTGGTTTTGGTACATTACCGTACCAAAACCTCTGTACCGATTATCATACCAAATATTTGGTACGACAAAATCTATTACCATTATCGTACCAAACTTTTGGTATACCGAATATCGGTATACCAAATAGTTTGGTTGGTATGGTATGCTAATGGTAATTACCACTTTGTTTTACGCCACTTAGTTTGCCCAAAATGTAATATTTTTCTAACCTAATTCAAAGCCCAGAAAATATACATAGTTTGACATATATACACAATTTAACCTAATTCAAGATTTTTTACTATTGTATGTCAAAGTGGTAAAAACTTAATAAATCATAAGACAAGATTTCTATAGCATGCTGAGACTCAAATGAACCAGAAACGTAAGACAGCAAACCACAAAAAATGTCAATATCCATAGCTGTGCTCGACGACTGGCTTGCTGATTTGAACCCACAATCCAAGGTGGTAATACCCAATGCATATGTTGTGCCCTCACTTGGAAGACAAAGTCGCCGGAAACGAGAAACGAAGATGAATCGATGAGAGAGCTGCGACGGCGGAACAAGCCCTAGGTTTCTAATGTGTCGAGCAAGGACCAGAGTGAGAAACTAAAAGTGTTTGGTTTGTGGAGATTTTAGGAATAGGATAAATGAGTCAAAGTGTCAAACGACATAATATAATAATACATAATACATAATACATAATACATAATTATATATATATGAATAAATATATAATATAATATTAATAATATTGGTAACCGGTAGGTATGGTATACCACCGGTACTAGTTTTGAGTACCAATACCGTACTGAAACAGTATGGTATGGTACAAATACCGTACCATTACCAGTGGTACAAATTTTTTGGCACAACTTTGGTATGGTACGGTTGGTAATACGGTAGGTATGGTAATGTGGTAAAAAATTGCACCCCTACTCCCAGCCGTGATGACCCTAGGTGGACCATTGGATCTCTCATCTGTATTATTCAGGAACCGTATAATCTTCATTAGGCAGCCAGTCACTTTAGCAGTGGCTCAACGAGTTATATCCCAGCTTGTGACTTTGGCTACCATTGATGAGAATTCAGATACATTGGTGTGCAGTTACACATTATCCCCTTCTCCCCTCTCCACACCCCCTCTCCCCCTCGCGCCCCTCTTTTCAATTGATTCACCATTGCTAAAATTTTAACTTGTCAATGTCGGTTTCTTTCAGAGATTGTGACTTTGTCCTGTATCATTTCAGGTGTATTTGAACTGCCCTGGTAAGAGCACTTTCTCCGTTTTAGCAATTTATGACTGCATGTCTTGGGTAATGTCATGAAGCTTCGTTATCTTTCTTTTTGTTTCCCTTCCAAATTTTTATCACATTTCTTTGCACTTTGTTGTGGATAGAGAAAAAAATTGTATTGCAACAGAGACAATAAAACAAAAGGAGTGTTAAAGTACACCAGTATAAGAAATAAGAGAAATGAAAGAGGGAATCACTTTCTAAAATGCAAAAACACTAAAATACAACACCGTGGACTTCTAATGCCAGAAAATAGTAGAGAAAGGAATAAGTCTAAATTAATTAGAAACATAAGACATGAGAGCGGACCAAAACAGAACATTTGCTCTCTTCTTTATTGCATTTTTCATTCCTATTTGTTACATCATCAATTTGTCATCAAACTCCTATATTGAAATTACGGTTTAGATTGTTGTCACAGTAGCCTTGAGGAGGTGATTAGGCTCAAGTAGCATTTGAACTAACTTTAACATTCGCCATTTTGAATAAGCTTGCCTATTTTGTCATTAAGAAGATGCTTATAAGAGTGTAGGAGGATGGGAATTAATGGGCTATATGACAAGAAGTAAAAGTGAATTGTATTTTCTATTCTTTTAGTTGTCTTTCCTATCTTGTGCTGTTATCAGTTTTGGATATGGATGGAAGACCTAACTTCTTTTTGTACCATATGTTAATTAATTATGTAGTATAATTTAAAATCAAAGTTTGTTAATGAATCTAATGCTATAGAAATCTCAAATCTCATCGAGCAGTTACATGAGAGGATTTGGAATGCTCACGTGGTATTCTTTCCTAAACATTTTATGATCCATTCCTTACTAACTTCATCTCGATCTCTTGGGACTTGGAAATCCCCACCCAAACATAGCCTAAATATTTTTTTCAATCCTTGCTTTTGCATCATTCCACTAATATTGCAAGGACATAGATGCTGGAACTTGGTTATTCTAACCTGGCATTTCGGCAGGTTGGATTTTAGGATTATAGATTACATGTAAAACATTTTTAACATTTCCACCATTCCATAATCCATACATTTCATGTAAAACATTTTTCTGTAGGTTGATTCTACGATTCAAGGATTCTAGATTACATGTTAAACTCTTTTTACATTTTCATGATTCCACAATGCATGCATTTAAGAATATAGAAATTGGAACGGCTATGTTACGTTGGATTCTAGGATTCTATATTGCATTTCCATTATTCCACTAATTTTTAGCAAGGACATGCCAGAAATGGAACTTGATTACATTTCTTTTCATTTTATTGCACTGATGAGGAAAAAGAGCGAATGTATATTTGTTTTAACTTTTAAATTGAAGTTCTAGTAGTACGTTTTCATATTATAAAATCCCTTAGAAGCATGTATGCATTGTGGCCTAAGGATTCCATTTTTCTTATATTCCAATTCTGATTGATATTATTAACCATGAAGCATGTTATTTCTTAGTCCTAGAGCTAATGCCTTTGAACATTCTTAAATGTTCTTTTTGATCCTTGCATTTGCTTGAGACGATAGAAAATTTGGTGGCTTCAGTAGGCCCTTAGGTGATGATGAAAATGCTGAATTTTGTATTCTCTCATTATTGGTTCTACCAAGTGTTTGATTAAGTATGATGGGTTCAATACAAAAGGTGTTGTGAGTTTGACCAAAAATTATTGTACTACCTAAATGTCGATGTATTTTTTTGGAAGTGTGAAGGTCTCCAACAAAAAAAAAAATACAAGTATGAAGAAGAAATACTATTGTGAGAACATAACTTCTTGTTTAGTTTTTGTATTTGATCATTTTAAATACCTCTGGACTATGATACATCCTTGAACATCGAAGGCCTCAGAGTTTCCCTTCTGTTGTAAATGACCTAATAATCTCATAACCGATTTGTTACTTAATCTAGTTTTTATAGTCGTTTTTGTTTCGTGTCCTATTTTCTCCTCTAATCATAATTGCATGAATTTTTATAGTAATACATCAGTTCATGTCTTTGTGGTTGAATTTTCCATGTATAATGCAACAAATTGATATTATCTGAGACATTAACTTTATTAGTTTCAAACTCTCAGATTCTTTGTTAATTATTTTCCTTAAAATTAAAATAATTTCTTACATACTAAGTACTATGTGATCTATTTTGTTTTATATTTGTGGATTGATTAGGAATTATCTTATTGTAGGGCCACGTGGAAGATGTGAGGTGCCAAGTGAATGAAGTAGTTCAAACTCACCATGTCAGTCTCTCCTCCCTTAGTTGTTTTCTTGAAAATCTTTATGGTGATCATATATTAGTGTTGCAGCCTAATTCATTTAATGACAGTGTCCAAGGAAATCTCTTTTTGATGTGGTATTTTAGAGTATTACAATTTGAATGCGGGTGTTGAGGGCTGTTGCCTCGAAGTGCGACCAGGACAACTTAAATTTAGGTTCAGCCCTGTTCGAGGTTGGGTTGTTACATATAAATTCACTGTGCCATTAGTTTAGTCTTCATTTAGTGACAGTGACAGACAAACCTTGGTTGTCTGGGGCAGTTAGTTTTAGATAATACAGCCATAGTCATTATTTGGAAGTAGCGTGGATCTATTGTTAGGAGAAGCACATACAATGAAGGAACATCTCTAATAACACTTACTGCTCCCAAAACTCTAAAAGCATTCTCAGACCTTGCATGGGCTGGGATCCTCATGCACTTGGCAGCTCCTTTTAATGTTTGAAAGACTTCGCATACGTGATTATTGCTTTTCGAGTTCCAGGAAATCGAGATTTAGGATTCTGTCAATACTGTGTTTAACATTTACTTAGTTTCCATTACATCTATTTCTTTGTGCTTTATTCATCAAATTCATGAGTGCCATCTGCTCTACATTAAGTCTTTTAATTTGGTCTTGTGTCCTGATGAATTCGATGCAGAAAGTCGACCAAATGTATGTTGCGTTTACTGGGCAATCTCTAGACAAAGTATAACAGTACACTGAGAGGGATCGTTTCTTATCTGTTTAAGAGGTAATGTTGCTAATTCTGTCTCTTAAATTTCTTGTTCAGTGTACTCAGTGCATAAATATATTACTACCCCAGTACAATTACATAACTACGATAAACGTCTTTTAACCAAATTAATTTTTCAATTTCTAGCGGCGGGGAATACTCCAGCACTACATATCTATCTATCCAACTTATTAACCACCCCTTTATTTATTTATTTATTTTTAAAATTTTAAATTGCAGGTTATGGAATTTGGGCTTATTGATGGCGTGTTGGAAACCGAATATTGATTCCAAAATTGTACCGTTTATTTTGCCTTAAAATTTCAATGTTTTACCCATTATGATCGGTCATCAGTTATCCAGTTTATTTGATTCCAATGTTGCTGCTTCCCTTCACCTTGTGATGAATGCCATATTCGATCTTTTTGGCTTTCAAGATTTAACAATGTGCAGTGCAGGTTATGACATTGGAATTTAGATGTCGCGTCATTCTTCAGAGAAGCAGATTGAGCATACACGATGAGGTTATGAGGGGCAACTCGACTCATAGAAACTCTTCGATAAAAGAGACTTTGGTCTACTTGGGAGCGCCAGAGTCCATGATTATGATTTGGAGTGGTCTCACATTGGGAAAGCAAATGACATAGTTTCCAACACCTTATTTAGTCAATGCGCTGTCTATAACAATAACCTAACTCTACAACAACCCATCCACACAAGACATATATCTTCTCTTTTCCTGCACCATGACGTATGTTTCTCGTGAACCTATTCATGTCATGGTGTAACCTATCTCACTCTTCTATCCATAGGTTACTAAGAAAATACCATTCCACCCTTCTAGCTGTTGGAAAAAAGCTATTTTCAGTGCCTCTTATCCATAGGACACAAGAAGGTTACAATCCATCCCTTTACCGTGTGGAAACAAGCAGTTTCCAGCACATTCTTCTATTCAACAGAAAATAGGGATAACCATCACTCGTTGTAAATTGGAAGCCAAGATCAGAGTAAAAGGAAGGAAGGCCAAGTGGAAAGCCTACTAGTACCAAACCTTCTCCATCACGCGCTTGCAAACTCATGCTTAAATAAGAACATCTTCTCCTTGCTGTAGGAAATCTCTCCCCCTGGTGCAGCAAACCCTTCTTGACTGCTACAAGATTTCCAGCAAGCCATAGACTCAAGCTTTAAGCTAGACCTGTAAATGAGTCGGGTTTATTGGGTTTGGATCGGATTCAATCCGACCCGTTAATTTAACGGGTCATCCGAACTCAACCCATTAGTTTAACGGGTCACCCGATGTCAAACTACAATCTTCCAAATCAACTAATTAATAAAACTTTATAAGTCTTCCCTAATGGAGACAGGGTGGCAAGAAAGAATTAAAGCACAAACCAGAGGTGGCGTGAAGGTGGTCCTTAAGAACATGAATGGCAACGACATTGTCACCAGTCTCCGCCACTTTAACGAGTGCCCACGTCAGCAGTTCCTTGCTGTGTGAGTCTAACTTCACTCTCACCACCACCGTCTTTCCCCCACCACCATCGCCTGCATCGTCTGTTCCACTCAACAACTTCATCTCATCTGCCTCCGATGTTGATTGTGTCCCACTTGCCAGTTGTCAGACAAAAATCAGTTATATTCTTGGGATGCCGATGCATAGGTAGGAATATGATTCAAGTGAAAGAAACGAATCCAAAATCCAATGGAAATTCAGATGGAATTACAAATTGAGAAATCGAATTGTGGTCGGTTGTTGTTGAAGAATGGAGATGGAGAATGGGTGGGGATGGAGATAGGGTGAGAGAACAGAAAGACAGCTAGGTTTTCTATTCCAACTATGAAATTACACAAAAGTCTTTGTTAATGGGTGCTAACGGGCTTCGCAGGTTGACCCAAAATGACCCCTTATTTAACGGGTGACTAATGAATTGACCCGTTAACAACTTAACCCGTTAAGTACGCACTCAAATACTAGTTTTAACTAGTCATATCGGATTAACATGTCAGGTTCAAAATGCTAGCCCTCCTTTAAGCTTTCCCTTTCACCACTGATCTTCTACCTTAGAAACCTCAACCAACCACCATGACCAAAATCTTAGCCAATATCAATATCTCTTACAAATTCTTCTCCTAAATCTTAACATAACTGTACCAAAATTTTGTATAAAAAAGTCCCCAGACGCTAGCAATCTAACAAATTTTGTATCAAGTAAAATGGTTAACTCAGAAATGAGAGACGTGAAGGTTTTGTTCACTCTTTACAATACAAAAAGGCCAGCAAAGCCCTCGACACAAAAGCCTCCAAACGCTCTCAAATTCAATCTAATGAGATTTTTTTTTTTGATCAAACAATATTATCTATAATACGGCGGTGGGTAAGTGAGCTAAACCTTATAATGAGCTAGTAATAATGTGATTCAAATTTGCATTTGGCGAGAATCAAATTTGCCTTTGGAGTTTATTGGTGTTGAGTAAATTGTTAATAAAATAAAAATTAATTTAAGGATAAGAAGAAAAATAAAACTAAGATTGTTATATGTTTTATCTTCTACATGTATTTTTTTCATGAAAAATAAAGTGACCCTACCGTTTACCACCACTACAATCACCAATCTTACGCCTACCACTGTCAAAGTATTTTACAGAAATCATGAAGTATAAGATGCTACTTGAGAAAAAGAAGCCACTTGTTAAAGTAATTCACCTTAGTTTTTGAAGCTAGTATTATGTAAGACAAAGACAATTCATTGTAACAAAGGGAGCCACGTCTAGGACAAATCTACGACTAGGAACCTGTGTGGAAAGGGCAGTTCGCAACTTAATTATTTGAATTGAATTAAACAAATATTAAAAATGGAAAAGTCATGGATCACCGTGTATATATGGTGTATAACGTATATATTCGTATTTCGGGCCGACGAAAAATATCGGTTGGGGGTACAAGCTTGTCTGACGAAAAGAAAAAGTAGAAGAGAGGGGACGACACCTGTGAACTCTCGGTGTAAGAAGCAAACTTGGCACACTTTGTAGGCCTCCCTATCTAATCTGATATCCCTAAAAATCCCTAGCTTGCTCTACCGTAGGCCGCCCTTCTCCCTTCTCCTGGATCAGTAGCAGTACGTGATGGATGCCACAAACAACTCGAGCAGCCCAAAGAAAACAGCGAGGAAGAAGAAGAAGCGAGGCGGGAGCGGGAGCAAGAAGAAGATGACCGCCGAGCAGACTTTAGCTTTCAAGTCTGTGAGTGAATGGGTTTTCTTGGAACAGCACCAAGCTTCTTCCGCTGCAGCTTCGGATGATTTTGGGGTTTCGTTGGTGCAAAAGAGCGCTGCAAACAAGCTACTCGTTGAATTGCATTCCCATTCAAATTGCAGTGATGGGTTTCTTTCGCCTTCCAAGTTGGTCGAGAGGGCTCACGAAAATGGGGTAAGTTAAATTCTGAACGAAAATCTTTCGTTTCGTGGGTGTCGGTTCTTTAACTTGTTATCGTTTGCTTATTTTCTATCATGTAATTTCTTTGTCTATCTTTTTAGATTACATGTTAACTTCTTTAACCGCTTGTGGGTGTCGAATTCAATCTTCTCACACATTCCGGCTTTCTAGTAGTTGATAAGATCCAAATCTCTAAGTCCTTAATCAACCTGCAAGTAACACAGAGGATAGAGAGGGATGAGGGAGGGAGAGCAGAGCTCTTGAATGTTTTTGTATTTATATTCTTTTTATCAAAATATTCACTGGGCAAAGCCTTTACACAATGGACTATTTATAATACTCCCAAACCACTGCCATCTAGCAGAATCTAACAAACTTTCCCAATTTCTTGTAATAGTCCCATTTTACTAACTAATTCAATGCCTAACTATGATTAAGCTAATCAGGGTCATAACATTGCCTACCCCTTAAGAACAACCTTGTCCTCTAGGTTAAAATGAAGAACTGGTTGTTCTTCTCAATTGCTTGCTTCTGCATAACATGCTCCTAGTTACAGCATTTGCAGTTGTTTTTCCCAGAAAAGATTTCTGCCCATATTGTCAAATGGAGACCCTCCATGGACTTGCAACCCATCTTTTGATGCTGCATCACCAATACTGGTAGTGGAGTCCTTAAAGATTGTCACCTTACTGACCAAACCAAGCTGCTCAACTGAAATGTTCTCAACTAGTAGATTCAGATCACCGGCTCCCAAAATATTGCTTCCTGAGTTTTGTTGGAACTAGATAGGATGGATTTACCAATCATCAGCAGCTGAGATACTGCAGAACAACACCATTTTGGCAATCTATGAAGCCCCTCTGAGTGAAGTCTCTCCAATCTTACAGTGGTACTACGAATTATATTGTTAACAACATGTCCTGCCAATGCACTTTCGAACCCAGTCACCATATCCACAGCCTTGCTGACACTTAAATCATGCAAACTCTCCATCTCATCACTATATCCACCATCTCCAGTTTTTTGCCTTTTGCCTTTGTTCAAAGCTTCAACACTTCTGTCCCATTGTACCATAAAATTACCTAACTTGGTTATTTTTGTAACCATGTTAAGCCACTCTGCCCTGACAGCTTTAAAATAGAGTATCATCTTAACAATTTTAGCCGCTGTATCCCCTGGATCCCATAAAGGCTGAAAGTCAAGGTTACAAGTGAAAAACAGAGAGAACTCAACATGTAAATCAATAGCTAAGGCAACAAAATTGCTTTCCAGGTGACCAAGAGAGCAGACTAAATCCAAATAGGTGCCCATAGCACATTCACTCCTCTTCAATGTATATGTTGTTCCGTTCTCAGCAAAGTCATAGCTCTTGTTAGCTACCTCTCTATTTAGAGCTTCAACAACATTTGCCATATTATGCCTTGTCACATACATCACATCTGAAAATGATCAACCTATCCACCACATGTAACAATAGCTCATTGCAGCAAGTGCAGCAACTGGAACTAAATATGAAGCATAATTCCCACTAGAGGAATAATTCTCATTGTAGATGGTTACAGGTCCAAATGAGGTTAACTCCCTGATTTCTCGAGCCAATTGTTGAATCTGAGCTCTAATAGCCGCACTATCAAACTTCTCTGGCAAGATATCAGCTTCATTTACACCCTCCAGTATATCCTGCAGCTGTGCAATAAGATCAGAAAATGGCCCATTCCCCAAAACTATCAAACTGGTCAAGCCTTGTTCCATCTCCCTTATCTGTTTGGCACTAGCAGCAGCAGCATCATTCATGTTCCCAACAACCTCTTGAGCCTCTTCTGGTGACTTTTTCTTTTTACCTTTGTCCGTAAGTGTAGCATTCCAAAATGGTATGAAGTCAACATGAATTCCATACATTTCCCTTCGTTTCGTGGGTGTCTGTTCTCTAACTTGTTATAGTTTGCTTATTTTCTATCATGTAATTTCTTTGTCTATCTTTTTAGATTACATGTTAACTTCTTTAACCGCTTGTGGGTGTCGAATTCAATCTTCTCACACATTCCAGCTTTCTAGTAGTTGATAAGATCCAAATCTCTAAGTCCTTAATCAACTTGCAAGTAACATAGAGGATAGAGAGAGAAGAGGGAGGGAAGAGGGAGGGAGGGAAGAGCTCTTGAATGTTTTTGTATTTATATTCTTTTTATCAAAATATTCATTGGGCAAAGCCATTACACAATGGAATATTTATAATACTCCCAAACCACTGCCAGCTAGCAGAATCTAACAAACTTTCCTAATTACTTGTAATAGTCCCATTTTACTAACTAATTCAATGCCTAACTATGATTAAGCTAATCAGGGTCATAACAGTAGTAGGAGTAGGAGACATACCCTGTATTGGTTAAAATGCAGCATCTTTAACCTGTTTAGGGTCTTTTTTTTTCCGGTCTGATATATTAGCAGATTAAGCATACACGCTGTAATGAAGAATGGGACTCAGGTTCAACCTCGTGCGAGCAAAGGATGTTAGTTACAATGAAGAATTAATTGGCTTTCAATAGGCTCGGGGACTATGAAGGCATCACAAAGAATTAACCTTCTATTTGTTGTATGCATAGGGTAGTTGAGAACAATTTGTTTTCACCTTAATCGTAGAAAGAAGAGGGTTTATTTGGACTTTAAAAGGCTGCGAACACAGGAAAGGCAATGAGCTCTGCAGTAGTTAATCTAATTGCTTTTGTATCAGGTTGAGTTCGCCATTACTATTTCCCAGTTTTTGGGGGATTGTTGGCAATATAGCTCTTTACAGCCCGTTCTAGTCTCTGTTATTGTCTTGCTCAATTCTCGTTAAGTTTTTCTCCAAAAGCTGTTAAATTTGTATTGTACAATATTTTCCGAAAGCTGGGCAATGTTGATATCCATGCTCTAGTTTGAGAAGTGTAGTTGATGGAGACGATGAACAGCTGTATGTTTAGGGATGACTGAGCTAATTTAGTGTGCTGGTTTGGGTTAGCTAAAGTAGTGATTCAGTTGAAATGGTTGAGGTTTATGTATGTTTTTTAGGGGTTATTTATACGTATTCCATTCAATTTTATGTATGGAGGTTATGTAAGGCTATGTCATAATCGAATTTGTTGATGCACAAAATCGGGTTGACTTTGGAACAGTGTAAAGTGTCACAAAGTGACCTTTGCAAGGGTGCTTTGGTCACTTAGTGAAGATAGAAGATTGAGAGATAAAGGGAAGAGAAATAGACACAAGGTGTACATGGTTCACCCTAAGTTGGGCTACATCCATGAGAGTAGAGGAGTTCTCATTAATAATGTAGTGTTTACATAATACAAGGGATTGCACATAATTGTCGTTAGCCAAATCTAAGTTGGGCTACACCCTGTTGCTGTCCTATGTCGATGTGAGACTCTAGATACTTTATATTGGTGTTGACACATGGCGCGTGGTGATTGGTCTCCTAGTTGGAGATAAACTCATGTGCTTCGGTAAGTGTGCCTCACCATGAACTCTTTAGTAAGTCTCCGAAGGTATATAGTTGCCTGTGCTTGGTGAAATATGGTACAAACAGAATCCATGACTCTTCCAACAATTTCTTGATTTTCTACTCAACATCTTTTCTCATGGGTGTAACTGATGTCGGAAAAGACCCAAAATAGCTTATGTATTGACATTAGAAGTTCTTTGGCCAGCTAACTAAGGTTCCTACATTTTAAATACATGAATACATGCTGAGATGTAGTGATCTTTAATTAATATATGTGCTCATAACAGGTGAAAGTTCTTGCTCTGACAGATCATGACACAATGTCTGGCATCCCCGAGGCCCTAGAAGCAGCTCGGAGACATCGCATAAAGATAATTCCAGGTGTTGAAATAAGTACAAAATTCTACTCAAGGTAACTTTGTAAGAAGTATGCCTTCTGGATGCTTTTAAATAAGTACAACATTGGGCTGTTGTAAACTGCATTTATTACATAAGAAACTAGAAAGGATATACTTAAACAAATTTTGAACTATGCTGCTTCATCATTCACCCTTGGTTGCAGAAAACTTGACCTTGAGTTTGTCATGTTCAGGTAGTAAGATCTTAAGTTGGTTGCCAAAACCGTAGGATCTTCCAACTTGTAAGAACATAGTGGAGGGACTTACAATCTAATGCCAAAATTGACATACGAGAATGGGAAAGACCAAGCCTAGTGAAAAGAAATTTTGGTTTTGGTTATTTGTTTGTTTGGTAAATCTTCTGCATTCGGTTGTGGTCTGCTGAACACATGGACTATTATGGTTTTGTGAAAAACTAAAAAGTTGGTCGTTACACTTTTTGAGAATTCATAGCATTTTTGGCACTAAAATATGATGAAGTTATTATAAGAAATGACATAGTTGTATTAAGATTTTTGGTGGGAGGGGATGAGTGATGAATGTTTTGGGTTTATGGGTAGATTGCCATTTCAAATTATTCTTTCCTGATATTTTTCCTTTCTTAAACCAACTATGTTGCTTATTGTCATTTTACTCAAGGGTAATTTGGAAGTTTATTATTCATTAAAAAGATTATAGTTGAAACTTGAGTTCAAATCGAGGCACCCTTAAACTAAACGAGAAGTAAGGTTATTTTAGCAATGGAAAGGAAATATCCCATATCGGTAGTTCTTGAACACCTCCAATGATGTTTCACAATGGTTTCAGAGGAGAGTCTGCACCAGAGGAGCCAGTTCACATCCTTGCATACTACAGCAGCTGTGGACCAACAAGTTTCGAAGATCTGGAAAAGTTCTTATCAAATATAAGAGATGGTCGTTATCTTCGTGCAAAAAACATGGTCTTAAAATTGAACAAGCTCAAGTTCCCTCTTAAATGGGAGCATGTCGCAAAGATTGCAGGCAAGGGAGTTGCTCCTGGGAGAGTGCATGTGGCCCGTGCGATGGTTGAAGCCGGCTATGTGGAAAATTTGAAACAAGCTTTTGCCCGCTATCTTTACGATGGTGGACCAGCATACTCTACGTAATATTTTGAGCTTACTGTTTTCAGATTACTATTGATGCATATATATGACTAAGAAACAATTATAAAGAAATATTTTCTTTGTATGAGTTCAGGGGAAGCGAACCTCTGGCAGAAGAAGCAATAAAACTGATATGTGACACGGGAGGTGTGGCTGTGCTAGCTCATCCTTGGTCATTGAAAAATCCAGTTAACATCGTCAAAAGTTTGAAAGAAGCTGGTCTTCATGGGATTGAAGTTTACAGAAGTGATGGAAGACTAGCTGGTATGCTATACGAGATGCAACTATTTGTTCCTTTCTGTATAATGTGTGTTTTACACGGTCAATGCAGAAATTTTACTTGTACATTGTCATCTTTAGAAAGAGAATGGATATCATTGTTTTTTCTTCGAATAGATTTACACGTCATGCATCTCTTTCTAAGAATATAAAACGACTGAGGGCTTGACTTCAACTTTGGGTTAATTCATTCTAAGGTCATATTCCTGGTAGAAAAGGAAAGTGTCTTATTAAGATAGTCGAAAAGTTGTATGTTTTACTATAAGATCTAGGTGTCAGTTTACTGTTTGTCATAGGAGTATAGGTGTCAGTTTACTGTTTGTCATAGGAGTCATAAGATCTAGGTGTCAGTTTACTGTTTGTCATATTAAGATCTAGTCGAAAAGTTGTATGTTTTCCTTGACTCCAACTCACCCATGCTATACATTGGAGTCATAGGATCTAGGTGTCAGTTTACTGTTTGTCTTCTAACAAGCGTGTAGGTCAAATGCAATTTAGTGACTCTCTGCTGCACAATTATTTCAGTAAGACAATGTTTTTCATCATGATATGCAATATACTCGGTGAACTTCTGGTTGGAACTGTGTCCAACCGGCATGAATAGATGTGTAGATCACGTGCCTGTTGGGTTATGCCTTTAAATGTCTTAACTTCTTCTTGTGGCTTAAGCGTGGAATCCTGGTTTTCATTTGATAGATGTTGTCCTTGGAAACAATGGAAGTTTTTTCTTATGTTCTTAGTTCTGTACTCATCTCTGTCCACTGATGTTGTCAACAGTGTACAGTGATCTTGCTGATACCTATGATCTGCTGAAGCTTGGAGGGTCAGATTACCATGGGAGAGGCGGGCATGGCGAGTCCGTGCTGGGTAGTGTGAATCTTCCAGTATTGGTTTTGCGTGACTTTCTTAAAGTAGCTCGACCAATTTGGTGCTGTTCCATTCGGCGCATTTTAGAAAATTATGCCGAGGAGCCTTCGGATTTGAATCTAGCAAGGGTTACGAGGTTTGAGAAAGGAGGCTCCCACTTAAGCTGCGGCAAGGACCTGATTGATCGTTGCTTCAATTTGTGGTTGACAAGTGAAGAGAGGCAGAATGCAGTTTTTGAGGCCATTAGATTGAAGCTTTCCCATGTTTCAATTAATAAGGGGGAGGTATCCAGGTTCTTATAGAGAGTACATAAAATCCTCATGGATTGATATGTTTTCATTTACTAACTCTTTTAGTTTTTGTCTTATTTTTTCGGGAACTTTTGCCTTCACTGTCACACTATCTAGTGAGTGGAAGAGATGAATTTTCTTCAATTTTGCTTAACATGTAAAACTGGATTTTTGATAGAAATATATATTCAAGTTTTCGTCAAAAGGGAAAAATATGATTTTTGGACACCACTTTTCTTTAAATCCACACTTGTCTATTTTTGGGTAGTGTAATTCACACACTCATTTTTATATTTCACACATCTCTCTCAATTTTCGACTGTCATATCGAATGAATTGAAGAAAATTAATGACAAATTAACAAGGGTGCGTAAAAATTAAAAAAGGGGCTTCAAAATTTTAAGTTTTAACCAAATTATTCAATAATTTTATTTAATGATAAAGACAAAAGAAAGAAAGAAAGAAAAAAGAAAAAAACAAATAACCTACCCAAAGGCGCATGCAAGGCACACCAACCCGCACTGAGTTTTTTAAACAATACTCATACTTAGTTTCAGAAATAGTATAGTACCAATGTTCAGTTTCAGAAATAGTTAATTTTAGAAATAGTGTTTAGTTTTTAAAAATATTGATAGTAGTGTTAAGTTTACGAAATAATGATAGTACCCGTGTTCAGTTCTCAGAAGTATTTAGTATTCAGTTTAAGAAATATTAGTACACATGTTCATTTTCAAAAATCATAAATTGACACACCTTGACCCAGAATGTCCACTTCAACTCCAAATCGAGCTGTGCTGGCCGACACCTAGAAGGTGACGAAGCTATAAAGTGTAGTGATGTGGAAAATGTGAATAAATTTAAACCTAAAAGTGCCAAAATACAAGAGTGCGCGGTGAGCGGGAATGAATCCATTTCACACGTGATGATTGAGCATAAGTACAGTACAGTAAAATAAGTTGAGAATTATACCATCGATGGTAATTGTCTACACCAAGATTTGCCAATAATTCTTGTCGGTATGAAAACTCTGCTACTAGAACTTGGAGGGGCGAAAAACAAGCGTGAATGGGCTTGAAAATAAAGTTTTAATAAAAACCTTTGAAAACGTTATAACATCTCGCCGTAAAACATGTATAGTTTACAGAAAATCATACTACGTATAAGTATGAAATCAAATGCATGCCAATAGTAAATCCAGAAGTATGCCACATCAAAATATCTTAACATTGATATAAATATGATCATGTGTTGTAATCTATACTAGCATGTCAATCGGAGTCACCTAATGTGACCTGTACGACTGCACCTATCGCTCATCAATCTATGCTAACAAACGAGTTGGAGTCACATAATTTGACCTATATGACAGGACTAGGTATAATAAGAATCGCTCTAGTGATATGACCACGTGAAGACTACTGTTGTGCGCCGGTCACCTACGAGTCGAAGTCACCTAATGTGACATGTATGGCAAGACTAGCACCTACTTAGATCTAAGACGAATGTGCGATGCTGGGAGGTGAACATACACATGAAGGACTAACCTGGCCTAGGCTGAGCACTAACACCTGGGGTGTAGCAATGATGATCAGACTATATGAATAAGCATGCCATAATGATTCAACAATTTCAATCAACAATAACCTTACCTGGACTTAACTGTGCATCCCATATTTACTTTAACATTTCATAACAGTACAACATTTATAAGCAAGTAAAATGCATATAAATATGCCATGATGATAAATAAAACTCAACCACAAAACAACATTTTAAAATAAACGAACCATGGCATAGAATGCCTAAATCAATTGAAAAGAAATTGTGGAAACTATAAAGTTTATACATACATACTACAAAAAGGAAAAGACCTACTCACCTGAGGTCCGTGTTACAACTCCCTATCACGAATATCGAGGTGTTTTGAATGATCGGCGCCTAAAACAATTATCAAATTACGTCTCAGAATAAATATCAATAGAACACGTAACTTACATAAAACACATTCCAAAGGACGTTCTAGAATGATTAGAAACCCATTGACCAAAAGTCAACTATTAGTCGAAGGTAGACGGTATGGTCCACAATTCTATGTAACTCAATCTGGAAGATTCGCACCTCGGATTTCTGATCTGTAACTTCCCAAGATCCACGTTATGCTTTTAGAACATCATACTAAAGTTTCATTACGATCCAACGATTGGATCTCCGCCATTTGCAAATTCAAGTGGCGGTTAACGTTTTATTTTACAAACTTACAAATCCAATTCGGGAAGATCCGTACTTCAGATTCCCGATCCGTCAGTTTCTAATATCCTTAAATAGTATGTATTAAAGTTTGGTGATGATCCAATGGTCAGATCGTCAAATCATATAATAACCAAGTGGCGGCCAACTAAGTGGTTCACCACGAGACTATATTAAAACATCAGGATTTCACTAAATGGATGTCAAAATAGAATCGGGGTATCCAAATTAGCCTAGGATGGTCAGGTTGGGTCTCGACCCACTGGCGGTGGTCAGTCGCCTTGACTGGCCGGGAAGTGACCTGAAAACTCCTTGAAGCATCGGAAATCCAAAAGGGTTGAACTCCGATCTGCCAACTCCAGTGATCCGCCACCCCAAAACTGGTTTGGGGTTTGTTCCTGGGCTCAAGAAACGTCGATTGGTGGTGGTAATCGAAGGTGGTTGTTTCAGGAATGGTGGATTGAAGACTATGGTTTCACGACACTCGTACGAGTGTTCTTCGTGAAATCACAACGAAAAATTGTCGATTTTGGCTCAGTTTGGATGCTGGGATGACGCAAAGGTGTTTGGGGGTGATGGAAAGTTGAAGAAAGCCGAAGAATTCGACAAAAAACCCGTCGAAACCGTCGTTAGGAGTCAGGTCAAGGTCCAGGTCGCCGAGTTTGAAAACAGGTCTGGAAAGTCTAGCTGCTTCTCCCCTATCTCCTTTCCCTCATTTCTTATCCTCCTAATTTGTCACTCTCCTCACCTTCTTCTGGTTGGTCTATTTGCCTTCCTAACTCTCCTTTATCCATTCCCTTCTTCGATTGGGCAGCAGCCTTTTCCTTCTCTGGTTGGGCAGCAACTCTTTCATTCTCTCCCTAACTTTCCATTCATAGCCACTCACGTGGCTCTCTAAAACAAATCACAAAAATATATCTCCCAATTATGAAATTTACAAATTTGTCTTCGATACTCAATGTTTCGTAAAATTTCAATCGTAGCTCCGATTTTGATTCCTCTCGCGCCTACATGTTCGTACTGTTGAGTACTTCAAGAATTTTCTAAAAAGACATTTCGTACGTCTCACTATACGTTGGTCAACGAAAGTCAATACCCTCGCCTCTAGGGCATTTTTGTAAATTCACATTTATAAAATTTATAAAATCGTAGAACTAGATATGGGTTGTCACAATAATTTAAGAACTAGTCAGTTTTGTACTTTTTTTTTTTTTGGCTTTTTGTTTTTTGAGGAGAAAAATCATATGAAGCAAGTCATATTGTATAACAAAATTTTTGAGGTAAATTACACAAAACTACCTCAATTATGGGTCGAATCACAATCTCATACATCATGTTTTAAAAATTACAATGTCATACATCATCTTACGATTTTGTTGCAATGTCACACTTCCGTTAGTTTTTCTGTTAAATGCTGACGTGGCTTGAAGCAAAGGCCATTCCCTAACCCAACTATATTAAAAACTAATTAAATATTAAAAAATTAAAAATAAAACCATTTAAAATTTATATAAAAAAATAGGGCCCATCCCTTACAAACCCATCACACCCGTCTTCCTCAATCTTCCTTCACCACCCTCTCTCTCTCTCTCTCTCTAGGCATCGCAAAATGATAGAACAAGAAGCCTAACCCATCATCGTGGATATTTCTCCTCCTACCACCATTTCTTCCTTATCCCTCTCTCTCTAAAATCCACCTTTGCAACCTGTAATTTGACATTTCTTCCCGTAACCCTACTCCTCCATTGACAACAACCACTTCAATCGCCTCCCCAACTCTCTCCTCCTTCTCATCTTCAACAGGATTGGCGACATCAAGGCCCTTTCTGTCAAGGCCACCTCTGTCGATGACACAGATTTCTTTGTCGCTGATAGCAATAGCCTCGACCAAACCGACGTCACCTACCATTCACTTACCCAAGTCTTGAAGAAGTTTAACGAGATTCGATTCCTTCGGATCGAGCTTCCCAGCGGCAAGCTAGGCATTGACGACAGAATTTTACTAAGGTGGATGACCAACAAACATGGGGTGTTGTACATGAACAAGGACCACTTCGAGGAGCTGCGAGTGAAGCCATTGTTGACCTTCTTGGCATCGAATAGGGTGATTGGCAGGTGAAGGCGGCGGTGGGGAAGAGAGTGATTGGCGGGTAGGGCGATGGTGGGGAAATAAGTTCTAGTTTTAGTGGTGAAGAAAGGTTGGGGGAGATGGGAAGGGAAAAATGGTGAAGGTGATGTGTTTGTAGGGGTTGGGTCCTATATTTATTTATAAAAATATTTAAATTATTTTATATTTAATTTTTTTTAATCCAATTGAGTTAGAGAGTTTGTCCTGCCTCAAGTCGCGTTAGCGATTGACAAAGAAATTAACAGAAAAACCGACAGATATATGACCTTGCAACAAATTCATAAGATGAGGTATGGTATTGTAATTTTTAAAACATGAGGTACAAGATTTTAGTTCAATCCATAGTTGAGGTAGTTTTGTGTAATTACCTAAACTTTTAACTAAATCAAGATGCCAAAAAATTTGGTAAAGAAGCCTAGGTCCTGATCATCCATCATAGTTTTTGGGGTCGATTACTTAGTCAATGACGAAGCTTGAGGCTTTTGAAACTCATGAAAACTTCTTGTGTTGTGTGTCAAGGAAAGCCACAAACTTATTTTTATTTCTTTTATTATATTAAACTTTTGTCATTTTTTTGTTAGAAAAAAAAACTTTATTAAAGAGAAGACCCTCTTATACAACATGCTCCAGAAGTATCAAACAACAGAGCATTCAAAGCTTCGACCGGAATACATGCATCCCAAATATGAAGATTAACAAACTTGATACCAACAGAAGCTGAAGCATTGGCCGTAAATTTCTCTTCACTAAAGATATGACACCACCTAACTTCTTGTAAAGTTATGGCACACCACTTGACATCCTCAAGGATGGATCTCAAGTTCCAAGGTATCTCGCACTTCCTTTGAACAACATCAATGATCAGCGTTGAGTCACCCTCGACGATAATATGGGAGAAATTCTCCCCTTTGCCCAACAGATAGCTTCCTATAGTGCTTAAGGCCTTGGCCACATTAACGGTATTATGGCCAAAGTTTAAAGCTCAGAGGGTTCCCATCACAATCCTAACCACAAAACCTTCAGCTACAATTGAGTTAATGATCGACCCATCAAAATTGATTTTAACAAAGGGAGAAGACGACTTACACAACTTAATAATGTCACTTGAACTCGCGGTTCCTACTCAAACACTACAATTGACATTTTCCTTAAAGAACTCATTTGTAACCGAAATTGCCCTAATGTAAGTTCGGTTACAAAGAGGATTCTCGCTTGTAAAAATTATACCATTTCTATCATTCCAGATTTGTCAACAGATCATTAAAGCTTTATTGAAAGTACTTAGCTCCTTCCCATCCTTATGAGGGAGGGTATTCAACCAGTCCACCACATTGTTACTAGTTGAAGCATATCTCAATAAATCCACATTACCCAAGTTCCATACTTGTTAGCAAAATTGCACTGTAGAACGATATGCTCTTGAACATCTCAGTTATTTTTATAGAACAGAAAACTCGTATCAATGTTACTAATAAACCTACTCAGACGTGCTCTAGTTTGGAGCTTACCTTTAATGAGACACCACCTGAAGATTTAACTTTAGGAGGAAGAGTTCCCATCTAGAGAATGTTGAGAAGATTATGCACATGAAACAAGGCATGGTTATCCATTTGCAACAAAGTAGTCTTAGCTGAAAACTTACCATTAGTAGACTATCCCCAAACAAGGCAGCTTGGAGATAATAATTGTAAAACTCACATAGTTAATGGTCCTAGATCTAGCCCCCAAAAGAAAAGCTGATAAAAAAAGCTAGCACGAGTGCACAGAAAACTGCCTAGATGAAATGACCAACACCAAATGGGAGCTCAACTGTCTACAGGCAGAGTAACAAAAGCAATTACCACACCACAACCAGATCAGCAACGACGTCATGTAATAATTAACGTGGCATGCCGAAACCCTAAACGTCACAAATCTGAGCCCTAAATCTAGGATAGCTAAATCGTCCTAGCAACAAAGAACCATATAAATACAAGCAAGGTCTAAATTCACGCAATCAGCAAACCATAAACAAGCAAGCCACAAACTAGCCAAGAAACAACTCCTCGGAAAACCACGAAATGTGTGAAAAACACGAAACCATCACAACCTACGTGAAGAGGATGCAGAAACTTAAGAACTCTCCAAAGAAACAATAACCACTCATACGTACTCCAATTACCACTTTTCCCCAAAAGATCTAACCCCTTAATTATCTCAACCCTAGTTAACCAAACCCTAATTATCCTTTCAAGACTCAACCTAACCCTCTTAATAAGTAAACAAGCAATAACCCTAACCGAATCAACCCAAATCTTCTCACAAATCTTGATTGAATCAGAAATTTTTGATTCTCACATGTGCCGTTGAATTTTGATCCAACGGTTACAATTATTATAACGTTTAGGGGGGCTCCCTGTTTGTAGCCGTTAGATTAAAATCCAATGGCTCGTGTAATTTTCTCCGGAGAGGATCCAAATCCATTTGAAAAGACTTGTTTATCACAATTGGTCCTTGAGGTTTTGCCAACTCAACAACATTGTCCCCTCATTTATTATTCCATATTTTGTTAAATACACCTTACATATTGAAAACTGCTCAAGTTGATAAAAACACTTTAGATATACTTTTTTAATATCGTTTGTTTAAAAAATAAAATATCTTAATTGTAACAACCCGTCCCGGAATTTTTATTCGACGTTATGAAATGACCATTATGCCCTTGAGCTCGGGCGAATGTTATGCATGAGATTAATAATTTTGGGCCAATTGGAAAATTATTCTAGTTATTGGAGGCCAATGAGAAAGTCAAGAAATAATTGTGTGATTGGTGGCTTAGGTCCACCGACAGTCCTCTCTCCTCTCCATCATTCTCAGACTCTTTCTCTCTAGCTCTCACGTTTCACTCTCTCTCTCTCGTCGAAAACCCACGGCACACCCACACCCATATCAAAAACTCTATAGATCGACAAAACAAATTACATATTCTTGATCGTGACGTCCATACGAACTCAGTGGTACCATTTTCAGGTAAGAACTACGACGATTTCACGTCCAAAATTCAAGTTTTGTAAATGGCACTATTCATCAACTTTTTCTACGTTGCGTTTTAGGAGAATCTGAGATCACAGCGACCTTTGTGAGGTCCCAAGGAGGCTCGGAGTGGTGCATTGGAAGTGTTTGGACGTCGGGATCACGTAGAACGGAGATGGCCAGACTCTTGGAGATTTCCCGACGAATTTCTCGTTAGTTTTCGAGGTTTTTGAAGGTATAGACTTGTAGCACTCTTAATTTAGAGCATGTAGGAAGAAAAATGGGACAAAATGGTTGAGAAACGAGTGAGATATCGCACACGGAAGTTTTTCTGGTCACCGGAAAAACTAGTCCGGCGAGACAAGAGGACAGGGGCGAGTAGCCTTTACTCGCGCGCGTAGCCCCGTGCTTGTCCTGGCGCGTGGGGGCGCGTGCAACATCAAATTTTTTTTCTAAAAATACCGCGATGTTCGTGGCGTCGAGTAGATCGATTTCATATATTTGGACAATCTATGAAGATTTTATTTACGTTTCCGTTTATGTGTTATTATACTAAGTTAATTAGAAATTTCACGTATAGGGAAACGTATTCCGAGGACGTATGTGATTGAGCCAAGCTAGGAGGCTTTGTCTCGACTACGTATATGTGAGTGGGCAGTATTATTTTCCGTGTAACCTATATATACATAATGATTTTCCCAGAATCACATTTTAAATGCAAAGTACGTTTTTAAGCTATGCATATGACTTGATTTTGATGCATGAGTATTTAATTATACATTTCATGCATATGTTGGTGCCGAGGACGCCAGGTAAGTACCAGGTAGGTACATGCATAGTAGAGAACGAACAGTGATGAGATATGATGTGACATGATCAGATATCATGATTTGTTAGCTCATAGACCTGCACAATTATAGTAGTGCTTCCGCCCAGAGAGGGGCACAGTCTTTCACGTGATGTTCACCTCCCGCACCGCATGCTCGCCTTGGATCCAAGTTAGGTGCACAGTCTTGTCGTATAGACCACTTAGTAGTGGGTATGACATGTAGGTGACCCGCGTTTATTCGCACAGTCTTCACGTGAATATAGCACTAGAGCATACTTACTTGATTATACATGATATGATGAGTAGACCACCAGATGTGGGATGGATACATGTGCAGAGTATATATGATTATGAGATAGAGATGTTATGAGCTATACTTACAGCCGAGGGCTGAGATAACATGCAGTAGAGATATGATTATTGAAATGCATAGTATGGCATTGTTTATGAGATTCTGATGGCATTGAATTGCATTGCACGGCATACATTGAGATACTTTGAAAACATTTTATGCTGAGAAAGATTGAGATATATATGTACGTATTATTTTCTGGGAATTATACAGGTTTTACGGAGAGGGGCTAGAATTTTGAGAAAAGAATGATTTTGAAAAGGATTTGTTTTTACTGACCCACTCCCTTTGTTTTTTGCCCCTCCAGGTTCTAGATAGCTTGAATTTCCGAGTTGGGCACATCGAGGATCCTTCGGCCTTTCTGACAGATTTGACATATGTAGGGCACCGATGGTGTAAATAAACTCTTTTATTCATGCTTGACTGCACTCGACCTAGTACGCTCTGAATATGTATAAGTATGGAATTATTTCTAGCACACATTCTTTGTTAGGTTGCTAGATTTCGGTTTGAACTTATTCGTACTTCGTTATCGATCTTCGCTTCCGCACAGCGCACATGGCTACGTCACACTCACGTGACGGCCAACATGCCCTACTTTCGGGTACGGGTGTGTCATTAATGTACCCACTTTACGTACTCAAATTGTGATATCCTAAGAATTATAATTTATTTACTGTGTTTTAAATTTTGAGGTGTATTTAAATTTATTACATTTTATATTTACCTAATTTAGAGAAAAAATAATATGTAGGGTGCTTCTTGTCATTTTAAACTATACTTTGGTGTTTGGATATGGTTTTAGAATAGTTAGATAGAGCTCTATCTCACAAATGCTTAGGCGCAAATGGGCACCCCATTACAATTTAGGATGAAGATAACAATTGAAGTAAGAGAGCATTTCGATAAGAGATGTTTTATTTAAACCCATTTAACCTCTCTCTACACCCAACTTGAACTTTAAATAGGAAATGTCTTTATTATCCTATTGCATAATTACCATCATGTACAAGATGAAATTAATTATAAAAGTAAAATTTATCAATAAACCCCCTCCCAGCCCCAAAATAATCAAACACTAATCATCACTAATCTTTCTTTGACATTCTATTGTGGACAAAATCTTAAGACACATTCATAGAAATAAAAATCGATTTTTTTTTTAATGTATGAATGTAATTTTGAAGTTATGGATCGTCCAACTTTTTTATCACCACCACCACCACCACCACCGACTAACCCCATCACGACCATATCTCCAACACTACTTGTCATCTGTAGGAAACCTACTTCTACTTCTGTACTACTATTGCCAAAACAACAAGCAACATCTTATCAAGGTCAACCACAAGAAAAGGTGTAGGAGGAGCAGAAGAGAGTTGACATATGCTTTCACTAGTACTGCTACCTCTTATATATGAGATCAAAACCCTACTTATTGTAAGACTAGGGTTTCTTTGACAAAAGGGCGGCTTAAGGGGAATCAAGCATGTCAGTTCGATAATTCGATACTATTCCCAGTATTACAAACCGGCCTGCAAAATATGCGTGAAAATAGAAAGCCCAAACCCATTTTAGCCAATAAAGTTGTGACTTGGATATTGATCCGGTCGTATCTCTCTCATCTTACCATAATTTTAAACAACCGTGTTGTCCAGGGAAAGCCCTCAATGAACTCAATTTTTTGGTGGTCTCGATTCAGCCTTACAGCCACTGTATTTTTCAAAGAGATGTGCAATCCACACACCCCATTTTACTTATCACATATCATTGATAATTTCTGTCCGTTGATCTTCGATTCATCCGATTCGACGATCGAAAATTAAAAAGGCGTGTGAAGTAAAATGGAGTGTGTGGATATCACACACTTTTTTCAAATTGAGCCCAATAAACTCATCACTATAAACCCTAGGTTTCGAGATGGTCATTTTAAGCAACGATCTCGGTGGCACACCAACTGGGTTTTGTAGCCCACTTCCTTGTGAGGAAAACCTGACTAGTATCACCATTATCGGATCTTTGACGACGACTTGGAAAGCCTCAAAAATTTTGGGAATCGCGACTTTTTTGGAGGTTTTGACTATCGTTCGGCCACTTCTAGCCGTCGCATCAAGCACAAAAATTGTTTCCCTTGGGTTTCTATTCATAAGACCAGGGAGTGCACCGGCACTTGGATTACTCAGGTGATTTGGTTTTGGACGGTGACATGTTTTCAATACCCTGAGCCTATATCCAAGGTATGTTTATCGATATTTGGCCGTTTGATCGTAGAACCAAATTAGAGCGCCACTCGATTTTGCAAATGGAGGATATCCGACATTGGATTGTTTTTATTTTATTATAGGAAAACTAATAAAAAGGGCTTGAAAAGTTTTGATTTTAATAAAAAACCATGTTATAAGTTTTGTTTAATGATTAGTACAAGATCCATATTAAAGCAGCCCAACTAAAAATGGGCCAACTATTAAAAAAACTTGATTTGTTGATTTTACCCCTAACTTTTGTAGGTTGAGTTGTTTTAAACTTTTTTCAGTTCGATTTCTTGTTAAGCTCTTTTTTGCCGGGAGTGGTTGAAGGCTTTGAGAACCAGACTTTCAAATTCTTATCAATTTGAACGTGATAGTGGTTTGAACTTTTGAAGTGCTGATCAAATTGACTGTGATCGTTGCTTTTCAGATCGTCTGTCATTATTCGTACTGTATTCGAGGTATTTTTTTTCCAGATTTTCATCGTTAATGGAGTTCATCTTTGTTTTGCAGAGCTTGTTCTTTTCGTTAAAATAAAAATATAGATCGTCATGCTATTTAATTTATGTTTTTGTATTTTTTCGTTGAAATGTGATCATCGTCATAAGTGTATTCGAGTACTGTTTTTCAATTTTTATTCGCCAGCGGAGTTCATCGAATGACCGGCAGAGTTCATCGTTTGTTTCTGCATAAAATAAATTTGAAATATGCATGCTATTCAATTTGTGTTTCTTTATTAAATTTGAGATCTGCATGTTATTCAATTTCGTATTATTTTTGTTGATTATTGTATATGAGTTGCAGAAGGTTTTTTCTCGTTTTTCAGATACATTGTTATGTTTTGGTTTTCCAGCAACAGTTTTATATTTATGTTCTTTTTTCATAAACAGTTTTAGTTTCTGTTCAGTTTTTTCCAGAAACAGTATTATCTTTTGGTTCTGTTTTTCCAGAAACAGTGTTATTTTTTTGTTGTGTTTTTTATAAACAGTGTTATCTTTTGGTTGTGTTTTTCCAGCAACAGTATTATCTTTTGGTTTAGGTTTTCCAGAAACAGTTTTATGTTTATGTTATTTTTCCATAAACAGTTTTAGTTTCTGTTCAGTTTTTTCCAGAAACAGTATTATCCTTTGGTTCTGTTTTTCCAGAAACAGTGTTATCCTTTGGTTCTGTTTTTTTTATAAACAGTGTTATCTTTTGGTTGTGTTTTTCCATAAACAGTTTTAGATGTTGTTTATTTTTTCCAGCAACAGTATTATCTTTTGGTTTAGGTTTTCCAGAAACAGTTTTATGTTTATGTTCTTTTTTCATAAACAGTTTTAGTTTCTGTTTAGTTTTTTCCAGAAACAGTATTATCTTTTGGTTCTGTTTTTCCAGAAACAGTGTTATCTTTTGGTTGTGTGTTTTTTATAAACAGTGTTATCTTTTGGTTGTGTTTTTCCATAAACAGTTTTAGATGTTGTTTATTTTTTCCAGCAACAGTATTATCTTTTGGTTTAGGTTTTCCAGAAACAGTTTTATTTTTCCAGAGACAGTGTTTGTTTTTCCAGAGACAGTGTTTGTTTTTATTCAGAGACACTGTTAGTTTTTCCAGAGACTGTGTTAGTTTTTATTCAGAGACAGTGTTCCAGAGACAGTGTTAGTTTTTCCAGAAACAGTTTTATGTTTTGTTTTTTTTTTCATAAACAGTTTCAGTTTTTGTTCACTTTTCCAGAAACAATTTATCTTTTGTTTCTGGTTTCCCGGAAACAGTTTACGTTTTGTTTTTTGTTTTTTGTTTTCCCAGAAACAGTGTTATTTTTTGTAAGATTTGTTACCTTTGTTTTGTATATGCTTTTGATTCAAGTGAAGTTGATCACTTCAATTTGCTTGGCCGAGTTTTTCCAGAGACAGTGTTCCAGAAACAGTGTTAATTTTTTCAGAGACATTGTTAATTTGTATAGAGATAGTGTTATTTTTTCCAAAGACATTGTTAGTTTTTCCAGAGACAATGTTAGTTTTTCCAGAGACAGTGTTAATTTTTCCAGAGACAGTGTTAGTTTTTCCATAGACGGTGTTAATTTTTCCAGAGACAATGTTAATTTTTCCAGAGACGGTGTTAGTTTTTCCAAAGATATTGTTAGTTTTTCCAGAGATAATATTAGTGTTAATTATGTGAAAAATGAACTATAATATATAATTTGTAATTGTAATGACAGTAATTACAATGAAATAATGTCGTCATCATCATCATCTCCAAAAAGTTCATCTATGTAATCATATTTCCTAGCAACTTTTTTTTCTTCAAGCAACCTTTTCAGTTCATTTGGATAGCTGTGCGGATGATTCACCAATGTAGTTACAATTGAAGCTCTCTTCAAAAATACTTCTTCCTTTTGAAAAGTGGATTGTATTGGTTTACCCTCGTGAAGTTGGTTTGCAAAGTGAATGACAAATATGCCGCAATCTAATCTGCATTTTTTGTGAAACAAATAAGTACGATAGATAAGGAGATAAAATAGGCAGAGTCTCTGGATCCAAAGGAAAATAGGTAGAGGGTTTATGAAAAAGAGGCCAAATAATGACATGAAACTATATTTTTGTACTTACGAGTCTTCTCTTTGCTGTGCACAAGTCAAGCATCTTTCAATCTGTATTTTGAGAGTTTGGTCAGCCTTATAATCCCTGTACAGTGCTTCTATTTTGTCCCTCTGAAAAATAGAAAAAAATAATAATGAGATTTGATTTGTCTTTCTTACCATAGTAAAATAGTTTGTAATTGATTTAAGTTTTTTTTCTTACCACTTGCACAGCATGCTTAAAGTACATGTCTGTGGTGTCTTCTATCCTTGGTAGTTTGGAATTGTAGTGTGTCATTTTTCCATTTTTAACTTCCCAAACTACCAGGGTGAAGTGGAAGTAGTGCTTTATTAAGATGAAGACCTTTCCCACTTTGTCAACATTATATTCCAAGAGTCTCTTCAATGTTCGATCAATATGCTCCTGGGTGCTCTCCAAATTTGTTTTCTCCATGTCATTCTGAAACAATAACATAACCTTTTTATACTGTTTATGAAAATTGACAAATAGAAATTTGTTGTAAATAAACTTTGTTTACACTTACAAAGATGAAGGAAGGAAGATACAGATTTTGCTCTTGCCCCATTTTTGTTTCATTTTCTGACATGATGTAGAAGGACGCATCAATTATATTTGAGTCAATTGCACCATCGATAAACAATGATGTCAAATCTGACTTGAGAACAACAAGCTCATGCGCCATGTTCTTTTTTTTTGGTTGCATCCAAAAATAATCCCTGTGTAAGAAAATTAAAAGTGTTAATTATATATATATATATATATATAAGTTCAGTGTTTATGGAATAAGCACATTCTTTTTTAATTTTAAGAAAATAAAAGTGTTAGTTTTTCCAGAGGCAGTGTTCAGTGTTAGTTTTTTCAGAGACAGTGTTTGTTTTTATTCAGAGACAGTGTTATTTTTCTAGAGACAATGTTTGTTTTTCCAGAGACAGTGTTTGTTTTTATTCAGAGACATTGTTATTTTTCCAGAGACAGTATTATTTTTCCAGAGACTGTTAGTTTTTCCAGAGACAGTGTTTGTTTTTATTCAGAGACACTGTTATTTTTCCAGAGACAGTGTTAGTTTTTCCAAAGACAGTGTTTGTTTTTATTCAGAGACAGTGTTCCAGAGACAGTGTTAGTTTTTCCAGAGGCAGTGTTCAGTGTTAGTTTTTCCAGAGACAGTGTTTGTTTTTATTCAGAGACAGTGTTATTTTTCCAGAGACAGTGTTTGTTTTTCCAGAGACAGTGTTTGTTTTTATTCAGAGACACTGTTATTTTTCCAGAGACAGTGTTATTTTTCCAGAGACAGTGTTAGTTTTTCCAGATGCAGTGTTTGGTTTTATTCAGAGACAGTGTTCCAGAGACAGTGTTAGTTTTTCCAGAGGCAGTGTTCAGTGTTAGTTTTTCCAGAGACAGTGTTTGTTTTTATTCAGAGACAATGTTATTTTTCCAGAGACAGTGTTTGTTTTTCCAGAGACAGTGTTTGTTTTTATTCAGAGACACTGTTATTTTTCCAGAGACAGTGTTGGTTTTTCCAGAGACAGTGTTTGTTTTTATTCAAAGACAGTGTTAGTTTTTCTAGAGATTGTAAATTTTATAAATATATAAGTTCACTGTTTATGGATTGCAAGCCACTGTCTCTGTTTTTTATAGTGCTAGAAACTAGCAGATATCAAAGTTTCTATTTTTTAAGAAAATAAGCATACTGTTTATGAAACATAAGTTCATAGCTAATGTTACCGAAACTTACAGTTCATCTTGTCTGTAATATTCCTTGATTTTCTCTCTTGTCTCATCATCAAGGAACTTGTAAGCGTGTGTTGTTGCAGAGAGGTAACTGCCTTTATCAGTCTTTGAGCCCTTTGCATTTGTCTTCTTTACAGGCTTCCTTTTTGTTTCTTTTGCAATCTGCCTTGCTTTTACCAGTTTTGGTTCCTCCTTTGTTTTGTCTACAATTGGCTTCAGCATTGGCTTCTTCTTTTGAGATTCGACCACTGGCTCATTTTTTTCATTTTCTTGTTCTTCAAGTATACACTCCACCTTATGTCTTTCAATAATTGGTTCTAAAATCTGTTCTGGCTGTGATATAACAATGGAAGGGCTTTCACTGTCACTAACAGCATATATGTACTTTGCCTTCTTTTTTGGGTTTCTCTGGATGGGGACATAGTCAAACTCTGGAAGAACGTTTGCTTTACGATCGTCCCTGTTTCGAATATTTCTGACCAAAGTTCTTGTCTGCTTTTTTTCTTTGGCATTTTCTTCTTGTCCATCTTTAGTATCCTTGGTTTCTGGAGTAGCCATGTTAGCAGAATAATTCTTATTCATAGCTTCAACTGTAGAAGTATCTTCTTGGTTGGCAGCTTCAACATATTGACTCTCCATTTCAACATCCTCAGTTGGAACTTGAACTTCTGGAACTTTTGTTTGATTTTCTTGTAGCTTATTCTTCAGGATTCCAATGTCATTGAGAAGTAGATTCATTTTTCCTGAAGCTTCAGTGTTCTTCAACTGCAACTGTTGGATTTCATCATCCATATCACTAATTTTCTTCTTGTTCATCTTTTTTTCTTCTTGAAGCTTTTCGATGTCTCTTCTGAGTCTTCCAATTGTTTGACCATAAACTACAGAAGTTGTTTGCAGATTGTCAATTGCATGCATCATCATATGCTTGAACACCATATACCTCATTTGTTCCATGCCCGTACATTTTTCAAATTGGTTG
Source organism: Crataegus laevigata (assembly GCA_963580275.1). Classification (NCBI taxonomy): domain Eukaryota; kingdom Viridiplantae; phylum Streptophyta; class Magnoliopsida; order Rosales; family Rosaceae; genus Crataegus; species Crataegus laevigata. Next base: position 8,927,502 of record OY756941.1, read on the forward strand.
AACATCTCATCAGTTATTGTTGTGTCAATACCATGGATGTGAATTTGATAATTTGGATCAAGCTTTAGAAATTCTTCACTGTACAACTTGTCAAATAGTTGTTGGGCTTCATCAAAAGTGCTGAACTGATGTCCTTGATCTGTTCTACTTCTTTCATCAGGTTCCATCATATCTTTTGCAGCAGCAGTCCTCTTTCTTTTCCTTGTCACAGTCTTTTCTTTGGCATTTTTGGGAGAATCCTCTTCTTTCGCAGTGCTAAGATCAGTAATCTGCACATAGTTAATAGTCACTGTTTCTGGATTTTATAGTGCAATAAAGTATGCAGGTATCAAAGTTTCTGGATTTATATGTTTACTGTTTCTGTACTATAAGTAACTGTGTCTGGAATATAACTCACTATTTATGTTTATTAGTCATTACCTCAATATTTTCACGTTGGTCATGTTTTTTAGCACTCGACTTCGTTCTTTTCTTTGTCGTTGTCTTTGTTCCACCAGTTTTGGAATTGTTCTCTCCTTTTTCAATAGGAAGAATCTCACCGGCAATCTGCATACAGTCACATATTAGGGTTGTTTATAGTTTTTTGAAAGTTGAATTGTTTATAGAAATGTAAAATCTAACCATTATGTGAAAATGATTTTGATTATTGGTTATTACCTCAATATCTTCAACTTTGACATTTCTGATTACTTGGTGTATCATTGTAGTGTCCCATCTTCCCATCGCTAGAACCATGTTTTCTCGGCCTTCAATCGTTGCAACAAGGTTTGATTTAAGGCATATCCAATACTGCAAAATTAAGAAAAGTGAGAATGGTTATGATTTGAGAATCATAACAAAAATTTCATACTTTTAACACTCATTCAGCATATTCTTACCAAAATAAGAACGGTGCAGAGACAGTTTAAATATTTCCAGAGACAGTTTTAATTTTTTCAGAGACAGTGTTAGTTTTTCCAGAGATAGTGTTAGTTTTTCCAGAGACAGTGTTAATTTTTCCAGATACAGTGTTAGTTTTTCCAGATACAGTGTTAGTTTTTCCAGAGACAGTTAGTTTTTCCAGATACAGTTAGTTTTTCTAGAGATATTGTTAACCTTTCCAGAGACAGTTAGTTTTTCCAGATAACAACAATTTCATACTTTTAACAATATCATTCGGCATATTCTTACCAAAATAAGAACGGTGCAACCGCTGATTGTTGATTCATATCCTCCTTCCCTCTTCCTTTTGTAAGATTTGTCTATCATTTTGAAGAGGTAGTCTCTTACACCCTTGGCCCAATTATATTTGCTGATTTCGTCCAACCTCCGACAAATTTGCAGGAAGCTCCATGTGATGTATGTGCCAGAGTTTGCAAACAACAATGACTGGATGAGATGTGCACATATGATGGAAGCCGTATCTTTTGCACCTTCAGGAGTTTTGTAAACGAGTGATTTTTTATATGCTTGAAGAATGTGTGTCTTTTTCACTCTTTCAACATTGTGAAAGTACTTCTCGATGAATCTGTCCTCCTTACCAGATTTCGAGGATTTGTCGGTGTTTGGCAGTTCGACTCCATCATTGTTCAGTCCAATGATTAGCGCAACATCATCAGGTGTTATCCCTCTTGCATCGCGATCTCCAAATCTAAACTTTTGCTCTCTGGGGTCGTAGCACTTTATAACCTTCATTAAGTCCGTATCAGCCTTTTTCTTCCTTTTGTTGACAAGAAGGTAGTCATCCATGTATAGTTTAATAAGACTCCAGAACGGTGTCTTTTTCAACTGTTCGCAAACATCCTTGCGTTCTTCAAGCATTGGTTTGTATGTTTCCATTGAGTCTGAAATGCCTGTCATATTGCACCGATATTGGACATATGTACTCCGATTTCTTCTCTTCTTCTCAGTTGAATCTGGAGTTTTCTTCTTACGCACTTGAATTTTCTTCTTCTTCACTGTTGTTTTGTGTGCAAGAGTCTTCATTCGGATTTTATTGGTTACCTGTATTTGTAAAAATGAATAAGGTTTTGGAATTATAATTGTGTAAGAAGAACAAGTAGAATATGGTTCTTTTTTTTCATGAAACAGTTATGTTTTGGTTATGTTTTTTTTCCAGATACAGTGTTAGTTTTTCCAGAGACAGAGTGTTAGTTTTTCCAGAGACAATGTTAATTATTCCAGAGACAGTGTTAATTTTTCCAGAGTCAGTTTAGGTTTTCCAGAGACAGTTTAGGTTTTTCAGAGACAGTGTTAGTTTTTCCAGAAACAGTGTTAATTTTTGCAGAGACAGTTAATTTTTGCAGAGACAGTTAGTTTTTCCTGAGACAAGAGTGTTAGTTTTTCCAGAGACAGTGTTAGTTTTTCCAGAGACAGTTTAGGTTTTCCAGAGACAGTGTTTGTTTTTCCAGAGACAGTAAGTTTTTCTAGAGATATTGTTAGAAACAGTGTTAATTTTTCCAAAGACAGTGTTTGTTTTTCCAGGTACAGTGTTAGTTTTTTCAGATACAGTGTTAGTTTTTCCAGAGACAGTGTTACTTTTTCCAGATACAGTGTTAGTTTTTCCAGAGACAGTTTTAATTTTTCCAGATACAGTTTTAATTTTTTCAGATACAGTTTAGTTTTTCCATACACAGTTTAAGTTTATCCAAAGACAGTGTTAGTTTTTCCAGAGACAGTGTTAGTTTTTCCAGAGACAATGTTAGTTTTTTCAGATACAGTGTTACTTTTTTTCAGAGACAGTGTTAGTTTTTTCCAGAGACAGTTTTAATTTTTCCAGAGACAGTGTTAGTTTTTTCCAGAGACAGTGTTAGTTTTTCAAGTGAGTTTTATTTTTTCCAAATACAGTGTTTGTTTTTGAAGAGAAATTGTTAGTTTTTCCAGAGACAATGTTAGTTTTTTCAGATACAGTGTTAGTTTTTCCAGAGACAGTTTTAATTTTTCCAGAGACAGTGTTAGTTTTTTCAAAGACAGTGTTAGTTAGTTTTTTCAGAGACAGTGTTAGTTTTTCCAGAGACTGTTTTAATTTTTCCAGAGACAGTGTTAGTTTTTCCAGATACAGTTGTAGTTTTTTCAGAGACATTGTTAGTTTTTCCAGAGACAGTGTTATTTTTTGCAGAGACAGTGTTAATTTTTCCAGATACAGTGTTAACTTTTCCAGATACAGTGTTAGTTTTTCCAGAAACAGTGTTAGTTCTTCTAGAGATATTGTTAGTTTTTCCAGATGATGTCGCATTTTGTTAAAAAAAAGTGGCAAAAAAATCATATTATTTCCTAGACATGTTTAACATTAACACTATTACCTCTTGTTCGGCTTTTTGTTCTGACGATGGTGGTTTGTTTTGCACTTCTGACGGAGATTGTGGTAAATTTTGGTCTTCTCTTCCTCCGGTTTGTTCCGACGGAGGTTGAGGTAAAATTTGCACCACTTCGTCGCCGTTTTGTTCCGACGAAAGTTCTGGTAAGTTTTGCACAACTTTTTCGCCGGTTTCTGCCATTGAACTTCTGGGGACTTGCTTCGTCGGCTTTGTTTCAATGAATGATTTCCTTTTCAATTGTGACAATTTTTATTTTTTTTGTTTTTGAAATTGGGGGAATTTGATTCGATATGAACAGCGAGGTATTATGGCGGTTTTCGTGTTTTTTTTTCGGGGGGGGGGGGGGCGTGGGGGGAAGGTGGTAATAAATGTCAGAGAGTATTGAATGATATAGGGGTATTTACGGAAGTTTAGGTTTGTAGTTAGTTGGGCTTTTTAAATTCGGCCCGTGGACATAGTTTTGGATGGTTTTTTTATTAAACTTTGAGTCCTTTTGGTTAAATAACATTTTAAGATGGTTTTTGGTTAAATATTTGTTGGTCCAAGCCCTTTTTATTAAAGCTCCCTTTTATTATAGGTTGTAGTTGCACATGTGGAATGAAAGTCAAAGATTCACACACTGAGATGATTTTAGGAACTTCGATATAAAAAAAGGTCAACCCTTCGTCAGAGCAGCTCTATTTAAGGTAAAAAACCTAGAATGTTGTCATAGTCGACGTGTGTGACTCAAATTTGATACCTGATGGACATGAATCCTATGTTTGACCCTTGCTTGGTCATAGGGCCATTTTTGGTCCTTTTGCACAGTGAATTCTCGAAACTCGTGCAACGATCCTTATTATGACTTGAGTTAGGTATTTAGGGATTGATGAAGCTTGATTGGTTCATCATAGATATGTGACGTCCCAATAACATGTGTGTCATTTTGTGTGTGCCTCAGTTTGCATGACGCTTCAATTATGTTGATTGTGGAATGCATAGGATCAATGACGATTGACTTTAATATTATGTGATAAATTATTTTTCATATGAAAACTCTTTCACGTACTTTGTGTGATTTAATTTCACGGGTCAACATTGTTGCATGTATGAACTATTAGTGCTGGCGTAGGGCTTTTATAGGGGTGGCGTTTAGTTTTAATCCCACATGTCGACCATTGTTGTCCACACGAAGCATTGGTGTTGGGGGTGGGCATTTATGAGCAGTTATCAATAGGGGTAGGGTTTAGTTTTAATCTCAAGGGTCAACCATGGTTGGCCAGATGAAGCATTGTCGTCGGGAGTGGTGCATTTGTAAGCCGTATCAATCTAATACACTAAACATTTGAGTGTGCCGAGTGCTGAACGCGTTGAACTCATGATGTTATTTTACGACCCATTACTATTCACACGCATCTAAACTCTAAACCTCATGGGCCTCAACAGCTTCTGCTATGCATGGGCCTTCTCGAAGGCATGAGTATGGGCTGCTACTAGCGCCTGAGCTCGCTTAGCTTGGGCTGGAGCTAAATCTCCTAATGCCTAAACCATCAATTTAGTCAATTTTATGTTTTTTTTTGTTAATTTTTTTTCCCTTTACCATAACACTGAACTAGTATCTTCATGTTTCATTTAGCATCATACTGATCCCTCATTTTTATTATTATTATTTTTAGTTGTTTTTTTGTTAATTTTTCTTTTATTTCTGTCACCATATAACAATAAACTATCATATTCATGTTCTTCATAATATATTTTTTTGCTTATAAAAAAATATATTTTTTCGTGCAAAATCTATTATTGTTCATATTTAAACATTTGTAATCAACGATATAAGATCTAAATTTAAAGATATTTGAAGTAAATAATTTGGAATAGGGAAAGATCGACACCACGCTACCGATACTCTCCTAATCGTACTTAAATGATCGTTGAATCTATTTATTTTCACATTCACCTCATTGTGAAGTTTTAAAAATTAAGGTACGACTTTTTGTTAAGATTCTTGAAGGTAGAACTCCGTTTGACAATGTTTTGTGCCTCACTACATCACTTTTTTTGGCGTAAATATTCTACTAAATATACATTTTTTTGCCCAATAAATCGTCAATCCACATCTAAATACCTTATAAAGTTTTCCTTAATGCACGGAAAATATTTCGCAAAACTAAAAAAATTGCTTACTTGAAAAAAAAAAATTGGGTTAACACTCACAGTTTTTAGTCAGTTTTGCAAATTTATACATCGTTCAATCTATTTATTTCACCATCGCCTCACTGTTAAGTTTTGAAAATTAATGTAAGACCTTCCGTTGGTATTCTTGAGAGTGGAGCACATTTGAGACAACGTTTTGGCCTCACTGCTATATTTTTCACTTACTTTTTAGTTTTCAGCTGAAATATTCTACTAAATATATATTTTTTGCTCAATGAATCATAAAACTGCTTCCAAATGCCTCATGAAGTTTTTCTTAAAGTTCACTTAAAATATTTTGCGATTTTTTTTTACAAAAAACATGAGTTAACTTTGACTGCTTTTAGTCGGTTTTACTTAAATCATCATTCAATCTAATATTTTCACCATCGCCTCACCGTTAAGTTTTGAAAAATTAATGTAAGACCTTCTGTTGATATTCTTGAGGGTGGAATCTCATTTTGACTTTGTTTTGGGCCTTACTACTCACTATTATATTGTTTACTTATTTTTTTAGTTTTCAGATTAAATATTCTACTAAATATACATTTATTGCTAAATAAACAGTAAAATCGCTTGCAAATAGCTTATAATGTTTCGAGAAAATAAAAAATTTGTATTTTTCACAAAAAATTGCGGATTAACATGGATTTATATATATATGTTTACAACCTAGTCGTCGATCTGCTTTTATGAAAAGTTCTATTTATGTATATTTGAAATGTTTGCGAACTAAGGTTATGCGCTATTATATTTGCACCTGTAGCAGTGTGGTGTAACTAGTTTGGGTACCGCAGTCAACATGAGGTTTTGTTCCCCTTTATTGCTAATTTGTATTCCGATGACACTCTGATGTTTTATGTACGAGTTCCAATAGACTATATATTTTGTACCGCTACGTCATTTTGCCACGCATCAATTCGTGGCATATCTCGGAATCAAGGTGTGACACTGTTGGGACCCGATTTTACGCTATCGGTCCGGTGCGTTGAAACTATTAGATGGCTCCGAGACTAAACTGATTTTTCCTGATATTACTATTAATTTTAATTATAGTAATTATCTTAGAGAGATTTTCTTTTAGGTCTAAGGAAGTCAGGATGAAATGGGATTAACATGATGTGAGAGTTGTGGGAGTCTCTACAAAGTCATGCCTTTTGCTTGGATAAAAGATTGAGCTAATCATGTCTAATTCGAAAGGCATGCAGCACGTGGAGATTGGTTTCAGTTACAATCAAATTGGGTTGCTTTATGATTATCCATTTGAGTTAATTGCATGAAACATGCATGCCACATTTTGGCAGAGAAGCCCACGTGGCCTAGAGTTCCACTTGAGATGGAATATATCTCATCAAGCAAACACGTGGCCTCATCATATATTTTGGTTCAGGATAAAGATGCATGAGCGACCAGATGATGGGTTGAGGTGTATTTGAATGGTAATTCTTTACAGAATTGCGTAGAGGCATCTGCGCATACGACTCGGGAGACAGAGTGTTGGTTAGGCAAACACATCATCCAATGGGTTTACGCCTACTATAAATACAAGACTCAGTGCACAGTTCAGGAGACCTTCAACTCAACACACAAATCTGCCTTATGCAATTTCTCGCTCTACGCGAAACCTCTCAATACTCTTGAGATTTTTATTTTCTTTTCCGCCTTCACATCTTCAGTTTGGATAAACAACACTGTGAAGGCAACTGGTAAACATCTTCAGTTTGGATAAACAGCACTGTTGCCGTAGAATCAGCCGTCCGTGAAGCACCTTCAGTTTGGATAAACAGCACTGCGACAGGGTTGACTGGTTATCTATCCAAGTCTCGGTCAAGAAGGATTTTCGAATCTTTTTCGGTAGAGGTCATCTCATTAGCTTTCTCGGCGAAGTGAGGTGTTATCAAGTTACTACATTCGGCACATTGAAAGCCGAATTTGATATTGAACTTCGTAAAAATAGCAGTCTTGTCTTCAGGCTCTAGAACCCAAAGGCCGAGACGTGTTCCTTCCTCGACCGCAATCGCAAGACGTAGAAGTCAGCAACGCGCTCAACGCAACATCAACACATTTTACTCCTCGGCCGAGCCCGGCCGAAGAGTTGGCACGCCCCGCACACACGTAGTTAGCTTACTAATTACTCGGCCTGCGTGCCACGTAGGCTAGGTGATTTTTGTAGTCAACAGACACAAATTAACCTCACATCAGCCCACAAACATTTTCATTTTGTTGAAATATACTACATTACCATCAATTAATACTTCGGTGTTTTTATCTGTTCGGAAGCCTGAACGAGCTTGGTGCTTACATGCATGAAATCAATTTGTATAACCAGTAAGTTGACTTAGAAAAAGAAAAACTGAACCAAATGAATTTACCATTACACATTACTATTTAGTTTCACATATTTGCTAATAATCTGTGATCACGACGACACTCGAGAGAGTAGAGAGAGTAATCCGATGACCATCTACTTGTAATCGATGTCTCCCAGAAAGCCGAGGATACTAAAGCAGCATATACCCAACTGCCGGATTCACCCAAATTTTCCAGCTTCGATCTTCCTAATTGCTCTTTGACCATGATATATAAACGAATCTACAAGTCCTGCAACTGTAAATATACCTAGAACAAAGTCGACGTTTTTATCACTCGTTAGAAGTCTTTTAAGTTAAAACAAAACCACAAAAAAGAAAGAACAGTGTGGTCATTCAGAAATGCTTGTATTTTGAAGTTTGAATCAAATGGTTATAATAAGTGCAGAATGATTTTGAGGACTTATCAAATACTGGGTTAGTTTCTTCGACATACATCAATGCAGGTAAGAATGGGCTAGATTACCTCCAACTATGGCACAAATATGGGTCACGAAGTGTAAAAACGGAACATGTTCTTCTTTGAATGTGACCTGCAACAACAATAAAACGTAAAGATGGTTCACAATACAGGGCAGCTCATACCAGCGTTCATCTCAATAACATGATTGTGAGCTACTTTATTAAGGGAATAGTTCAAATACACTAGAAATGGAGCATACATAGGGTTCCACCACTCTAAAATCCTACTGTTTTTTAGCGTGGCACCAGAGTCAGTTTTATATTGCATCACTATTCTGAGTGATGTCGATGTGCTCTCATGTCAATTTCCAGTCCGAATCTTATCCTTAACAAGAAAAGAAAAACCAACAGATCTATTTTCAGTTAAGAAAAAAAAAATTATAATCAGATTAAGGGAAGAGCATTCTGAGGATAAAAGTATATTTTCTGCTGGGGTTCATCAGTCAGTCCATAGTTTTTTCCCCCACATTTGTAGATTCTCCATCTATCACGTTAGTCCCAGGTACGAGCTTCAACTCTTCACTTAAGTCACAACCTCTACTAATATTAATAGCTGTTGGCCTAATAGTCCCGATTCTTATTAAAGGGTTATTAGGAGTTCCATAAATTAGATACCCCTCAAACAAACTAGTCATACAATTTCCTTGTTGCTCTCACTCTCCACGTCTCTAATACTATCATCAATATTCCTCTCCTATTTTTGTGCTCTATTCTGTGGGCAATCGATCAAGACTTGGGTTCTCATTTGTCGTTGACATGCACAACAAACCATAAATTCTGTGAGGCTTTGGATTGTATCTTAAAGTTGTATGCACTGCCTTCAATATTGCCTCTCCCTAAAACAATGAAATTAATAATCTCTCAATAAAAAAGGTGAAAGGACAAAGTTAACTTGCACGTGAGGCTCATGTGCATCCTTTTGGACGAAGAATCGATGAAATTTTAAATTTTGGGCTAAATTTCTAACATGCTTCACAGCAAAGGTTTAATGTCAATTGTTTTACCATGAGCCATCGTGAGAGTTGACACCACAAGGAAGGTTTACGAGATTTATAAGGCTCGCTTGTCTTACTGAAATAATAGTGGTGAGAAGACAAAGTTAACCTCACAAATGAGGCCCGCGTGCATCCTTCATATGAAGAATCGACAAATATTTCAATTTTGGGCTAAATTGTTATCAGGCCTCATCACAAGGGTTTGAATGCCAATTTCCGTACCCCATGGGCCATTTTGAGACTAGACTCTAATAACAGGGATGATTTATACATTTTGGCCTTTTTGTTTTCATTAGTTTCCTCCTCTTGCTTCCACAAACATAGAATGTTTTCACCGTGGAAAGTCTAATCTTTTATCTCAATACGGAAGAGTTTATTTTATTTTTTTTACGTAATTACCAGAGAAGGAAAGCACAAAAAAACAAATTAAGAAAACTGGGCACACCACCATAATTATCAAAAACACTACAACCGATTTAGAATACCACGTTACATGTGGACCAGGAAACACACCTTAATTGGAGAAAGGTCATAATAGAAGAAAACTCCTGGTGGCAATTGAGAGTGTCCCAGCTCTGAACTCTTATAATGCTCTGTCACAGAGTACTATACCATACAAATTTGACTACATATCAGGGCAGATGTGATGACAAACACAAACCAAACAAATTCAACAAGCTTAAAAGTACCTGATTTGAGCGAATTGTACGGCCTCTAATATTGGTGTATAGTGTAGGGACCACCTGCAAAGTAGAAATTAAGTGTCTAAATATCCTCACTGATTAATAACTACTCTTAAAGAAACAGCACAAATGCAAAAAATAACTGGCTTGCAATCCTGTGCGGTCATTATTCCGAGAAAGCGATGAAATTCCAGAAATCATTCAACAGAGTTCCTGGAAAGGATAACCATATAGCAAAACCCGAGTTAATTTACTGATAATACCAACCTTGATGAAATACTGGTACATGCCACCTGGTCTTTCCTGCATCCATTGTACACTGAATATGCGGTAAGAAAATAGCATAAAAGATTCACATTGCAACCATATGATATTGTATTTGACAACATATCAACAATATCTATTGAACTACGACCTAAAAGAAATTCCATATATTGAAGTTGATGCCAAAAAGATTTCTTCAATTTATAAATAGCTAGGGGTAGGTAGGAAGAAACAATTACCCATCAAGGGGATTTTGCATGCCAGGAAAGTGGTCACCAAAAGCTAATCTGTTTATCTTGTGACTTATCTGTATCACGAAATATGAAACTGAAATTGTTGGCACATGCTTTTTACTTGAAAACAAAAGATGAAAATTACAACCAAAAAATGATGGCAAAACTTATATTATACTTCATGATTATATTATTTTCTTTGCTACCGAAGGAAATAAAATGTTCCTTACATTGTAACTATCCGTCTGGAAAGCCAGCAAATCATGGACACGAAAGTTAGATTGGTGAAAACTTTTTCCAGGCATAAAGTGAAAATTTCCCGCGACTTTGTTAACTGCAAGGGATCCTTCAATATTACATCCTTCACCATCTTCATCTTTTATCCTTTGAATAAAACCTTCCCGTTTGCACTGCAAACAAAAGCACATTGATGATTAATATCAACTTAATACCGCACAAACATCAAAAACTGTCAAAACTTGGGAGGAGTAAAGGTGTTCAACAGATGGCCGCCAAGACCAGACCACAGTAAGCCATGTCCCGCTCGGGCCAGTCTTTAATAATGCCCTGAATAACTTACACCTAAAACCTACCACACCTGCAGCTCGGTTCACTCCGGGTCATGCTGGCCCTTAAACAAGCAGGCCTGTTTACCTGTTTACTTAAAATATTGATTATAAAAAAAATATTTATTCTTCTTAATGAGAGATAGTCTCTCTTATTGCTTATTCAAATTAAATTTATTAAATAATTTTTTGGTTGATGTCACTACACATATTGAAGTGAATTCAATGAATAGGTGAAGTGCTGGTCTAAGAATCATTGTAAAATTAGGTAACTGATGTAGTCAAAAGTAAACATGCCACTGTAGAGAAACTAACTTCCAACTTTGTAACCTTTTCTCAAACTTTTCTGCCACGGATCCAATCCCCCACCCTAAAAAAACAACAAAGGGAGTGACAACTGTTTAATCACATTTACACCCCAGGAAGTAACCCACCTCTCCACCTTACTCTGATCGACAACTAGCACTCTTTAATCACCTTTAAGCTTGAGTTCCCTTCCCCAAAAGCAGTCCACAACCACAACCGATAAAAGACTCTCCCAGACGATACCCTTGATGTAGGATTTCAATAGTATAAATATGTAATTTCTAATTGTATTTAGACAGACTTAATGATTGTTTAATCATATTTTCTCCATGCATACCTTCTTTTCTCTGAATCTTTCTTCTATCTCGGTCTTCCTAAAAGATTCTCCCAGACAATACCCTTGCTGTAGGATTTCAATGGTATAAATATGTACTTTCTAATTTTATTTAGACAGACTTAATGATTGTTTAATCATATTTTCTCCATGCGTATCATTTCTCTGAATCTTTCTTCTATCTCGGTCTTCCTCTAGATTTCTGTTCTACTCCTCTGTCTTATCTTGGATTCTACTCGGCCTTTCTATTTCTTTCAATCCTCTAGTTCCAAAATTCTAAATTCTGGTTACTTGTTCTACATCAATGGCATTTACATTTTGGAACACAATGATAGAAGTAAAAAGTCTCAGTGCTTTGTCTGCTCAAGTTCTCTAGGAGTATATGTTCTACATTTCGATGGGTGCTCGGGTCCATTGGGATTGGAAAGAAGCCTTTGAATTGAGCAACATGAAGGAATTATCTAAATGTTGTTGAACATGTCTCAATAATAGATTTGCTAGGCTCATGATGGGTCTTTGTCATCTTTTTGGAACATTATCACCTTTATGTACCTATCTCTTGCCAGGAATTCCGCAGAGCTTGTAACACACAAACTCATTATATAAAAAATATTATGCACACTTTTCTTGTTTATTTAATTTTTAACTCAAAAGCAATGCGAAGGTAGGATCCTATGAAATGGTAAAGTAAAATAACAGGAAAGTGTTTGTTTGTGTGTCAATTTGATACTAATGCAAGCATTATCACCATGAATATGGCTTACACCCCAATATCAGCCCCAAATACTTCACAGCCCATCTGCCCACTTCACCACCACCAGACCAAAGCTGGCCTCTCCGCTTTTCTTTATGGGGTGTCAAAATACCTGAATCAAAGATTTTCCTCTATTCATCTTCAGTCCCGAAGTAGTACAGAAAACTTCCAGTACAATCAATAAGTTTCTCAAATTTTGATCATTCTTGGAAAGTAAAAGAATTGTATCATCCACAAACTGCAAATAAGAAATCTCCACTTCTTTCCTTCCACCTATCAAACCCTTTACCAGATCATTCTCCTTGGCTCTTTTCACCAATGTACTCAACCCATCCACCACGACATTAAATAAAAAAGCGGATGGGAGATCTCCTTGACTTAACCCTCTAGATGCTCCAAACCTACTCCTCAGTCTCCCATTGATCAAAACTGAAAACTAGCTGTAAACCAAAATCCCCTTATCCTTAGTCTCCTTGCCTTAACACTTCTTTTCAATTTTTCAGAGAGAGGGTGTCCAAAACTTCTTAGGTATAAAATTTCAGATACAGATCTCGAAGAAAGAAACTGTGGCCCAGCCAATTATTAACTTTCTCAGTCAATTTGGTATGTCATCAGACTCACAAGAAGACACATTTGTAATATGAAAACTTATTGGTGTAATATGCCCATGTTTATACCAGTCAACCAGATCGCACAAAGAAAAATCCTAAGTTTCTATGACCTAACCTGGTCTATCAGATCTGCATTTGTCAGTGCCCAGCCTTTTTTCCTATATGCCTCTTGAACTTCATCGCACGAGTTGCAGCATTCATCATCAGACTGCATAAGAAAGAAAAGGAAGAGATTAAAGGACAATGGAAGAACACACTTTGCTCGTTGATGCTCGCTTCAAGATCACTAATTCTCTAATCAGTTTAACTAAAACAGAATTGCCAAAATATGAAATAACAAAACAAGAATATTTGATCAAATGTTAATGAATCAAGCATGTAGGACATTTCCGAATAAGGCAATTTGCATTCATGTACATATGTTAAAGGTAGCAAGTTGAACAAAACCAACTTGTTTAAAAGATTTGACAAGCTGTGTCACCTTTCTTAATTTACCTTCTCTAAGCTAAAAAACAAATTTACTGGTCATGCTAAGAAAGCTGTGTCACCTTTCTTAATCTACATCCTCTACACTGAAAAACAAATTTACTGGTCATGCTAAGGACTCAACAACATACGTATTCTTCATACATGGCATTATCGAAATGTATTTTTCAGTTTGTGATATAGAATCTTTATAACTTAACGGAGATTTTACAGGAATTGAGCTTTTGAATAGTTTCTTAGTAATAACATTGCCCCTTGACAGCTTTCGCAGTATCCCATGTTAATGGAATTTTCTGGAAAAAAATGTTTAGAAGGAGAGAACAAGGAGTAGGAAAACACTAGGCGTTCTATGAAACAACTAATTGTTGAGAATATCGCGTTTAAGAATGGAGAAAACAAGAACAAACTCCGGAAATCGAGAAACAAATAACCAAGATAAATAACACCAACAATTTACGTGGTTCGGCAATATATGCCTACGTCCACGGGACAGCAACAACAATCTTTCACTATATCAATAATGAGTACAACCAATAAGCTTGCCAAATCTCTAGAACTAGGACTTGACGAAAAACCTGAAAGAACAAGAACAAGAAATACACTATCGCTTTTCTTTTCTCTCGCACACACTTTACAATATTCTCTCACTCTAATCCCTTGAGTGGTATACAATTTATTGTTTTGCTCCTCCAATTCAAACCTAGTACAATAGCCCCTTTATATAGACATAATAAAGGTCTTCTTCAATAAGGATTACTAATCCTAATTGGAATCTAGTTAAGAATCCTTCTCCAATTGAGAAACCAACTCCAATTGGGTAAACAACTCCAACTGGGAAAACAACTCCAATTGGGAAAAACAATTTAATCCTCTAAGACTATTAATTCCCAATAGACTTAGGACAACTTAACATGGGCTGGAAAAACAAACCCAACACTAATCACACTCACACAAAAAGCCTGTTAGGCACTCAAAGTTCTCTATGGTTTAGTTTTGGGCTTCTTTCTGGGAATCTGTACCTGCAGAGTCTAGAGAGCTCCAAATTGGAGGCAGATCATCTGGGACCAAACATGGTGTCCCTAGCATTATCGTTCAAAATAAAAAAGAACTATTATTAACACAAGGAATGGAAGAAAATCATTTATACCGTTTCTGCTCCAAAGCACGATCCACAATATTTTTCATTATGCTCAAGCCTTCCACCATGCCTTTGCAAGGGGCTCTCAAGCTGCATTAGAGAATTAAAATGAAAGTACATAAATAAATAAAAGGATCAAGGTACCAATCAAACAAGGAGTAAGAAACAGAATATTCTGTTTCGTACTCCTTGTTTGCTTCCCACCCAAAAAAAAAGAACAAGGATTGCAACAAAAAAACCAATGTATTATCTACTTTCATTTCTTCCATTTATGAAGGGGTGATCAGGTTCTTTTCCTCTTCTTTTGTTTTCACTGATGGGTTCTTGTTTCAATGGGTCTGCTTTTAGATCTCTTTTATTAGGTGTTTTCTTGTGCACTACTCATGCAACAAAGGTGAACAAACTTACAAAAGCAGTACGTTTTAAATGAAGTTTACCAAAAAATGGTGCATAAGGCACCGCCGCTAGAATATTTTTCTTTAACAACATTTTCCATGTCACTAATAAGGCCAAATGCATTACTAATTCAAATCTGTAGTTCATATGCCTTGTCAAATTCTACCCATCATAAAAAAGAACCTAAATATTCAAGCGATGGTGCACTAGCACATGCATGATGAAGGGATGTTTGGAATATTCACAAAGACAGCAAAGCATCTGCTACAAAGCCGTATGAAAGCATCATAATCACATGATTAATTACAATTATGGCAGATGGTGAATGCTGGTAATTTTAATCTAGCTGCACCCACAAAGAACCATGCAGCCACAGACAGAATAGTCAGATTATTAGAAATACAGATGAAAATTTTGTTTGATATGCGTCTGTGTGCACGTTATGAAAGGTTTTCTGTAACTCTACATGTTTTTTGTAATTCTACATGTTTTTTTTTTCCAAAAGCACAAAAACTGAACCGCGAGTAAAATACAAGTCATAAGATTATGTTTACCAAATAATATAAACAGGTATTCAAACATGTATGATATGTAACCACTGCTTTCTGAAGAAAATGGCCCAAAATGTGTTCCCACAAACCTTTGGTGCACCAATTCCATCCTTCTTAGCTTCTATTACATTACCATGAGCATCAATTCGTTTCTTGACTATATCGTGTCGCTGAAAGTAGATGCGTCATAAATAGTCAGTTAACAAAATAAGTGAGCATGACATTCAAGCAAGTTGATCACTAGCAATATGATTGTGATAAAAGTCAACAATAGGCATGTTCCTAACACAATTGAAATTATTAAGGAAAATAATTATCAAGAAGCAGCTGCCTACGGTACATACTATGTCAAAATGCCGCTCTCCACTAATATCCATTGTGTCAAGACTGAGTAATGAGCATCGGATAGCAGGAAAAGTTACATCAAACTGCAGTTTCAAACAAGATACAGAGAATTAATAAATCTACAACCATTAACAATTATGTAGGACTATATTTTACATGCAAAAAAAACTACTCCATGTTAAAACCGAGATCAAATCTTTTGCACCCAAAATGGGTGTGGCCCCAATCATTGACTGACACATATTTATAAACTGAACTTTTTTTAATTTTGTTTTCATGAACTTAATATTTGTCAAACAATGATTGAGCCACAAAGAGGCCACACCCATTTTGGGTACAAAAGATTTGATCTCGCAAAAACCTATGACAGAGGTAAACCTATGAACGTAACATGTAAGATGGTGTTCTACAAAACTGATGTCTGCAAAAGAAGTTTAATTTAATCCCCGAAGTTATTGGAAATGAAGATTTTGATATTTATCACCCCAGAAGGGAGTGGGGAGGAAGAGAGGGAGGATTACATTGATATGTAGGGTTTCTCCTCTTGAAACATCTACAAGAAGCTTCGACTCTTTAACAGTGTGGAGGTATAGTCCTGCAAGCACAAACAAGTAAAAGAATTTATATAGTTAATTAGGATTGAAGAGAGCAGAAGGCGTGGTCATAATAAGCACTCAAGAATTCGTCTCATCGCATTACACTAGAGCAGTAAGAAGGGAAATAATTTCAGCTTTACATACAGATTTAAACACGATTACTATTGTGCTGTTTTCTTATACACTTTTGATCCCCTGATTGATCACTGGCATTGGGTAGTGCTTACTATCAAAGAAAAATCACAGGAGGGAGTATGAAAGGTTAATTAAGGCGGGCTTCCAGCAGCTTAACGATGGCGACATGAAGGAATAATAACATTAACCTATAAGTTATCCCCTCAAAAAATCGTAAATATCAAGTCAACAAACTAAATTATATTTCTTCTGCTAACTTAATTGAATTATCCTAAAGAAACCCAAAACAATATCATTCAAGCCAACAGATAAAACCCAGAACAATACAACTCAATTTCTAAACTTGTAAAATACAGGAGGGAAAACAAACAAACTTAAGCAACGGGTTGGAATTGGAATTGGAATTGCATATGATTACATACCGAGCTCGGAGACGAAGAGGAAGAACATGAGGAGGGAAGATGCGAGGGTAATGATCCCGCCGGAGAGCGTACGGCTGAAGAAATCGTCATTGATTTTAGGGTAGGCGTCCAAACTCCTCAGCTTCTCAAGGATACCACCGTCCCTGCCCATTCGCCTCTCTCTCTCTCTGCCTGCGTGCCTGCCTGCCCTCTCTATCTCACCAGTCCACAACAAGGAAGGAAGGAAGGAAGGATGCTGTGATTCGGGTATTTCAATTCAGTAGAGACGACCCGACCAGACAGAGAGAGAGACAGAGACCGCCGGTTGACAAATTTTAATTTGAAATGTCACCGGCTTTACTTACGTTTGTTGAATAAAAACGAAGGAAACTAATAAGAATAACTTAAAAACTTTGAGTTTTAATGATAAAGACAAAATAAAGAGTAAATTGAATAGTATTAAGATTGACTTTTTAGTGTAAAAATGTGGTTTTTCGTTAAAGTGAACAGTACCGGGAGCTTTTCGTTAAAGTTCTCTAAAAATTAACTGCAATTGTTTAAGATCATCGACAGTAAAAATTTGAGAAGACCGGACGAAGTAAATATAAATGTATAAATAGTACTATTCTTATTTAAAATTTAAAGTTTTAATTTTATCATGTAAATCGATTTAATAGATGATTAAAAGAGGTAAAAGATATAAATTGATATAATTTTAAATCTCATAAAATGTTATTAGCACAAAAAATAAAAATAAATAAATAAATAAAGATACCATCCTAGTTTTTCTATATAACAACAGAAAAGTTATCGTTTATGAAACCCTAATCTCAGGGTTTTGCTCAAAACAAAATCTCGAACATTTCCATCACGTTCTCAACAGCTAAACAGACCCATTGCAAAGATGGTGAAGAAGGTGGGAGGAAAGTGAACATCTTTGGGAATCTGAAGCACTCTCTGGATGCAAACCGTTCCGATGGCAAGGCCAACAACAAGGACGCGTGTCCCAGTGCCACCGGTCGCCGCCTCAAGATGTACAACACTAGGCCCAAACGTAATCGCAAGGTAAAGGTCTTGAGGAACAAGTTCTAGTCCAAGGAGTTGCCTAACACTTGTATCCAGCCCGATCGCAGCCTGTTTGGGGTTACTCGAGCTGCGTCTCAGTAGCGGATTGACATTTTTCGTGAGGAGCACTGTAGGACGGTTTCAAGTAACTACAATGTTATTTTAAAGGAGAAGTAATTGCCATGGTCCCTCTTGAATGACCATCAGAGGCAAACTAGATTCCTTCTTTTAGATAGAGAGACATTTTTTAATGTCTTTGGACCAGACAAAGAGGAAAAGTCCAAAGCTCCTTGCAGCAGATTATGAATCCTTAGCTAAGAAGGCTGACGTGTTTTAGGAGAAGCATGCTGCTGACAATGTTGTAGAAGTTAGTGAAGCGGATGGATTTCGGGACCTGGTTTGGCACACAATGTTTGAGAAGGGCCAAAGTAAACGTATTTGGGGTGAGCTCTACAAAGTCATAGACTCTTCTGATGTGGTTGTCCAGGTTTTGGATATAAGGGATCCACAAGGTACAAGATGCCACCACTTAGAGAAATAATTGAAAGAGCATTGTATGCATAAACTCTTAATTTTTTTGTTGAACAAGTGTGATTTGATTCCTTCATGATGAATGAGGACACATGGCAGTATTACAATGGTTGCTGCCATGTCAGCATATGTGGTTAAGGTAGTTGTACTTGGTTGTAGGTTGTTAGAATCTGGTGGTTAGAATCTGTTATCTAGATAAGGAAGAGTAGTTTAGTCTCTAAGAAGTGTTATACTATAAAAGCTTTGTAATCACACTTTACAATTCATTCAATACAATCAGCTCTTTTCTCTCCATCTCTCAAACCTTTCTATTCTCTCTGTACTTTCTTCCTTTTCATTTTCTTCTTCGACTTTTTTCATAGATATGAATTACTAGAAATCTTTCTATTATCATGGTATCAGAGTCATCGATCCACTGTGGGTATGCAAATGTTCTTGGGTGCGACAACTCTGGGTTTGTAGCTGTCGATTAAGCTTTCGTCACAAATCTCAGGTGATATGTTTTGGTTTGGAGTTATGATGTTTTCTTGAGGCATGAAGCCATTTCTTATTGATTTGTTCAAGCACAAAGCAACTTTCTGATTGATTTGTGAATTTGTTGGGGCACAAAGTTTTTTCTGTTGATTTGTTGAGGCATGAAGCCACTATCTGATATTGTCTTTGCGACAAGAAGCCATTCTTGGAAGTTTTTCTCTGATTCTTGGGTAATTTTTTTTTTTTTTGAGTTCTTCATCTTTGTGTAATATTTGGATTTGTGAAAATAACTGTTCTTGGTGTGAAAATTGAAGGCATTTTGGGGATGTTGACGATTAAACTGAATGATAAAAAAAAATTTCTAAGTGGGTTTTCCAATTCAAGTAAGTTGTGAAAGGGTATAAGTTGTTTGATCATTTTGATGGATCTGCTATGTGTCCTCCGAAGTATGTTGTTCATACAGAAAAATGGGGTTACTACACAAGTTTCAGAAGCTTTCTTGGAGTGGGAATCTGTTGACATGGCTTTGTTAAGTTTGCTTCTTGCTACTCTGTCTGAGAAAGCAAGTGAGCATGTTCTTGGATGCAGAACTGCACATGAAGCTTGGTCTAATTTACAGGATAGGTATGCCTCAATATCTAAGGCTAGAGTTAATACTCTAAGAACTGAGTTCCAGATTTTGCAGAAAAGGGGAGACTCAATAGATCAATTCTTGTCGAAACTTAGGGATATCAAAGAACAATTCCTGAATGCTGGGGAGATGATCTCAGATAATGATTTTATCTTGGCTGCCTTATCTGGGTTACCTCGATAGTATTCTACTATTAGGACAGTAATTCTTACTACAAATACTCCTATTACATTAAGAGAGTTTCGTGAGCAACTGTTATGTGCTGAAAGAGAAGCTGAATCTGTCTTGAATAATGTGTCTCAGAATTTCTCAGGGTTGTATATATAAGGATCATCACAAGGCTTATCTCAAGGATCTACTAGTAATTCACACGAGGTCTCTTATACAACTGGAGGGGTCCTCACTCAAATGCCAAAAGGATCATCATCTTTTCAAATGCAACCTTCTGGTTTATCACAGGGTACTACCTCAACTGGTGGACCTATGTCATTTTCACTGATGCCAATGCCAGTTCCATCAGCTATGCCACTGCCAATGCCTTATCTGCCAATGTCTTATCCTCAGTTTCCTGGAAATCAATACGATGCCTTACAATACCCATTTTCATAATATTTTGAGTTGTCAAATGCTTATGGTTTTGTGGGAAATGCTGGTGCTCCAAGGCCATACTTGACTCAAAACAGTGGTTCTAGACCTTTCAGGCCTACCAACAACAGTAATGGAAATGGTAATTTTAGATCTTCACAGGGAGGAAATATTACACACACTAGTAGATGCCAATTTTTTGGTCAAGGACATAATACTGTAAATTTGAATTCTTGGTCCGGTAACACTGAAACAAGATCAAACATTGTTCCAGAGTGTCAGATTTGCTAAACTGGGTCATACTGCTCCAAATTGCTAGAAAAGGTCGACAAATGCAAGTTCCAATGACTCGGTAGTTGAATGCTAAATTGTGGGAAGAAGGGGCACAGTGCATTAGATTGATATCATAGGAATAATTTTGCCTATCAGGGAAATGCACCATCACTAGTTTTAACTGCAATGCAAGCTCAAGCTCAACCAAATTTCTTGCCAAATGATTCCTGGATTGTGGATACAGGGGCATCACATCACATAACTGCAAATGTGAATGCTCTTCAACAAGTTACTACATATGAGGGTACTGATCAAATTACAATTGGCAATGGAGAATGTTTGCCAAATCATCACATTGGATCTACAAAATTATACACATTACTTCCTAATTTAATTTTGAGAAATGTGTTACATGTTCTTACTATTGCAGTTAGTTTGTTATCTGTTAAACAACTATGTAAAGACAACTTCTGTTAGTTCATATGTGATGAAAATAATTTCTTTGTGTAGGACAAGGTAACTAAGACTGTGATTTACCAAGGAATGAGCCATGAGGGAGAGTTGTTCAAGATTTCTACCATGTTACTGACGAGTGCTGCACTGAAGTCTAAGAGCAAGCCAACTGGTTTACTTGGCCAAAAAGTGAAGCATATAGTATGGCATTAGAGATGTGGGCATCCCAGCAATGAAATTTTGTCAATGTTAAAACAATCTCATATAGATAGTAGTGTTGATGACACACAACATATGTGTTCAAGTTGTATTTCAGGCAAAATGACTAGTTTACCTTTTCTAGATAGAAAGACAAATCTGTATTTCCTTTTCAAAAGATTCATTCTGATCTTTGGGGTCCATCTCCTACAAAATTAGTTGAAGGATTCAGATACTATGTCAGCTTTGTAGATGAGTTTTCTAGATATGTGTGGATATTTCCATTGGTTACTAAATCAGAAGTGTTTGATGTTTTTCTCAAGTTTTACAGCTTTTTATATAATCAATTTCAAGTTGGTATTAAGTGCATTCAAACAGATGGAGGTAGAGAGTACATGAGTCATAGATTCCAAAATTTCTTACAACACAAAGGTATAATTCATAAAGTTTCTTGTCCATATACCCCTCAGCAAAACAGAATTGCTGAGAGGAACATCGACATATGATGGAGACAGCTATAACACTTATGGTTGCTGCTGGTTTATCTCAGGAACTGTGGTTTCATGTATGTGCTCATTCTGTTTTTCTGATTAATAGAATGCCATGTAAGGTTTTGGATTTCAAATCACCTTATCAGATGCTATTTGGTATTGTTCCTAACCTGCAACATCTGAAAGTGTTTGGTAGTGCAATTTATCCATATGTTAAGCCATATATAATGCCAACAAGTTGCAACCAAGAGCTGTGTTATCTATTTTCCTTGGGTATGCACATGGATATAAATGTGTCATATGTTATCATCCATAGACTCGAAAATTCATTATTTCTAGACATGTCATTCACAATGAGGATATGTTCCCTTGTAAAAAATAGTTCTTCAGTTTCAAGAGATCAATCTCAGATTGAATCTAGTATTTAAGCATCTACAGATAAGAGATTATTTGTAGTATTTGTTCTTCCAGTGCATCTTTGAACTGCTAGTTTAGTATCAGATACTGTGACCTTTTCTTCTAGTAATGAAGCGCAACATTCAAATTTTGAGTCTGAAACTCCAGTATTACAATCATAAGGTCAAGCCTCAAGCTCTTCATCATCTCAACAATCTGAAACAACTTTCCACTCTCCAAATCCAGCCTCTGTGTTACATGTCCTTCATCATGCACAATTGGAGGTAATTCTACCTTTTGATACATCTGATATTGCTAATGATTCACATGGTGATAATCCTATTCACATGATGCAAACCAGGTTACAAACTGGTACCATTTATAGAACAGATTACTTTAGTTATATTGCATCTTTGCTAGAATTATCTACTTTGAAATTGGATGATATAGACACTTATCAAAATGGATTCTCTTTTATGGCTCATATTAATGATATTGCTGAACCATCATCATTTTGAAGTGCTGCATTAAACAAAAACTGGCAAACTACAATGCAAGAGGAGTATGATGCATTGATGAGTCAAGGTACTTGAACTTTGGTTCCCTCACCTACTTATTGAGCTGTTATTGGAAGTAAATGGGTCTACAAATTGAAGAAGAATCCTGATTGTTCAATTTCAAGATATAAGGCACGTTTGGTTGCTCAAGGGTATTCACAAACACATGGTTTGGATTATTTTGAGACTTTTAGTCCTATTGTTAGGCACACCACAGTGAGACTTATTATTTCACTTGCAGCACAACACAAATGGGAACTGAGACAACTTGACGATAAAAATGCATTTTTGCATGGTGAGTTAGAAGAAGTGTATATGAGACAACCAAGAGAGTTTGTTGATTCTCAACATCCAAATCATGTCTGCAAGTTAGTCAAGTCTCTCTATGGTCTTAAACAAGCACCTCGAGCATGGAATGCCAAGTTCACTAGCTATTTACCTGCAATGGAATTCATAATGTCTCAATCAGGCACTAGTCTATTTGTGAAGAATGATGGAATGGATGTTATTGCATTATTACTCTATGTAGATGACATCATTCTAACCGGATCTAATTCCATAAAGGTCCAAGCAGTCATTAAAGAATTGGGGGAAGTGTTTGATCTCAAGGATATGGGCAAACTGTCATATTTCTTAGGACTGCAGATTGAGTACAAGTCGAATGGGGATATTTTTCTCAGTCAATCTAAATATGCTTAGACTTGCTACACAAGGCAGGGATGGATAATTGCAAACCTGTAAATACACCATGTCGACCTCATAATCAGTTTCTAGATTTTGACGGAACACTTTTAGCTAATCCTACATTGTATCGGAGTTTGGTAGGTTCTTTGCAATATTTCACCTTTACAAAACCTGACTTGGCATATGCTGTCAATGCTGCATGTCAATATATGAACAATCCCACTAAGGTGCACTATGATCTGGTTAAAAGGATCCTACGCTATGTGCAAGGTACTATTGCATATGGTCTCACTTATTCACCATTACCAGATAGTTCTCTTGTTGTTTTCTCTGATTCAAATTGGGCTGCTGATCCTAATACTAGGAGATCAGTCACTAGTTTTGTGGTGTATCTTGAACATAACCCGATCTCATGGCAATCTAAGAAGCAAGGTTTAGTTTCTCAGAGTTCAACTGAAGCAGAGTACAAATCTTTTGCTCATTGTGATGTAGATATTACATGGATTCGAAATTTGATGCCATATTTACATCAGTTCTTATTGGAACCTCCTCTCATACATTATGACAACTTGTCATCATTGGCTTTGTGTTCAAATCTTGTCGTTCACACTTGAATTAAACCTCTCGACACAGATTTCCATTTCATTTGGGAAAAAGTTCAGAAAAAGGATATCCTTGTTTAATATGTCCCCATAGAGGAGCAAACAGCTGATATTATAACCAAAGGGTTACATAGTCTTGTATTTTTCAAACATTGTCAGAATCTGGTGGTTAGAATCTGTTAACTAGATAAGGAAGGGTAGTTTAGTCTTTAAGAAATGTTATACTACAAAAGCTTTGTAATCGCACTTTACAATTCATTCAATACAATCAGCTATTTTCTCTCTATCTCTCAAACCTTTCTATTCTCTCTATACTTTCTTTCTTTTCATTTTCTTCTTCGACTCTTTTCATAGATATGAATTACTGGAAATCTTTCTGTTATCACTTCATGGGTGCTTAGACGTTGGTTAAATGTACTAAAGGCTGAATTTCCAACTATTGCATTTCATGCTAGCATCAATAAATCGTTTGGCAAGGGAACTTTTCTATCAATTTTGAGACAATTCGCCTATTTGAAAAGCGACAAGCAAGAAATTTTTGTTGGATTTGTTGGGTATCCTAATGTTGGAAAGTCATCTGTTATCAACACATTGCGAACTAAAAATGTTTGCAAAGTTGCTCGTATCCCTAGAGAGGCTGAAGTGTAGCAGTATATAACACTCATAAAGAGGATTTTCTTGATTGATTGTCCTGGAATTGTTTATCAAAGCTGTGAATCTGAAACAAATATTGTACTGAAGGGCATGATACATGTCACATATTTCTAGGATGCTACAGAACACACAGGAGAAGTTTTGAAACTAGTTCAAAAGATCCACCTAAAAAGAGCATATAAGATAGAGAAGTGGGCAGATGATAATGACTTCCTATGTCAGCTATGAAAATTGTAAGGCAAACTTTTGAAGGGTGGTGAACCTGACTTGATGACTACAACAAAGATGGTTCTCTATGACTGGCAGAGGGGTAAGATACCATTTTTTATGTCGCCACCAAAAAGTGAATCGTCAACCGAGAAGCCTGATATCAATCATAATAAATATGACACTGTGGAAGATAACAATCAAGAGGCAGCTTATCGAGCCATTGGAGATATTATTTCATTTCAGAAGATTTACACTATCCCGGTGCAAAATGATCTTTTTAGTGAAGAAAAGGTAATGGCGAAGAGGGACCTGAACAACTTCCAGCCACTGAAGTATATGAGAAGTCTTCGGAGTTAGATGATGAAATATCTGAGCAGTCACTGGACTTGGAGGATAACACAGTTGAACAGTCTGGAAATCCTAAACACATATGAGCCTCCAACACATGTTTTTGTCACGGAAGGTGTTTTATTAATGTGTGCATTTTCTTTCTAGAGGAACCAGATAAGTTATCTATATGGACACAGTTTTTGTTCAAGTGTTTGCCCTATGATAGATAAGGCAACGTTTCTTTTTATTAAATGAAGGTTTTGTTCTTAATAGTCAAGTTTGAGTTTTTCAATAGTTCTTTACGATATCTTCTACTATCTATTGGTATTTTAATAAAACACATTTTCACTATACAATGCAATGTTGTTTCACTATACAAATGTAACAGCTTGTCCCCAAATATTTTAGTTTTTATATTTTTAAAATGTGAATTTACGAAAATGCCCTTCGAAGCAAAAACTTTGACTTTTATTGACCGCCTTGCCGTGTCATGTGAGATTCATTTCCTTGGAGTATCTTTATAGCACTCGTCGCTACGAACTTGTGGGTGCAAGCGGAATCAGATTTTGAGCTATAACGAAGGTTTTACGAGATTTAGAAACTTAAGGGCATTTAGGTAATTTTCTAAATAGAGATATATTTTCCACTTTAGGGCATCTCCTTGGCTGACACGTGGCAATCTCCCCAATTTATGAGGTGTTTTTCCTGATTCTCTCTCTCTAGAACTCACTCTCTCTTCTTCCCTTTTTTTCTCCTTGTCTCTCCCCGGGAAACACTCTCATCTCTCAGCTCCCATCTCTACTACCTCAACTGTCTTTATCATACATTCTTAGCTTTCTCACTCATCTTTGTGCACTGCTGCACCACCACACACCTCTTGCAACTTTGATGACAACGTCGAGACCCTCTCTTCCCCTTGAACTAACGTCACCTTAATTCCCTCTCTTTCTCTTCACGGCCCACTCTACAGCAACATAAATGTGGTGGAATCACCATTTTCTCCAGCGAGGTTCCTCGGTTTTCTGACTTGAGTAAGGTTCGAGAAAACTTAAAAGTTCATTCTAATGACTTCTTGGTATGATTTTTGAGTTCCTCATGTGATTTGGTGATGAATTCTTACAGAAATTCCACGGGGAAACTTCCCTAATTTTTCGGCAAGGAATTTGTGGCTTTCGAGGCTTTTTTTTGCCAACTCCGGCCACGGTCGAGAAAACTAATGGTACATTTCAAATCCTTGTTCCTTGTCTCACTTTGGTATTTAGAAAGATTAATTTTAGTTAACTTTTGGGGTTGATCAGAGCTTAGGAAGCTCTGACTTTCTTCTTCATGGAGTCCGGCTGACCCACGATCTGAAACTGGGTCAAACCCGACTTGCAACCCAAAACCAGCTCAATCGAATCCAGCTCATATCCCAATAACGGGCCCATCTCAATAATCCTAACCCATGCCCAACCTAAAAACCCAAACCCGAGCCCAATTCCATGGTCGGTGCGTGGCTCGTGCGTGAGGGCTGCCATGGTTGG
Source organism: Crataegus laevigata (assembly GCA_963580275.1). NCBI lineage: Eukaryota > Viridiplantae > Streptophyta > Magnoliopsida > Rosales > Rosaceae > Crataegus > Crataegus laevigata. The sequence goes on from OY756941.1 coordinate 8,954,252, forward strand.
CGCGTGAAGTGCATCTCCCTTCGCTAGAGGCACTGTGCTCCACTGCCATCCGTGGCGGCGCATGCTAATTTTTTGGCGACCCATCTCGGCGTTTGGCAGGGTGTAGCTTCCTAGGGCGTGGAGGAACCTGAGGTCCCTTCTTAGATTTTTCGACGTGTCAAATCCGAATCCGCTGTCTGTTTTTCCAAATTCTATCATTTTAATAGAGTTTTATTAAATGAACTCTATTTGTGTTTAGGTGCGTCAGTGGGAAGCGACATCATCTTCGCTAATTCGAGCGATTCCCGGGCAATGGAATAATGTGAGTGGACTCCTTCTTAAATTGCATGTTTTTATAGAATATTAGGCTTGCATGCATTTCATATTTCACGAATTGAGTATGTTTTATGGATTTCTATACTTATGGTTTATGGAGGAAGTATGTTTTATGGATTTCTATACCAAAGTCGTACAGCTTCACTTTCGGGTGATGGACCTCTATTTCCTTCACCGGCGTAGCCTGATGTCGTACAGCTTCACCTTTGGTGATGGTTATGCATTCGGGCCACTATGATACCCCTAGTTGAGTACATCGTTGATGAGATTTACGGATTTGCCTTCAGATGGCGATATCACCGTTATTAAGCACTGTTTTACCCATACATGTTTTATGAATGTTTTCATGGCATGTTAGAGTTTTCAGAAAACCTACTATGTAGTATTATATATTTGTTTTCAAAACAGGGGGTTAGTATGTTCAGAAAGAAATCGGTTTTCTTATTATTTAGTATTAGTATTATAAACTTTGATCCACTCACTCTTCTGTTTTGCGCCCCCTTCAGTAGTTAGAGTTGAGGCACATAATCCTGGCGTCAGGACAACTCTGCATATGTATCTTTGAGTCTTCTTAGTGTAGGACCCATTCTCTTGTTTGTACCTTTCTATAATAATTCTTTCTCATTATTCTTGATTAATTAGTTGTATGCTCTAAACACGGTTTTGCATTGGTATATTTCTTTCTAATTACATATTTTATTTGTATGCAAGTTTAAAATGACTTTGTCACCCTCGAGTGTCGGCCAGCACGTGTCTACTCTGGTATATGGGGATATCGGGATCGAGGTGTGTCAACAAACATCATAACAGGTATCATTCATTCTTTTTAGCATTATTTATCTCAAAAGCAAATGTATTGGATATTTAGTCATCCATATGAATGCTTAAAGTTGTCTTGATATTCTGTATAATAAAAATTGATTCAAAGTTGCACCAAATGATTTTGGATCATACACCAAAACTTGATTTATGTGCAAAAATGTCAATGTAAAGTATGAAAACATAAAGTAGATTTGATTATCTTTATACATAAATTTGAAGCAAGATACTGATGAAATTGATTCAAACACGAAGCAAAAGTGTTATTCTACGGTAACTAAGTCACAATCTCAAGTTTAGAACGGTAAGTGAGACATAGAGACCTACATGCATTCTTAGGTGGTTCACATTCATACAAATATTTTGGCGAGTCTACCTTTATTAGAGAGATGGTACATGTGATGATACAACTAGATGATAAGTGTAGTACTACTCTATTAGCTGTCTTTTTATGGCTACAATTTAGGCGTGGGTTAAGATGAGTAAGTACTGGTTAAGGCTTTGGGAAAAAAGCCCAGCAGACTTGAAGTTTTGGTGCTAGGGTTTACACATGAAATATTATGTATCTGCTAGCTTGTTTCGGTGAAAAATTGCAAACACAGATACACAGTATACAGAACATACAGAATTCATATGCATTAGAGAGAAAATACTTTATACGTATTAAATAGTTTTTGAGTGAGTTAATGTGTATGTCATGTTCCTATAAGATTTGTTTCCTTTTTTAGATCACTTTCTAGGGTTTTATCACAATTTCTTATCTTGAGATTGTACGGGGAATATCCTGTGGGAGAAGAGTTGTGAAGCGATATTTTCATTATGGAGGACAACATACCGACAATATAAGTCTTGCGAGTCTTGGAGGGTGTCTTGTGTGCTAGGCTAAGGTTGCGTCCTGGTGCTTGCGTAAGTCCATTGGGTGAATCTTGTAAAGTTACTTTTTTTCACAGTGGATGTTTTTTTTACTGGCTGTGTGGTCGAGGATGTTTCTCCATGCATTGGAGTTTTACCTTGCTAAATCCTTGTGTTCTATGATTTAATTTTCTGCACTTTATTACATGCATAATAAGATTGATATTCGTGGTCAATCCTAATGTCTGATTGTTATTCACATTCGATCATTGTAATTTTTTCTATTTTACTATTATTATGAGGAGTAGGGAGAGTTCGAAATTTTTACAATAATTTAGGTTAGGGGGAGTTTCAAACCTGGTGTTTGGGGACTTTCAGTATTTGGGCTCAACTTGAGGCTTGTATAACAATTGTGTTTCGAGACACCTAGTACACATTAGTAGAAACCTAACACCTTATCCACTAAAATATTGGACATGCATCATTCGACCATTGCACTTGTTAATCACAACTTATTTACTATTTCTGATGCATTACTTGATCAATGTGATTAAGTAAAGTTTGTGAAAATTGTATTAAGCCTATTCATCTCTCTTGACACACCCCAATTGCGGTGTCTAAAAGACAATGGGATGGCCATGCGTTGGCCGACACCCGAGGGTGACGCAAGTCATTTTCTTAATGCATATGCCGAGAACATGACTTGCATCACCCTCAAGTGTCGGCCAGCACGTGGCCATCTCGTTGTCCTTTAGAAACTGGAATCGGGGCATGTCATCTCTTCTAGGCCTTATGGTATAACCTATTGCGTTTTCACACTCACAGTCGGATTTCCATTGACGATGAATCCATGGAGGAAGCTTGATGCCAAGGGCTTTCTAAGGGTTTTTTTAGAATTTGCATTTATGATTTTCATAATTATGATGTTCTGTAATATGATAGCTATGAGTAATTAAATTTTTTTTTTATTAGGGATTTGATGTAGCCTTCATGATAATTCTACGTTTTAGTTAACTTTATTCTTTTATCAATTCAAAGGTTTTCAGTTTTATTCATTGTGCTTAAATTATTCTTTATGTTCATGTTATTGATTTGCTACCTTTAATATGAATTTTTAGATGTATGAAACAAAGTTAGTGTAGACGCCATATGCTTAGTCTTTAAATAGCTCTCTTAATGTCACACCCCGACCAGTGAATGAAGACAATTCACAAGTTAGGGTGTGAGCCATATCTTAGCTATAGAAAATGATGTATTGGTCTATTAAATAGGTATGACAAATTTCTAGATTTAGGAATTCTTTATTTTGATAACTAAAAGAAGATGATGATGAGTTTGGTGGAGAGATTTGTTGGGTAAGCTCTCATGCATTTTATGGGATTTGTCTCTCATTTCTTTTATATGATTCTTAGGGTGGAGTAAAGTGAGATTTTCGATGGTTTGGTGGGAGTGCTTCTAAGGGCAATGATCTCAAAATGTAAATGCATAAACGCACGATTTAAATGGTTCATCAAATTGACTACATCCACTCAGTTTTCATTCATTTCTATTTCACTATATATAAGAGACTTACAAATACAATGAAAGATGATTTAATGCCTTAACAACATGTAAAAGAAAGAAGGTAATATGAAAGGGAGACTGACTTTCTTGTTGTAATTTTGTTCTGTAGCTTATGTGTGTGTGTGTGTGATTACTATTTCTATGTTACAAAATTTTTGTAATATTTTTATGAAAATCTATTCTTATGTACTTGTATTTCTCTATTTTGGTTTAAGATCATTTTACATATATACCTAATCACTAATAGAACGGGAGGTGTTGTCAAAGCTTGGGAACATGTATTTGTGCCTACTAATATACTTGTAAGTGAATTTTTTTAGTGAAGTTTTATGAGAGAAACGTGGAGCTTTTACCAAACTCCATTTGTATGCCTATTCATTGTAGACTTACTCATGTGTTTTGGTTTAGTAAGAAAGCTTAAGATAAACCTTTACGTGTCCATTGATGCAAGTAGGGATGGGCAAACACCCATTGGTTATGGGTAACCGCGGTTATCCGCCCATTTAAATTAAACAGTTACGGTTATGGGTAACCGTTTAGATAAATAAACGGTTATGGGTATAACTGTTTACCCGCGAAATTTAAATGGCCGGTTATGGGTATAACTGTTTACCCGTGAAATTTAAATGGCCGGTTATGGATATTATCCGCGGTTATAACGGGTATCCATCGGTTATGGATATTACCCACGGTTAAACGGGTATCCATTTACCCATTTAATTTAATATATGTAAAAAAAAAACACTAGAACTCACAACTCAGTCAGTCACTCTCTATCTCCGTCACTCTCTCTATCCCCGTCACTCTCTCCGCCGTCTCAACAGTCTCGACTTCGACATCACCCTCCTCGACCTCACCTCAGACAACCTCCTCACCTCAAAATCCGGCCACACCCGCATCACACAGACCCTCTGGTCTCTCTCTCTCTCGACGTCTCATCCCTCAGACCTTGACTCTATGGAGGAGCCTTTCTTCACGGCACAGAGGTAGACTATGGCCACCGGCACCGCTCACCTCTCTTATTTCTCTCCCTCGACTTTTTCATCCAGATTCCAGTGCACTGTACACCAATTCTCCCCCAAATCAGGTAAATTTTGGAATTAATTTAGGGTTTGTGAAATTTAAATTAGGGTTTGTGAAATCTAGATTAGGGTTTGTGAATTAATTGTCTTTCTTTTTCTTTTGTTGGTTGTTATGAATGCACTTTAAAGAAAGTGTTGCTCAGTTTGCACAAGAAAAGATCGCCCCTCATGCGTCGAAAATAGACCACACAAATTATTTACCTCAGGAATTACTGCACCAGGTAGAGTTTTCATCATACATATAAGAGCTCTACTTATTACTTAGTATAAATTCTATTGGAGATTTTGACAGTCTGATCTTTTCAAAGTTTTTTCTCATTAACTTGTATTTTAATAAGACAAACGCTACTTATATTGCCGCCCCCTTCCTTACACAAAACACTAATGAAAGGGAATCATAATGACAGGGTGTTTAACCCAGCCATAGCGACTGCAAAAGGCTGGCTGGCTGCGGACAACAATTAACTACAGATAACCATTGATATCCTACACACAGAAGCATTGAGATATAATACTAATGCACACAAGCACGCATATAGTTTTCTGTTGGCATTAACCGATCCAAAACTAAACAAAATTTTGGTTCTTATTCACTCCTCTTCTAATAAATTAAATTGAACCTTGCTACAAGCACAATGGTCGTCATATAAGTGTATACTTTTATAAACAAGGTAGTCATTATCATATAAGATGATATGAATTGCAGGGCACTCATATGTAATCAGAACATTATTTACGTGTATACTTTTAGCATACGCGACATACCCTTAAATACAATGCCAAAGCTACTACCAGTTGTAGTGCTGCATCAAGTGGCTGGAATTTACAATCTCACCAATTTTCAGCTGTACTCATACATCCTGAATTGCAGCTTTCCCTTGGTACACACTTGACAGTTGAGGTACTTCAGTTTGATATCTGGTCACAAATCTCTCCAAAAATCGCTTCTCCGTATAAAACAACACCGAACCTAAATTCCTGTTTTCATCTATTAATCCTTTCAACATCAAAACGTTCACAACTGAAAACCTTGGGATAATTCTCTTCTCCAAACTGTAACCCATGATCAAATGGACTAACTATTGGCACTACTCAAAGCTTTTATAGCCATCACATACATTGATTTTTCCATATCAAACCCCATTTGCTTAACCTCACCCACAACTTGAGCAAACTTTTTAGGGTTTTGCATCAAAGCCTGGGTAAAATGAGCTACCAACAGAGAAATACATGATTGGGGCATACCTGATTCTCTTAAGATCCCAATATTTGGCTCAACATTCTTAGAGTGGCCTTCCAAGAAAACCCGCGAGCAGTTCTTGAAAACTGAAGCAATTTTTCCCCCAGAAATCATCCTCCTGAGGAAATTGTAAGTGGGTAGAATCTTTTTCTCCAAGCTTCTTGCCAATAACATCGGTTGATACTCCAAAGTTCTTGCAAGGTCTTCCTCTGAAATTCCAAGCAAAGTGAAAAACTCAAGCTTTGGCAAAAGGGTTTTCTCCGGATTGGAGTTAAGAAATTGTGTAAGGAAGGGGGTGGCAATATAAGTAGATTTTGACAGTCTGATCTTTTCAAAGTTTTTTTCAAAGTTTTCATCATACATATAAGAGCTCTACTTATTACTTATATTAACTTGTAGTGTAGGATTTCTTGAGATAGCAAATTGTTGTAGGATGCCGTGTTATTTAACACAAAAGTTTTCATGTCTTTTTTGTGGGTACTAAGTGACTTAATGTTCATTCACAAACTGTTGTAGGATCATGAGAATTTTCATTCATCGGTTTGGTAGGATGGGTAAAAATTAATGGGAATAATGAAGAAAAGGGAAAAGATATCAAAGACCTGTGTAAAATATTCCACCTATAATATAATTTGTGAATTGATTATCTGTATTTGTTTCAACATGAACTCTTTTCAACTAGTTCCAAGATGGAGACTCAAAGCGAGAACCAAGATAATGAACCAATTAATCTTGATCAAGAATTGGACCAAAGTGAATCAAGCTTTGATGACACTGGTAGGAAGAGAAAAAGAACCTCAATTGTCTGGCAACATTTTGAGGAAAAAAGTTTTTGTGGGGAGGTGAAAGCTGTCTGTAGCCATTGTAAAGCTAGGCTAGCATCGGGCTCCACTGTTGGTACTTCATCTTTATGTTCACATGTTAGAACATGTCCTATATTGACGACAAAGAAAAAGAGTCCAGTTATAACTGGTGATGGGTCTGTTAAAAATGGTGCATATAGTTTTGATGAAGGTAATGCTAGGAAAGAGCTAGCTTATATGATTATCTTACATGAGTATCCTTTATCAATGGTGGACCACTTGGGTTTTAAGAGGTTTTGCAATTCATTGCAACCCTTATTTAAGGCTATTTCTAGAAATACTATTAAGAGGGATATTATGAAAGTATTTGAATGGGAAAAGGGAGAGACCATGAAGTTGTTGCAAATGAACAAGAGTAAAATTGCAATCACGACTGACATGTGGACTTCAAGTAATCAGAAGAGAGGCTTTATGGCTATCACTTCTCATTTTATCGATGCTTCGTGGATGCTTCAAAGTCGAATTCTAAGGGAATTTATCAAACTATTACTAGTTATGAAAAATCCATAATCTGTAATTTGAGCTTCTAAGTCTGTTTCTTAAGGTAATATAGTTTATTTTATGCTAGATCTTCACTTTATGTTTCCTTTTTACATGTGCTTGTTGTATATTTGAAAAATGTCCTATTTTTCCATTTCCTGTCTTTTCATCCTTGTCTCAAGAAACTTGAGGGGTGGTGGCCGTGGTGGTGGGCTAGCTACCCTACGATGAAAACCCAGAATTGAAAAAAATAGTCAAAGCTATTTGTCCGCCTTTGGCTTTTTGTTTTTATTTTCTCATTGAATATATATATATAGTGGTGGGGTGGGAAAAATAGTGGTTCTCCTCGTTTTTGCCTTTGCTTTTTTCTTTATAGTCTTTTGAATATGTAATTTGTTAGGCATCGGTCTGGACCTTTACCATGAGAGTGTAGTGTTATGAATATTTAGTTAATTTTGGTGGTTACATTACCTTTTGTTCATCGATGCACCAAATTGTTTTCAATGTATATTGTGTGTTGATATGCAAATGCTTTGCAGGTGATTTGGCCTCGAATGTTGGGTTTCACATTGTTTTATTTAGTAAGGTTTTAAGTTTGCATACAAGGAGCTTTTGTAGTTGAATCTGAAATTTCCCTTGCGTAGTTCTTGCTAGATCTTCACTTTCTGTTTCCTTTTTACATAATCTGAGTTATGGTAATTAAGTGGTGTTTTATATCAGGTTTGCATATGTGCCATGCCCACATAATGCCGAGACACTTTCTGCTATAATGATATATTGCTTATCAGAGTGGAATATTGATGGTAAGTTGTCTGCTCTCACTGTAGATAACTGCTCTACAAATGATGCCATGATTGAGGATAGAGTGACATATTGCAAGCTTTCACTGGTGTTCAACGGAGAATTATTCCATATGCGTTGTTGTGCTCACATACTTAATTTGATAGTTAAGGATGGATTGGATGTGATTAGGGATAGTATTGAGACTATTTGGAATAGTGTTGCATATTGGTCTGGGACAGCAAAAAGAGAGGAAAAATTTGTTGAGATAGCTCAACAAATGAAAATTAAGTTCTCTAGGAAGTTAGTCCTTGATTGTAAAACTAGGTGGAACTCGACGCATGTGATGCTTACCACTGCATTGGTATATAAAGATGTATTTTCTTGTTTAAAGCAACGTGAGCCCTCATATCAAAATGTTCCAAGTGAAGAAGATTGGGTGAAGACTAACATGATTGCTGAAAAGTTGGAGATCTTTCACCAAGTGACTGAGTTATTTTCTGGGATCAAGTATCCCACTTCAAATCTTTATTTTCCAAATGTGTGTCAGATTAGGATTGCAATCTGTAAGTGGCTTGAGTCTGACCATGTTGAAGTTAAGTTAATGGCAACAAAGATGTCAATCAAGTTTGAAAAGTATTGGCATAAAATTCATGGTGCTATGACAATTGCAGCTATTCTGGATCCAAGGTTCAAGATGAAATTGATCGAGTATTATTTTTCTCTTATTTATAAAGAGAATGCTCCATCGGAAATTGAGAAAGTCTATGACTTGGCTGTTAAGTTGGTCAAAGAGTATGAATTGAAGCATAGACATGGGCTTCGGTCTTCTGAATCTTCTTCTTCGATTGATTTTCCATCACGGTCATGTGATTTCAGAGTTGGTGATCCTTTAACATCTTATGACCAGTTTATTATGGATTCTACCATTGGTAATGAACAATCTGACTTAGACCTATATTTGGGGGAAAAGTCTTGCCTAGGACACAAGATTTTGATATATTGTCGTGGTGGAAGACAATGGGATTAAATATCCTATTTTGCATCAGATAGCTCGAGATATTTTGACTATTCCTATATCTACAGTAGCTTCAGAGTCTTTGTTTAGTACTGGTGGTAGGGTTATCAGTCCACACCGTAGCCGACTTCATTCAAGCATAGTGGAAGCACTCAAGTGTTCTCGAGACTGGTTGTGGAGTCAGATGCGAGGTACGTAAAATTTCATATAAATTATGTATATGTTCATAAATTTTCTATTTTAGCCTAATTTTAATTTTTACTGTTGACCTAGATTCAAACTCTACTCCTGGTGTTGAAGATTCCTCATTCGGTGATGATACTGATGTGAATGTGGTAAAAACTAATCTTTGTTTTAGTTTTTTTACTTTGGAGTTATTGGTTTTACCTTATACTGTTTGTCTCAGTTTTTATGATTTTACCTGCAGATTAGATTTTGATTGATTCCTTGACAATGTATTGGTGTGATCATGTTATTCATCAATCTTCATTTGGTTTTGTATTTGTTATTTTGGTTGGATGCATATATTATTATGTGATTGTATCTGTTTGTGCATTGTTTCTGGGTTTTGGTTTTATCTGTTTGTGCATTGTTTCTGTGATTGTATCAATTGGTGTTGGTGTTCCTAAATAGAATACTAATTCAATTTATACATTTCTTTTGTAGGTCTCTTTTGGTGACAACGAGTCGATGATACTTTGTGATTGAACGTGTTCGAAAGTGTTTAGTTTCGAAATATTTTGGAACTTTGAATCATCTAGTATTCAAGATAATGACTACTTTTGGTTTTTAGAATGTTTACTTTGTAATCATATGGATTATAATTAAAGACTTGCTTGGATGTAGTAGAAAAATATCGTTCGTAAATTATTATTTCAATTATTGGAATTGTATGAGGACTTAAATGATTAAAATGGGGAAATGCAAGCTAAAATATACCTATAACGGTGTTTAATTGTTAGAAAACGAAAATTATGACAATTTTTATTTTTATTTTTGTAATTTTCAAGTTGTTAAAAAAAATATGTAGACGGGTGGAAAATGAGTAAATTGGTAAAAAAAAGATAAACGGGTAAATGGTCATGGTTATGGTTAAATGGGTAAATGGTCATGGTTAAATGGGTACACGGTTATGGGTATGGATAACCGTTTATAAACGGTTATGGTTATGAGTATAACCGTTTATGCAAATACCCAACGGGTAAACGGTTATGCGGGTATGACCATAAACAGTTATGGGTAAATAACCACAGTTATCCGCCCGCCATAACCGTTGCCCATTCCTAGATGCAAGTAACATCTTGCTAGCTTGTGAATAGTTTTTATTCACGGGTCGTGGCATGACACTTGAATGACAAACTGTTGTTGATGTAGACGCCATGCTAAGACATTTTTTTAGTTCTTTTTGTTCTTCTTGTAGACATTTTTTAGTTCTTTTTGTTCTTCTTGTACTTGGTGAATTTTTTATTATTGACTTAGACTAGATGCTATGGTTAAGCTGGTGGGTAAAATTACTTGGTTACACTCGGATGCCTAACTGACAATCATAATAAAGAAAGAACAAACCCTAGAACACGAATTGAATTTTTCTTCACTAGGTTAACTAATAACATAGAATTGGATTTCTACGATGAAGTTGGATACCCACTGTTTCGACCACTGTTTTCATAAATTAATTAAACAAACCGTCTTTTAGTTTATTGCACTCTAGTGCTTGATCTCAAATCAGTTTCTTTTTAATTAATTAGTTGGTTTTCGTAGTTTAGTTATTTGTGTTATTTTTATTCTTTGAAGCACTGCAGAGTTGGACTTAATTAGGTAATTTTATCAATCTATGGGGGGACGACTCGTACTTGCTTGATAATACAGTTTTGCCTACTTGGTTTTCCTAGTCCATTATAGGGATGCTTTCTGGTTCACTAACCAAACTGACAAATGGTTACCGAAAATATCGGAATTAAAAAAAAAAAAACAATCCTAAACCAAAATTTCAATTTACCAAAAATCGATAATCCAGAAATGTTTTCAATTTTTTAGGGTGGGAATTTTAACGAAACACTCCAGATATTGTTCATTTTAACGAAAAAAATACATTTTTACTTTAAAAAGTCACTCCTGGTACTATTCACTTACAACACCTTTTTTGTCATGTTGATCAAAAGTCAAAGTTTTCAACCCATTTTTCATTAGTTTTCTTTTTTTAGGGTGGAAAACCGAAATGCATTGTTTTTATTGGCCTAATTCTAAAATTCATCCCCCAACTTCAAAATCAAAAGCCCTAAATTTTGAAAAAGAGTAAGTTGCAGAGAGAGATAGAGAGGAAAGAGATGGACATTGACGGTCAACTTAAGAGAATTGATTGGGAATTGACGGAGCTCTACATTGACGACTAAAACAAAAAGATTTTCGTCGAGCTGTGGGAGAACGAAGTGAGAGAGGTGGTCGACGGCTACCTAATAGAGGAATGAGTGGTGATGGGTCAAGAGGGAGAGATAGTCTGTGCAAAAAGTCTGGGTTCAAGATTGCGCAAAGGAGAGAGGACTAAGTTTTCTGTTAGTCTTCTATAATTTTCAATGGTTACCTAAATTTTCGGATTTTTTTTTTTACTTCGTTTACGAAATTTTCAAGATTTACGATTTTGAGTTTTTTCAAATCGGGTTTGGTTCTTTCAGTTTTTTTTTTTTTCAGACCTAGTTCATTGGAGTAACCAATTTTGTCGACAAGGCAAATGAGTAGGCAACATGCCACATAAGCTACCATTGTACAATTTGCCTACTTTATTTGCCAACACCATTAGAGATTTTACGGAATGAGCAATGTGGATGCAAATTTCCACCGTCTTCTCCTTTGACGAAAATGCACCTGCAAAATAATGACACCTAAGATTAAGGCCAAAAGCCTCACGCGCCCACAATGAATGGGAGGGCTTTGGCCGAAGAATCTCTGATGCCAAAGTTAGAATTCTGAAAAGAATGTGTTTATAAGTTTGTGGGTAGCAAATGACTTAACTTTTTAGTGAGATAATAAGGCTATTTATAGGGGAATGGCCGGCCCTATTTGGAGAGTAGTGGCCGACCATATATGGTGTGATTGGGTGAATAATTGCAAGATATTATGTGAAATAATATCTTGCAATTAACATGGTAATTAATTCTAAATTAAATAGGAAATTGGGAGTTACTTTTTGAATAAGGATTTGATGAGGAGTGATGAGAGGAATTTGAATAAATACCATTTTGATCACCTTTGACTCTTCCTTGATTGAGCTGTTATTGTCTGTTGCATGCGTGTGGGAATCTCGGTGTGCCTTGAGGGTAATTTTGTCATTTTATCCAAAAGTTCACGTGTCACCTCCATAATTTTCTTGATTATTTTTGGCTCCACAAATGCCCCCACACCTTGTGGGTTGCTCCTAGGAAATGGCTACAGGTATAGAGATCTTCCCTTGCTTTAGAAAACATAAGATTGTTTCCTATTTTGATGTAGATTTCCACTTTGACTTGCAATTAGATTCTTTTAGGAAAAGGAATAAATCGCCATCAAAGTCTATTTAAGCCTACCTTAAGTAGCGGATTAAATCAACTTCAGAGGGAAATTATGTATCCTTACAAGGAAAAGAGAAAGCTAGAGGATATTTGTTCCCCCTCCCCTAACATTCTTCTTCACTTGCCCGTGCAAGGAATGGTCTTCTGTTGATTTTTTTGTCTTCTTCGTGCTACACCGAGGTAAGAAAAATTTCATTTTCCTTATCTTCTTCTTGGATGGTGCTGCGACAAGGCTATTGGGTGGTGTGACATGTCATCTAGTAAGGGCCAGAAGTTGGCTCAGCATGGGCTGAGGAGATGGTGTGGCAGGGACCACGGTTGGGGCTGCAACGTGAGGTGCTTAGGCCGCAGTGCTGGGCAAGCCGCATGGCTCAAGCCTTATGGGCTCTTGGACCTGACGTGGGCCGGCCAGCGATTAAGAGAAATAAGAAGGTCACGAAGCTCCTAGGCTCTTGGAATGCTAAGAATGCAAGCCTCCTGCCTACTGATGCGAGAGAGAAAAATAAAGGAAAAGCCAACATAGGCTGAGCTCTCCTGTTGTCTAGTTGAGTCAAGAAAGATAAATCTCAAGGCTTGGCTCGTAGGCAATCAAGGTTGATCTTTAGGCTGCTTTATGCTTGCTGAGCTACTCTCTAATTTGTTGATTATCCTTCTATGCCTATGTAGATTCAAAATTTGGCTTAACTCCCTGGACTTCTCCAAATAAAAGGAAGGTGCACATTGCTTTAGGTATCCTTATTGAGTACCATGATTGACGTTGGCTGCTTAGTCTTCTATGCCAGGAGAAATGTGGGCTGCCCTAAAGAGATAAGATAAAGCGGATCAAGGTTGATGCATTGGCTCATCTAATCGTTGTCGTCGAGCCTACTGTGAATAAAGGTAAAAAGAAGAGATATTTCCTGCCTGTTTAAGAGATGCTGGTTGAGAAAAAGTTGAAGGATGTCGAAAATTTCCCGCCAAGATGCCGATGTGGTTTGATCACTGCTCGCCCTTCACCATGATGTCATCGACATAGACCTCCATGTTTACTCTAATTTGTTTCTTGAACATCATGTTTACCAGTCGTTGGTGCCAAAGGCATGACATTGTAGCAATATGTGCCTCACTTGATCATGAAAATAGTTTTCTCCTTGTCGGGCTCGTGATTGACTATTTGGTTGTTGCCAGATAATACGTCCAAGAAATTGAGCAACTGGTTCTTGGAAGTTGAATATACTAGTAGATCAATTCGAGAAACTGGATAAGGATTCTTCAGGCATGCTTTGTTGAGGTCGGTGTAGTCCACGCAAACCCTCTATTTACCCTTTTCTTTCTTTATTACTAACATAACGTTGGCTAGCTATGCTAAGTGTGCTACCTCTTCTATAAATCCGGCTTCCAATAGCTTGTTAATTTCTACTTCAATGATCGCCACTTATTCGGGTGCGAGATGTCTTCTCTTTTGGATTACTGGTTTGGCAACAGGGTCGATGTGCAGTTTGTGGCAAGCTATCTTAGGGTTGGTGTTGGGAATGTCGAAAGGCAACCATGCAAAGATGTCACGATTTTCCCTAAAGAAAGCCGTGAGTTCTTCGTTTTCCTTTGAGCTCAGACGTGAACCGATTTTATTAGTCTTCTCCGGTTGCTAGGGATCAAGAATGATGTCCTTGGCATCCTCTTCAAGTTTCCATCCTGTTTCATCTACTAGCGCGTTGATTTGGACACCATCTTCTTGATCCATCTACTGTGATTACTATTTGGTAACTTCGTCATCTTTTTGGACCTCGGTAGCCTCTACGGGGGTAAAGGTATTGTTTTTTACTCATTCAGTACTTGCATAGTGCATTATTGAGATATGGCCTGGTCAAACTTAATTTCTCCGACTCCTTCTCCAGGGATGCAGAATCAGATTTTTTGATACTTGACAAAGGTTACGGCATCCAGCTTTATTAGCCAAGGTCGCCCTAGAATCTCATTGTAGGGAGATGGGTCACTTACTATTGTGAACATCTGCTTTGAGACAACTAGCAGTGTTCTCACATCAAGTGTAATGTTACCGATGGCAGTCGATGTGTGTTTGTTGAATCAGGTGAATATTTCCACTCGACATATAATTGTGTTTTCTAGACCCATATTCTAAATTACAGAGAGCTGAAATAGGTTAACTGCACTTCCATTGTCAACCATCATTCTGTCGACTATAGCGTAGCTAGTTGAACAGATACCACTAATGCGTCGTTGTGTGAGAAGTCGACACCTTCGGCATCTTGCTCGGTGAAGCCAAGATGGGTTCAGGTTAGGTGTTGACTACCTGGATCTGACAGACTAATATATCCTGCTGGATCTTCCTCTTCTTGGAGTTGTTGGTGGCCCCAAAGTGCTCAGATTCAGCGAAAATGCAATTAATCCAGATTGTCTTGGTCGACAATTCTTCATTGGCGTCTGTGTTTCTTCAAAGATTCACAGCTGGCTTGTCCAGGTACTTATTGACCTTGCCTTCTTTCACCAGCTTTTCTAGGTAGTTTCTCCAAGTGTAGCAGTCGTCAATGTGTGACTGGGACGTCAATAGAATACGCAGTACTTGGTGTGGTCCAACTTGAAGGTATCTCTCTTTAATTGCTTCGGCAGCTTGAACCATGGTTCATTCTTGATGTCGCGGAGGATTTGGTGGATCGGGATCGAGAACTTAGAGTAGTTCTTAGGCGTCATGTCTTTTTTAGTTGGGGATCAGTCCCTACGTTTGGCCTCATGCCTGCTTTTGTTGTTATACTGCTTCTCATCCTCATTCTTTTGAACTCTTACCGATTCTTTTTGAGGTTGCTTGGGTGCCTTGTTTGTTTGTCAAGCCTTACCCAAAGTCCATGCTTCTCTGCCAGAGTTAGGTCTTATTTCATGATCCATTTTTCGAATAGCGGGTGGTCTGCTGGGAGTCATTTTTGGAAGGTTGCACTAGCTATCGAGTCGTTGCATCCGATTTTCTTTGCCTTATCTGCTTTGAACCTCTTCACATAGTCGCGGAACAACTCCTTTGGGTTCTTCTTAACGTTGAACAAGTGGTCGGACTTCTTATTGATTGAGCGATATAATGAATATTCTTTGGTGAAAACTAAAGAAAGTTCGTCGAAACTCCAGATAAATTTTGGCGGCAGGGTGTGGAACCAATTTGTGCCTTGCCTTGTAGAGTGATGGTGAATATCTTGCGCATAAGAGCGTCATTGTTTCAACAGAGGATCATTGTGTTTCGGTAATGCTTTAGGTGTTTCTCTAAGTCTCTATATCATTTGCAGGATGTAAAATGTGGCATGTTAAACTTGTGTGGAGGCTTTGCCTACTCAATCTCATTCGTGAAGGGTGGCATACTTATGTTGGTCATGTCCTGTCGTAGTGCCTCATTAGTGACCTTGTGCGCTGGAAATCACACAGTCACTCTGTCAAAAGCCTCACTATTTCTTCCTGAATTTGTCTTTGTTGGGGTAGCGGAGCTTTCAGTTGCCCTCGGTCGTGACCTGCTGGTTTAGGCTGCTCTTCAATGTGTTTGTTTCGTCTATGCCGCGACTGCGATGCATGTGGTACGTTTTTAGCAGGCGAGTGAGTTTCTCGCAGACTATTGGTTGAACTTGAGTTAGATTGAGTGACTGCTTCTCTCCGTCCCTCGTGGTTCCTATTCTGATGTGAGGTAGCGAATGCTTTTTATGGGCCTAGCCGTGAATGTACACTTCATCTGGAAGGTTGCTCATGTTGATTATCGGAGTGTGGCCTCAATCGTAAGTGTATGCTTGTTCGTGGGCTTAACTAGGACTGCACATTCCTCTGCACGCTAAGACGAGAGTATATTCTATCTTGAGGGCCTAATCAGGAGTGTACACTGCCCGAATGCTCAGTTTGTGGCTAGTCGATGGGCTATTTTCCAGAGCGCTGCTGAAGAGGTTCATCGTTTTCCTTTGTCCTAGTTCGGGACACCTCGTCTGGGGCACGTCGCATCTCCGTATGCTGCAAGAGCTGATTCACCAAGGTCATCTGCTACACGATGACACTTGTCAACTCTATGATTTGTTGAGACAAGTGTTGTTCGCCATTTGGGTTGAGAGAGCTTGGATGGTATGCATCTCCTTGAGTAAGGTAAGTGTAATGGACTCCGGACGCGAGATTTGATTTGGGATATGTCAAATATGCTTAGAAATAGGATGAAAATACCCCGTTTCAATCGTCGATGCAGAAATCTAAAGCCGGGATAGTTGAACCAGTCTTAGACTGGTTTGGGTTGTTATGAAAGTCACGGGAATGTGCTGGACCTTGGGTTGGACTGCGGAAGCAGGTTGGGTCACCAACATGGGTTGGATCGTGGGCGTGGGTTGGGCTGTTGGAGCGTGTAGGCGCTGGGCTCCCCTTGGCGCGGCATCCTGAACCTGTAGGTCTTGGACCGCTGCCTTGGCAGCTACGGCTGCAGCTTGGGCCTGCTTGCGCTGGTCCTTGCTAGGCTTCCTTGTGGCGCTGGCCTAAGTTCGTTGCTAGAAGGTGGCATGGGCCTGGGCTTATGGCTGCAAAGTAATGCCTTCACGGTGGGCTTGGGTCTCACCGTGAGCTGCCACAGTGGCTACTGCCATTGGCATAGCCACGATGGTGCCCTATGGAGGTGGTGCCACTCCACTCGTTGTCGCGTTAAGCCTCGTGGATCGTCGTGGTGGGGCTATGCCTTGATCTCCATCACTTGGTCTAAATCCTTGAATGTCCGAAGTTCCGTTCGTTGTGGTTTCCAAATTTTTAGTCATTGTACTTTTCTTTTACATTTATTCAAAGAACTTTATAAAAAAAAATCTTGAAATAAAAAGGTACGAAAAATTTACGAATGAATGAGAAATGAGAAACTTTGAATGTGAGTCTTCTTTGAGCATGTGAATTAAGACTCTCAATGAAAGCAACAATTTGGTGATGCAAATTTTTCCCGTCTTCCTCTTTGACGAAAATGCACCTACAAAATAATAACACCTAAGATTAAGGCCAAAAGCCTCACGTGCTCACGATGAATGGGTGGGGGGGGGCTTTGGTCAAGAATCTCCATGTCAAAGTTAGAATTCAAAAGAAAAAAAATGTGATTAGAAGTTTGTGAGTAGCAAATGGCTAAACTTTTTAGTGGGATAATAAGGCTGTTTATAGGAGAGTGACCGACCAGCGGTCGGCTATATATGGTGTGATTGGGTGAATAATTGCAAGAAATTGCAAGATATTATGTGAAATAATATCTTGCAATTAACATGACAATTAATCCTAAATTAAATAAGAAATTTGGGAGTTACCTTTTGAATAAGGATTTGATGAGGAGTGATGAGAAGGATTTGAATAAATACCATTTTGATCACCTTTGACTTTTTCTTGATTGAGCCGTTATTGTCTGTTGCATGGGCGTGGGAACCCCGGTGTGCTTCAAGAGTAATTTTTGTCCTTTTACTCAAAAGTCGACGTGTCACCTCCATAATTTTCTTGATTAATTTTGGCTCCACAAGCAATTTCGTCAGATCTATGGAAAAATGGTAACGATAAGTATAAGGATGCTACTACATCTTGGTTGGTGGGTAATGGGTACAAATAAACTAGATTTCATAGCCTTCTAGAGATTTTTCAATGTACTTATAACCACAGTCTAAAATATCGAAATTATCGGCGAAATATCGCCGATAATTTCGTTTTTTTCACCCAGCGATATTTTTGTTGCTATCCAAATGCTTTTCGTTGAAATATCGCGATATCAGCAAAATTTGAATCGAAGAAGAAGGCCGGAGCTTGTACAGCTCCGGCCGACCGTCGTCTTCCTCCTGACTAAGATATTATCAATAATATCACCAGATGAAACCCAAAAATACTAAAATAATAATTTAATATCATGTGTACCATTGGTCCACGTATCAGATATTAAATTAATAAAAAAATATACTACACTTGATCTCAGCCAAATGGCTGAGAAAGACAAGCTTCACTCAACATTGGAATGTGGCTTTATAGGCCTGTTAGCATCCTAACTTCTATCCCACAGCCGATGTGGGACAAACTACTAGAAGCAAACCCAGTTTTCCAACGAGTACCGCCCCTTTCGAAGCGTTTTTCGGCCAAACCACGGCTAGTTGGCCGGCGTGCAGGGTATCAATCTCTTCATCTCGTCGAGTACTACAACTTTCATGTTTGGATCACTTAATTTGGTTGAGTAACGAAGAAGTTATGGACGTTCAAAGTTAGGGTAGAATTCAGGCCCTTTGGGCAGCACCGCCCCTTTCGAGGCATTTCCGGCCAAACCACGGCAATTTGGCCGGCGTGCAGGGTATCATTCTCTTCATATCGTCGAGTACTACAACTTTCATGTTTGGATCACTTAATTCGGTTGAGTAACGAAGAAGTTATGGACGTTCAAAGTTAGGGTAGAATTCCGGCCGAACTCATAAACCGTGGTCGTTTGGCCATCTTTCAGGTCATTTTTCGGTCAACACCGGCCACCACTCAATCTTCACTTGGTATGAACCTCTTCTCCACATTCCTAACTACATTTTAGCTTTTGAATCACTCAATTTGGTTAAGAAACGAAGAAGTTACAAAGCTTTGAAAATTGCCCAAAGCTTTGAAAATTGCCCAAACCTTCGGCCCCAAACCCAGTTTTCCGACGAGCACTGCCCCTTTCATGTTTGCTTTTCTGGGTTCTTTCTCCCTTTCATGTTTGGATCACTTAATTTGCTTTTCAATTATGATGAACATGAGTAACTAAGTTTCAATCAAGCGCGTTAAACATTGATTAGGGTTTTGGATAAACATCCCTTTCTCTCTTTGTTTTAAGTTATAATTATAAATGTTATATAATTATAAATTATTAGATTTTTTTTTATGCAAGCATATTAGATATGTACATAAAACATTCACATATGTATGTTCTTTTATAAGAAATAACATATTATTCAATAATTATTTACTAATTCATTATATATAAATGATTGTAATTGGTTCGGCACAATTGTTATTGGTTTGGAGCAACAACTCACATTGCTTAATCCCTTGCTTAAATGAGTGTAAAATATTGTATTAATTCATTATATATAAATGATTATGGTGTGTTTAAACTTCTTTCATTAATTACTACATATTTTCTACACTCACAATGTTTGCCAGCTCGCTATATAATCAACTTAAATCAGTTAAATCCATCATGCAATGCATTTCCTTTCAATTTTTTGTGATAAACTAATAGATAATTGACTAAATAAACATCCTGCAAAGTTTCAATAAAAATTTCCAACTTTTTCCTACAATTTCCGTGGTTTCCATTGGATTTTTATCGATATCGATATTATCCCGATATTTCCGTCGATATTTCCGTGTTTCCGGACTACCGATATTTCCGATATCATCGATATTTTATACCTTGCTCATAACACAAGTCGATACACAGTTTGTCCTAGTACAAGTAAAGGAGCATTGAAAAATATTATCTCCTTAATTTTACTATAACACGTGGTATAACGGTTTGTATTCCATGTACACGAATGAATCATGTGGTATACCGACTTGTGTTACAGGTATATGGAAAAATTTCTCATTGACTAGGGATTTACATGCTAGTGTTTTATTGGAGTTGATGTATGAAATTGAAAATATTGCAAATTTTTGGACCAGACAGAAAAATTAGATGTGGCAATGGGACAGACAGAATCAGACTAACATTATCTTATCTCATGCATGCTAGATTTTGTTGGTGAGTCTAAAACCTCAAGACTCTGAACTCACTCTCCTTGACCAGAAAAGGACTCGATCAATTCTCAGATGATAAATGAAGTTGCTGAAGCCTTAACTCCCACCGCAACCGCAACCGCAACCGGTAGATTAGAGAGGTCGGTCCTTTTTTGGTTTTTCTTCTGACTTTCAGAGATTTTTCTCCTGACTTTCAGAGATTTTTCTCCTATATTTGTTGTAAACTCTTTGCTTAGAAAATATTTGACTGCATTTTTTCATTGTAAATGGGTGAATGATCTTCCACTTCAGCTGTACTGCTACGCGTACGCAAGTGAAAAAGCTTCAATCATTCAATGGGCTTTCTGTGATTAGTGTCTTTGTATGATCAGGTTGGTTGGTTCTTGGATGTGTATTTGTAGATTAATACTAATCTGATGACTTAATTAGTTTGTTCACCACTGTTGGTTTACCCCTAAACCCTAAGCATCTCTCTTGGACAGGGTCATGGCAACAACATTCTGTAATCTTCCCACGGGGTCTGGTCTCACAAAACTGAATGACTACCGTGTCTCCAAAAGGCGAGTTCCCGGCCTTATTTTCCATTGCTAAGTTGTGACTAAATTATTTTCCTCGTTGTTTTAGATTAGTTCTAATATCGCTAGAACAAAATCAAATCATCGAATCAAAGAAAGAAAAACGTTAAATAGATGAAACTTCCCGAGAATCTATGTATAATTGTACTGACATTTCTCATATCTCAGATCTTGTCGAGGCTTCGCAACATTGTCTTGTTTCTCCTGTAATGCTCAAAAAGTTTTCCTTAGAAGAGAGGTAGAGGTCAGGCGGCAGCGGCAACATTGTGGACAGGCTTTTGTCAACAGTAAGTCAGACTATTATTCTAACTCCACCATCCACCAAGAAGAGGATAAGGAAGAAGCGGATATTTCTAAAGCAACCTTGACATGGAGGGCGATCAAGTTACCAATATACTCCGTTGCTTTGATTCCTCTCACAGTGAGTTTTTCGGGTGATGCATACATCTCTCCGTTTCTACTAATATCATATTAAGGTTTCAATTTTCTATGTATTTGTACGTATATGGTTGTCAAGTTCGCAACTGTTGGAAATCCTGCTTCCTTTCTCTGTGTGCAGTATAATGGATATACACTTTCCCGCCTCTAACTAGCTCGCTTCACCATGTCTTGCTTTCTTAAGCAGGTAGGTAGCGCAGCTGCTTATTTGCAGACAGGCATGTTTTCAGCTCAGCGTTATTCTATTCTTTTGATTTCCTCGGTTCTTATCATCACATGGCTCAACTTAAGGTATACATCGTAATAATTTCCAGAGTGCATGCGTTTGGCTTTTAGATATGTGTTAACTCCTTTCTTCACTTCTGCACCGTTAAAATTCATATTCGTTCATCAATTTGCAGCAACGATGTGTACGATTTCGATACAGGAGCAGACATAAATAAGAAAGAATCAGTTGTAAATCTGGTGGGCAGGTAAGGTTTATTCTTCTTCTTCTTCTTTGTTGTAAATCTGCGCTTTCCTGCAATCTTGTGTCGTCGTTATGTCCAATATTAATTTCCGATTTTGTTTCGTAATGTGCTCGGCAAGCCGTACAGGCACTCTTGTTTCTGCATACTTGCTGCTTGCTCTTGGCTTCTTGGGGCTTGCTTGGGTATCTGTTAAGGCAGGAAATATGCGTGCAATATTATTACTCGGTTGTGCAGTCATTTGTGGTTATATATATCAGGTAAGTAGAATGCTGCATATGAGACCAAGTAAATTAATCTGAACAACAAATCTGTATCTTTGACGATCTTCTTTAGCAAATGAAAATTCGAGTAACATCTTTTGAAATTAACAATTTTATAAATGGGGGCAAGCATTAGCTGAATTTTCGAAGCATGTTTCCGATGTGAATTGTCTTAAGCGTGTTTGATATCTGTGCATGGGAAGCAACATGTTTTTATATCTGCTCTACTGCTGGGTTGCAGTGTCCACCATTTCGGTTAAGTTACAAGGGATTGGGAGAGCCGTTGTGTTTTGCTGCATTTGGTCCATTCGCTACTACCGGGTTTTATTTATTGCAGGGCAGCACAAGGTTAACTAACTTCGATAATGTCATGGATGTTGATTTAATTTTTTCTAGTCTTTGACACCCTAGTTAATATTGCTTGTCATGACAGGGAAGTGATCCATCTTCCTTTCACCCGTTCAATTCTCTCCGTATCACTCCTTGTTGGCATTACAACGGCCTTGATACTCTTCTGTAGTCACTTTCATCAGGTAGTTATTGTTTTCTATATTGAGATCTCCGGCTGGTTTATAGCATGACAGTGTGTCAAAACTCACATGAATGTCATGCAACTCAGATCGAAGGAGACCGGGCTGTAGGAAAAATATCCCCTCTGGTATATAAACTTAACTGAGCTCTTATATGTTTAAACTTGAAACCTTAACGAGAACCACTTACTGTTGATCTTTGTATTTGTATTTCTATCGGTATACAGGTTAGGCTTGGCACTGAAAGAGGATCAGGGGTAGTGAAATGGGTAGTAACAGGACTATATGTTCTTACTTTCACTTTCGGTCTGAGCAGCGCTCTTCCTTTTACTTGTATCGTAAGTTATATCTAATTGGTGAAGTATACATGTGCCTAGTAGCTAGATCCTATCCTACATTTATCAGTCTGAGTTTATCGCGGCTTCTTTCAGTTTCTCTGTTGCTTGACCTTACCAATTGCAAGACTGGTGGTTAGCTATGTTGAAAAAAACCACAATGTGAGTATGCAGCTCGCGTAGATGATGCCTAGATTTCAAAGTTCTCTTGGTTCTGTTGTAACTGTGATGTGTGATTCTACTGAAATTTGGCGCAGAGTGTCAATCCTGTCGCTTCACTCATACATCGGTGTAGTGACAGGAGCGACACATCTGCTCATTTTGTTCCGAGTGTTGAGGATTTTGCTTACAAGAAACTTCTTTTTGTTACAGGACAAGCAGAAGATATTCATGGCAAAGTACTTCTGTGTGAGATTGCATTCTTTATTTGGAACTGCATTGGCTGCTGGCCTGGTTGTGTCGAGAATGTTCCCTAAACTTAGCCTTTCCTCAACGTTTGGATTGTCATGAAGTTTTGCAATCGCAGAGTCTATTGTATGCGTACGAATATGCCGAGTTTGTTCAATGGCAGATCCAGAATAACATGGACTTTGGGAAAGCAAGCATTTATACATTGTCTTTTGCAAGTTACAACTGCTATTAACCTGTAGCACCACCAACTACTTATGCTATTAACTCACTGAAGTTTTATTTTTTTTTACAAATGATTGAATCATTACACTAAATTCATCTGAACTGCAAAGAGGGAAGCATCATTTTTTAGTCTCACTATGACTTGGTTGTTAGGAAGAAATTCTTAATTCAATCAAAATAGTGGAATGAAGGCACTATGAGAATGATATACCATTTTCCAAATCGTCCAGAAAAGACAGACGATATCGAGATTATAAATCTTTTTAGTGGGGAGGAAAAAGGTTGCTTTAGTTAACTCGACTAAACATAGGTGTTGAGAATAATTACACATTGATAGGAGATTGGATCTTTGCATGAGTTTATAAATAGTTGAGCTACTCTATATTATCAATCGATTTTATGGTGAAACCTCAATTTTATTCATAGTTTTATAGTAAGCTGTCCCATGTGTGAAACTCAATGGCCACACTTGCTCCACTTCACTTGTTTAGGTTAAAAATTCGCCTTATGTAAGGAGGTGTGTTGAAAATGAACCCCAAATTGAAGGGAAAAGAAACTTGTCCCATATTGCCAATCATCTTATAGAGTTATAGTAGAACCTCAACTTTCTTCACTAAATTTACATGAAAAATGTCCTTATTTTTTGACGCGACTATATTTATACCAAGAGGTGGGTGAATAAATTGATATATCAAACTCACCATTTAAGAGATTTAAATATAAAATCTCACTTACAAGTCAACAGAAACACCACTAGATCATAAAGCACAAAAGCTTGCAAAAAAGCTTAAAATCTTGCATGAGCTTTATATTATTTCTAGCACATTTTTAATAATACGGCCCCTTAACACAGAGGATGACTTGCATAGTACGAACACATCATCACATGGTGTTCAAAAAAACTACCGAGTGAGAACTTTCAAATTCAGGAATCGAAAATAAAAAATAAAAAAAATCAATTTATTATCTTCCAATTGGTTGGACAGTAGGTTCGATGATTTACCTCCCGAGCAAGATCTCTGGTTCCAGTCCAGGATGGCCCAGCAAAGATTAGGCTGCGCCATACATACGAAAGAATATAAACTAATGATGTTTGGGTCTACCAATTACTGCGCTGCAAAAACTCTAACCACTCAGACAAGGCTCATTTGCACAGCAGATTTCTTAAATTCAAAACAAACACCTACGTTTAACTCAACTCAACTTCAAATTACAGCTAGGATCATAAAACTACATTACGCAGGAAAATAAAGTCCATCAACCGCTTGTCAACACCAAAATCGGCATGAAGTTTTGATTCTTGTGAACCCTAAGCATCCAGAAATGCTATTCTATTACAAAATGCTATTCTAAAATCTCCCTCTGCCCCTGAAGCCACCACGGTTACCACCCCTCGGAGGACCCCTTCCCCTCGTAAAACCCCCTCCCCTTGGAAAACCCCTTCCCCTCGGAGGACCCCTTCCACGGCCTCCACCTCGAGAAAATGCTGGCTTCTGTCCCCTGAAGGAAAACCATCCATACATGTGTCACACGCAAGAATTGACAACGAGAATAATATGACAATTACTTCGGATGAACAATGGAAGACCTTTCTAACACTACCAAAAACAGATTACCATGCTCACTGGCAGACCCAAAATAACAATGAAGCAAAGGAATTGTCACTCAATGCAGTACAAGAAAGAAGACCTTTCTAACACTACCAAAAACAGATTACCATGTTCACTGGCAGACCCAAAATAACAATGAAGCAAAGGAATTGTCACTCAATGCAGTACAAGAAAGGAACGAATGAATATGACTAACAGTTACCAAAATATTATCAGAGCCAAAGATGAAATGCAACCTAAATAATGCAAAAGTGCGAAAATCATACTTTGGCTGCGGAAGAAATCTTTCAAGAGGAAGAAGCTTCATTGGGTCAATATAGAACTTATCACCCTGTGAATACGAAGTAGCCACAATTCCTTCCATAACTTTGACCGAAAAGTACTGCATTTGCATCACAAGAAACCAAATTAAATATCCAAAACTAAAAACAAGCTACAATAAGTTGGCATCATAAACAGCGCACAGGAGAGGACTCACAGATTCGTTGATTGGACCAAATATTTCATCTACTTTCCCAATCTGAGTCTTGTTCTGCAGATAGATTGCGGCATTAAAGTGAGGTATCTTCGGATTTGTGAGCTTTGTCACTGCCTCGCCCTCACATGCATGAACAAATGTCGAAACCTCTGCAAATAAAAAAATTAAAAAAAAAAAAAATTCAATAAACCAGTCAATGAGGAAAAGTAACAGAATTCAAAATCTACAAAACCGAGAGCAGCGACGTTCTAAGATTTTTACAGCCCACCCCACATTCAACTTCTTAATTCCACAGCAGCTGAACATATTGTTTCATGACAAATTTCCCAAAAAAAAAAAAAAAAAAAAAAACTAAAAGAAAAGGGTTTCGAAAACTCGACGGAAAACCCAAATTCCCCATTAAATACAAGAACTACCAAAATAATTAACAAAAATGAGTTCGGAAAGAAAAATGAACAGACCTACAACTTCGGAAGGAGGGCCCTCATCGCGGAAGAAACCGCGACCACCACTATTAAAGCCGCGACCACCACCCCTATTAAAGCCGCGGCCACCACCACCGCCACTGCGACCGCGGGAGCCTCTGAAACTTCCGCCGCCTCTGGGAGGTCGCATGATGTTTGGGTCCTTAAGGAACGAGGAAGAGGAGCTCTGAGAGTGTTGATTTCGGCCTCCAATACAACGAATGAGTGAAATGGCTTTAGGGTTTAAGCATGTCTGTCTAGGGCTTTTCATGCTGCGTCTTCAAATGACTAAAATACCCCTGCTTCAAGATGAGTCCGCGGGCTTGGGCCATATCACTCTGGACCGGCCCAAATTAGTTATTTCAAATACAAAGATTATTTAAACCTTTTTCTTTTAAGCTAATTATCAAACACTTTTAACCAATTATTGTTGATAATTATTATCCAAACATACATTAGTGATTGACTAATCATGCTCTCCATGCAGCCTCAGCACTACATGAGGTGACAACGTGCTTTTAGCATCATAGTCAAGCGGCATATCAAAACAGAGTCAGTGATGTATTCATGAGAATTCAAACTCAGGTTGAGGATTCCAAAATCTTGGTTTCTTTTTACAGTTTTACTACACTAGCTCCTTGGGGTTGTTAATGACACTACCTGAGAGGAAATAGGAGGGTCTGAGCCCAAGAGCACTAGGTTGAAAGCAAACTTCCTAATCAGCACGACAATTCACTATCAACATTTTTAAGTTGGCTAGATAGAGGTTTTACAACACACGTATTATTATAAAAACATTTTGCCGCAATAGTAATTTGCTAATGAATTTCAATTTTTGTTAATTTGTATTAGTCCTAAGATAGCAAATTTAGTGATTTCTAAATCTCATCAATTTAAATTTTATCGCCTACCGTGGTGGAAATGTGTTAAGCACTTGTATGACGGCGTGGGTTCAAACCCACCAGTGGCTAATCTAACATCTAATCTAACAAAATCTACCGTTAAAAAAAAAAAAAAAAGTCTTATCGCCGACCCCACAGTATCATCTTAAATCCCTTCACTCTCGAGTCCCATCATCAGCAAATTCCTTGATATAAATCCTCAATCCAAGAGAATCCTCAGGGTATGTTTGGGTGAGATACTTTTAAATTACAAGGGATTCCCCATCATCATCTTAAGGAGTAATTTATAAATGACACGTTTCAAGTAGTCATTTACAAATCCCTCCCTTATGTTTCCAAAATGCTCATTCGCAATATCGTCTTTCACAAGTGTAGTGAGACATGCTTGGGGTGGGACAAATAAGAGTAATTCAAAAGAGAGAATACTTGCTTCATGTTAAAGAACAGAAGAGAGGTCCTACGGCTACGGAATTACCTGAACTGCGGCTAAGTAAACCTATGGTTTTGTATTTTATTATCGGCTTCCGCCAAAATGATAGTTCCATTCTGCCCCGAAAATAATAATACAACAGGGAAGGCCAAATAATCTACTTACAGGAAACTGATGAACATCAGTAGAGGCCCAAAAATTTCCACCAGAAGGATCCTACTATTGCCCAGATGACAGCATTAACAAGAGCCATTACAAAGCCAACTTTGAATACATCAGGAAGATCAACGTAACCAGCTGTTGGAAACAACAAACATCTTATCAGTCACCACACAAAACAGATACTGATAAAGACAATCCACTTTCTTTCATGTTCTTGACTTCTGAGCGCTTTAGTGAAAAAAAATAAAGAGAGAGAGAGAGAGAGAGAGAGAGAGAGAGAGAGAGAGAGAGAGAGAGAGAGAGGGTCAAACAAACAAACAAAGGTAAATAAAAATATTTGAGGCTATCAAATTGTAAGCGAAAAATTTCAATGTCACCAACTTACACAACACACCAAATTCATTTTGAAACCTCATGCTAACACCTTCAAACTTTCCGTCCAGAAAAAGAAATCCAGCTAATGAAAAATCCTAAAAACTTGCCTCAAAAAGTAAAAAATATCCCTGAAAGTGGGTCAGAGTGACGCACGTGCTATGTTTTGAATGGAGAACTTGACAGAGTGAGGTTGTCATGGGTTTTGAAAAATTAACGTGACATATTTCTTAAGTTTCCTTTTCTGAGGTGACAGTGAAATTTGTACAAACTTCAAGTGACATCTCGAAAATTTTCCTTAATTTTAAAGACCATAAAATAGTAAAATGAAGCAACTGTTATTGAAAAGGAAAATGAACACTACAGAAATGTAATTGTTTTAAGGGAAAAAAAAAATCCAAACTTATGAAAGGGATATTGGAAGGGAGCCTACCTCCGTAGTATACAGCAGCCTGACCACTGCTATAATGCGTTAAAGCCCCAAACAGACTTGTATTGTAAGCTAAAGCCAACGCTGCTAACACACCAGGTACCCCAGCTGCCAAGTTCATGGCAAGAAATGCAGAGTATAAAGCACCCACATGACCAGTTTGACTTGCAAAGAGGTAATGGATGAAGAAGTAAGCTGCCTGAAGAACGCCAAATGCAACTGGCCAGCTCAAAGAGTAAGACTGAAGCGTAGTGGCTACACAACTAGACATCCAATCTACAATACCAAGATTTGTCAACTGGCCAGCCATACCAACAAGAACAGAGAACCAAGCCAATGTATCCCATGCTGATTTTTCATTTAAACAGTCATCCCAATCAAGGACTCCTAACAAAAGGAGTATAGATAAGCTAATCATTGCAGTTACAACACTTGCTATACCAAGAGCGTCTCTGCAAGCGAAAAAAGAAACGAATTGGCGAATCAGAAGATTTAGAACCCCAGTAGAACAAAATGCATTCCCAGGGAAATCATGAACAGAACTTACACACACATGACGGGTTTGCTACTGTCAACCATCACTATAAGAATATATTGTAAAACTATAGTCCATGGAAACATCCCATTATCCCAAGCAAAGTCCTATTCTTGGTGAAAAATATATCCGATTACAAAAAGGAAGGATATGCAATATGGTTTACTGGACATGTAAAATTAATAGTAAATAGTCCAAAGCAAGATAAACTACTTACCCGAAGACCCACAAAGAGACAGCAACGAGCATTGTACCAACCATAATGAATTCATTCTTTGTGACAGGACCCATATTCTCCAATTTCTTTGTAGCCATGGCAGGGGCATCAGGTGTGTCTTTGGTTTCTGGAGGAAATAGCTTGTATAAGACTAGCGGAGTAGCTAGAAGGCAGACAAATGCTGGTAAACTAGCAGCCATGAACCAAGAAACCCAAGGGCTTGGAATAATCACCCCAACTTCCTCAGCCAATTTAAGGCACAGCAAATTTTGGGCTGCAGCCGTTAAGAAAAGAGCACTAGAGTTACTAGACGACTGTCACCCATCACACAACACAGATGCATAAGTCACAAGATGACACAAATAACATATGCTACTAGAGTCAGCAAGGAAAGAATATATAACACAGTAATAGTTAATGCTGGATTAATTCACTAGAAAAAAATAAAAAAGTGTAGTTTACGGACACTGGATCTCTTAATTGACACATGAGAGTTCCTACCCTTTCTTTCAACAAACAATTGTACAGATAATAAGTTTGATTAGTTCAAGGATCTCTACTTAAAATTTAATAGAATCCACTGCTGTGGACAACTAGAGTAAAAGAGGCAGTGGTTGTTGAGGCGAAAGGCAGAACAACGAAAGAAAGTTCTCCTCTTGGTTAATTCAACAACATAGAGTGAAGGGCAGTTGTTTGTTTGTACGAAAAAGAAAAGGTTCTCTTCCTATCTAATTCAGCAGAAACTAAAGGTAAAGTGCAAAGATGCTCCCACTTGTAGAGCTCTAGTTTACTTCTTCTTGCATGGTCATGAGCATTTTGATTTCCGCATTTTTAGTACAGTTTTTGGTTTAAATTAATAGAACAACTGAATTAAGGATATTCAATGAGCAGATTAAGTAAAAGTGCAAAAGAAAACTCCTCCAAACTGAGTTTATCAAAGTCATATCATTCACAATATTGCAGGTATCTAAAGAGGCAATCAACGAAAGATCTTATCGAGTCCGTACCCTAAATATGAAATACTGAAGAAAATCCACTAGCTGAGAATAAAGAACTCATATATCTACAAATACAAGGGAGGGACTGAAAGAGCACAACCTGAAACTGAGACATAACCAGATAAGAACCGAGCTTTCGTTTGGAGGGGTCACCGGGTTTACTCCCGCCGGAGAGGGACAATGACTGGATAATTGGCAAGAAAACACCGCCAGCCCTGGCCGTGGTACTCGGCATTGCTGGAGCAATTAGTGCCTCGCTTATTGTCAACCCGTAGGACAAACCCAGTGTGCTCTTCCCCAACCACTTGACAAAGTAGGTGGCAATCCGATCCCCCAAGCCCGTCTTCACGAACCCGCGAGCGAAAAAGAAGGAAATGACAATCAACCAGATCACCTCATTGGTAAAAGCACTGAAGGCCGTCGGGAAAGACAGAGTTCCGGTCACAATGGAGGCGGTGAGGCCGAGAAAGGCCCAAGCACCAACGGGTAACGGGCTCAGAACCAGGCCGGCAATGGTGGATAGGAAAATGGCGAGCAATTGCCAGGCTTGTGGGGTGACTTCGACCGGTTTGGGGACGAAAAAGCGGACCGCAATGCCTACGGCGATGGAGATGATGAAGGGGATGGGTTTGGCACCTTGAAGCGGCGGCGGTGGCGTGGGAGTGGTTCCGGGTACTGCGGATTTAGAGGCGTGGTTTGGGAAGTGGGTTTTTCTGGGTTTTGAGGAATGACACGAGGAAATGAAGGGTCTTGAGGCCAAGAGGGATGGTAATCGGAGGGTGGGGAGTGAGGGAGATGGTTTAAGGTTGTGGTGGATGGACGGTGGGGATTTGATGACGGGTTTTGAGCGGTGGAATAAGGAAGCGCGGGAAGAGAGAG
The DNA here is from genome assembly GCA_963580275.1 of Crataegus laevigata. Classification (NCBI taxonomy): domain Eukaryota; kingdom Viridiplantae; phylum Streptophyta; class Magnoliopsida; order Rosales; family Rosaceae; genus Crataegus; species Crataegus laevigata. The sequence continues at coordinate 8,985,231 of OY756941.1, forward strand.
AGAAGGAGGAGGTGGAGAGAGAGAAGGAGGAGGTGGAGAGAGAGTGGAGGGCGAAGCTCTCCATTGTTGCTAACTTGTTACAGAGAGAAATGAGTGAGAGTTGGAATTTAAGAGAGAGAGAGAGAGAGAGAGAGAGAGAGGTTTTGGTCTTTTGGGGGAGAAGGGCAGAGCACCCAAAGACGGGAGAGAGAGGCGGAGACAGAGAATGGTGGGTGATGGTGATGGTGATGGAGGGAATTTAATGGAATTATGTTTTTTTTTTCTTTCTATTTTTTTATTATGAAGTGTGCTATCTACATATTTTATTTTATTTCTTACACATTATTTGATAATTTCTGTCTATTAATTTTTTTCAATTTATTTAATCCGACGGTTGAAAATTTAAAAGGTGTGTGAAAAATAAAATTGGGTGAGTGAATATTACACCCTTTTATTATATGCCTTTTTCTATATGTACATTAAAAGAAAAAAAAAATTCTAAACCCGAATAGAACGGGCATCAAACAAACCGGTCCAACCTATTTTGATTAGTTTGATTTGATTTGATTTGATTTGATTTGATTTTGATCATGAAAATGTGTAGGACAGATGTCAAATAATTAGACACTAGTTACAGGGTTGGAGCAGATAATTGTCCACAGCAGATTTCAAAGTCCTCCGCCTCTCCGGGTTTGCGCAGTGGAGTTGAAACGAAAAACTATGAAATTAACCCGCCCGCCACCTGACCCTTTAAATTAGCTTCAAAGTCCTTCAAAGCATGAGACTAGCCTTCAAAACCGCTTCACTAAGCTGCTGCCACCCTCTCTTTCTTCCCACGCTCCGTCGGACGTTCCAGGCCGGCAATCTTCCCACCAAAACCCTAGGGCTAGGCCTAGGGTTCTACCCTTGCAGAGCAATCATGGCGGTGCCGTCTCGCCCGCCCCTACAAGTCAGGGACAACATCCAACTCAATGAAATCGAGAAGAAAATCTTTGACCGGCTGCTCGGGACGCTTCGCCATTTCGGCCTAGAGAACCAGCTTCGCGTTGCTGGCGGATGGGTCCGCGATAAGGTGCGTGCGTGCCTATTCATGGAATCCCGGCATATATATATAATATATATACCTATGTATTCATTGAATTTAGGTTTGAAAATCATGTTTGGAACGGGGGTTTTTGCAGCTTCTGGGAAAGGAGTGCTATGACATTGATATTGCCTTGGACAACATGTTGGGCAGCGAATTTGTAGACAAGGTTCAAGACTACTTACTGCACGTCGGGGAAGAGGCTCAGGGAATCGCTGTAATTCCATGGTATGCGGTTCTGGTTCTGCAATTTCTTATCTAAGTAGACTCCATTTTAGTGTTTTTTTTTTAAGGAAAACTAACTGAAACTCCAAAAAAATTCTCTTTTAATGAAAAGTCATTTTTAAAGATATAGTGAATAGTACTAGAGAAATGTAAAAATGTGGTTTTTTGTTAAAAAGTGAAGAGTACCGAGAGTGTTTCGTTAAAACTCGCTTAATTTTTTTTGGTGTAGCAATCCTGATCAATCCAAACATTTGGAAACTGCGAGGATGCGCATATGTGATACATGGATTGATTTTGTCAACTTAAGATGTGAAGAGTATTGCGAGAATAGCCGCATTCCTACCGTGGTAAATACTTTTGCATCGATACGTGTTTGTTAGTCTCTTCATACCCTTTCATTTTAGGACATTATGATTGATGATTAATTCAGCTCCAAATGTTCTTAGTGAGAGAGTGATTCTTTTAGGCAATTCAAAGGATGGGCTATGAATGCCCAAATGTTAGACATCTACCATCGAGAATAACTTTATTATCTTGTTAGTTTTCAATTCATGCTATGTTTGAGGCAGTTTTTCCCTTATTAGTTGAAGAAACAGTTAGTGAAGCATTTGGAATCAAATTTGAAGTCCAGTCTTGTTAAATTTGTAATTTAAAGTTTACTTTTGTTTTCACAGCAAAAATATGGCACACCCGAAGAGGATGCTTATAGGAGAGATTTAACTATTAACAGGTGAATTTCTTCCCTAAGAATCTTGTAGAACTGAAATAATGTCATGGTCGGTAAATGAGAACTATATTGCTTTGTTAGAACTTGTGTTCTTAATGGGGTTGGTTTTCATTGGACAGCTTGTTCTACAACATAAATACCAGCTCAATTGAAGATTTCACCAAAAGAGGTCTGTTTTGTGCATCTGGCGTGTTCTCTACCAATTTGTCCTATTTACAAGAATCATAGTTATTACTTTTTGTTTTGATGTTTCATTTGTATTTTGCAGGAATTGAAGATCTGAAATCTGGTATAATAGTGACTCCCTTACCACCAAAGGCCACATTTATGGATGATCCGCTACGAGTTCTTCGAGCTATCCGTTTTGGTACTTGTTTCTTTATCTTTTCTAAATTTTCTGCACACTCAGCTCTCCATGGCTGATTATTCTGATTTGACATAGCTCATTAGTCCTTTGCACTAACCTTGTCTAGTCTTTCGTATTTGGTCATTTTCATGGTTCACTAGTCATAATAGAGCCATATATGCTTCTTGCCAATTGCTAGGTGGGTACCTTGAGAGGTGTCGAACCCTAGACCTCTTGGTTTTGCTGCCCAGGGCCTGACCATTAGACTAAACACTCTTAGGTGTTATCTATCTTATTATTGGCCTGTAACTGAGTGTTCACCATCCTATGGTTAACAATTTGAAATATGTCAGGGTACAACCACCTATATAAACAGTATGGTATAAATACCGAATTCAAAAAGCTTATCTACATTCATAGGGTGTTGTTATTGCATTTTGTTTACTCTATTTGTAACATTAGAATGTTTTAGTGATAATAGTATTTCTTATTTTTCTTAAAAAGTATTTGTTTCTTACTGAAAAGAAAAACATCTTAAATTTTACTAGTCTCTCATCCAAGGTTTCTAATGCTAGTATTCATAAGTATGTATTTGCTCTAGGGGTGTGATATCCACACATCCCTTTTTACTTCTCTCATATCTTTTTGGATTTCGGCCGTCGGATCGGATGAATTGAAGATCTAACGGACAAAAAGTAATAGGGGTGTGTGAGAAGTAAAAAGGGGTGTGTGGATAGCACACCCCTTGCTTTATTCTGCCTTCTTGAAGTTCATGTTGGCGTGGTTTCGTAAATGACCTTGTTTGCTAGCATCAACGTTATGCATGAACTTTTCAGAGTAAACCAAGGGTCCTTTCATAGAACTGATCAGTTGTAAACATCTCCAAAAATTTAAATATCTGGTCGTGTGCTCAGGTGCAAGGTTTGGATTCATATTAGATGAAGAACTAAAGGAAGCAGCTGCCTACAATGAAGTGAAAGCTGCTCTTTCGGCTAAAATTAGCAGAGAGCGTATCGGCACTGAAGTAAATTCCTGTTTTACATACCTCAAGTGGTGATTGTCTGATTATTATTTGATTTATGATGACACTGTTCTAGCTCATTTAATGAGAAAACATATCGTGGGTCCCCGGGTACAGTGGAATTATCTCTTTATTTTTTACTTGTTTCTCCTTGGTTCAGATTGACCTTATGATCTCTGGAAATCAACCTGTCCAAGCTGTGGCCTACATTAGTGATTTGAAGTTATTTTGGGTCGTCTTCAGTCTTCATACGAAGCATGAGCCTGCAGTATCAGAAGGATGTGACAGGTATGGGGTTACTTAAGGAAAAAGGGAGTTTCCAAGGATGTCCATCTCTATAACATCATGCACGGGCAGGTGGGTCGAATGACACATAAATATTTCAATGGTAATTCATTATTTTTCTCACCGAATGCAGGCTTTGTGTTTCTTACTTGGAGGCTACATGGAACCTTATTCAATTAATTGGCCAGTCTACCTTTACTGTGAGTATAAGGACCTGAAATACAATAATCTTCTTGCTTTCTCCTATATACCTTCATTTTTTTATGCACTGATCATTGTTTTAATTCAAATTCTGCTTGTGTGTATTATATTTCCATATGTATTGTTTTGAATAGCGTTTCCTCTAACATGTGAATTTAGGCTGAACAAAGAAGGCTCTCTTTGTATGCTGCTATGTTCCTCCCACTTAGGAAAACCATATATAATGATAACAAAGGAAAAAAGGTATGGTTCCTTTGTTTTCCTATCATGTGTTTGCTGTTTCCTGATGTAATTATCCTTGTTTTGTGTATGAGGCTGTAAGCATACTAGCATTGAGCCTTTTTCATTGCATTGGCGCAACCTTGTGCGAGACAGCATACTAGTTTGTAGCAAAATTGCAAACCAGGAATGTTATTGGAGATATTTCAATAGAAGCAACTAGGGCTGATAATTTTAGACTGAAAAACTTATCAAACCGGACGGTCATATGGTGTGATTTTTTATTTTTGAATTTTGGTAAAAAACTGACCGAACTTTTGAACATAATTGGTTCCCGTTAAATTTGACTTCTCCACCACATTCTGGCAGAGCTCATTTTGTCGCACTACTCGAATTTTGCTGTATCTCGTGGATTTTGCTGTTCCGGTTTCTTGGTGAACTAACCACAGTTGGTGGAAGGTTAGGACAGTTAAACGTCAGTCCTTACTGACAGTTGTGGTTTGGTGGGTGGTTCCGGCCACTCAATCTGGTTAATTGACCCCTACCCACATCTAGAGACAACAAAGTATTACTAGATAATAACATGATTATTTGATTAGATGTTTGTTACAAAAATTAGAGTTGATTGTATGAAAGTTTAGCATGATTGGTTTGTTTAGTTAATTAGGACTGGAAGATGCTCGGAGTTGATCATTTCATAACCTATTCTTGAAACATGTAGATAGTTTTTATAATGCAGCGGGTCGACATCACATGATTTTCAAACTGGAATCAGTTCTAAATCTTTGTTTTTGAATTTCAGATTCCTGTGGTGAACTACATTTTCCGAGACTCCCTTAAGAGAAAAGCCAGTGATGCAGAAACAGTACGTTTGAGTCCACTTCTCCGCCCCCTCTCCTTTTTACACATTACGTGGAAACACTAAGCTGGTAGTTATAAATTGTTTGCCAATTTTAATTGTTACAGGTTATAAATGTACACCATGCGTTGGAGAAGTTTTTGTCTCTGATTCCTTATTTTGCATCAAATGAGGATGCACTCGTTTCTGAAGTTAATTGGGCAAGAGAATCTGATGATGTACCTCTTACTTCAAAGCCCCGGGTATTGACAGGTATGAGGTTTCTGTGTCCTTGCCGTGCTTTCTTAGAAATGCTGGTGTATGTTTCCTTTTTGCTTTTTGATAAAAACTCTCTGAAATGTTGGTGTGTGCTTAATACTAATAGAGGGATCACATGTGGCTGACACTGCAATTTCCATAGTTTGATTTATTCTATGGGAAATTATACGTGAGATAAACTTATGTGTCTCAGACCTTATGAATATAAATGTCAATTTGAAGCTTTTTTTTTTTTTTTTGAAAGGGTCAATTTGAAGCTTTTTAATCATATTAAATTATTAATCCACGCTTGACCACCTATGTATTTCATTTATGTGGAACTTCTTGCTTTGATTACGGACTAACATCCATCTTTCTATCCTCCTAAGTCCTAAGAATGTAATCTGCTCAATATGTTTGTCCTTAATGTTCTTATTGTTCATTTTGAATTGTCAACCATCCAGGATTTCTTCTACGAGAAATTAAAGATTTTTGGAGAGTTGCCTTGCTGATGGCTACATTGTTATATCCCCCCAACAATGATTGTACCGAAGATCTTCTAAGTAAGAACTTTGAACTGGAAAGACGAAGATCCTTATTTATAGCAGCTGAAGATGCCATACTTAAACTAGGTATCAAGTCTCTTTTAACCAAGCATCTATTTTGATATGAATATGCTTATTAGTTTGATATTGATTTGGAAACTCCCAACTTTCCAATCTATTGTAGTTTTGATATGTTTATTAGTTTTGATGTCAACCATTGCTAAAGGTCTCTCTGTGAAAACAATGCTTTGTGATGAGAAATCTATCGGTGTCATTAACTGTTGAATATTATCTCTATGTTTTCTATGTCAGCATGTGCTGTCATTGTAAGAGTAAATTCAACAAGATGAACTTTTATCGTCTCTATATATAGGATATATATCACTGTAAAAATAAGTCTCCAAGCATTGGAGAAACTTAAATGGCATCTAATGTGGCCTCAAACATGGTATATGTATGTGCTTGAGTATGCGTGTGTGTGTGTATGATATTTTGTAGGATATCTAGTTTAGATCTTGTCCTGGAGTTCAATGACCAACCAGTTTGTTTAGTCCGGGGCAGATTGCCCTTAAGATTTTCTCAAGCTTTGGGAGACAGCTTTGATGCCATTTCTGATATTTGTTCTGGTGCATTAGGTCTTGATAAAGTTTGGGATGCAAAACCACTACTGAACGGGAAGGAGATCATGAATGTTTTGCAGCTTAAATCTGGAGGACCACTTGTGCGAGAATGGGTAAGCTATAAGTTCTGATTCCAGCACCGAAAAATGTTATTATGGAACTCCAAATGCTAATGTATCCTTTACTTGGCAGCAACAAAAAATACTTGCATGGCAGCTTGCTCACCCTTCAGGAACTGCAGAAGAATGCCTTGAGTGGATGAAAGAAACACATTCGAAACGTTTAAAGACGGAATGATACTCGAAGCAATTGCCTTGAGAAGTGCGGATTTTCTAGCTCTGCTGGTGTTATGGATTGCTGAGAACAATATCTGTAAATTCGGATCCTTGCAGCGAGCTACATCCGGTTCCGGTTCACCTTTTACAGAAGCGACCATGCTCAAGAGTTTGCAAAAGCACTATGACATATTTGCCAATAGTCATCGTAATGCTAACCTGTTATATTTTTGCCTTTCCGGTACGAATATATGTAATACAGATGTTAGGAACTTAGGAACATAGAGCAACTCTAACCCCGACCGTTCATGTTTACATCAAATGTGTCATTTGCTAACCTTGGTGATAATTTGAAGAAATTTTACTAGTGAATTTTGTACCTCCGAACCATGCATGAAATTTTATTAGCCACTGTTGAATTTTTTTTCTTTACCAAGTGGAATTGCAGAGCCTGAAGGTATGTTAACTTCTACAAGACTTGGCATTCGCCATTCCTGACGCACGGATTGGCCTAAAACACCTCCTAGTTCTTTACGAGGTGTGCTATCCACACACCTCATTTTACTTCTCACACACCCCTGTTAATTTTTGTCTGTTAGATCTTCTTTAATTCATCCTATCCGACGGTAGAAATCCAAAAATGTGTGAGAGAAGTAAAAAGGAGTGTGTGGATATCACACCCCTTCTTTACGAGTAGCTAGTCGCGCAGTCAGAATGGCAGATAATTTTTAGACAAGTTGAATGATCCAGTAGATGAAGAGGAACAAAGAAACGGATGGTTTATAACTCAACGTGCTTTTTATACCATATATTTGGTTACAAAGATTTACAATAAATTCATACAACTTCTAGAAAATATTTTATAAAATACTTGAACTCGTAATCACTTGAGTATTCATCACATACCATCAAATTTACTAAAATATTAAAGCATAAATAAATTCTGATATATTTTTTTTGTTATAGGTTAAATACTGAAGGAGATGCCAAATGAGTGGCGAAAGAAATACTTTGGCGCCTATCTACAAGGATAAGGGAGACATACAAAATTGCGGGAACTATAGGGGTACTAAGTTAATTACAATGAAGCTCTGAGAAAGAGTAATTGAGCATAGGCTAAGGCACGAGACATGGGTCTCAGACAATCAATTCGAGTTCATGCAAAGGCGCTCAACCATGGATGCAATTTGTCTCTTACAAAGAACGATGGATTTGCACATGATCTTTATAGATTTAGAAAAAACGTATGATAGGGTCTTAATAGATATTCTTTGGAGGATTTTAGAGAAGGAGTACGAGTAGCATATATCCAAGCTATAAAGGATATGTATGACAAAGCAAAGACTGCCGTAAGAACTCATGAAGGACAAATCGAAAACTTTCCCATAACTGTGGGGTTACATCAAGGCTCATTTCTAAGTCCTTACCTTTTTGCATTGGTAATGGATGAGTTGACGAGACATATCCAAGATGATATTCCTTGGTGTATGCTTTTCGCAGACGATATAGTGTTGATAGATGAAACTCAAGAGGGAGTAAATGTGAAGCTTAGCCTATGGCGGAGGTGTTGGAATTTGAAGGTCTTCGGCTAAGTAGGTCAAAGACAGAGTATATGAAGTGCAAGTTCAATGAGAACGGAGGTTCAAATGAGTTAGGGGTGAGGATTGGAGATCAAAAAGTACCAAAGAGCGAACATTTTCGCTATCTTGGATCTATCTTGCAAAAGAACAGAGAATTGGACAGAGACCTCAATCATTGAATACAAGCTAGATGGATGAAGGGGAAAAGTGCATCGGATGTTTTGTGCGATTGTCGTATGCCATTAAAGCTCACGGGAAAATTTTATAGGACGACAATAAGCCATCAATGCTTTATGGCATGAAATGTTGGGCGATGAAGTATTAACATGTACACAAAATGAGTGTAGCAGAGATGAGAATGTTTCGTTGGATGTGTGGGCATATGAGAAAGAACAAGATTATCAATGAGGATATCCAAGGTAAATTAGGAGTAGCTGAAATTGAAGATAAGATAAGAGAAAATCAGCTAAAGGTTGTTTGGATATGTCAAACGAAGACCTACAAACGCTCTGATTAGAAGACGTGATTATGAGATAGAGGCTTAGGGCCAAAGAGGTAGAGGAAGACGTAGGAAGACTTGAAAATAGATTATATGGAAAGACTTGGACCTACTTGGATTTAACGGAAGATATGACAAAAAAACAAGTGCATTGGTGTTCTAGGATTGATATAGCCGACCCCACTTAGTGGGATAAGGCGTTTTTGTTATTGTTGTATATGTTAAATAATAAACTTAATTAAAATAATGTATAAATCCAACTTCTCAATATAAGTATTGTTGTTTTAAATGTAAGTAAGTAATTATTTATATGTGATAATAAATCTACTTAATCCACCAAGGCCCCGTCTAGGCGCATAGCCGCTATGCCCTAGGTCCCAGCTCACTACTTGACTATGTTAGAATTCTAGATATGACATTCTCTGTATAACCGTGGAAAAAAAAGAAGAATGGGAAGCAAAGAGGTATATAATGACCAAAATATTCTTAAAAGCGAGAAGGTTGACTTTTGTTGATTATTGTGTCGTGGCACTTATGACTCATTCTTCGGCATATTTGTGTAGTACTTGTCATTACAAACATGTAAGCATAATCTGAACAGAATTCAAAACTACAACGAAGAGTTTATGAGACGCAAAAAGTCAAGAACAATTGATAATTATACACTTGGTGGACATATTTGTTTTGTTTTATTTTGCCTTGTTGCATGTGCCACTTCGGACACACGTCCCTTTTTTATCTCCTAATTTCCCATTCATTTCTGTCTCACTTTAGTCACCCCTTCCTCTCTATTGTCAATTTTCTTCTTGTCTTTCACTTTTAGGGATGGGCATAAAAACCGTGGAACCGCAACAAAATAAATCGTTAAAAACCGTGTTGACCAAAAAAGTCAATGTATGTTCTAGAATCAGACCGAACCATTCATACCGATTCCGATTTTCATGTTGGTAGAATTGCTTAGAACTGAACCGGACCATGAATATAAACAATTAATTAAATTTAATAGTTGTATATGGGTGTTACTAAATGAGTGGTAAAAACCAAAATGGTTTTACCTAATAGGACTGCATGCGACCATTTCTCAATTAGGTCTTTCACTTGCACGGTTCACCTATTGAGATAACGCACATATTTTTTTAAAAAAAAAGAGGTCATTTTCTCTCCTAAATCACCAAATTTGACATTCAGGTTTCGATTTCATTTTCTATTTATATAGTTTTTTTGATAAAGTGATCTTAAGATGTTCAGTTACATCGTTTTTTTTTCTTTACCTTTTCCTAGTGTTGTAAAATTGATGGTGTGTGCAGTGGAATAAATAAACAAGATACAAAGTTTACGAGGTTCCTCTACAGTCAGTGTGACTGGAGTACGCCCTCGGGGCAGCAGTGATGCTTTCATTATAATTTAGAATAATAGGAGTACAAAAACAACTCTCTCTATTATCTCCTCTTCTCTTCCTCTTCTATGAACTTTCTGTATTCTCTCTATAACTTTTAACTGCAGTCGGAACGCTCTATTTATAGAGCAACTTCGTATTATTACATTTGAAATTCACAACACACCTTTAGAAAAATGATCTCCTTCATTTCCAAAGTCAAGATCAGTTTATATGGGCATTGAAAATCTACCCAATGTTTTTCAATTTCACTGTGGGCATTCATTACCCACCAGTATTTTCAACACTCCCCCTTGGATGCCCACATATCAACATTAGTTGCTTTGTTAAAATCTTGATCTATTTTTTTTTTGGATGATCCTCCTGATGAGTATCTCCCCTGATTTCAAACCATTTAGGCTGATCATTTTGCTTCGGTCTCTTAGCGAGAAGAGTTGCCAACAGAGGTGCTTTACTGGTATTTAACTTTCCACAGACTTGTTCTTGAACTGGGTTGGAGGACCTTCTGCTAGACTTCCTCCAAAGGTCTGAATTTACTCATTTTATCTGGAGCTGAATTTAATTCAGGGGTGATGGATACTTGTTCTTGTATCGGACTTGTGATTTATTCAATGGTCGTCGAGGCTTGATCTTGAATGAAATTGGACAATGAGGAACTTCGTGTAGCAAGTGATCTTCGGCTTTGTCGGGGATGAACTGGCATGTGTTTTGCTATGCTTGTCTCCACATGCTTCAATGTATCATTTTCATTTGCCTTACTTGCTCCCTTTTCAGAAGTGGTATTTTCCTTAGTTTTTCCCCATGCAGGTTTGGCATCTTCTCTTGTAGTATTTTCCCTCTGATGCAGGAGTGGAATGCAAACCTTGCATTTAGATAGTCCTTCAGAACATCACTTCTCAGCGACTCATCATGCTTGGCAGCTATCATATCAACAATTGAAAATGAGTACTCGAGAGCGATGTTAGGTAAGCAACCAGGGAAGTGTTCCAGATAATTAGTTCCAGGTCGGAAGCTTGACTCTAAGTGGCAACTGATTGCTTTCTTTCTCCTTGTTCTGCAAGTAAGAACAATGACAAAGAAAAGTGTAGGGAAAAAGCATGATATGAGATATCCTTGCTTTTGACCTTAATGATATAAGATATTCTTGCTCTGGTGTGACTTGTTTGAAGAGGTATTCTCGGAGAGGAAGAAAACTGAGTATTTCGAGATGCTTTGTTGAAGATGCATTCTCGGAGAGGAGAAAGAGTTAGATATTTTTTCAGGTCTGCCTTGCCATGGAGACCGAAGGTTAACATATATAGGGATTTCCCAATAGCAGGTAGTAGTGTTGTGCTTTTACTCTTATCAGCAACTGTGGTGTAATTAGAACAGTAAGATTCACGTGTTTTCAACTTTATCAGAGATCTTTGATAAGGTTGCACGTGATATCCAAGAGCTGAGATTGCGTCTAAGAAATGTTGACAGACATCATGCAGGGAAATCCAGCTTTTAAAATTCAAAAATCAGTGTCTCTTCGATTTTTAAATATGTGACCCTGTTGCCTATTCTTTTATAGAGATATCAATTTTGTTCAGATACACTCAGAAAATTGATGCTTGCAGAAATTTCCTCTTCTTGCACTTTTGAGATTTTTTCTGACCTTCTTTTCTTTTCATCATTTCTGAAATGGCTTGCCCATCTAACCTTTGTTTAGATTTGAGTCTCGGGAGAGATACCGAAGAGCCGTGTCAGGATAATATATGGCGCCCGTCTTTCTCATCTTCTAATGGTCCTCTTACGGTTGAGGATTTTGTGATGAAGAATGACTTGACTGCTACAATGGTAGTTAGGAATCTTCTCACTCCCAAGGATAATATAATCCTTTCAAACCGGTCTGATGAGGCTACCGTTCAAGACTCTTTGGCTCTCAGTATTTAGTGTGCGGGCTCTATTTCTAATATGAGCCAACGCCTACTTGCTTGAACTCGTCAAGTTGAATCATTGATGGCTGAGGTGGCAAGTCTTAAACAAGAGATTAAAGGGCTCAAGCACGAGAATAGAGTGTTACACATGCTTGCAAATAATTATTCGACGAGCATGAAAAGAAAGCTCGACCACCTGCTGGAATCCGAAGGTCGAACCCAAAATGACAATCAGAGGTTTGAGTCTTTATTCCAAAGACAACTATTGTCTCAGCAGTCTAGAGTTCCACCAAGTATTGAGGCTCCAAATAATCAACCGATGGTGCCTCCTTCTTCTGGGGTACCTCCGAGTACTGAGGCTTCACATGAGCAACTTTTGTGAAGTTATCCCTCCTCATGTCTGTAATTTATTGGAGATATTAATAAATAAGCTTTATTTCTTTCAATGTATTGTGCCAAATACAATAAAGGATATACTTCACTAAGATGTGGTACTTCTGGACCAAATATCAATTTATCTTTACCCTCGTGAAGATAAATGATGATTCTTAGCATTTAAATCATTTGAGTGTTCAACTCATAATCTTCAATCCATATGATTCTTTAATATCATGAACATCATGGATCAGATTCGTGTTGGCGTATTGTTCGATCTGCAGTTCGAGACAATATCTCTCTCAACACTTTATAATCTTTCTTGACTCTTCAGGAGCTCTAATTTGATGTCATTGACTCTTGCAAGAGATTTTAGTATGTTGCAACAATATCATAATGATAGTACTCACTCAGGCAATTTATACCATCCATTGGTATTGAGTACATAATTTATGCTTTATCCTTCCAGGATTTACTTTAAGCAATCTAAATCCTTCAAGGATTTTCTACACTTCATGACACATTTTCCTTTGGAATTTATACAAAGCAATTTGCTCCCATGTATACTTGAGGGATTTACTTATGGAGATATGATGTGGGCGACCCACAACCTATCATATATAATTCTCCATTCATATGAACTCATTTACAAGAGTATAATTTTAGGTTTCAATTAGTAACCTTGTGTCATATCATGTGAGTGTATTTCATTGTATTACAAATGCCCATATGTAACCTCCTTGGTTCAACATCCTTTGGCGATTTGTATTATATTCAAGTATATAGGCCCATTTCTCCACGTTCTTACAAAATTGTAATGGAATTGCCTTTCTCCATTTTTGCCAATAAATTTTGTTGGTGGAAAAGAACGGGACTCAATATCAACACAACTCATTGATGAAATTTAGTAGCTACTTGTAAGACCAAAATTATCATTGGTTTTCATCAATCTGTGATCCCATATTCTGATGTACATGCGCATGCATAAAAACTTTTCATTTCTTTGGATATCCATTGCCTCATCAAGGGCATTACACTATCTCTTCCAGGATAGCCATAATTTAGAGAATGCGGATCATAACCTCTTCTTGAGCGTTATAGAGCTGAGATCTTACTCTCTACTTCCAGGAGTTGAGTCATTGGAACCTATACGTCTATCATGCTTCATGCACGAGACATCAAAATTCCCATGTCCGTGGATTGTCCTTTCTGGGATGTGTATCCATACGGCGACTGTCATGCTTTCGGCATGTTAACAATTATGCTTTAGGAATGCAATAGTTCAGTAGTGTCATATTCTTCTTCTTTTAAATGACTGAACCTTCTGAATCTAAGGGTTTGCCATGCTTCAGGCGTGTAACAAATAAATCATTTACTACCACATTATCTGCCATGCTTCATGCATGCAACAGATAAATCATTTGCTGCTTCATTATATTGTCCAACAGGGACATCAATTCTTGTAGGCACATTTGCAGCAAGTATATGTGATTTCATTACTTTCGTTGCACCGTTAAACGCATATGGCACTTGATTTGCATATCGATGCATCATCCAATTATTCTCAATTGATCGCTTAATGAATCAAAATAAGACAAATTCTCTTCGTTCTTCTGGAACGGTTTTTTCTCATCATTCTTCTGGAATGATTTTTCTCCCTCTAATGGCAGGAAAACTATCTTATCAAAATCATAGTCCGCAAACCACACGGAAAGCATATCCCCCCCAGTCACGGGTTTCAAATGTTGAATGATAGACGGTGAATCAACATCAATGCCCAATTCGCGATGATGCCTCGTTTTAGTAAGTTGTGGCAGTGCAATAGACACGAAGGTAACACAACCAAAAACTCGTAAATGTATATTGTTTGGCTGGTTCCCAAACACGAGTTGTACTGAGAAATATTGATGGTTGGTAACAAATTTCAACCCATCTAATACTGCATCATGCAAAAAGCATGTACTCATGTAAAAACTAGCAATTTTGTTTTTATGAGCAGAGTGCGGGTAATTAATTTCATCCACTTAATAAATAGTTCTGCTAAACCATTTTGAGTATAGACATAAGGAACTTCTGGTCCTCATTTAATAGTCTGTAGACTGAGACTCTAATGGCTTTTATTGCAATTAAGTTGAGGCACTGTGGCACTTCAAACTTACTGTACTCATCAAGGAACTTCATGTCCTGATCTTGAGGATTAAGGGACTTTATGCCTAATCTTTTTGTATGATGGAACTTCTGGTCCAATCATTTTTATATGATGAGGATCAAGAAACTGCAGGTTCTGATCTGTTCAAGGAACTTCGGGTCCTTGTTATATACTCATTGTAACAATAAATAAATTACAGCAATAGGCAGTAATTCCAACCATAGTAAATAAATTGCATTTAAGTAAATAAAGCTTGTGACAAGGGCTTTAATTCAGCACTATTCACATAAATCAAAACTTAAAGCAGTAGGCGGTAAAACTGTCCATGATAAATAAATTGCTTTAAAGTAAATAGAACTTGTGAAGGTGTTTTAAACCAACACCATTCACATAAATAACAAGAAGTATCAGACCTCCTTCTATTTATTATTTTTCTTCCCTTTTGTAAGCACTTATTCAAACCTTATTATCATTAATTTTCTTATTTCTGCAGCATGGTGCCATGCACCAACAGAAACCTTTATATTTGTTTTTTTTAGGGTGCAGTCAACACCGCACATTTCCAAACTTTTTCACATGTGCCTTACCATTCCATCAATCCCCTTTTCTATTATTTTTCTTCATTCTGTCTCTGCCAGTCTCGAAACTCAAGGCCATCTGGGTTGTTGTGTAAGTTGCCCAAATTAAATTCAATCCAAAAGGCTACCAGAGACTGGTGTTGTTCTCGCATGACCTAGGGATCATGGCATCATGAAGCAAGAACCTCCCTATAGGAACATAGATGACAGCGGGGTTGATGGAGGTATAAGAGAGGGAGGTCTATGTGAAGTCAGTACTGCCATCACCATCTCAGACAACCGAGTATTCATGGGAGTTCTCGAGATCTGTCGAAAACGACTCGATCTGGGTTTCCAAGTCTGATGATATTCTTCTGGATCTTTGGAAACCAGTTGTCAAGTACGATTTTTCTTATCTCGTGATGACTACAGGTCGTTGTAAATTTCAATTCTCACCAGAATTCGGTGGGGCACTTCTGGCGCGTTGGGAGAGACGAAAAATAGACATACCTTTTATTCTGTGAGATTTTAGCTGACGAAGATAAGAGGTAGATAGTGCTTCACCTTATTTATGGCATTGTGCTTCCCACTGACATGAGAGCTCCTTGTGCTGATAACGTGTTGTAAAATTGATGGTGTGTGCAGTGGAATAAATAAACAAGACACAAAGTTTACAAGGTTCCTCTACAATCAGTGTGCCTAGAGTACGTCCTCGGGTCAGCAGTGATGCTTTCATTATAATTTAGAATAATAGGAGTACAAAAATAACTCTCTCTATTATCTCCTCTTCTCTTCCTCTGTTTTCTCTCTTCCTCTTCTATGAACTTTCTGTATTCTCTCTATATCTTTTAACTGCAGTCGGAGCGCTCTATTTATAGAGCAACTCCGTATTATTACATTTGAAATTCACAACACACCTTTAGAAAAATGATATCCTTCATTTCCAAAGTCAAGATTAGTTTATATGGGCATTGAAAATCTACCCAATGTTTTTCAATTTCACTGTGGGCATTCATTACCCACCAGTATTTTCAACAACTAGGACTTTTTTTTAATCTTTGATAAGTACCTCTTGGGCTTAAATATTGTATTCATGCTAACATTTTTACTGCATAGTGGATGTACATTTGTATTATGAATGTTATATGACATTTGAATTGTGTTTCTTTTTTTTTTGTTTGCTTAGTGTTAGCAATATTTGCATTTTGATTTTGTATTTGAAAATGATATGTTTTGTTTGTAACTTTGTTTAGCCATTTTAGAAGTGGTATTTGAATGCAAGCATGCAAAAAACAAGAGAATAAAAAAAAGTAAACTTTGAATACCATTTTGATTTGGTATTCAAATGACTTAGTATTCGGTACCGTAAACTGGCATGAACCAAACTGAAATTGGTATGGATCGAACCATATGATTTTAGTAACAAATTTAAGTGGAACCGCACTAAATCAAATCATTGATATTTCCCGGTTTTGATTCCATTTTGAGGGCAGAGCTGCACCGAATCACACCGTACCCTCCCCTACCCACTTTCTCTCATTCTCTGTCATCCAGTCTCTCTTCTTTTTCTCAGATGTAATGTAGTGAGACCAAATTTTTTAAATCAAATTTGCAAACCAAATGATGTGGTTGTAGATAATTAGATTATTGATTAAGTGTTGAGTGGCATGCTTGTTTCTTATTAGTGACACATAATTTAGTTTGTAAATTTGGTCTCACTAGCATTATCATTCTCTAAGCCTCTCTCAACGAGTTCAATGAGTGATGAAAAGGTCCCACCGTTTTACACATTAATATTACTGTGATGATATGAGAAAGTCCCACTAACTTACACAAGACAAAGACCCGTATAGCAAGAAACGTTGGACAACAACTCTGCAAGCTGCTCTGATAGAGAATCAAAGCTCTTACAGGAGCATACATTATTCTACACAAAGAAAACGGAGAAACGCCGGCAAGTGGTCGCCATGCATTTATTTTCTTCAATTGTCCTTGACTCGCAGGTGATCCAAGCAAGGCATCATGTAGGCAGCGGGGCTTGCCTGAAGTTCCATGAATTTCTCATACGTCATTCCAATGTACTTCGCCTTTTCGCCTTCCTTTTCTAACAACTCTGGGATCGGTACAGCGGGCGTGTCGAGTGCCGGTCCATGTGGTACAGCAATCGATATCCTAGTAGCTGTGTTGTTCACAGTTGCTCGATGCCATATGCTCTTGTACTTGTCGTTTGTTAGAATTTGCATTTGATCACCAACGTTAACAATAAAAGCGCCCGGAGCGGCATTCACCAAGACCCACTGATCATTGTGCTTGACTTCAAGGCCACACATATCATTCTGAATCAGGAGCGTCACCAGTCCATGATCTGTATGAGGAGGAATACCGATTGCCAGGTCGGGCTGTGGGCAAGCCGGGTAGTAGTTCGCTGCCAGAATTTGGCAGCCCCGATCCCAGTTCATGGCCTTGGTAATGTAATCGGCCTCCAGTCCCAAACTCTCCGATATTCCATTCAATATTTCAGTTGCCACTGCACGGGTTCTTTTGCTGAACTCCAATGAAACTTCACTGTACCCAGCAGGTTTGTAGAGTGAGTTGAATTTGGGGTGTGCGATGACCTTGAGATAATCCCTCCAGAGACGAACTTTGTCAATTGCGACGTTGAAGCTGGTGCCGCACTTGATTGGGTCCAACAGGTTCTTTGTATGGAACTCCTCCTTCTCCTCTTCCGGCAGCTCAAAAAATCTTCGGCACGCGTCGATCATTTCTTTCATTAGGCTCTCTGGTACACCATGGTTGATCACCTAAAAGGCAGCAAGCACATGAAAATATTAGTTCATGTTTCATTTTTTTAAGTTAAAATTTGAAAACTTATAACTATTTCAATTTTCAATTTATATTTTTTTTTAAATAAAAATTTGAAACGAAATAGTTATCAAACTAATAAAATGTTAATTAATTTTATACATGTTCAAGCATACATAATTAATAACAAGTGAGAATATACCTGAAAGAAGCCCCATTCTTGGCAAGCTTTCCCTAGCTTCTGGATCATTTGTACCCGTTCATCTGGGGAGGCAGAGGTGAGAAGAGCAAAATCAATGATGGGGATTGAGTGTTCAGGGTCGTTTGCATCCCCCTTATCGTTGGGATCCGTGATGTAGGCGTACTCGGAAGGTACAGAAGTGAGAGCATCTGAGTCGGCTAAGGTTTTGATGCTTGCTACGTTGGGTTCAGATGCATCCACTGAAGTCACGGTAGGTGCCATTGGTGGTGCGAGAGAGAAAGAAGCTGAGAATTCTGGTTTTTGAATTGTATATCCAGAAGAAAGGATGTGAGGGAGAGGAAAGTTATTTGTTTGAGTGTTGTGGAGAAATATGAAAAAAGGAGTTGGCATTTTATAGAGCAGGATAACTTATGACTTTAACCCCACAAGCTGGTGGTTTTTGAATAAGTTCGGCCAACGCTGACCTAGGTTTCAAATCTGTTGTCCTACAACAATAATATATATATTAATTAGTTGTTAACCTACATGTACATGCAATAGATTAACTCTTGGAAGACAATATTATGTAAATCAGATTTAAATGATTTCTCTAATAGAGATGAGACATACTTGTATTAAAGATCCTATATCTATTTGATAGCTGGCTTATTATCGTCTACAAAGGAAAATGTCAAAGGAGCATTTAAATCATGTGATATGTTACTAATCGAAATAAGTTCGTTAATCAAGCACTTAAGTAACAAAATAATCACTAACAACCACGTCATGTTTATATATATAGTTTTGCTAGCATTACTCGATCTACAAAATATGGTCTTTTTAATTTTAGCATTACCCTCTCTCTAAAGGAAGTAGAGTCCACCATATATGCAGGTCGCACTATTTCAAAGATTTAGATGTGGTCTCCAAAATATTAGTGTAAGCACAAAAATTCCTGCCACAAATGAGATATTTACATGTCTACAATTAGCTCCCCAACTTTTTTCTGTGCAATAATCATACTACTACTAGATATAGGAAAACCAAAATTTGAGGGGGCTGCCTATGGATATGTTATATAATATATTCATTATCTAATATTACGATATGCAACTAAAAAGACATGGGATCATATTTAACCGTTAAATGGTGAAAATACTAAATAAATATACATGCTGTAAGTAGACTAATGAAATAGTGAAAAAATGCTTTATTTTGTTTTATATTACCAAGTGGAGGAGACATGGGAAGAGTGAGAGTGAAAAAAATGCTTTATTTTGTTTTATATTCCCAAGTGGAGGAGAGATGGGAAGAGTATATGCCTGAATGAATAGTTGATGAGAAAATTAGAAAAATTTAGGAATGCATTCGGCATGGGGTTTAAGGAAATCCAAAGCCGCGTCCAGTTTGAGACTTTGACTACGGTAGACAAAGCCACTGAAGGCAGCACAACAAGCCGCCCACCACAGCCAAGTAACAGAATATGGCATAAAAAATCGAACACAATCACGCATAGGCATCTATACTCGTCTACAATTCCAAATCTAGATTACCCCTTGGCCTTGGGAGTCTCTGCCGTTTGGATGCCCACCAGTTGCTAACAGATTCTTCATGTCCCAAGCCTAATATTGGAATCCCGTTTTATGAAACCTCGTTAATTGGGTACAATTATTAACACTCTAAAAATTGTTGTGTACTTTTTATAAGGTTTTTTTTTTTTTTTTTTAAAATTTTTTTTTTAACAAATAACATTTTACAGTATTCATATTAAAGGGAAAAGTTTTACTTTGGACGAAATTGGTTGAGGAAGAGTTAGGGCTACCATAAATGTAGCACTAGTGAGAAATTTCATCCAATTGAGCAGAAAAATGGACTACATCCACTACTTGGACTAGTATCTTCCTTGAACTGTAAAAAATTAGACTACATCTAGCTTAAAAAAGTAAGGGGACCCACACCAAATTTTGGTCCCAGTCTTGGTTTGTTTTTTTTTTTTTTTGAAGTTTAGAAATTGGTAGGTGTTGCAGTTCTATTATATTAGAAATGTGATTGTGTAAATCCTAGTATATTTAGAAATATCTCTTATATTCCTATTAGGAGTTGATTACTTATTAAGAGTTGTCATCCTAAAAGAGTAAGGAATTAACCTTTCCTACTACTATAAATAAAGGCACAATGGGGTGGAATAGAACACACCCACAATTACACATCTCTCTCTTCTCTCTCTATGCCGCACCGACTCTCTATCTAGCCTCCATACTTGTTCAGTAAATTATGCTTACAACACGTTAACATCACACTCTTGATGCTGCGCTAAAAGAAGAATTTATTCTTCAATCAGGGAAGTATTACGTTTTAATCATCTTGTTATGATTAATTTATTATTTAATTGAATTGATCTACATGCTATTGATTCAATTTAATTTTTCTGTGTTGAATGTGATACAAAGCATTAGAGATGTAATTCCGGCTTTATGAGAATGATCTTCTACAAATTCAAAGGCTTTTGTAGTTTTCTGCCAATCAGGTACACTTAAATAAAGTAAGATATTTGAAACAACCATGAAGCATGAAAACATTCCCCATGATGCCTGAACCCCCTACATTTGTATTTACCTTCTGATATATATATATATATATATATATATATATTGTATATGTTTCATATATTTTGTCTATATATATATATATATATATATATATATATATATATATATATATATATTTGTTCATGCAATATGCAATTATGCTATGTGGAATTTGTAAGTCAAAGAATCGAAATAAATTAGAAGCAAATCTAGGGTTTGTAAAACCCTACCTATGTCGGAAAAAAAAATTGCATGGGGCACTATGCAGCACCATCGCTGCAGCACCCATCGTGGCACCATGGACCATAGTTGGCCTGAAGCCCAGTCGAGTGGATCACACGACAACACCCTTTGGGTTTGTTGCACTAACATCCCAAGGCTCTAGGGCTTGACCTGACTAATGGACATACAGTCCATTCACCCAAACCAAAAGCCTTCAACTGTGGTCCGATGTACTGCGCATCCTTAGCCCACTGCGCTTATGTCATGTTGCCCCGGCCCGTTACCCACAACACAGTTTGCTGGGTTTTGCCTTTGCCATAACCCATTAAACTCGGCCCTAGCCTCGGCTGGGTTTCGTGTGACTCAAACCCGCAAGCCAACTTAGCTGGGCTTGCTTCCTACGTAAACCCACATGTCAGCAATCTGCTGGGCCTGAACCCATGTCCCCCATTTTGCAGCCTTACCCCGTGTCTTTTACTCACGGCACCTAGCCCAAATTTTTGGGCTATGGTATTTTCGACCCAATGCTCTTATTTAGCATTTTAAAATATTTTTAACCCGAATGTTATTATTATTTTTGCTTCTACAATCAACCCTGTATGGCTCGATTTATTGAATTAATTAAAAGTGACCTGCAATCCATTAATCTGATAATGAATCCAAAATTATTGACCTAAAGATCATTTTTAGACATTAACAATTCAATAATTTATTTTTATACTCTGAACTGTTGACATACTTTCGTAGTAATGAAGCTCTCACACTTGAGTTCCCGAAGAACCTCAAATCCACTACACTTAAATCAGCATATTGCATTCTGTGTTCTTGCAGGAACCTCTCTTTTATGAACTAAATGTTCATAAATTAAATTGAACCTGTTGTTTCAAATTTAGTTTTTTGGAATCCGAAGTTTTCATAAAACAATACACTTACGAAAACCTGACGTTTTTCATGAAACCATGTCTTAGAACTTGAATGTTCTAACTTTGATGCTTATGGATGATTCATTCCCATAGCACTAATCACAATCTTGTTCTCTCTCATTCAGTGGATTGTCGAACAGTCACAAGTTCGATTTCCCTTATTTGGACGTTTCTAGTAGAATACACTTTATGTGGGGTACAAGATGTGAATCTCCATTTGACTATTAAAGTAGCTAAGAAACCACTGAAGCCAACAATTGCATGGAAGAGCTGAATAAGCCTCCACTATGATCTTCATTCGAAGACTTATGCTTGAAGAATTACCAATGGAAGTACCTCCTGAACAAGGATTTCATGGCTCTTTGGGTCGCTCCTATCCTTGGTCTACTAATCATGAAAGATATTGCCTGAAGCACACCATGATTACATCCATGAATGAGTAAAATTATGATTTTTATAAATCTGATCAAATTTTGACTAGAGAATACTTTTCTTGTCCTTCCTTGTTTCTAACTCGCTCCTAAAGCAACATGTGTAGAAAGCGGGAGTTTACCACATTCTCGGATCTGATTACTACCACAAACATATGGTAGAATCAGGGCCTGCCAAGGTGTGGCATTATGTCCGAAGCATGATCCTTGGCACCTAAGACCTAAGACTTCAAGAATAAGGGATAGTATTCCCAAACCTTAACCCTGCAGAATCTAATTCTGTCTTGATGGAATAGATCATTGATTATGCACCGGTTCGTGCCCCTACCAATGTTGTTAAGGAGTACCATTCTAGTAGTCAATATGTGAGACTAATTTTGCTCCACCAAACACTGTTGGAAGAGCAAAATTTTGACAAGAATTGCCTTGCTGGCCTAATCCACCCAAGTAACTTTGATTTGCTTTGAGAACATTTTTCTATGTTCTTGGATTCAAGTTTGGTGTATGTTTTACTTATGGATAATCTTATTGATATTGTCCTCGAATATGTGTTAATTGAATCATGTTTCTTAATACACGTGACCAATTCAATTAAACACGTGATTAGGTAGGTGTTGGAAATATGCCCTGAAAGTCAATCTTTGGAAGAAACCTTTTAGGACATTGCATTGATGTATACATATGACTCTTATACAACGGAAGGCAAAGATACTAACTAGGACTATCTCAATAAACAAAATATGTCCTAAATAGTGGATCCATGGACAATGGATCGATTGAAGAAGTAATCTAATGATGTTAGACTACAGAGACCTTCTTCACATAACCATCATGTCCAAAAGGTTCCTGGTCATAGGATTGTCGGAGGGATACTGACAATGCATAGATCAGTACATACTATGTCCCCTTCAAATGGAAGGATGGAAAGTCTCATCCCATTCGTGTTGAGACACTAAGACAAGTATGTAGGTGCTCATTGAGGGAATGAGTTCACTGAACACAATCGAACGAGAGTACTTGCATGGAGGTCTACTCACATGTCAAGCAAGTAACTCTAATAGTTGGAATAATGTAACTAATCCTTTGACCTGAGACATCATTGATGTCTAATGGTTAGGTCCTTGATCTTTGACCATGTCAAATGGCATTCCATTTGGAGAGTCCACGACATTCTTGGGATCAAGCTATCTAAACATGTAGGCATGTGAATGGTCAACAAGGGATCTCTAATCCTCGTTAGAGGAGGATACTCTAAGATATGATTCGGAAATCTTCGGCCGAAGTATTGAGCGTGGTTAAGGAAAGCGTTCCTATACGACTCATGTGAATCATATAAGAACGTATAAATCACATTAGGGGTTTGACATATTATATCCATACCCTAGTGATGTGATTAAGAGTATTGTATTGGAGAAGGATCGAATTGCATTGTAATTCCAACTGAATAGGTTCTCTGAATAACTTCTATATTAGCTTGGGTAGCCATGACATATGTTTAGATGTTACTCGTGGCTTGTGAGTTCTTCTAGATGATTAAATGTAATCGTCAAAGAAGAACGTGAATTAAAAGCAAGTTTTAATTCAATAAGTGATTGGATTAAATCAATTGAATCGATGCCAATCATCTCACTGCCTTGCTAATTAGAACCTAAAAGATTGTTCACCAATACACTCTTGTAGTGAGTAATCAATGGATGATGGAAATAATTAATTGGATTAATTAGGTGCGGCGATTAATTTAGAAAGTCTAAAGAAATCATAAAAACGATAAAAGATCTTTTTGGGCTTAAAGAAACGTTCGGGTTTAATTGGGCCTATTGGGCCTAAACCAATTGGGCTTTTATTTAAGCATTGGATGACTTGAAATAATAAAAGCCCAAAGCCCAAAGCCCAAAAACCCACACTATAGGCCGGCCATTTTGAGGAGGTGGGAAGTCAAAATGTTGACTTGTTTCCTTTTGTCTATAAATACAACATTATAGACAAATATCTCACTAGGGTTATTATTGTGTTCAAAAAGACTTAGAGAAAAAGAAAAACATCTCTCTAGAACACAAAGTGGCCGGCCACCTTTGGGAGGGTTTTAGCTAATCATCTAATCACCCCTTAGGTTATTCCTTCATCCTTCTCACTACACTAGTGGGTGAGGATCTTTAGAGGTTTTCTATTTGAAAACTCTAAGAGAACCTTGGAGCACTCAAACTATCAAAGTGGAGGAGGCAAGGAGGAAGGCTAGGCTCAAGGATTTTGAGGAGCAAAGATCTTGGAGGTGGTCCATCCTTGGTCTCAAGAGTAGATCAAGAGGTACAAATCTACTCCTAAACTTTGTTCTTCAATAAAATAATTTTTGATGCATCTTACATAAACCTATGCATCTTGAAGGGGATTTAAATGACTAGAGTATTAATTTTAATTGTTAACATGCTTCCGCTAATTTTGTATATATATAATGATTTGTATATGCATGCTAGTCACATGAAATCCCTAATGAAACTCATAATTTCCTTCAGTAGGAATGTGGGAAAGTTAGTTGTTTGGATGAATGTGATACTATGCACACTAACGTTACACCTAAATCACATCTCTAACGACTTCAGGTCTATCCAACCTGTCGTTGAGTTTTTAAGGATATTCGAGAGAACAATGATCATCAATGAAACCATTGAAGAAAATAAAGTGAAATATCTTTGCACCACCTCCAAAAATGAGCTTGAAGCTTTGATTTGGGGCCAATGGGCTGTCTTCCAATTGGGAACACACCACATGTGGCTAGCCTGGAGCCTAGTTATTAAGTAGTTTACTTGCTTTGGCATGACCTTTTGGGACAATTAGGACGAACAATGATGCTATGACGCATCTTCTTACTCAAAGTAAGGATCTTATGCCTACAAGCACACTTTGCCCAGTCTGCTCATTAGGAAAATTGATTTTCTTCATTTCTCGCAAAGATACTAAATCACCCTTTTTCATAGTGGATTCAAGGGAATATATGTGGAACAATCCAACCAAAATGCATACCATATAAATACTTATGGTTTTGCTTGATGAATCAACAAACTGGTCACATGTTTGTCCACACGCATAGCTGCTAAACCTCCAGGCCGATTAAGGGTTCACCACCCTACTTATCCCATAAAGTCTGGGAGATTGGATAATGTCGGAGAGTTTATATTGATGGTTTGCGATAAAGTATTGAATGTATTTTCGGTTTATAATTGAACATTGAATTCCCATGTTCACCCCAAATAGCCCCTCCTAGTGATCATAAAGCACAATTTAAATGATCACCCGAATTTTGGTGAATGTACCAAGTTTTCAATTTATGCCTAGGGCTATGCAATCTTGTACGCAACTATATTGGTCCACCTTGAGGCCCATTGCCATCCAACCTATATGGCGTTACAGTTGGTTACTGGGTACGAACCTGACGATTTTTGTATTTACGTATTTGGGTGTGGATTTTATGTGCCAAGTTGCACCGCCGCAACGTACCAATATAGGTTCTCAAAGAAGGATGTGAATCTTTGTCGATCATGATTCTCCTTCACACTAGTTCTCTTTGAGCCCTTGCACACGATCTCTTTACTGCTCATTTGCGAGTTGTCACTTTAATGAGACAGTCTTCCCACCGTTAGGGGGAGATAAGAAAGTCAACATTCCTGGAGAACGGCGCGAATTTGTATGGACGTTGCCCACTATGTCTCACCTCGATCCCCGTATCGCACAAGTGTGATGAGCTCTAGCTTTCAAAATGTTGCTCCATATGCATTCCTCTGATCTAGCTAAAGTGACAAGATCATGTACCAGCTGCAAACATGCCTGCAAGGATAGACGTACTTAACGAACGTCGAGTCAACATCCCTGGAAAGTGTACTGCCTGTCAGTCTGTCTTAGCCTGGAGCACAACAGATCACTCGGTTCGCAGGATTCACTTCCCTAAAAGAAGAAGACACGGTACAACAATGAATCTATACTTGATTGCTGTCTCAAATCATTTTCATCTCATGAGATTAATCTGGAATACTCCCTAGACTTGAAGTTCTTGGTCTAATATACTAGTTTGGATGAGCAAATTGGAATTGAGGATTACCATTGATGATGTTTTCACTTATATGGTAGCTACCGACATAAATGAAAAATAATGATATTAAACTGTGTTCCATTGATTAAGTGACAGCGTAGAACTGATTGGACAACTGAAATAACAATTCAGGTCAATTTTTTTTTACCAAAGTGTCTATTGGACTTGTTGTTCTTACATTGCCCAAGGTAACCTTGTTGTGTTTCAAGTGGCAAAGGAAGCGTTACAAGATAAATGAAATAGTGTGATATTATGCACGCCTTACGGTGCACGATTTCTCTCAAAATGTCTGGTGATTGATAGCAGCATTATGAAATGTGGCTAGTGTTTTCTCCATAGGGATATAGATACAAAGATTAATATGTAAGTTCCCGAAGAATTACATGGACTGGTACAAATAGTTCCAAAACCACGAAACACCCTCTTAACTCGTTTTGAGGCATTCACTTATGGATAGAAAAATCTTATGGATGTGGTATACCAATCTATGTGATTATTTGATTGATTAAGGATATGAATTATGCCCTAGCATGTTAAACTATGTAGTCTTAATCCGAATTGCTAGAGTTATAGTTTATGTCGTTGACACGAATCTCACTAAGACTCTAGAAGAGCTTGAGAAAGCTGCCTCGTACTTGAAGATGGAATTTGAGATGAAAGATCTTAGGGAAACTCGTTTATGCCTTGACTTGAAATTCAAGTGTTGTTTTGATGGTACCTTGGTCTACTAGTCGAACTACATCTCGAATGTGTTACCTTTGAGTATACCTATGATTGTCTATATGTTATATGCAAATGAGACCCTCAAAGAGGTTATGGAACCTGAAATTCCATATCTAAGTTCAACTTTGTGTTTCGTTGTACTTAGCTTATATTAAGACAAGACCTCTCCTTCGTTGTCGATCTTAGTAAAGATGCAACCCCGTGCCTACATGTAACCACTAAATTGGTATTAAAGATGTACCCTGAAGGTACTATGAATTTGGGCAAATCAAATCCCAACGCATCTCGAGTAGATCCAACCCCTTGATCCTCGAAATGATACTTGCCTTGTTTGTTATGCTGACATTTGTTACTTATCAAACCCACACAAGATAAAATCCCTGATTGGTTATGTCTTTACCATTAGGGATATGGCAATATCTTGGAGGTCCACGATATGACCATAGTTGTGAAATTTTTGAAACGTTCCAAGACTCACTTTACTTCACTATGCCACAAGTGAGACATCGTTAGGAGTTCTTGTTGAGCATATTCAAAGTACTTGGTATTTTTTTCATCCATCGTTGAGTCCCAGCGATGATCCATGAAGACTATGCCACATGTATCAACCGGACCAAGCCATGATACATCAATGAAGTTAACACCAAGACATATTGCGTCTATATCTACATCAACAAAGCATCAGGAGATTGAAGTCATGCAAGCCAGTCCCAAACAACCTTGCTGACCTATCCACGACTTCACGACCGAAGTTAACCTTCCAGAAGCTTGTCCAAGGAATTGGTATGCCTAACTATTCATATGTGATGCTTGTAGTTCTCATTTGGAAGTTTTGTCAAACTCAGGAGGAGTATTCATGATCTTAGTTCTTTTTCCCTACGATTAGGAGCATTTTTCCTACTGGGTTTTTACTACCTAACTAGGTTTTAACGAGGCATCCATCATGGGCTGATCATGCCTTTGTAAGCTCTTCTACTTGCATCCAAAAGACGTATAGTTTTGACTTAATGCAACTTCTCACTTTTCTCCTTAGACTATGGGTTTTCCCCATCTTGGGTTTTACCATAACTAGATTTTGTGAGTTTTATCTTTTTATGCATTCTTCCATTGATCTGAGACTTACATTCACTCATTGTGCCGGTAACTTAATCAATTGTACTTACTTCATCGTTGAAGACTTGATGCGCCATTCACTTGAGTATTTACACACTCAAGAGGGAGTCTTACAGTCCTATTAGACTAGGAATGTGATTGTGTAAATCATAGTGTATCTAGGAATATCTCTTATATTCCTATTAGGAGTTGATTACCTATTAAGAGTTGTAATCCTGAAAGGTAAGGAATTAACCTTTCCTACTAGTATAAATAAAGGCACAATGGGGTGGAATAGAACACACCCACAATTACACATCTCTCTTTTCTCTTTCTATGCCACACCTACTCTCTCTCTAGCCTCCATACTTATTCAGTAAATTATGCCTACAACAGTAGGCTCCATTTTTAATTCCAAAACACCATTTTAAGGGTTTATGTGATCACCCGTCCCTAATTTTTTTGGAAATTTCCATCCGACTGTATGATTTGACGATTTTACCATTTGGGGGAAAATGTAATGTGACGTGGATATGTTTATGCAGCTTTAAATTATTTTTCTCGCTATTGTAATCATATTGTACTCGTCGTTACGAGTGTGCATTAAATCCTACAGTGTTAGAAACATTGTTTTAGATAGATTTTCTGAGATTTCATATGTACGAATTTTATATGTTTCTTCTTTAAAATTGGGTGAACCCGTGCCTTCTGTCATCAACCAATCAATCTCATCCCTCAAATCTCTCCCTAATCAGACATTCTCCCTATCTCTGTCAGCCAATCAGAAGCCATCACAATCACACTCTTTTTTTTTCTTCCTCAAACTGAGCTCTCTCTCTCTCTTCTCTACAATGAAGAAGACCACCACTATCCCTTCACAGATTGAACCAAAAAACCACATATTTGGACTCCCTTAGACACAACGAACATAACCACACCCACTGATCCTAGAATAGACGAGTTTTGGCTCACTAACTCGAAAGCTCTGACTAGGTGAGTTTGAGTTCGACGTGATCTCGGCCGAGTTACAAGGTTTTGAGGGTTGGGGAAGCTTTTATACAACTCTCTATGGTCTCTAGATTAGTTTTGGGGAAACGATGACGTGGAACAACCCGAGTTCGAGAAATCAAACTTTTGTCCAAGACTTTTGAGGCTTTTTCAGGCCATTTCCCGTCCACTTTTGGTCTTTTGGAAGGTACAATCTTGTTCTACTCTTCATAAGCTTCAATTCCATATAAATTTCATGAAAAATGATTGAGCAATGAAGAAGATATGAAGTTTTGAAAATCTTTCCAGTTTCCGGCAAAACTAGACGACGACAACTGGCAAGGCTCACCGGATAAGACAAGGGAATATTCTGTCAAAGTTGACAAAATATTTTGATGGTGTCAGGTAACGTTGTTAGTTAAAGTTAACGGAATATTTCATAAGTTTGGACGAAATATTCTTGACGTCTGTTAGGGTTTGGCCAGGCGTGGTGGAGCGTCTGACCGTGACCTAGCCAACGCGTGGCGGCGCGTCCGGCCTTCAATTGGCTTTCTCAAAATTTATGTAGGTCTGTGACGTTGATTAGATCATTTTTGGATATTTAAACCCTAGGTTTGTGCAAACTATGGGGGGGTTTTATTTAAGTTTCCATAGATGTGTTATTAACCTAATTAAATTAGTACTTTCACATATAGGGGAGACTTATCCTGAGGAAGTACGTGGTCAAGCAAGGCTAGGCTATGATCTTTCGACATACCAGTGAGTGGGCATTTTGTTTTCGTATATTATGCATATACTTTATAGTTTGCATGGTTTATGCATTTTATACCATGACTTATATGTACATATAAATTTTTTAAATATTTTAAATGCCATATTACGGATTAGTTTCATATTGCATCATGGCATATTCATATGCATTTTACCTGCTTATAATTGTTGTGAATGGTTTGAAATGCTATGGTAATCGCAGAACGCTCAGATAAGTCCATGTAAGGTCATGTGGTGAATTGAAATTGTTGAATCGCTATGGCATGCTTTTGCATATAGACTGTTCATCATTGCTACACCCTAGGTGATTGATCAACCCTGACTAGGCTAGTCCTTCATGTCTATGTTCACCTCCTAGCACTACACGCTCGCCTTGGATCCAAGTAGGTGCTAGTCCTATCATACAGGTCACATTAGGAGACTCCAACTCATAGGTGAATCGCACATAGCGCTAGTCTTCACGTGATCGTTGCACTAGAGTGATTATTATTACACCTAGTCCTTTCATACAAGTCACATTAGGTGACTCTGACTCATGTGTTAGCATATGACTGATAAGCGATAGGTGCAATTGTACATGTCACATTAGGTGGCTCCGACTGACATATTAGCATGGATTACAGCACATGATCATATCCATATTATTGTTGAGCTTTTCTGCTGTGACATACTTTTGGACTTACATTTGGCATACACTTGATTTTCATACTTGTACGTTTTATAATATTTTAGAAACTATACATATTTGCAGCGAGGGGTTAGTATGTTTGAAAAAGTTAATGGTTTTATAAATCTTTATTTTTGTGCCCACTCACCCTTCTATTTTTCGCCCTTCTGGGGTCTAGTTAACTGATCTTTTCTGTGGCTGGAGGATCACTCAACAAATTCTGACATATCTCCACCCTAATGTAGGAACTGTTTTCTAATTGTGTAATAAGTACATTTGCTAATTCGATTGCACTATTTATTATCTATGCTCTGACTTTGTAACTTTTGGGTTTTATCACTTCAGCACACTCTGTTTGGTAGTTTAATTTAAGTTCTAATTCAATTTTAATTTATCCACATCTTTACTTTACTTGCACTTTGGTTACGTCACCTTCGGGTAACGGCCAACACTCTTTACCTCTGAGCAGGGTGTGTCAGTTAGTATCAAAGCATAGGTTTAGGTAGTCTTGCATTCCTCATTTATGCTATAGGTCCTAATAATTCTTGATTTCTTATGTTAGAACCATGCGACCTCGTAGAGAGCCACATGTCCCTTCCGAGTATAATTTCCCCGATTTTGGACAGCTTAGAGAAGCCATTGGTAGTGCCATTCAGTCCTTTATGCGTCTTCCACAACGGACTACCTTAGAGACAATGTCCCATCTCTAGATCAATAATCCTTTAGCAATGAGGGGGCTGAGAAGTCAGAGATTTAACTCGACCATGTTGAGGAGACTTTTAGAGTTATGCAATGGCAAGGGAACCTTCAGCGTGATAGATGGGTCAAGACAACGACCTAGTTTCTTTGTTTAGGAGTAGCATCATGGTAGGACCAGGAGTTGTTTCAGTTATCTACTCATGAGGCTATGGATTGGGATGTTTTCAAGCGGCAGTTTGAGGCTAGATTTACTCCTTCAAAGTATAAAGATTAAAAGAAAGAGATTCTCAAATTTGAAGCAAGGAAAGATGTTGGTCATTGAGTATCATCAAAAGTTTACTGACTTATCCCGATATTATACTTAGATTACGGGGAACCCCAGGGAGATGTTTCGTTACTTCAAGAATGGGACTCGCAAATGGTTGCGTTCTATGGCGACTACTACTCCCTGGTCCACCTATAAAGAATTCTTCGATATTCTACTTCGGGTTGAAGATTCAAAGAATGCTTCCGATGATGATGATTATGATGATAAGGACGAGGATAAAAATACTCGAAAAATTGATAATATGAGGCAGTCTTCTGTTGGCCCTAGAAAGACCCAGAATTTCAAAAAAAAGTGGTAATAGTTTAGGATCATAGAGCGGCGATTCAAATTCTAATACGCCCTAGGCAACAAATCCGCAGACGGTTCACGTTTTCAGAATCAGAGGAACTCTAATGCTTCTAATGCTCCACATTGCTGTAGATGCAATAACTTTCATCATGGTGAGTGTAAAAAAGGAAATAATGGATGCTATATTTGTGGACAGATGGGGCATAGGGCTAATAACTGCCTGCAGAATTTGAAAACCCCAGCCTCCTAGCCTACCACCTACAGTTCCTCTACAGCAGATTGCAAGACCTGGTGCTTACACCCTGACAGGCTATGGTGGTATTTTCCACAATTAGAGTGACGTAGCTCAATATCCAAGAGAAGCGTACCAGTATCTATCTAATCCTTATTATTAGGGTGGTTATCCACAGTACCAGGGGCTATATGCAGTATCAAGGCGGTAAATCGTAGTGGTATGCCGAGGGACAGTTCTAGAATCTTGACAGAGCTTCCAGCGGTGGTGCATTAACCAAGTAGCCTGATTCGACAAATCAAGGTTGAGATAATCAAGGACGAGGAAATCAAAACCAGAGAAATAAGGGTCGAGGTGGCAGACAACAAGCACATGGCCGAGTCAATCACATCACCTTTCAAGATGCACAGAGTAACTTTGACTTGATTATGGTTACGTTGAATGTTTTTGGCCATTTTCCTAGAATATTAATTGACCTTGGTGCTACACATTTAGTTATTTCCCATACGTTTTCTTAAAAGACTCAACCTCATCCTATTCCCCTTGGTTTTGAGTTGAAGTTCTTGATGCCTAAGGGCGAAGTTTGTTATGTTGGTTGGGAGTATCAGGGATGTCTTGTTCTTATCGAGGATGTCGTGATGCCAGCCAATCACTTCTCCATGGAGAACTCTAGTCTTGTTTGTCAGGAAGAAAGACAGAACTTTGAAGCTATGGATCAATTATAGACAGCTGAACTGGGTGAAGATTAAAAACTATTATTTGCTGCCTCGTATTGATGATTTTTTCGTTCAGCTTCGTGGTGCAAGTGTCTTCTCGAAAATTGATCTAAGGTCTAGTTACTACTAGCTGAAGATTAACAGAGATGACGTTCCGAACAGTAGCTTTCAGAACTAGATATGGTCATTATGAGTTTCTGGTGATGTCGTTCGGGTTGACTAATGCTCCAACAACCTTTATGGACCTAATGAATCGAGTATTACGACCATACCTGGATAGGTTCGTAATTGTCTTTATCGATGATATTCTAGTGTACTATAAGAACGATGCTAACCATGCTAGTCACCTGCGTTTAGTTTTGAAGAAGATAAGGGATAATCAGTTGTGGGCCAAATTCACTAAGTGCCAGTTCTAGCTAGATCAAGTGTGCTTCTTAACGTATGCGATATCATATCAATGAGTTCTTGTGGATCCCCAAAAGGTAGCAGCAATGGAGAATTGGGAACAACCTCAGGCGGTTATTGAATTACAAAGTTTTCTTAGTCTCGCGAGCTATTATCGATGTTTTGTACAAGACTTTTTAGCCATAGCCTTACCTTTGACAAGGTTGACCAGAAAAGAAGTAAATTTCGAGTGGAGTGAAGATTATGAGCGAAGTTTCCAACAGTTAAAGTATTGCCTCATGTATGCACTTGCCCTTGCACTTTTCGATGACAACAAGAATTACGAGGTCTACAGGGATGCCAAATGGTCTTGGCTGTGTGTTGATGCAGCATGGTAGATTAGGAGACTCCAACTCGTAGGTGAATTGCGCATAGCGTTAGTCTTCACATGATCATTGCACTAGAGTGATTATTATTACACCTAGTCATTTCGTACAAGTCACATTAGGTGACTCTAACTCGTGTGTTAGCATATGACTCATGAGCGATATGTGCAATTTTACATGTCACATTAGGTGGCTCCAACTGACATGTTAGCATGGATTACAGCACATGATCATATCCATATTATTGTTGAGCTTTTCTGCTGTGACATACTTTTGGACTTACATTTGGCATGCACTTGATTTTCATACTTATACGTAGTATGATATTTTGGAAACTATACATGTTTTATAGCGAGGGGTTAGTATGTTCGAAAAAGTAAATGGTTTTATAAATCTTTATTTTTATGCCACTCACCATTCTGTTTTTGCCCCTCCAGGTCCTATTAGATGATCTTTTCTATGGCTAGAGGATCACTCGGTGAATTTTGACATATCTCTACCCTAATGTAGGAACTGTTTTCCAATTGTGTAATAAGTACATTTGCTAGTTCGACTGCACTATTTATTATCTATGCTCTAACTTTGTAACTTTTGGGTTTTATCACTTCCGTACACTCTGTTTAGTAGGTTAATTTAAGTTCTAGTTCGGTTTTAATTTATCCACATCTTTACTTCACTTGCTCTTTGGTTACGTCACCTTCATATCATAGCCAACACTCTTTGCCTTTGGGGGGGGGGGGTGTTGTTGGAAATGTGCCCTAAAACCAATCATATGATGATACTTTACGGACATTTCACATGTTAAACTAATCTAGTTTAATATCAAGGGTAAAGATTATTGTTTGAGCGGTCTCATATAAATGTTATATGCTTAAACGATAAAGTCCAAGGAATATGTGATTGGGAGAATGCAATCTAAAAGAAGTTAGATTCATGAGACCATTCTTTCGTAGACACATCCTAAACGTTCCTGATCATAGGATTGCCAATTGGGCATTGACAGTCCGTTAAGATCAGTACGTGCTATGTCTTCTCTCAGGGAGAGTGACTAGTCTCAAGTCATTGGTGTGAGTGACACCAAGACAGGTACGTAGGTGCTCAATAGAGAATGAGTTCACTGAACACGATCAACGACGAGTTCTCATATTCATGTCACGTGAGAACTCATGGTTAGGATAATGCAAATTAGTCCTTTGACCTGAGGCATCATAGTTGTCTTGTGGTTAGGTCCTTGATCTTTGATCGTGTCAAATGGCATTCCTTTGGAGTGTCCACGGCATGGTTGGGGTCAAGCTATCTAGTCATGGAGACAAGTGAATGCGCAACAAGGGATCTCTAACCTTCAAACCGTTGAGGGAGAATACTCTATGATATGATTTAGAATCTCTGGCCAGAGTATGAATGAGATGTTGGAATGTGTTCCAGATCACATTCAATGGAATCATATAAGCACGAGATTCACATTGGATAGTAGACATGAATAAACTATCAAGCCAAACAATGTGGTCAAGAGTATTGTATTAGAGAAGGACCGTATTGCATTTGTAATCCTAAACTGAATAGGTTCTCTACCTCTTCTAATTAGCTTGGGTAACCATGATATGCTGCTAGGTGTCACTCATGGTTTGTGGAAGCCCTAAACGTGTATAAACACTAAAGGGAGAATTGAAAGTTAGTTTCAAATTCACAATCGATTTAAAAGAGTTTGAATCGCCCACTGCCTCGCTAAAAGGAACCTAATGGATCGTACACCGTGTAAGGTAAAGATTGAAGATTCAACGGAGATGAGTAAGAATAATTAAATGGTTTAATTATTTATGGCAAGGATTAATTAATATGTTAATTAATCAAACGAATGAGTTCGTTAGAGACCTCGGGATAGTTTTGGACCTTAAGGCCCAATGGGCTTCGAACGTCAAGTCCATTAACTTAAGTTGTATGACAACTTAATGAATAATGATTCACAAAGGCCCAAAGAGCCCAATTAATCCCTAAGGCCGGCCAACTAATGAAGGGTAGCAAACTTGGACTCATTTACAAGTTTGCCACTCAAATGAATTAAGGTATAAATTTGACTTTATAGCCAAAATTCATTTTGGGCTTTCTTTTGGGGAAATTGGAGAAAACACAACTCCTTTCTCTCTAGAAATGGCCGGCCCCCCTTGGAGGGATTAGCTAGCAATCCTACTCCTCCAAGGTCACTCATTTCTTCTTAAATCAAACCTTGGTGTGGTGAATTAGAGGTTCTCAATTTTGAGAACTTGGAGAAACTTTTCATCCAACCAAATCCATAGATTTTAGATGCAAGGAATGAAGGCCCTCTCTTTGGGTGATTAGCCTTTGCTTAAGCAAAGAGGAATCTACAAAGGTATAAATCTCAACTCACTTTGATTTGAGTTGTTTAAAGGTTCACCAATCTACTAGGCTTTGAACATTCATGGGTAATGTTTTGTTTTTAAGTATATGCAAGCATGATTCCGCCTTTAATTTGTTAATTGCATGCTAATGATATTGCTTAAATGAACATGTATTCTCAAAATAATCCTTCATGTGTCCGTTTATTTTTCAACCCTTTATAATTAAGGGTCTATTTTTCAACTGTTTGTTTGATTGAAAAACATAAACACACAATGGCTATTTTTTTTGTGTTATTGATTAAAAAAATGTTGTGTTTTGTGATGAATCTGAATCTTCTTTGTCAAGATTTCGGGAATCTGTGAATCGTGTCCGTTCATCGTGTAGAAATCATTTTAATTTTTTTAATTTTAAATTGAACACAAACAGTACCTAACTAAAATTGACCGCACGATGTACGATGAGCGTACACGATTCCCAGTTGCCTGAGATCCTCACAAAAAGGATCTTGAGGGGATCCTGTCATCTTTGTGATAAGATAATCCAATCAATGGTTTAAAATAAAAAGTGATGAAATTTAACATTGGTAGTTTAGAGACCTAAACCGAAAACATAAATGAATAACATAACAAATTGTGAAAAGATAATCCAACCATTGGTTGTTATGAAATGAAATCTTGTCTTATTTGATTTCGAAGAATGTCTTAATTAGAGAAATAAACTAACGAATGAGATTGAGATAAGAGAACCTACAACAGTGCATTAGTGATGAAATCTAACCTTATCAAAATTTGAATTTTTTTTAGGTTGAAAAGTTCATAAATAAAAATTTAAGACAACACTCCAAAAATCAACTCAAGAAAAATTAAGACAAAAATAAATTTACCACATAATCAAATTACTACATAAATAAATATATAGCTCCATATAAAAACCGAAGGGAATATAGCTCCTTATTGGGAAAGATTCCTTTTTAGAGCCCTAAAGATTATTCGGAGTGCTAAATTAGGCTATATACACCTTGTTTCCGGCCCTATATAGAGCCCTTCATTTGGATGTTCTAAGGCAATCCACTACTTGTAAGTATATATATTTTTCTAAATAAATAAAAGTTTAGACTGGACAATAAATTTTTCGAGATGCCAATAACAACATCCAATCAACTTTGATGATTCAATAGTCAACCATTAATACATGTTGGTTGGCTTGGTTTTCAAGAAGGTGACATATATCCAAATTCCAACTATACTATGATTCTCCATTTTGTTTTTATTTTGAGTAATGCTAAGAAGACTATACTTTTATATTGTATTTAGTATATCATCTCATGTGGCAGAGATAATCATATATTGATCTAACGTGTACACATTATTTGTCATGGCACGAGAGCTTTTACATATTTTACTTTCTCGAACATTAAACTTAGAACGAGAATGATGCAATCCATATCTCTATGAAACGTCTCTTTTGTTTGGTGAACCATATATATGCCCAAAACCTTTTGAATGTGTACGTATATCAATTAGATTCTTGAAATTTCATTTTCCACAATATCTTAAAATAATATTTTGGAGAGTAGGCTTTCATAGTTTGATAAATACATGAAAATACTAAAAATTTGTATAAAGTAATCGTAAATCTGACTTGTTCACCAAGAAAAAGAAATAGAAATCAGACTTTTAAATTTTGTTCAAAGGAATTATCCCTTCCAGAATATAACCGCACACAAGTCAAAGTGACATCATTTTCACCCATTTCTCTAAGTAGCAACGTCATCCAACCTTTTAACTTTAGCTCCTGCTTTAAGTCTCTATGTGGGTTGACTGGAAAAGGCGCGAATCAAACAAAATGACCGCGAATACGCCCATAGAAAAAGCAACTCCACTAGTGCACCAAATTCCAGTAATGTGTGTCGGTTGACATGCCTCCAACACACACAAAAAAATAAAAATAAAAAATAAAAAATAAAAATCATCTTCACCAATAGCATATCTAGTAAATATTATTTGGGAGGAGGCAGTGGGGTGCCAAGAGGAGGGGTTTAGTAAAAAAAAAGAGCACGCAGAGCACAAAATCTTTTAGACAAAAATAGCATGTAAATTACCATTTCATCTAATTTTATAAGACTTGAAGTCATTTGCAGAGGCTTAGGGTGCGTTTGGTACGCAGACGGGACGGGACGGGACGGGACGGGACGGAACGGGATGGGACGGAACGGGACGGGACGGAATAGGATGGGACGGAACAGGATGGGACGGATGTTGTAAATTTTGAAAAAGACAAGGGGCATTGTTGTCCTAAAATGTTAAAAATCGGGACGGAACAGGATGGGACGGATGTTGTAAATTTTGAAAAAGACAAGGGGCATTGTTGTCCTAAAATGTTAAAAATTTCTGTTCCACAGACGTGGAACAACCCCGTTCCAGGGGGAGAGGTGGAACCAAAAATCATCCAAAACTTGTCCCGTGGAATGCCTCATTCCACTCGTTTTAGGCGTACCAAACGCGGGACGGAACGCCTCGTCCCGTTCCGTCCCGTCCCGTCCCGCGTACCAAACACACCCTTATTGCACACCTATTAAGACCTCAATTGCATGGATAACTATATGTTCTAAGGCTACTCCCATATGAATGCTTAATTAAAGAGCACACTTATCTTGAACACACTACCAAATTGATTGATATCATTGCATCTCGTTAATATGTTTGTTAAAAAATGAGATGCTTTGTTTATTCTTTGAGATTACTATTTCATTTACTTTGAATTTTTTGATAGTCTTTTACTTCATTCTTATTTTCATCCCACAATTGTAATCACAAGCAACAAACAGGTTAGAGGTAAACAATATTAGGACTAAACTGTAAGCCAAACTTTCGACCAACTATAATTATAAAGAAGTATAAAATACTAATAACAGGAGTTGAAAGGTGCGGCAAGCAACATAACTGTTGTGCACAAAACATCGCCTGTGCTATGCCCAAATCAAAGCGTGCCCTATAGCCTAATAGTCCAAGCTCTTCTCTAAGGCATTTTATCAAGCAGTTGGAGGACATATATGAAGGGAAACTCCAACCTTTAAAAGAGCAGCACTCAAGTCATCCATGAAGAATCAACAGAGTTCGGAGGATCCTTGCTCCTAAGTCGATTCGCCCTTGATCTCCACCGGTTCAAAATCATTGAGACAATTAAAGCAAGGGCAGCAACCCAGTTTGTTCAAGCTTGACCTTGCACGTACAGACAATTGGAATAAGGGCAGCAGCCCATTGGGCTGCCCTGCCTGTTCAAGCATAAACTTGCGCCTGCCGGCAATTGAAGCTGATGTCAGCATGAATCCACCACGCGCAACCCACTGAGGCAAAAGCCCCGCCTTTAAAAATTGAAAATTATAGGTTGTGCCATGTCTTGGAAATCAACAACCATGATTAATCTAAATGTGAAACAATCCAACGAATTCCGAAAATTTTCAAAATAAAAACACAAAATTTTGTTTAACAACACATTTAAACAAACTCACAAAGTTCAATCATCTTTTTCCTCCACTTTTTATCTCTAATTATTAGGCTTGTTTGTAATGCTATGTTTTGCTTTGTATTTAAAATTAAATTATCGGAGTTAAACGTTGGAGTATTATCTTCAAAAAATAAACTTGCTAAGTACACACTTACAAGGCATACAAAATGAAAATATATTTGTGAATAGTAATCACCCTTACCCTTCGTATTCTCAAACGAGTGTACTTGCACAAATGTAAATATTGTTTAGAGAGAACGGTAAGGGTAATTTCATTGCGCTTGCCCTTGACCTCCTAAAATAGATGGACATGTTCTAAGTTCTAACATTACTCGGCCTACTTATATTGGTGTGTGTTTCTTTTATTAGAGAGGTGGCACAAATGTAGTCTATCAAATGTAATCTCTCTTGCATCATCCTTTGTTAGAATATGTGGTAAAATCTCTCTATAGTGTGACACTCTAGATAAGAATAACAATGCTTTATGTAGTAATGTTTTAAAGATATTTTGTTAGCTAGTTTAGAGCTTCTTCTATCCGGGTGTTTTTGACTGTTCTCACTGCTGGGGCATGATCCTTTAGATTTCTAAACAATTGTTTTGCTGATAAAAATATGATCTTTATTGATAGCAGATTCGTAAAAATATTTTCTTGGAACTGGACATTCATGCATTGCAATATAGGCAATCCAAATTATAATATATTGGTTTAGGTTACATTTTGATTTGGGAGTTTTAGCCTTGAGCTAATCCAATTTTATTTTATAAATTAAGTTTCTTCCTGAAATTTAATATACTCCAATGTTTAGACGCAAAGATCCTCCAAGACTTCTATTCACAATTTTTATAATTAACTTTGCATTTTAAAATTGGAATGTGGTCAACAAATTGATTGGGGCTTCAATAGTTTGATTTCGATTATTTAAGAAATAGTTTATTTTTTTAGTTTCACTATTCAAAATTTTCCTTTTTAGATTTTATTTATTTTTGTTTTTGTTTTACTTATAGAACTGGATCCCCTCCTAAGCTTAAGAGGTTGAGCTTCCTGAACAAATCACACGGGCCGTTGGACTTTGTTCTAACAACTACAAATAGAGAGCTCTTCTAAAAGTTATAATAATTATAGACGTTGGATCCCGTGTGATTTGCTCAGAAAGTTCAACCTCTGAAGCTCAGGAGGGGATCGGTTCCTTACTTATAAAGCTTTTAAGTATAAAAAAATTATATTTAAAGCTAACACATGGCAAGCTATGATATGTCTAGCACTGCCAATCAGCAGAGTCTAGAGGCAAGTTAAGCTCAACACAAGTTTTTCTTCTTTCTCCTGCCTTAATAATAATAATTTAAAAAAAAAAAAAAAAAAACTAACATGCTCCACTATTGATGTAATATTTTTTATCCATAGATTTTCCATTAAAAGTGACCAAGTCAAAAAATAATTTTTGTAATTACATCTCTGTTGTTAAGTATAATGTCTTTATAATAATAAAAATAATTTGATCCTGCAAGTGGCCATTTACTACAGTAGTGGAAAATAGTTGAGCTCTTACATGATGGAGTGGATTTAAACCTCATCGGTGACTAATCTAACAAAATTTATCGTTTGACAAAAAAAAAAGTCTTAAGATCAATAAGATATTTCACTTTATTTCTTCGAGCGTGAAACCGTCATATTATTGGAATTTTGATATACTATATTAATGAGGTCTCCCATCTAACAATGTTATGTGGTGCAAAAATATCCTAATTTTATTAGTGAAACAGTACAAATGAGTTCTAATTTTATTAGTAAAACAGTACAAACGATGGATGAACATTTAATAACGGTAGAATTGCTCATGTTGGCATCAAGTTTCTAGTTTTAGGAACTTTAATATTAGTATCCCAGTGTAATAATGACACGGGTAAGTAAAGAGGAAGAAGTTGAAACGGTATAACCCAACATGATCCTCTTCGGATTCTTTTGGTGAATATTTTATGGATTCGTAAATCGTGTTTGTTCGTTGTGTATGGTATGATTATTTTTTGTCAGGTACTATTTGCGTTTAATTTTAAATAAAAATATTTAATATATTTTCTGACCATACAATATATGATGAACCAGGGGCAGAGCCACCAAGGGACTAGGGTAGTCCCAGGCCCATCCTGACTTCAGCCGAGGTGTGAACCTCATGGAAGAAGATGAAGCAAACGACGTCGTTAAGCTGTTAGATTTTAAATCTTTTCGGCTGTTTAATGAAACGATAAGTTTGGCAGAGAAGTTTTTAAAAGAGATGTGCAATTTTAAATAGAAAAAGCAACCCCACTTTTGGTTCGATTCTCTCACTTAACAGTAATATACACCCTATAATTTTCTAAAGCAACCCACCTTCTTTATTTGCAGACCTCTCCCCCTTTTCCTTCTTTTTCTACTTCTTTGTATTTTCTTTAGCCTTCCACAACCTACCTCTTACTTGGTTGTCTGGGTTTTTACATTTTTTTCTTCTTAGTATTGCATTTAAGAGAATTTTTTCAATTTTGTGAGGATTACACAAATTGCATATGTCAACATGTTATATATTTGTGAAAGGCCCCTCCTCATTCAAAATCTTAGCTCCGCCACTGCGATGAACATGCACGATTTACAAATTCTGAAATCCTCATAAAAAAAATCTAGGGAGCATCCGAATTCCAGTATAACATGCTTCTGTGAACAAGTCAACAATACACAGCTTCTCAATCATGTTGGGTCAAATTTCTGCCATTCTCCACATGTAACAAATGCTTGAGTGTAGTACTATAAAAAGAAGAAAACGAAAAAACGAATGTTACCCGAACTTCATGCATTGAAACTGTCATTGGAATTAGAACTTTTTGTTAGCCAGCGAAGCGCAACCGCACCCTATCATTGACTGCTGAAAAGGCCACCATATATTGATTAAAAATATAGAAATTTGCTAATTTGATCCATGAATTCTTACGCGTGAAAATTTTGTTTTTAAATTCATTAAAAATTGTTAAATTTATCTATTCAAAATTTTCATTAATTTAAGTCATGTGACTTGTATTTGATACACTTTAAATGATTGATTAACATTTTTAATGAGTTTAAGAACTTTTTCTTTTTCTACTCCATCTCATTGTATATTCTTCTTTTCTTGGCTCCAATTAATAACTAAATTCTCTTCCTTAACCATAACAATAGGTTGTGCTATGTCACGAAAAAGAAATATTATGTATTTATATGACATCAGGAAATATGACAAATGACCTATACAACCAAAAAAATACTGGAGAGCACATATTTATCAAGATTTTAAGAGACACTAGATGCTAGTCAGTGACAGACTAAGACCTAGCACCTAGACGGCTAGGCGGGGCTTATGCGGACTAGACAGATTAAGTAAATTTATTATAACTCGTGTAAATAAGTGTCTGTTTATACTTAAAAAATACATAATTGTATTGTGATACATAAATTGCAAAATAAAATGACATAAATTATAAAGTATTTGAACATATTGAAAACATGGGGAACAAACATATGATAAATGTTCATCCAAGTATTCAATAAGTCCCTTACAATTTATTGAAAAAATAAAAATAAAGCACAAATTAAAAGTTATCTATTTTCTGTCTAGGTGAGAGTCGTGACCTAGATGGACGCCTAGGCGGGCGCCTAAGTAGATCTATGCGCCATTTCTTAATACTCAATGCCTAGATATTACTAGCAGTGGTCAACCGCCTAGCGCCTAGGTAGAGCCTAATCGGAGGTTTTT
Source organism: Crataegus laevigata (assembly GCA_963580275.1). Lineage (NCBI taxonomy): Eukaryota > Viridiplantae > Streptophyta > Magnoliopsida > Rosales > Rosaceae > Crataegus > Crataegus laevigata. Next base: position 9,028,433 of record OY756941.1, read on the forward strand.
AGAATAGTATACTATTTGATATGATAAGTTATGATAAATAAAAATAAAGAAGGATCAAGGGACAAAGATTTTGACAAATACTATTAACTATTTTAACAGTTAGATCAAACCATTTTAACAATTAGAATTGCATTGGTCTATTAACTATTTTGAAATAAGAAAGGAAATTATACATTTATACCTTTGCAATAATTAAAATTATTATGATAATATTTTGATTTCTCTCTCTTCTCATTTGTTCAAATTCGAAAATAAAAACGGTTTATTCCGACCTCGTCCTTCTGATGATGTGGAGAAGAAGGAAGAAACAGGAAGAGAGTCCAAATGACATGGGATTCAACTTGTATGATTCATGGAGTTCTTGTAGTCACGTATCTTATTTTATTTTCTAATCTTTAGACATTTGAGGATAAATAAAAGATCAAATTTTGGATTACAAACACTAAAAATAATTTTTTTTTTTTTAAAACACATTTTGGAATTGGGGTGAAATGGAGAAATTACAGGCACCACCGCTATGAACCCGAACAACACCAGAATGTTCCAAATCAAACTAATGGCCTTAATCTGTATTTAGATCAACAATGCTCATACTTTGTTTTCTCAAAGGAAGCTGCCGCTTGCAAATCAGTTGGTCGAAGTAAATTCTATATACTTTGTTGCTGAATGTATAAGATTTAATGGTGTTAAATCTTTAAAGATATATAGAGGATAGAGAAACACTAATAATAATTTTTCACAATTAATGAATTTAATTTCCTTTCATATTACAAATTGAATTAGTAAAAAAGCAATACAATCTTAACCATTAAAATAGCTTTAATCTATGGGCTCAAAAGAAGTGTAAAAATAGTAGTAAAAAATTTGTCGCTTGATCCTATATATTATATATTCTAAAATTGAAGGGGGGGAGGCACTGTAGCGGCCTCATTCTTTGCCACTCGATTTTGCTCTATTTACAAAACAAACCGGCGAATTGCATGGGTTGGGAGGGTAATTCTCAAAAGTTTACAATATTAATTTAGATGTTGTGAAGTTAGGTTTGTCTAAAATGAATTGTTAAAAATAAAAATAAATGTAAATTACAACTGCAAAATTAATAGTAATTATTGATGGTAGTCTATTTTTACGATGTACAACGTGTGCCGTAATTGCTTTTACAATATTACGACACTCAACAAGCGCCGTATCAAATATAAATTACGTACACATGTATGCCGTAATTGCTTTTGCAGTATTAAGACACTCCATTAACGTTGTATCTAATACTAATTAAGGCGCGTAAGGCACGTCTTAAAGAGCATTTACGACACGTTTTGCTTAAATTATTCACGACCACTAAGGTGCGTCGCATTTGATGCAACATCTTTTACGACAGGGCTTTTATTGCTTGAGGGCTCACGCCGTGAATAACCATTTATAGTGCCCTTTGTGAGCTGTAAAAGACTAGTTTCGTTGTAGTGGAGTCATACAATGAAGCTCTAGGAGAGAGTAATTGAGCATAGGCTAAGGCACGAGACATGGGTCTCAAACAATCAATTCGAGTTCATGTTACGGTGCTCAACCATGGATGCAATTTGTCTCTTACGAAGAACGATGGATTTGAGGATTTTAGAGAAGAAAGGAGTACAAGTAGCATATATCCAAGTTATAAAGGATATGTATGATGGAGTAAGGACTACCGTAAGAACTCATGAAAGACAAATCGAAAACTTACTCTTAACTATGGGGTTACATCAAGGCTCATTTTTAAGTCCTTACCTTTTTGCATTGGTAATGGATGAGTTGATGAGACATATCCAAGATGATATTTCTTGGTGTATGCTTTTCGTAGACGATAAAGTGTTGATAGATGAAACTTAGGATGGAGTAAATGTGAAGCTTAACCTATGGCAGAAATGTTGGAATCTAAAGGTCTTCACCTAAGTAGGTCAAAGATAGAGTATATGGAGTGCAAGTTCAATGAGAACGGAGGTTCACATAAGCTAGGGGTCAAGATTGGAGATTAAAAAGTACCAAAGAGCGAACGCTTTCGCTATCTTGGATCTATCTTGCAAAAGAACGGAGAATTGGACAGAGATCTCAATCATTGAATACAAGCTGGATGTATGAAGAGGAAATGTGAAACCCCATCCCAAACTATGTAATTTCATTTTTTAACGGAATTATAAAATTACTGTTTTGCTCCTTATCTCTTCACCCCTACCCGGATTCCCATTTCCCTTTTGGGATATTTTACATGTCTTTTCATTATTTTAACATTTTCCCCTCCTTTTTGCTTGCCACGTGGCACGATCCCTCACCCCCATCTCGTTTCTCTCGAACAAACTCTCTCTCCCTCTTCCCGATTTACTTACACACCCCCACACACCCAAATCGAGGAAAACAATGGCGATGGCGACACCACCACGTCCACCATGTTAAGTCTCATTTTCTCTTTCCTTCTCTGTGAAGCTAGGAAACCTAACAAACTTTCTCGATGAGCCTCGTGGCTTTCAAGCCAAACCCCGGAGAACTTCGGCCACCTCACGACGTGATATAGGTAAGAAACTCTTCCTCTCATCCTGCACTTCAATTTGGTACTTAGATCGTACCCTAGGGTTAAGAATCTACGTTGAACGGAGCTCGGGAAGCTTCACCCTTCTCTTTCGTCGGAATTGGGTCGAAATGACCTATATCCGGAAAAGCCCAAAGCCCAAACCCCCATCAGGCCAGGCTTTCAATCTCAAAGCCCAATTTTTTAACCGAGGCCTTTGGGCTATGCAAACTCGAGCCTGCAGTCTGTTGGACCCGAAACCCAACCCATTAAACCCTCAGCCCAAAACCCAAAGGAACTTAGGCTTTTGGGCCATGCAAGCTTGGGCATTCAGCCCAAGAAACCCAAGCCCAAAAGCCCAAGCAAACACCCAGTCAAAACCTTAACCCAAGCCACACGCGCGCTTGCGCGTGAAGGGCTGCCAGTGCCGGCGCATGCAGCACACAGACGAATGAAGGGCTGCCAGTGCCCATGACCCATTTGGTGCGTGGGGGCACCCGAGGTCCCTCCTTATATTTTCTGGCGTCCTGTTTTCTGAAATTCAATTGTTATGGTAGAGTTTTAATAATTGGACCCTTTATGATTTTAGGTGCGACTATTAGCGGTGATTCCGTCTTTCCTATTTCGCATGGCTCATCAACGACGGAGTATTTGTGAGTGGACCCCTTCTAAAATGCATATTTTACTATTAGAAATGCATTCATGAAAAGCATGATTTAATGGTTACATTTTATGAAATATCATGCTTTACTAGAATATTTTGGAATACCATACTTTATCGATTTTTACGTACTTTGTAGTATATATGATGGATGACTATATACTATGAAGATGTTTTGAGATATGACATTTGAACTACTAAGCTCTGTTGAGATATATATACTTATGTTGGAAAGATTATATTCAATGATTTTTGTGCTTATCTAGTGGTCACATATATGCATTCGAGTGGGTGCTATAGAAGCCTACGGGCGATGATACTTATATATGCCTTCGAATGTATGCTATATGAGCCTACGGACGATTGATATTATATATGCCTTCGGGTGGGTGCTGTAGGAGCCTACAGACGAATGAAGGCCTTCAAGCAAATGAAGTGTTCTAAATGAAGAATTCTGAATGAAGAGTTCTATATCCCTACGGGCGATATAGATACCACTATTTAGCACAGTATATATAATATATGTTTTATGAAGGTTTTACGGCATGCTAAGGTTTTTGGAAAACCTATTACATATTATACTATTGAGTTTTCATAAACACTGGGGGTTAGAACGTTGTTGAATAATTGTTTTAGTATTATTTATATATATATATCAACTTGGTCCACTAGTGATTGTTTTGTGCCCCCTCAGGACATAGGAACAAGGCAGATGATTTGAGCTATGAGGCATTCCCTACCAATGATACTGCGTCATCATCTCAGCTTTGACTTCACTTGTAATAGCACCTTCCGCTAGTATTTTGAATTAGATATATGCTCTAAACATGTCATGCATTATCACTATCATTTTATTGACAGTTGAATACTATTATATTATTTTGGTAAAGTTTGCATTGAATATTACATTATGTAGTTCGAGTGAAAATTATATGCATGTTTTCTCATATTCTCGGCATATGCATTCATTAAATGGATTGCATCACCCTCAAGTGTCGACCAGCACGTGGCCATCCCGCTTTCCTCCGAATATTGAGATCGGGGTGTGTCAGATTGGTATCAGAGTAAACTTAGGACTTCATTCTACCATTTGGTAATCATAAGCTTTCTTGTAACCATAATCCTTCATCCTTTTAAATCTTGTTTGCCTCTTATAAAAATCATGGATCCTACTAGTGGGAATGTACCTCAATGACCTCATTCTGGTCTAATTGGAGGAATTCAACATTTGACCTCTGCGCTACGAAATGCTTTTCCTAGTAGTAACAGGTTGAGTCGTACATATATGGAAATTGATCGTAGCCACGATGTTATGGAACTTAATGTAGTTGGAGCCTGTGAGAAGGGTTAGGATTGGTTGGAAAAATAGACGACACTTTAGAAAGTATGAGATGCCCAGCGTCTGAATGGGCGAATACTGATGGTTACTTCCTTTATGGGAATGCTAGATATTGGTGGAAGTCAGTGACGGGCTCTCGTCTACGTAACTTTTTGATGACTTGGGCTATAATCAAGAGACTATTCAGTGCACATTTTTTAGGCCCGATTATCAGTTGAGGAAGTGACATGAGTTCTTAGAGTTTTTCCAGGGCAATTTGAGTATTACAGAGTTTGATAGTACTTTTAGGCACCTGTCGAGACACTATGAGGGAACTTATGGGAACCAGTGAAAGATGATGATTCATCTGCAAATTGCTATGAACCAGGACTTTTGCAAGCTTCTGCCACCACAGAGGTATACCTCTTACGAGAAGATAATTGAGGCGGCTTTAACAATCAAACAGATAAGGTGGAATAGACTCAACCAAAACTAGCACCAAAACTAAATTCAGCCTCGGAGTTAGAACTAGCCTTGGAACTAGAGTCAACGAGGTCGTGGATTCTAATCCTGGAGCATGATGGAGCCTTCTACTTCTTCTAATTCCTTCAGCGTTAAACGTTCTAAGTTGTTCAAGCGACAGGGCCAGGGTTCGGGATCATCCAGTGAAGGCTTAGGTAGTGAGTCGATGAGGTGATTTTTTAGCCACTTAAATCTAGGTGAGGCTAATCTGAATATATGTTACTAGTGTGACGGCACTGGACACATTGCCTGTAATTGCGCTACTCCACGTCCTTCTGATGATTATGCTTTTGGTTTGGGTTACGGTGAGAGTAATAATCTGAGTACTTCGAGTTATAGCGGCACTCACACTTAAGGCGACAGTAGTAATCAGAGTACCCAGTTTTCTGCTCAAAGGCAGCCACAGTTTTCTGGAGAAACATCAGGTAGTCGTGCTTAGGGGAATCGAGCGGGCCGCAATAGCTAGGGCCCTAGGACTCGAAGCAGTCATAAAAATGGTTTAGGAAGTCAAGTTCGTGGGCATATCAATGCCATGACTCAGCATAAGGCGGAGTAGGACCTTAAAGTTATTACTAGTACGTTGCTTGTTTGTGGTAATTGGGCTCGTGTACTGATTGATTTGGGTGCCACTTATTCATTTGTATCCTCACAATTTGCACAGGTTGTAAACCCCCAACCTACATTGCTCAAATTTGGCAAGTTCATTCAACTACCACCGAGAGATCTATTCTGTGTATGGTGGGAGTTTAAGGATTGCTCAGTTATTGTTGAAGGGGAACTTATGGAGGCCAATATGATCCCTTTCAAGCTGGTGAAGTTCAATGTCATTCTGGGAATGGATTGGGTGTCTAAGCATAATTCTTATGTCGGATGTCGGGAGAAACTGGTGACATTTGATTGGCCTGGACGACCAACGATCACGTTTCAGGGTGAGCAATGAATTCTTCATAATAGTATAATTTTCGTTATCCAGACGATAAAGTTACTACAAAATGGTTGTGTGGGATTCTTAGCCCACGTAGTCACACGGGATGAACCTTCTCTGTGTGCTAGAGATGTGCCAGTGGTGAATGAATTCACCTATTTATTTCTTGAGGATTTGCTAGGGTTACTACTTATGAGGGAGATCGAATTCACCATTGATTTACTTTCAGGAACCAACCTCATTTCCTTGGTACCCTACCAAATAGCATCAGCTGAGTTGAAAGAATTGAAGATTCAACTTCAGGAGCTCATGGATAAAGGCTACATCCAACCCAACATGTGTCCCTGCGACACTTATGTACTGTTTATTAGAAAGAATGATGGGTCGATGAGACTTTGCATCAACTATAGGCAATTGAATCGAGTGAAGATGAAAAATCATTATCTTCTGCCTCGGATTGATGATCTGTTTGACCAACTGAGGAGTGCTCAGGTGTTCTCTAATATCGATCTTCGTTCGAGTTACCACCAGCTGTTGATCTGGAACGAATATGTACCGAAGACTGTATTCCGCACTAGGTATGGACATTACGAGTTCCATGTCATGCCTTTTGGGTTGAAAAATGCACCTGCAACTTTCATGGATTTGATGAATAGAGTTTTCAGATCGTATCTTGATCGGTTTGTGATTGTGTTCATTGATGACATCTTGATCTACTCTGAGAGTAATATTGAGCATAGAAAATATTTGAACTTGGTGTTGGGGAGGTTGAGAAACACAAGCTGTATGCGAAGTTCAGTAAGTGTTAGTTTTGGCTAGACCAGATCAGTTTCCTCAACCATGTGGTTTCTGCTAAAGGAATTAGTGTGGAACCCCAGAAGATTTCTGTTGTGTCTATGTGGGAACAATTGACGAACATTATTGAAGTGAGGAGTTTTTTGGGACTGGGTGACTATTACCACATTTTGTGTAGGATTTCTCGGCAATCGTTATGCCTCTTACTAAGTTGACCCCGAAAAGGGTCAAATTCAAATGGGATAAGAATTGTGAATAACTTAAACAGCGTCTTACTCATGCCCTTGTCTTTGCTCTTCCAGACGATGGCTGTGAGTTTGAGAACTTCAGCAATGCATCCTTGTCAGGTTTGGGTTGTGTTTTGATGCAGCATGGGAAAGTCATTGCCTATGCTTCAATGCATCTTGAAACTCATGAGAAAAACTATCCCACTTATGATCTGGAACTCAAAGCAGTGGTCTTTGCTCTAAAAATCTGGCGACATCTGATGCAACATTAGAAATGCCATATCTTTACTGATCACAAGAATTTGAAGTGTGTCTTCACCCAGAATGAGCTAAATTTAAGGCAAAGAAGGTGGATGGAACTCATTATTGACTATAATTGCATTATTGATTATCATCCTGGTCATGCAAATGTCCTAGCGGACACATTTAATCGAAAATCCTATAAATAGCTTGCCTCCCTTCGAGCTATCCATGTTCCGTTATTATTTTCTCTTTGAGAAACCAGCATTACTGTGACACCAGATTCACAGGGAGCATTGTTGGCACACTTCCAAATTAGGCTTGTTTTGGTGGATTTGGTTTGGGAAGCTCAGAAGATTGACCAACAGTGTGCAGACCTAAAAGAACAGGTGTAGAATGGTTCTAGGCAAGATTTAGAAATCCAGATAGATAGAGCCTTGGTTTGTGCCTAAGGACAATGAAGTGGTGAAGAAAGAAATTTTTTATGAAGCCCACACTTCGACATATGCTATGGATCCAAGGAGTACCAAATTGTATCAAACTATCCGTCCGTTCTACTACTAGTATAGGATGAAACAAGATGTGGTAGAGTATATGAAAAAATGCATTATTTGCCAGCAGGTGAAAGCGGACAGACAGAGACCTAAGGGGCTAATGCAGAATCTCCCTATACCAGTGTGGAAGTGGGAAGACATCACTATAGATTTCGTGTATGGTTTACCAAGCATATAGCTGAGGTTTGATGGTATTTGGGTGATTTTGGATCGACTTACTAAGACTACTCATTTCTTGCCTATTCAAAAGACTTATACGTTGGAGAAGTTGGCACAACTATTCATCAATAATATTGTTAAACTTCATGGCGTACCCATAACCATTATTTCAGACAGAGATCTAAGATTCACATCCAAATTTTGGAGAACGTTAAATGATTCCATGAATACTCAGCTGTTGTATAGCAATGCCTATCATCCACAGACCGATGGTCAATCTAAAAAGACGATTCAGACTTTAGAGGACATGTTGAGAGTGTCTGTTATCCAGTGGAAACGTAGTTGGGATAGCTATTTGCCATTGATCGAGTTTGCCTACAACAATAGTTACCACTCCAACATCAGTATAGCACTGTTCGAGGCACTTATGGGAAAGCGTGCCAGACGTCGTTGTGCTAGACTAAGGTTTGTGAACGGGTGTTAGTGGGGCCAAAAATTGTCGACACCACAAATACTAACATCCAGTTAATAAAGAGAAATCTAAAGGTAGCACAAGATCGACAGAAAAGCATTGCGGACCAACATTCCAGAGATCGTGAGTATAAGATCAGTGACTTTATTTTCTTAAAGTTGTCTTCTTGGAAGGGTGTAGTTCAATTTGGTAAACGAGGGAAGTTGAGCCCTCGATATGTTAGTCTCTACCGGATCACTGAGAGAATTGGTGTGGTTGCTTATAGGTTAGAACTGCCTCCAAAGTTGTCACAGATTCACGATGTTTTTCATGTTTCCATGCTTCGGAAGTATGTACCAAATCCCTTTCATGTTATTCAGTCGGAGCCATTAGAGGTGAGTTAATATGCAAGCTATGTTGAGGAACCAATGGCAATCATTAACAGATAGGATAACACTCTGAGCAACAAAGTCATTCCGTTAGTAAAGGTGTTGTGGAGAAACCATGCAGTTGAGGAAACGACTTGGGAAACGGAGGAATTGATAAAGAGCCAATATCTGTATTTATTTATTTGAGGTTGTAATATCAAGGAGGAAATTCTTTTAAAGGGGGTAGAATGTGAAACCCTGTCCCAAACTATGTAATTTCATTTTTTTTAATAAAATTATAAAATTACTACTTTGCTCCTTATCTCATCACCCTACCCGGATTCCTTTTTCCCTTTTAGGATATTTTGCATATCTTTTCATTATTTTAACAGTTTTCCCCTCATCTCTGCTTGCCACGTGGCACCGTCCCCCACCCCATCTCTTTTCTCTTTTCTTCTTTTTTTCCCTTGAGTTAATCTCTCTATTTCTCATGCACAAACTCTATCTCCCTCTCCCCGATTTACTCACACACCCCTACACACCCAAATCGAGGAAAATAACGGTGATAGCAACACCACCACGTCCACCATGTTGAGTCCCTATCTCTCCGTTATTTTATGTGAAGCCAGGAAACTCAGCAAATTTTCTTGGTGTGCCTCGGTTGGAGATGGTTTTTGGGCAATTTTTTGCCATTTGGCCCTCTGGACCATTTGGTTGGAGATCGCCTTAAAGCAAGGGTAGTAGCCCGTTGGGCTGTCTTGCCTGTTTAAGCATAGGCTTGCGCCTACAGGCAACTGAAGCTGATGTCTGTGCGGGTCCACCATGTCCAATCCACTCAGCAGTTAGATTTATAATAGTCTTCTTATGATCATTGGATTTTTAACAATAAAAAAACTTGAAAATTATAGTTTATGCCACATCGCACAATCTGGTGCATCTGATTTAAATTTTTTTGGAAATCAATTACCAGGATTAATCTAAAGGTAAAAATTCCACAAAATGTCAAAAAAAAATTACAAAATTTGGTTTAGTAACACATTAACACTTAAACAAACTCACAAAGTTCAACCATCTTCTTTATTCACCCTTTAACTTTAATTAATTATGCTTTTTTGTAATACTATGTTTTGCTTGGTTTTCGAGATGCCAAATTCCAACTATACTATGATTCTCCAGTTTGTTTTCAATTTAAGTAATGTTAAGGAGACTACATTTTTTTTACTATATTTAATGTATCATCTGTTAGAGTGTGAGTGTGATTCTTATATGACTTGTAATGATCATTAAAGTGTTTTGAATTAATATGAAGAAGTATGTGCGTGATTGGAGTTGTTCTATTTTGTAAGAATTGAAACTCATCAATGTACTTGAGTTTAGACTCATGCTTGGATGAGGATTATGGTTTAGTATTCCTTATAGGATTGTAATAGGGCAATCAAGTTGTTTCACAGTATAAATAACATGGGCTGCTGCTCTCACAAGATACGAACTCTTTTGAGAATCATATACCTATTATTTGATTGAGTATTGAGATCTTGCCAGGGAAGAGAAGCCTTGTCTTTTCAAGATCGAATGGCTTCTGCATCATCCTTTTCATCTACAGGTCAGTTTGTATTTCTATTGTTCTTGATTAGATAAATCGGTTGGGGTTTAATTGCTTGAATGATCTCATCTTACATCATCTCATATGACAAATGATGCATACAAACAAAAATAATGCAGTCCATATCTCTATAAAACCTCTCTGATTCTTTTTATCTCATAACAACAAAGTGACCTAATAACAATGCTATTTGCTTTTGCTCCTAAATCGTATTCCGCAAAGGTAATTTTAGTTAAACCTTTTCCTTTTTTCTGGGTTATTCGATGATTAAAATTCTTTTCGTGTTTGCTTAAATTCTTTTGATGGATCGAATATTAGAAGGAATATGATGTGCTTGTTATTACAGATTGCTTGTTATTACAGATTCACTTGTTCATCAGTTTACATTGACTAATAATCATTGTTTTGTTGACATTTATGAACCACAAATATTGAAATCGTGTGGGATATGATTTTGTAACTATCATGATCACTTGATGAGTTTCTTTTGATCATTGTTGAGTTATTATATCTATATATGCTTTTCATATATCATGAAGGGACTATATATATATATATGACTGAATTGGCTTACATAGTGAAATATTTCATTGAAAGTATATTGAAATCAAGAACTTCAAGTTCTGTTTTGTGATTTCATTGTTGTTCATTTACAATTTCTTTGAAGACTCTAAATCTAGCAAGTGTTCCTATTCTTAGTGGAGGAAGCAACTATAAGAAGTGGAGATGTGAAATAGGGTTGCTGTTGACTCTCAATGAATTTGACATTGCACTTGACATGCCTAAACCACCAATGTTGACGGATAAAAGTACTAAATTGAGAAGAGTGAGCATGAAAGATGGATGAGAGCCAACAAAATTGCTCTTTCCATCCTTGAAAGTGGAATGACAAACATTGTGAGAGGAGGGATAAAGAAACAAGATCTTGCTACTGACTATCTCAAAGCTATCGAACAAGTTTAAAGAATCTGAGAAAGCAGAGGTTAGTCAATATATGTCCATGCTAACAACCTACAAGATTGAGGGGAATGCTTCAATAAGGGATCACATCATAAAAATGACAGATGCTGTAGAGAAACTCAACTCTATAGATGTTAATATTGGGGAAAAACAGCTAGTCTTCATGATACTACAGGCACTTCCTGCAAAGTACAACCATTTAAAGGTGTCCTACAATACTCAAGACAAAACATGGATTGTTGATGAGTTGATAGCCTAGTGTGTTCAAGATGAGACTCATCAGAAACATGAGAAAGGCAAGGAGGTCGAAGTTGTGAATTTTGGGCAAGCTAGGAACAAGAGACCTTTATTGCTTCTAGTAAGGCCTTTAAATCCTTTAGTAAGTCTGCTAAAAATACTAAAGCCCCTAAATCTAACAATCTTAGTGTCAAAATTAAGGATGTCTCTAAAATCAAGTGTTATCATTGCAAACTCAAAGGTCATTATAGAAAAGATTGTGAACAATTTAAGGATTGGCTGATGAGTAAAGGTAGAACTAATGTCTATATTTATGTGGAGTCTAATCTGATTGAAACCCCTGTTGATTCCTGGTGGTGACAATGGATCCTCTGTGCACATCACAAACACATTGCATGGTTTTCAAAAGCAGAAACAACCAAGTAAGAATACTTACAATGTTTTTGTAGTTGAAGGGACAAAAGTGAATGTAGAGGCCATTGGGGCTGTAAGACTTAAACTAAAATCAGGTTTTATATTGAAATTAAATGATGTGCTTTATGTTCCAGTTATGAGGAGAAACTTACTTTTAGCATCAAAATTAGTCAAACAAGGTTTTGCTTTTCTTTGGGATGATGACAGCATCAAAATTTTTTGAAAGAATAGATTGCATTCATTATTGGGGTCAACATTTATGCATGATGAATTATGGAAACTGGAATGCATTGTTGATCAAACATCCTTACCTGTTATGAATGTTAATACTAAAAGGATGCATGAATCTGGAATTTCTTATATTTTGTGGCATAAAAGGTTGGGACACATTTCAAAAGAATTTTTTTTGCAGCTATCTAAAACAAATCGGATCCCGTCACTTGATTTCAAAAATGCAGAACAATGTGTTGATTGTATGAAAGGTAAATTGACAAATGTAAGAAAATTTGAGTCAAAATGGAGTCAAAATCTTTTAGAAATTGTGCACACTGATGTATGTGGTCTTTTTCCTATTAAAATCATATGTGGAAACTGCTACTTTGTGAATTTCATAGATGACTTCTTAAGATATGGTTATACTTTTCTCATTAGTGAAAAATCAGCAGCTCTTTATCTTGAAAAACAAGGCATAGTGGCACAATATACAACACCTGGAACACCATAACAAAATAGTGTTTCAGAAAGAAGAAATAGGACTTTGATTGGGATGGTTAGGAGCATGATCTCAAGGTCCAAATTGCCTGGTTTCTATAGGGTGAGGCTCTTAAAACTGCCAACTATATATTGAACAGGGTTCTAACCAAAGTTGTGAATGTGACACCTTTTGACTTAAAGAAAACTGAGTTATGAGCATTTCCATATTTGGGGATGTAAAGCTGAGGGGCGTTTCTACAATCTAATGAAAAGAAGCTGGATGTTAGAACTTCAACTTGTTACTTTGTTGGATATTCTGAGAAATCCAAAGGATTTAAGTTCTATTGTCCAAAGTCTCATTCAAGAATACTAGAGACACACAATGTAGTTTTTATTGAAGACCAAGATGTTGCAGACTTGGTGACTGATGAGTTCGTCTTTGAAGAACTAGAACAAACTAAAGTAACTTCCTCAACAAGTAATTATAGGGAAATTCCAATATTTCCTCAGGTACATATTCCAACTGAGGATGATGATACCCATATGGCTGAAACTATTTTGCAAAATGAATCAGTAGATCATAGTGATGCAGTTAATAATGAGGTACAACAACAGGATCACCAACCACAACAACAACCTTTGAGGCAATCATCAAGAATAAGGAAGCCAACCATTTCCAATGATTATGTATATTTTCAAGAAAGTGAATTTAATTTGGGAGACATAGACAATCCATTATCCTATTCTCAAGCAATGTCGAGTCCCCAAGCTGCCTTATGGAAGAAAGCAATGGAAGAAGAATTGGAATCTATGTCTAAGAATAATGTATGGACATTAGTTGAATCAGGTCCTAACACCAAACTCATTAGCTCCAAATGGGTTTACAAGACTAAAAAGGATGCTCGAGGTAGAATAGAGAGGCATAAAGCTAGGTTGGTGGCCAATGGCTTTACTCAACGAGAAGGGATTGATTTTAGTGACACTTTCTCTCCAGTTTCATCAAAGGATTCAATGAAGGTCATTATGGCTTTATCGGCTTATTTCGATTTGGAGCTTCATCAAATGGATGTCAAGACTGCTTTCTTGAATGGTGAATTAGAAGAAGACATTTTTATGAATCAACCAACTGGTTTTATTGAATGGGGCAAGAATAATTTGATATGTAAGCTTAATAAGTCAATCTATGGACTTAAACAAGCTTCTAGGCAGTGATTTCTCAAGTATGACAAAGTTGTGACTGCACATGGCTTCATTGAAAACAAGTTAGATGACTGCATTTATCTTAGGGTAAATGGATCAAAATTCATTTTCCTAGTGCTCTATGTAGATGATATTTTGATTGCAAGTTCGAATATGCAACTATTACAAGAAACAAAGGCTATGCTCAGTTTAAACTTTGAAATAAAAGACTTGAGGGAAGCACACTATGTACTAGGAATTGAGATCAATAGGGACAGAGTGAAAAAGCTTCTAGGAATTTCACAAAATGGATACATTGAGAGAGTTTTAGCAAGGTTTAACATGGAAGATTGTAATTGTGCTGATGTTCATGTTAACAAAGCCGACAAGTTTTCTCGAGAACAATGTCCCAATGTCCTAGGAATGAGCTGGAGAAAAGAAAAATGGATTGAAAGCCTTATGCATCGCTGGTGGGAAGTTTGATGTATGCCAACATTTGCACGAGATCTGATCTTGCTTTTATAGTAGGATTATTTGGAAGGTTTCAATCTAATTCGGGAGAAGCTCACTGGGTGGCTGCTAAGAAAGTGTTGAGATACTTGTAGAGAACTAAGAGTTATATGCTGGTTTATGGTAGACAAGATGCATTGGAAGTTGTTGGATACACTGATTCAGATTTTGTTGGTGATTTGGATGAAAGGAAGTCAACTAGGGGATACATATTTATACTTAATAGAAGTGCATTTTCATAGAAGAGTGCCAAGAAAACCATTGTGTCTACATCAACTATGGAAGCAGAATTTGTAGCTTGTTTTGAAGGAATGAAACAGGCAGTGTGGCTTAGGAATTTCATTGGTGATTTAAAGGTGGTTGATTCTGTTCGAAGACCAGTTAAGATGTTTTGTGATAATAGTGCAGCTGTGTTTTTCTCTAAAAACAACAAGAGAACATCAGCCTCGAGGTTGCTAGATGTGAAATTTCTTAAGGTAAAAGAAAAAGTGAAGGTAGGAGAAATCATGTGGAACACTTGGTCACTGACTTGATGATTGCAGATCCTATGACTAAAGCTCTGCCTAATGGAGTTTTTAAAACTCATGTTGCTCAAATGGGAGTGGTAAGTTCTTTTGAACAGTGGGAGTAGTTGTTGAAATCCTCAAGATTTTGTTCAAGCCAACGGGGGTATGCTGTAGAAGACATTTCAAAAAGGAAAGATTGCTGCAAAATGCTTTTGGAAGCTAAGTTTTTCTATTTTTAGCTAGCTTTGATTTTTCATTTTGCAGCTAGTTGATGTTTTTATTTTGGTTCAATTTTTCCAGATAATTAGGTGATTTGTTGTTCAAAGATAAAACAATTCACATAATTCAATAAGAAGGCTCTTGAGTCAAATTTATTTTGATAAAGCTGTTGAATGAGTTGTGGTTGGGTTATTCATATTGTTTGGAGTAACTGTTAAAGTTGATAGATTTGCTATTAACTTTAAATTGATATTTTTATATCATTAATGGCCTACATGAGTGGGAGTGAACTTTTGGTTTATTCATGAGTTGAGATGCATTGCTGAAAACATGAATTGGATATTTGTGATATACAAATTGATTCTGTATTATGAGTTACAGAGGAGATTGTAAATCAGGGCCGGTCCTGAGTTTTTGGGTGCCCGGTGCGAAAGCTCAAAATGTGCCCTTTTTTATTACAAAAACATATGTTTAAAAAAAATAATATTTAACGAGGGCTGGAACCAGTCGAAGCTAGGGGGCTAGACCTTCACGCCCAAATTATATTACTTGAGAAAATATACAACGGGGGGACATAGTACCTAAACCCCGACAATAAAAAATACAATCATATACAACCATTCCTAGCAAAGCTCCTTAAAATTTCAACCTTTAAGAAATTGTCTTCTAGCATTTTTTGAAGCAAAATCATCAATTATATCATCATACTCCAAGTCTTCAATCTCATCATTTTCAATGCATAAGATTGCTAATCCATTTAGCCTATCTTGAGACTCGTCACCAACATTTTCCTCTAAATCACTACCATTTTTATGGTCTTAAGACTCATCACCAACATTTTCTTCTAAATCACCACCATCATAACCACCAATTTCATGATTATGAGACTCCCCAACAACATTTTGTAACTTTTTACCAACATCATTTTCTCTCAAATTTTCAACCGACTCATTCTTCATAGAGAAAAAATTATTAAGAGATCATCTCAAATTACCAAGAGCAGCACACGGCAGCAAGGCACAGGGGAAGTGGGTGGGGATTGGGGAACAAAGGGGATGGGGAATTGGGAAAAGGTTGGAAGTTAGTGGGGATTGGGGAACAAAGGAAGGGGGGGTGCGTGAATTAGGGTTTATGGGACCGAGAGCGGTCCCTGTTATGAGTGTATGACTTTCTTTTTTTTAATTTTTTTTAATGCATAAAATCTGGGCCCCTTTAATTTGTTGTCAATCTTGGGCCGTCCCCCTATTTGGAAATTGGGCTCTAGTAATTTTTTTAAATTTTTTTTATACCTAGTTATTTGGGTTTTATTATTTTGGTGCCCCTTTAATTTTTGGGCCCTGGACAGTTGTCCCTGTAGCACTGGGCTAGGGCCGGCCCTGTTGTAAATTCAGATGTCTTGAAACATGTGTGCTGGTTGTATCTATGATATTGGACATTATGTATTAGACTTAAGTGATCACTTTCGTAATAATTCAAAGTGATTATTTACAAGAATAAATTACACTCAAGTGGGAGAATGTTAGAGTGTCAGTGTGATTCTTATATGACTTGTAATGATCATTAAGTGTTTTGAATTAATATGAAGAAGTCTGTGCGTGATTGGAGTTGTTCTATTTTGTAAGAATTGAAACTCATCAATGTACTTGGGTTTAGACTCATGCTTGGATGAGGATTATGGTTTAGTATTCCTTATAGGATTGTAATAGGGCTGCTGCTCTCAATAATGTGGGCTGCTGCTCTCACAAGATACGAACTCTTTTGAGAATCATATACCTATTATTTGATTGAGTATTGAGATCTTGCCAGGGAGGAGAAGCCTTGTGTTTTCAAGATCGAATGGCTTCTGCTCATACTTCTCATCTACAGGTCAATTTGTATTTCTATTTTTCTTGATTAGATAAATCGGTTCTGGTTTAATTGCTTGAATGATCTCATCTTACATCATCTCATATGACTAATGATGCATACAAACCAAAATAATGCCGTCCATATCTCTATAAAACCTCTCTTTTGTTTGGTGAACCATACATGTACCTAAAACCTTTTGAACAGGAATGCGCACGTACTAATTAGATTCTTCAAATTTCATTTCCAGCAATAAACAAATGTAACCCATTTCTCTATGTTTTAACTTGAACTCCTCTTCGTCTGTGTGAGTTGACTAGGAAAAGGTCCTTTGGAGAATCATACAAAATGATCATATCAGAATCGGCTGTAGAATCAACAGGCACTGAACTCCTTGGGAAAACACATCCGTTACATGTTCACACAGCATTCAGCATCAAGCACCAGCTGCCGAGGACGCAAATGTGGGGATAGGCTTTTTGTTGTGCGGGACACTCTTTTCCTTCGACCGGATTATTTTTTCCGACAAGGTTTTTATCGAGACCCATTATGCACTCTATCCTCAGCTCAGTTTGTATGCTTGCTGGTTTGTTTAATGAATATCGTCTTGTTACTCAAAAAAAAAAAAATTATAAGTTGTGCGAGGATGCATAATGTGGTGTATTTGATTTTGAAAAAAAATTAAAAATTAATGACCATAGTTAATTCAAGGCAAAAAAAAATCTAAAGAAAATGCAAAAAATTCCTAAAAGATACAAAATTTTGTTCTAGAACACACTTAAATTTAAAGACACTAAAACAAACGGAAAAAGTTCAACCATATTCTTCATCCACCTCTGATCCTTAATTCATTATGCTTGTTTGTAATGTTATGCTTTACTTTGTATTTAAAATTAAATTATTTGAGTTAAATAAGGAATTTTATTTTTAAAGAACAAACTTGTTAAGTACATACTCATAAGAAATACAAAATAAGAAAATATATTTATTTTTAGTAATATAGATAGGATCCACACAGTTGGTGGGCACTACATCTGTCAGAGAAATGTAGGCCTGGCAAATGGGTTGTGTTTAACGTGTTCGTGGCGTTTTCGTATAACACTTGTTATCTTAACAGGTTGAGTCATGTGGTGTCACACCCATTATCTTAACAGGTCGGGTCATTTTACCCAGCATGTAAAATGCCCCTCCCCCATTATGACCCATTAAGAAAACAAAATTTCTTCTAAATTTAACATACCACATTGCCACATAAAATATTACTTCGAAAACTAATTTGAAACGAAAAACCCTAGAAACGAAACCAATCTAATTCGAAAACTAATTTGCAGCAAAACCCTATCTTTTGATAGTAATTCAAAATAATCAACAACTACCTCAATTAGGGCTCAAGATTTGCTCAATCCAGAGAGAGAATCATAGACAAAAGTAGTAGATCGACTGGTGGGGGGTTACTAGGTCATATGTGGTGAGGGTGGTGTAGTGGAAGGAGACTACAAATGATGGTTGTGGACTCGCAGCTAGCTGGAGTTGAGGTTCAAGACTGAGATTTGAGAGTATAGTTCGAAAAAGAGAGAGTCAGTGCTTCGATTCGAGCATTCGAGAATAAGAGAGAAGTCTAATTTAGGGCTGAGAAAAACATTGGACAGTTGAGATTAAATCTCAGCCGATCCAAGGGTCATCAATTTTCTAAATTTAATTTTTTTTAAAAATATATATGTACCTTCAATTCAGTTCGGGATTAAATCCTACTGTTGTTAATCATAATATTTCTTTTTAGTGGTATAAAAATTTTAAATTAATATTTTTCCTATTGTGTAACGGGTTGCCCACGAGTATACTTGGATCTACACGATTTATTATCGTGTTAACTCAATAACTTATTAACTTTGTGTTGTGTAAAAAATTATTAGGCCTCGAGAAATATCATAAATAGATGAAAAGTATAGCATAACTTTTGTTTTGTTTTATTTTGTCTTGTTGCGTGTGCCACTTGGGACCCACGTCTGACTTTGATATTCTATTCCCCTCTCATTTCTGTCTCACTTTAGTCATCCCCCTCTCTAGTTTTGACTTTTCTTTTTGTCTCCCACTTTCTCTCATTTTTTGTCATCGAGTCTCTCTCCTTTCTCTCTTTCTCTCTCAACGAGTTCGATGTGTGATGAGAAGGTCCCACTGTTTTACACATTAACATGACTGTGATGATATGAGAAGGTTCTACGATTTACACAAGACAAAGACTTGCATAGCAAGAAACGTTGGACAACAACTCTACAAGCTGCTCTAATAGAGAATCAAAGCTCTTACATAAGAATATATTATTCTATTATACAGAAAGAAAACAGATAAATGCTGGTAAGCCGACCGCCATGCATGTATTTTCTTCAATTGTCCTTGACCCGCAGGTGATCCAAGCAAGGCATCATGTAGGCAGCGGGGCTTGCCTGAAGTTCCATGAATTTCTCATACGTCATTCCAATGTACTTTGCTTTTTCGCCTTCCTTTTCTAGCAACTCCGGGATCGGTACAGCGGGCGTGTCGAGTGCCGGTCCATGTGGTACGGCAATCGATATCCTAGTAGATGTGTTGTTCACAGTTGCTCGATGCCATATGCTCTTGTACTTGTCGTTTGTCAGAATCTGCATTTGATCACCTACGTTAACAATAAAAGCGCCCGGAGCGGCATTCACCAAGACCCACTGATCATTGTGTTTGACTTCAAGGCCACACATATCATTCTGAATCAGGAGCGTCACCAGTCCATGATCTGTATGAGGAGGAATACCGATCGCCAGGTCAGGCTGTGGGCAAGCTGGGTAGTAGTTCGCTGCAAGAATTTGGCAGCCGCGATCCCAGTTCATGGCCTTGGTAATGTAATCGGCCTCCAATCCCAAACTCTCCGATATTCCATTCAATATTTCAGTTGCCACTGCACGGGTTCTTTTGCTGAACTCCAATGAAACTTCACTGTACCCAGTAGGTTTGTAGAGTGAGTTGAATTTGGGGTGTGCGATGACCTTGAGATAATCTCTCCAGAGACGAACTTTGTCAATTGCTACGTTGAAGCTGGTGCCGCACTTGATTGGGTCCAACAGGTTCTTTGTATGGAACTCCTTCTTCTCCTCCTCCGGTAGCTCAAAAAATCTTTGGCACGCGTCGATCATTTGTTTCATCAGGCTCTCCGGTACACCGTGGTTAATCACCTAAACGACATCAAGCACATGAAAATATTAATTCATGTTTCATTATTATTAGCAATAACCATTTCGTTTGTTTGCTTTTCAATTTTCATTTTTTTAAGTTAAAATCTGAAAACTTGTAACTATTTCAATTTCCAATTTATATATTTTTTAAAAATAAAAACTTGAAACGACATAGTGACGAAACTACTATTTTATTAGTTAATTTTACACATGTTCAAGCATGCATATTAATAGTAAGTATGAATATACCTGAAAGAAGCCCCATTCTTGGCAAGCTTTTCCTAGCTTCTGGATCATTTGTGCCCGTTCATCTGGGGAGGCAGAGGTGAGAAGAGCAAAGTCAATGATGGGGATTGTGTGTTCTGGGTCGTTTGCATCTCCCATATCGTTGGGATCCATGATGTAGGCGTACTCGGAAGGTACAGAAGTGAGAGTATCCGAGTCGGCTAAGGTTTTGATGCTTGCTACCTTGGGTTCAGATGCATTCACTGAAGTCACTGTAGGTGCCATTGGTGGAGGGAGGCTGAAAGAAGTTGAGAATTCTAGTCTTTAATTTGTATGTCCAGAAGGAAAGTTAATTGTTTGAGTGGTGTGGAGAAATATGGAAAAGGGAGTTGGTATTTATAGAGCAGGATGGCAGGATAATATATGACGGACTCTACTCGTGAGAAGTATTTACAACGCAAGCACTCTTACGGTCTTACCCTCATAAGGTGGAGGTTTTTGAATAAGTTGGCCAAGGATGACCTAAGTTTCAAATTTGTTGGCCTGCAACAATAAAATATATATTAGTTTGTTGTTAACCTCCATGTATATGCAAAATATTAATTCTTTAAAGACCATGTAACTACATATAAATTATTGCTCTAATAGAGATGGGACATACTTGTATTAAAGACCATATATCTATTCAAGAGAGGGTTTATTGTGGTCTACAAAGAAAAATGTCAGAGGGATATTTAGACCATATTTGTAAATGATATGATATGTCAACAATAAAAATAAGTTTGTTAATCAAACACTTACGTAATAGAATAATCATTGACATTGACAACCACGTCATGTTTATATATATGGTCTCTCTAGCATTATTCGATCTACAAATTGTGGTCTTCTTAGCATCACCCTCTTTGTAATAGAAGTAGAGTCTACCATATATAGTAGGTCGCACTTCTATTATAAAGATGAGATAAATGTGGTCTCCAAAATATTAGCTCCCCAGCATATTTCTATGCAATAATCTTAGTCCCACTAGAACATAGGAAAATCAAAATTTGACAATAGGAAACTGCCTATGGATATGTTATATAATACTACTACAAAATTTGACCATTAAATGGTGAACATTCTAAGTAAATTTACATATTGTAAGTAGTTAAACTAATAAAATAGTGAAAATATGCTTTATTTTGCTTTATATTCCTAAAGATGGAGGAGAGATGGGAAGAGTGGATGCATGAATGTATAGTTGATGAGAAAATTAGAAAAATGTAGGAAAGCATTTGGCATGGGGTTTAAGGAAATCCAGTGTCGCGTCCAGTTTTAGACTTTGGCTACGGCAGATAAGCCACTGAAGGTAGCACTACATCTTCATGTGCCCCACCCATTAACCAACCAATGTGTTCCCTCGACGAGGTGAATAATTCGTCTCACAACAAGCCGGTCACCACAGCCAAGTAAAAGAACATGAAACGAAATATGGCACAAACTAACACACTAAAAAACACAATCGCGCATCGTCGTCTGGACGCATCTACAATTCCAAATCTAAATTACCCCTGGCCTTGGGAGTTTCTGCCATTTGGATGCCCACCAGTAGGTAACAGATTCTTTATGTGCCAAACCTAATATTGGAATCCCGTTTTATAAAACTTCGTTAATTGGGTGCAATTATTAACACTTTGAGGGCCTAGTCTTTGTTTGTTTATTTTATTTTATTATTATTTTTTGTTTAGAAATTGGTAGGCTCCAGTTTTTATTCCAAAACACCATTTTAAGGGTTTATTTTTCAACCCTTTATAATTAAGGGTATATTTCAACTGTTTGTTTGATTGAAAAACATAAACAAATAATGACTATTTTTTTGTGTTATTGATTAAAAAAATGTTGTGCTTTGTGATGAATTTGGATCCTCTTTGTGATGATTTTGTGAATCCGTGAATCGTGGTCATTCATCATGCAGTCAGAAATTATTTTAATTTTTTTTATTTAAATGTGAACGCAAACAGTACCTGACCAAAATTGACCGCACGATGTACGATAAACGGACACGATTCACAGATTCCCGAGATCATCACAAAAAAGATTTGAAGAGGATCCTATCAGCTTTGTGATAAGATAATCCAATCAATGGTTTATAAAAAAAATTAAAAAAAAAGTGGTGAAATTTAACAATTGTTGTTATGAAATGAAATCTTGTCTTGTTTGATTTTGAAGAATGTTCCAATCAGAGAAATAAACTAATGGATGAGATTGAGATAAGAGAACCTGCAACGATGCATAAGTGATGAAATATAATTTTATCAGAATTTGAATTTTTTTTAGGTTGAAAAGTTCATAAATAAAAATTTAAGACAACACTCCAAAAATCAACTTAAGAAAAGTTAAGACAAAAATAAATTTACCGCATAATCAAATTACTACATAAATAAATATATAGCTCCATATAGAATCCGAAATGTATATAGCCCCTCTTTGGGAGAGATATTTTTTTACAGCCCCCAAAAATTCCTCGGAGTGCTAAATTGGGCTATATACACCATGTTTCCAGCCCTATATAGAGCCCTTCATTTGGATGCTCTAAGGCAATTCACTACTTGTAAGTATATATATTTTTTCTAAATAAATAAAAGTTTAGATTGGACAATAAATTTTTCGAAATGCTAATAACCACATCCAATCAACTTTGATGATTCAGTAGTCAATCATTAATACATGGTTGGCTTGGTTTTCAGGAATGTGACATATATCCAAATTCCAACTATACTATGATTCTCAATTTTGTTTTTATTTTGAGTATAATGCTAAGAAGATTATACTTTTATATTGCATTTAGTATATCATCTCATGTGACAGAGATAATCATATATTGATTTAACGTGTACACATTATTTGTCATGGCACAAGAGCTTTAACATATTTTTCTTTCTAGAACATTAAACATAGAACGAGAATGATGCAATCCATATCTACATGAAACCTCTCTTTTGTTTGGTGAACCATATATATGCTTAAAACCTTTTGAATGTGAATGTGTACGTAAATCAACTAGATTCTTGAAAATTCATTTTCCACAATATCTTAAAATAATATTTTGGAGAGTATGGGCTTTCATAGTTTGATAAACACATGAAAATACTAAAAAGTTGTATAAATTAAATGTAAATCTGACTTGTTCACCAAAAAAAAAAAAGAAACAAAAATCTGACTTTTACCTTTCGTTCAAAGGAATTATCCCTTCCAGAATGTAACCCCACACAAGTCAAAGTGACATCATTTGCACCCATTTCTCTATGTAGCAACGTCATCTGACCTTTTAACTTTTAACTTTTAACTTCTGCTTCAAGCCTCTATGTGGGTTGACTGAAAAAGGCACGAATCAGACAAAATGACCGTGAATACGCCCATAGAAAAAGCAACTCCATGGAGAGATTTTTTTAGTTTGATCAGAACACGAGATAATACTTCATTTGTGCACTAAATTTTAGTCATGTGTGTGGTTGACTTACCTCCAACTCAAAACATTCATCTTAACTAGAGGCAGATCTAGAAAATATTATTTGGTAAGGGGAGGCGGAAAAGGGGAGCGGGTAGGGGACCGAAAGGAGGGGTTCAATAAAAAGAGAGCATGCAGCGCACAAAATCTTTTAGACAGAAATAGCATGCAAATTACCATTTCATCAAGTCTTAGAAAACTTGAAGTCATTTGCTGAGGCATATTGCACACCTATTAAGGCCTCAATTGCATGGGTAACTACATATTCCAATGTTGCTCCCATATGAATGCTTAATTAAGAAACACACTTATCTTGAGCACACTAACAAATTGATTGATATCATTGCATCTCGTTAATATGTTTGTTCAAGAATGAGATGCTTTGTTCATTCTTTGAGATTACCATTTCATTTACTTTGCATTTTTGGAGTGTCTTTTACTTCATTCTTATTTTCATCCCACAATTATAATCACAACCAACAAACAAATCAGGGGTAAACAATATTAGGACTAGACTATAAACCAAAACTTTCAATCAACTATAATTATAAAGAAGTATAAAATACTAATAATAGGAGTTGAACGGTACGGCAAGCTGCACAACTGCTGTGAGCAAAACATCCCCAATGCTATGCCCAAATCTAAGCGTGCCCTGGAGCCCAGTAGTCCAATCTCCTCTCTAAGGAGCTGGAGGACATATTATACGAAGGACAACTCCAACCTTCAAAAGTGCAGTACCCAAGTCATCCATGGAGATTCAACGAAGTTTGGAGGATCAGCTGACCTCCCTTGCCCTAAGTCAGTTCGCCTTTGTCTCCACCGGTTCAAAATCATTGAGACAATTAAAGCAAGGGCAGCAGCCTAGCTTATTCAAGCTTGACCTTACGTGTACAGACAATTAGAGCAAGGGCAGCAGCCTAGCTTATTCAAGCTTGACCTTACGTGTACAGACAATTAGAGCAAGGGCAGCAGCCCATTGGGCTGCCCTAGCTGTTCAAGCATAAACTTGCGCCTACTGGCAATTGAAGCTGATGTCAGCATGGATCCACCAAGCGCAACTCAATGAGGCAAAGGCCTTGCCTTTAGCCGTTAGATTTCTAACAATCTTCTTGTCTAAACCGTCGGATTTCCAACATTAAAAAAATTAAAAATTATAGGTTGTGCCATGTCTTGGATATCAACATCCATGATTAATCTAAAGGTAAAACAATCCAAAGAATTCCAAAATAAAAACACAAAAATTTGTTTAACAACACATTTAAGCAAACTCACAAAGTTCAACCATCTTTTTCCTTCACTTTTCATCTCTAATTATTATGCTTGTTTGTAATGCTATGTTTTGCTTTGTATTTAAAATTAAATTATTGGAGTTAAACATGGAGTTGTATTTAAAAAAAAAAAACAAATTTGCTAAGTACTCACTTACAAGGCAAACAAAATGAAAATATATTTGTGAATAGTAATCACCCTTGCCTTTCTTCTTCTCAAACGATTGTACTTGCACAAATGCAATTATTTTTTAGAGAGAACAGTAAGGGTAATTTCACTGCGCTTGCCCTTGACCTCCTAAAATAGATGGACATGTTCTAACATCACTCGACCTACTTATATTGGTGTGTGTTCCTCTTATTAGAAAGGTGGCACAAATGTAGTCTATCAAATATAATCTCTTTGCATTATTCTTTGTTAGAAAATGTAGTAAAATCTCTCTATAGTGTGACACTCTAGATAAGAATAACAATGATTTATGTAGTAATGTTTTAGAAGATATTATGTTAGCTAGTTTAGAGCTTCGTCTATCCGGGTGTTTTGACTGTTCTCTCTGCTGGGGCATGATCCTTTAGATTTCTAATAATTTGTTTTGCTGATAAAAAGATGATCTTTATTGACAGCAGATTTCGTAAAAATATTTTCAGGGAGCTGGACATTCATGCATTGCCATTTAGGCAATCCAAATTATAATATATTGGTTTAGGTTACATTTTGATTTGAATTTTTTTTATTTTTTTATAAATTAAGTTTCTTCCTGAAATTCTAATATACTCCAATATTTAGATGAAAAGATCCTCCAAAACTTCTATTCACAATTTTTATAATTAACTTTGCATTGAAAATTGGAATGTGGTCAACAAATTAAACTGGGGCTTCAATAGTTTGATTTCGATTATTTAAGAAATAGTTTTTTTTTTTTTAGTTACAAAGTTCAAAATTTTCCTTCTTAGATTTTTTTTTATTTTTTATTTTTTGGTTTTACATATAAAGCTTTAAATATAAAAAAGGGTAAAAGACAATTTACTACCCTCATGTTTGGTGGCTTTCAACATTTAGTACATTAATTTTTTTTCATCTCAGAGTCATACTTAAAGTCTAAATTTTGGGACAGTCTCATCATCCGTTAGTCAAACTGTTAGTTCTCTCGTGAAGTGATGACGCGGGCGCCACGTGTCATTAAAAATATTAAAATAATTATTTAAATAAAAATAATATTAAAAATAAAGCCACCTTGCAAAGAAGAGGAATGAGGAGGAGAGGAAAAAAAAACCGAACCCAGAAGAAGAAGAAGAAGAAGAAGAGGAAGAAGAAGAAGAAGAAGAAGAAGAAGACTAACGGATGTATGAGACTGTCCCAAAATTTAGACTTTAGGTATGACTCTGGGATGAAAAAAAATTGATGTACTAAATGTTGAAAACCACCAAACATTAGGGTAGTAAACAGAGATATATATACTCTATAAAAAATTATATTTAAAGCTAACACATGGCAAGCTATGATATGTCTGGCACTACTAATCAGCATAGTCTAGAGGCAAGTTAAGCTCCACACAAGTGTTTTTTTTCTTCCCCTCGCCTTAATAATACTAATTAAAAAATAAATAAAAAACTAATATGCTCCACTATTGATGTAATATTTTTTATCCATAGATTTTCCATTAAAAGTGACAAAGTCAAACAATAATTTTTGTAATTACATCTCTTAAGTATAACGTCTTTATAATAATAAAAATAATTTGATCCTACAAGTGGCTCTTTACTACAGTGGTGGAAAAGAGTTGAGCTCTTGCATGACAGTGTGGATTCGAACCTCGTCGGTGACCTATCTAACATCTAACTTAACAAAATTTATTGTCTGACAAAAAAAAAAAATTTGGTCCTAAGATCAATAAGATATTTCACTGTATTTCTTCAAGCGTGAAACCATCATACTATTGGAATTTTGATATACTATATTAATTAGGTCTCCTATCTAATAATGTTATGCGGTCCAAAAATGGTACTTTAATCACATATTTGCACTATCATTTGTATTATTTCTCTAATAGAGATAAAACTCATATATACTGGTGAGTTTTAATTTTATTAGTAAAATGGTACAAATGATGGTACGTAAAATTACTCGTGTTGGCGTCAGGTTTCTAGTTCAAGGAATTTTTTAGGCCAATTTTTTTTCGTGATCCTTGTGGTGACACCCTATTTTTAAATAGACATCTGTGGTGAAAAAGCTATTAATTGTAGTCCTATGGTGAAATTCGTTATTAATCATAGTCCAAATTGGATTTTTCCTCATTCTTCTGTCATTTGTAAGGGCAAAATTGCTATTTTTGTTTTTATTGATTCAATCAACCAATCATAAAGCGCCATATGGACATAATTTTTTTTATTTTAAAAACTCTTAGAGCTACAATAAAAGAATAAATAAACAATAAAATTACAAGGTTCATATTATGAGACTTTCTTATTTCAAGAGAGCCAAGAGTTCAAATTCAAGATTTAAAAATCACAAAGTACCTTGTCGTGTTTAGGTTGGAATATAAGTTATTATGCAAACATTGAATTTAGTTTCATTTTAAGAAGAACAGTGATGGACAAGATGGCTAAGGTTATGTGAGAGAGAGGGGGGAATGTAGTGGGTGGTCGTTGTGGCCGATCGACAATGGTAGGGATTGAAGAGGGATTTCTATTTTTTTCCCTTCTATTTTTGTTGATTATAAAAAAGTGGAATTACCAAAAAAAAAAGAAAAAAGAATGGAATGACTTTTTTACCCCTGCATATAGATGAGATTTTGACATAAATTTCAATTTGGACAACGATTGATAATGAATTTCACCATAGGGTTAAGATTAACACTTTTTTCACCACATGGGTCGATTTAAAAGTACTGTCTCACCACATGGATTAAGAAAAAAATTTAGCCAATTTTTTAATATTAGCATCCCAGTGTAATAATGACACGTGCAAGTAAAGAGGAAGAAGTTGAAACGGTATAACATGCTTCTGCAAACAAGTCAACAATATACAGCTTCTCAATCATGTTGGGTCAAATTTCTGCCACTCTCCACACGTAGTATAGTAGTTAAAAAAAAAAAAGAAAAAATGCTTGAGTATATAGTATAAAAAACTGTCATTGGAATTAGAACTTTTTGTTAGCCAGCGTAGCGCAACCGCACCCTATCATTGACTGCTGACAAGGCCACCATATATTGCTTTAAAAAGATAGAAATTTGCTAATTTGGTTCATGAATTCTTACACGTGAAAATTCAGTTTTAAAATCCATTAAAAATTGTCAAATTCATCTTCATTATTGATTCAAATTATTTAATTTAATTTTTTCGTTAATTTAATTCATGTGACTTGTATTTGATACACTTTAAAAGTAGATTCACATTTTGAATGAGTTTAAGAACTTTTCCTTTTTCTACTCCATCTCAATGTATATTCTTCTTTTCTTGGCTCCAATTAACAACTAAATTCTCTTCCTTAACCATAACAATAGGCTATGCTATGTCACGAACAATAAATAGTATGTATTTATATGACATTAGGAAATATGACAAATGACCTATACAACCAGAAATATACTAAAGAGCACATAATTATCAAGATTTTAAGAGACGTTAGATGCTAGTCAGTGACGGACTAAGACCTAGCGCCTAGGCAATTAGGCGAGGGCTTAGGTGGACTAGGCAGATTACGTAAATTTATTATAGCTCGTATAAATAAGTGTGTTTATATTTAAAAAAAATACATAATTGTATTGTGATACATAAATTGTAAAATAAAATGACATAAATTATAAAGTATTAGAACATATTGAAAACATGGGGAACAAGCATATGATGAATATTTATCCAAGTATTCAATAAGTCCCTTACAATTTATTGAAAAATAAAAATAAAATACAAATTGAAAGTTATCTATTTTCTTTCTAGGTAAGAGTCGTGACCTAGCCAGGTGCTTAGGTGGACCTAGGCGGGTGCCTCTGCGTCATTTCTTAATATTCAATGCCTAGAGATTACTCGAGCAGTGGTCAGCTGTCTAGCGCCTAAGCGGGGCCTAGTCGGAGATTTTTAGAATAGTATACCATTTGATATGATAAGTTATGATAAATAATATATATATATATATATATATATATATATATGTTGTAGCTTTTTTTATCTAACAAGAAGGAGAGGGCCGACGACAAGGAGAGAGAGAGATGAGCAATGTGATTGTTGTAGAATTGTAGGGGAATTGTGTGTTGAGGATGTTGTTATTCCCCATACGTAGTGCCTTTATTTATAGTAGTACAAGGAGAGAAGAAATCTTTCATCCCTTAAGAATACAAGTCCATATAGGAAAAAATAACTAGAATAAATTCTAATCTAGGATTTACATAATCACACTTAAACTAGGAAAGTTCACAACACTCCCCCTTGAGTGTGTAAATACTAAAGGTAGATTCAGCATCATGTAGAAGTTGAGAAATTCAACTTGTCGGCACTGATTCTAGAAACAACGTTTATTCTCAATAAGGTAAGAACTTGCATAAAGTAGTAAGTCTCAATAAAAAATCCTAAGGCCATGGCAAAAATCCGAGTAGGGACAAAATCCATAGTCTAAGGAAAAATGCATGAGTAATGCAAAAGTCAAAAGAAACGTCTATGGAACGTTATCAGAGATATGATCAACCCAAGGTGGGTGCCTCGTTAAAACCTAGTTAGGTAGCAAAAACCAGTGGGAAAAATGCTCCTAATCGTAGGGAAAAAGAGTACATTAAGATCAAGCAAGTATCTTCATGATACTCCCCCTAAGTTTGACACAATTCCAAAGAGAAATAGCAATGTTACAACTCAGAAAGTTTATGCATACCAATTCCTTGAAAAGTTTCTGAAATGTTGCCTTCAGCAGTGATTTGGTGAAGAGGTCGACCAGATTGTCTTGTGAATAAATTTGCATGACTTTTCAATCTTCTGATGCTCTTGTTGTTGATGTGAGAAGAACTTCAGCGCAATGTGCTTGTTATTGTCTCCTTTGATGTATCCCTTCTTGAGCTATTCGATGCATGCTGCATTGTTTTCAAAAATCATCGACGAAAAGTCTACGACGGGATAGAAATTGCATGAGATTCGAATATGGCCCAAAACTGCTCTCAACCCAAATCATTCCCAAGTTGTTTCATGTAAGGCGAGAATTTCAACATGGTTAGATGAAGTGGCAGCTAAGGTCTGTTTAGTTAACCTCTAAGAGATTGTGGTGCCTCAAACGGTAAAGGCATAAATCGTTTGAGAACGCTCCTTATGCAGATAGGATAAGTATTCTTAGTCGGCATAACCAACAAGACTAGAATCGACTCGAGAAGCTGAGGGTGTGCCATCACTCAAGGATCCGTAAGGATAGAATAATCCCAAATCCGTAGTACCCTTAAGGTAGTGGAAGATGTCTTTCACGCCAGTCCAGTGTATGTGTGTTGGTGTATTACTATATCTTGCCAAAAGATTAACAACAAATGAGATGTCCGATATAGTACATTGAGCTAAGTACAATAAAGCGCCTATCATACTTAGAAAAGAAACTTCAGGCTCCAAAATCTCTTCATCATCCTCTTTTCAGACATAAGGGATCTCGTTTTGCATCTAGCGATCGAATGACCATAGAAGTACTCGAAGGCTTCACTTTATCATCGTTAAAGTGGCGCAGCATCTTTTGGGTGTAGTTCGTTTGATGTACTAGGATTCCATCTGAACGGTGCTCTATCTCGAGACCGAGACAGTTTCGAGTCATACCTAGATCATTCATCTCAAATTTTGACTTCAGGTGCGCGGCAGTTCTCTCTCGCTCTTCAGGAGTTTCGATAAAGTTCATGTCATCGACATATATTGCAACTATCGCAAATTCGGAATGTGACTTCTTAATGAACACATAAGGGCATATTTTGTTGTTCACATATCCTTGACAAGTCAAATACTCACTCAGACGGTTATACCATATTCTTTCGAATTGCTTCAAACCGTAAAGTGAAAGCCTCAGCCGAATTGAGAGCGTGTTCCGGGGTTTTGAAATATTTGATCCAATCAATGTAATTCATTCGGGAACTTTCATATAAAATTTCGTATCAAGATCCCTATAATGATACGCAGTTAATATGTCCATTAGCTGCATACTTAGTTTTTTAGAAACTACCAAACTGATAAGGTAGCGAAAAGTAATCACATCCATAACAGGTGAATAAATTTCATCATAGTCAATCCCGAAGCATTGTAATAAGCCTTGTGCAGCAAGATGAGCTTTGTAATGCACAATTTTGTTCTTCTCATTACGCTTCCGAACATAAACCCACTTGTAGCCAACTGGCTTCACATGTGGAGAAGTAGGAGCTACAAGTCTAAACGCCTTACATTTCGCAAGCAAATCGAGTTTGACTTGGATTGCTTGTTTCTAGTTTGAACAATCACTTCTACATTGACATTCGTCAACGAAACGGGGTTCAATGTCATGGTTTAACATGATCTCAGTAGCTACTGCATATGTTAATGCATTGTCGACGATCATCTCATTTTTTTACCACACATCATATAAGCTAGCATAATAGACCGAAATCTCACGATTCTCGGGAGGAGGATTCGTTTCTTCAAGGTCGTTTCCATAAACTAGAATTTCCTCATGAGTTGGATAGAATGAGTAAGCGACAGTCGGAATCATGGTAGGCTCTTCAGGTGCCTGTGCTGTGGGTTTCCTCTTTCGGGGGTGTGAATCCTTTGAACCAAGAAGTCTGTCAAGCTTTTGTGTAGGGGTAGATGATTGGCTAACTACTAATGTAAGTGGATCACTAAGATTGGTGTCTTGGGCCTCCAAGAAGGAAGTTTGTCGGGCATTTGGTCCAGCCATCTTTGCAAGTGCATTCGCAGCTGGAATATGTGATCTTGTCACGCAAGCTATATCGGTGAAAGCACTTAGCATGCTCTGAGCTATGCTCTGGAGATCTAAGATTTAATAAACAGTGCACTTCAGTTTCAGATTGAGTGATGCAGGGATCTAAATGAGACAAAGTGTGAGTCATCCACGATAATTCGCGTCGTTCTTCAAGAACATTGACATTCTTATCTCCCCCTAATGACGGTAAGACTATTTCATATAAGTGATAATCCACAAAACGAGTGGTAAAAAAATTGCTTGTCAAAGGTTCTAAGTAAGGAATAATCGAAGGAGAATCATATCCGACATAGATTTCCATCCTTCGCTGAGGCCCTATTCTTGTACGTAAGGATGGCGAAATCGGCACATAGACCGCACATCCAAAAACGCACAGATGCGATATGTCGGGTTCATATCCGATAACCAACTGAAAGGCGCTATATGGTTGGGTAACAACAGGCCTCAGGCAGACCAACATGGCTGCGTGCAATATTACATGGCCCCAAGCAGCAATCAGAAGCTTGGTACATATGACCAACGATCGAGCAATCATTTGTAAGCGCTTAATAAATGCCTTTGTTAGGCCATTCTAGGCATGAACATGGGGTACTGGATATTCAACTTCAACCCCAACCGACATGCAATAGTCATCAAAAGTTTTAGATGTGAATTGTCCAGCATTATGCAATCAAATAGATTTGATTAGATAATTAAAGTGGTGAGCCCTAAGCTTGATAACCTGAGCCAATAGTTTGGAGAATGCAGCTTTCCTTGTGGATAACAAGCATATGTCTGACGAACGTGTAGAAGCATCAACCAAAACCATAAAATATGTAAATGGTCTACATGGAGGTTGAATCGGTCCACAAATGTCCCCCTGAATTTGTTGTAGAAAAATAGGATGATTCAAACGAATCTTGTCATAAGAAGGCTTAGTAATAAGCTTTCCCATAAAACGTGTTGGACATGCGATTCCTTGAATCGAACCTAAACTTCGAGTTAATGGATGCCCGTGTGATGATTTGAGGATACGGCGCATCACTATTCGTCCAGGATGTCCTAAACAGTCATGCCAAAGTGTAATTTCATGCGCGGTCCCAGAGGTAAGGCCGGCCACATAGTGGCATTCTATGTGGTGTTTAGTCATAGACCAATCGGGGATACACTCCATCTTCTCTAGAATACGCTTCTGGCCATATTTATAAGAAGTTATGCACATAAATTCAACTCTGTTTTGTACGTAGGTTTCAGCATTGTAATTGTTATCTCTAATGTCCTTAAAGCTCAACAACATTCTTCCGAAACATAGAGAATAAAGAGCCTCATCAATGGTCATGATTGTACCATTGGACAACATTATACATGTCTTACTGTATCCTTCGATTAGGCTGGATGGGCCTGAGAGGGTTGTCAGAGGTTCATTCACTGACTTAAAGTCTTGGAAGCGCAAATGCTCCCAGTTATGTCTTGCTTCAAGCAAGAAGATGTCCTTTTGGTGATCAAAGTGATCAGCCAAAGTGACCCATAATGCTCGTGGATCCTCCTCAACAAGATATTCAATTTGCAGGGCATCATGGATATGTATTCGGATGAAGATCATAGTAGTGGCTTTCTTAGCTTCGCCAACAGAGTTGTTCGTCTCATCTTCAATGGCAGGATGCAAATTCTTTGCAGTAAGGTGGAGCTTCACATCTTGGACGCACTGGAGGTAGTTCCTTCCAGAGACCTCCAAAGGGGTGATGTCGAGTTTGTTCAAATTCAACATGTTCCTATCACAAAATAAAGGACAATATGTAATTAGTGCAATTGAGAAAAGAAAAAAAAATCAATCCATTCACATAAGAGTAGAACATTCATTGGTTAATATTTGCATGAAAAAAACTTTGGGTTTTCATGGGTGATGTTTTTAATGAAAAACTTCAGGTTTTCAAACAAGGCATGTTTTGAGTAACTTTAGGTTTCAAAATAATTATGAACTTCAGGTTCATATGTTCATGCCGGCAAACACAAATATATACACATAAAAATGCAACAAGGAAATATAAAACCCATTGGAACTTTGGACCAAAATTAAAGTGTGGGTGAAAAATATAAAACCCATTGGGCCTAAAATAATTAGGCATGGAAAACTCGGGGCCCAAAAGAAGGCCTAAGCTAACAGGTGGGCTGAATGATCCAGATCGTGTGGCCTAGGCCCAAGAATGGATTGGAATAGGGTAGGCCAAGCCATGTAGGAAAAGTTGCAGGTTTTTCTGGGTTGGGTTGTGCTCGGCTGGGTTGCATGCCCAAATTAGAGATGGCATGGATCGAGTGCAGTGGGGACATGGAGACACCAAAGTTACATAGTCTAGTATTGGGAGTGGGCTGGGCCAAGCAAGCAGGGCGCTACAGGTGAACCCAAATTTTTGTTTTTTTGGTTTAATTGTCGAGTTGGGCAAGGAAAAGTGAGCCTAAAAGAAACAAAAATCTTTGGCCCGAGATCATACCAAGCCCCAAACTGGGGTCAAGTTAGACTAAGAAGTCCTAGCAAAGCTAGGAGGTGTCGCCAAAGAAAGTGATCGGCACCACCTCTGCAAGTGGCTAAATCTTGGATGGAGAGACTCGGGGGTACCCTTTGTGGGTGTTTTCGACCATGATGATGAATCAAAGATTGGAAGACTTAATAATTCAACCAAAGCCTTAGAAATTAAAATCAAAATTTTGAGAAATTCGATGAGATTCCAAAGGAAGCTCAACCAAGTTACACCGTGGACGATCTTCAGGTTATCGGGGATGTTGCTGAGACAATTGGGCATTTTTTTATCTGACAAGAAGGAGAGGGTCGGTCGGCGGCAATGAGAGAGAGAGGAAAAATGTGTTTGGAGAATCAATTGTGTGTTGAAAATTTTGTTCTTCCCCTACGTAGTGCCTTTATTTATAGTAGTAAAAGGAGAGAAGAAATCCTTCATCCCCAAGGAGTACAAATCCATATAGGAAAGAATATCTAAAATAAAATCTAATCTAGGATTTACACAATCACACTTAAACTAGGAAAGTTATACACACACACACACACACACACACACACACACACACACACACACACACACACACACACACACACACACACAGACACACAGAAGATCGGAAAACAAGACTATCTGAGTCTGACTGATGAATGTGTCAAACTTCCATTACTAGGTCATTTGCCCGGAATGGCCTTGACCATATAGCTAATTGCTTAAAAACTAGTTAATATTTAAAAATTGTTAAACATTTATCTCCAAATTTAATTAATCTTCTAATCTGCTTTAGCACCCACAAAATTTGGTTTTCCCATTTTTTCTAGGGTAATAAGGGCGCTGGAGGAAGACTCGAGGTGACTGCTCTAGTATATAACACCATAACTAAAGTACATCCCAATATAGATCCAAAAGCAAAGGACAGACTGATTAGGGTACCATATATTTTAGTGGTTTAATTTATATTTTGGTAAAATATCTAATGGTGGTGTTGCTTCATTTTTGGGTAAATACCCAACATATGTCTATTCCCCAGCTAACAAATTTTGAAATTTGTTGTAAAATCGACAGTGTGTGCAGTGGAATAAATAAACAAGACTCAAAATTTACAAGGTTTCTCTACAGTTAGGGTGACCGGAGTACATCCTCGGAGCAGTAGTGGTGCTTTTATTTATAATCTAGAATCATAAAAATACAAAGATGACTATCCCTATTATCTCTCTATTCCTCCTCTTTTCTCAGCCGTTTGGCTCTGTCCTCATTTGAATCTCTCATTCTTCACCTTTCGTTCATTTTATAAGCAAAGAGAACAATATTCACTTTACAAATTTCTCACAAATGAATAGTAAAAATACTGTGCATAAATAGTAACAAACTATTCATGTGGGCCATCCACATATTATTCACAACACTTCCCCTTGGATGACCACAAGCATTCAATTGACTCATTAAAATCTTGATCTATTTTGGATGCTCCCCTTGATTAGTATCTCCCCCTGATTTCAAATCATTTAGGCTGATCATTGATCACTCTGCTTCAGTCTCTTAGCGAGAAGAGTCGCCAACAGAGGTGCTTTACTAGTAGTTAACTTTCCACAGGCTTGTTCTTGAACTAGGTTGGAGGGCCTTCTGCTAGACTTCCTCCAAAGGTCTGAATTTAC
The DNA here is from genome assembly GCA_963580275.1 of Crataegus laevigata. Lineage (NCBI taxonomy): Eukaryota > Viridiplantae > Streptophyta > Magnoliopsida > Rosales > Rosaceae > Crataegus > Crataegus laevigata. Next base: position 9,064,608 of record OY756941.1, read on the forward strand.
TCATTTTATCTAGAGTTGAATTTGATTTAGGGGTGGTGGACACTTGATCTTGAATCAGACTTATGATTTCTTCAAGTGCCATCGAGGCTTGATCTTGAATGAAATTGGACCGTGAGAAACTTCATATGACAAGTGATCTTCGGCTCCGTTGGGGATGAATCGACATGTGTTTTGCTGTGCTTGTCTCCATATGCTTTAATGTATCATTGCCTTATCTATTCCCCTTGCAGAAGTGGTATTTTCCTTGGTTTTCCCCAATGCTTGTGTAGCATTTTCTCTTGTAGTATTTGTCCACTGATGCAGGAGTGGAATGCAAACCTTGCATTTGAATGGTTCTTCATAACATCACTTCTCAGCGACTTATCATGCATGGCAGCTTCCAACATCTGTTGAAGATGACTATTCGAGAGCAATGCTAGGTAAGCAATCAGGGAAGGGTTCTAGACAATCAGTTCCAGATTGGAAGCTTGACTCCAAGTGGCGATTGATTGCTCTCTTTCTCCTTGTCCTGCAGGTGAGAACAAAGACAAAGAAAAGGATAGGGAGATTGCATGATATGAGATATTCTTGTTCGCGCCCCTGATGATATGAGACACTCTTGCTCTGGTGTGACTTGTTTGAAGAGATATTCTCGGAGAGGAAGAAAACTAAGTATTTCGAGATGCTTTGTTAAAGATGTATTCTCGGAGAGGAGGAAGAGTTAGATATTTTTGCAGGTCTGCCTTGTTATGGAAGATAGAGGTCGACATATATAAGGATTTCCCAATAGTAGGTAGTTGTACTGTGCCTTTACTCTTGTCAGCAACTGTGGTGTAATTAGAACAGTAAGATTCACGTGTTTTCAACTTTATCAGAGATCTTTTGACAAAGTTGCACGTGATATCCAAAAAGCTGATGTTGCATCTAAGAAATGTTGACAAACATCATGTAGAGAAATTCAGCTTTTGAAATTCGAAAATTGGTGTCTTTTCGATTTTTGAACAGGTGACCCTGTTGTTTCTTCTTTTATAGAGATATTAATTTTGTTCAGATACACTCAGAAATTTGCTGCCTGCAGAAATTTTCCCTTTTTACACTTCTGAGATTTTATTTGATCTCATTTTTTCTTCATCGTTTCTGAAAATGGCTTGCCCATCTAACATTTACTTAGATTTGAGTCTTAGGACTGATACAGACGAGCCGCGTCAGGATAATATATAGCGTTCGTCCTTCTTATCTTCTAATGGTCCTCTTACTGTTGAGGACTCTGTGATGAAGAATGACCTAATCGTTACAGTGGTAGTTAGGAATCTTCTCACTCCAAAGGATAACAGAATCCTTTCAAACTGGTCTGATGAGTCAGCTGTTCAAGACTCTTTAGCTCTCAGTATTTAGTGTGCGGGCTCTTTTTCTAATATGGGCCAATGCCTACTTGCTCGAACTCGCCAAGTTGAATCATTGATGGCTGAGGTGGCAAGTCTTAAATAAGAAATTAGAGGGCTCAAGCATGAGAATAGAGTGTTACACATGCTTGTAAATAATTACTCAATGAGCATGAAAAGAAAGCTCAACCAGTTACTAGAATCCGAAGGTTGGACTCAAAATGACAATCAGGGGTTCAAGTCTTTATTCCACAGACACCCATTGTCTCAGCCATCTGGAGTTCCACCAAGTATTGAGGCTCCAAATAATCAACCTCTGGTGCCTCCCCCTTTTGGGGTTCCTTTGTGAAGGTTCCGTCCTATTTGTTTGTTTGAACTTATGTCTGTAATTTATCGGAGGTATTAATAAATAAGCTTCATTTTATTCAGTGTATTTTGCCAAATACGATAAAGCATATACTTCACTAAGATGTGGTACTTCTGGACCAAATATCAATTTATCAGTTCTCCCACGAAGATAAACGATCATTCTTAGTATCTAAATCGTTTGAGTATTCAACTCATAATCTTCAATCCGTATGATTCTTTAATATCATGGATAAGATTCATGTTGGCGTATTGTTCGATCTGCAGTTCCAAACAATATTTCTCTCAACACTTTATAATTGCTCTAAACTTTTCAAGAGTTCTAATTTAATGTCATTGACTCTTGCAAGAGATTATGTTGCAACAATATCATAATGATAGTACTCACTAAGGCAATTTATACCATTCATTGGTATTGAGTATATAATTTATGCTTTATCCTTCTAGGACTTACTTAAAGCAATCTGAATCCTTTAGGGATTTTCTACACTTCATGACATATTTTTCTTTTTAAAACTTATACAGAGAAATTTGCTCCCATGTATACTTGAGGGATTTACTTATGAAGATATGATGTGGGCGATTCAAAACCCTTCGTATATGATTCTTTATTCATATTAACTCATTTACAAGAGTATAATTTCAGGTTTCAATTAGTAACCTTGTGTCATATCATGTGAGTGTAATTCACTGTATTACAAATGCCCATATGTATACTCTTTGGTTCAACATCTTTTGGCTATTTGTATTGTATTCAAATATAGGTCCATTTTTCCCACGTTCTTACAAAATTGTAATGGAATTGCCTTTTTCCATTTTTGCCAATAATTTTTCCTTTCGTCGACGAGCAAAAGAACGTGGCTCAATATCAACAAAGCTTATTGATGAAATTTAGTAGCTACTTGTAAAAACTAAATTTACCATTGGTTATCATCAATTTGTGATCCCATATTCTCATGTGCATGCGCATGCATAAAAACTTTTCATTTCTTTGGATTCAAAGGCGTTACACTATCTCTTCCAGGATAGCCATAATTTAGAGAATGCGGATCATAACTTCCTCTTGAGCGTTATAGAGCTGAGATTTTAATCTCCACTTCTGGGAATTGAGTCATTGGAACCTATATGTCTATCATGCTTCGTGCATGAGACATCAACATTCCCATGTTCGTGGATTGTCCTTTCTGGGCCGTGTATCCATGCGATGGCTGTTATGCTTCTGGTATGCAATAGTTATGCTTTGGGAATGCAATAGTTCAGTAGTGCCATATTCTTCTTCTTTCGAATGGCTGAACCTTCTGAATCTAAAGGGTTTTCCACGCTTCGGGCGTGTAACAAATAAATCATTTGATGCCTCATTATTTTGTCCAATAGGGACACCAATTCTTGTATGCACATTTGCAGCAAGTATATGTGATTTCATCACTTTAGTTGCATCGTTCAATTATTGTCACTTTGTTTTTTTTTTTTATAATGATTGCTTCATGAATCAAAATAAGACGAATTCTCTTCGTTCTTCTGGAACGGTCTTTTCTCATCATTATTCTGAAATGATATTTTCTCATCATTCTTCTGGAACAATGTTATTTTCTCCACTTAGTGGCAGGAAAACTGTCTTATCAAAATCATAGTCTGCAAACCAGGCGGTAAACATATCCCCAGTCAAGGTCCCAATGTTGAATGATAGATGGTGAATCAACATCAATGCCCAATTCATGGTGATGCCTCATTTAAGTAAGTTGTGGCAGTGCAATATGCACAAAGATAACACAACCAAAAACTCGTAAATGTATACTGTTTGGTTGGTGCTCAAACACGAGTTGTACTTAGAAATATAGATGGTTGGCAGCTGGTCTCAACCGAACTTAATAAGCAGCATGTAACATGGTATGTCCCTATCTTGCAATTTCTTTTTCATGAGCAGAGCTCGGGTAATCACTTTCATTCGCTTAATAAATGCTTCTGCTAAACCATTTTGAGTATGGACATAAGGAACTTCTGGTCCTTATTTAATAGTATGTAGACTAAGACTCTTATGGCTTTTATTACAATTAAGTTGAGGCACTGCAACACTTTAAACTTATTGTACTCATCAAGGAACTTCATGTCCTGACCTTGAGGATCAAGGGACTTCATGCCCGATCTTTTTGTATGATGGAACTTCAGGTCCAATCATTTTTATATGATGAGGATCAAGAAACTATAGGTTCTGATTTGTTCAAGGAACTTCAGGTCCTTGTTATATACTCGTCATAACAAAAGATAAGTACAATAAATAAATTAAAGCAATAGGCGGTACTTCCATCCATAGTAAATAAATTGCATTTAAGTAAATAAAGCTTGTGACAAGGGCTTTAATTCAGCACCATTCACATAAATCAAAACTTAAAGCAGTAGGCAGTAAAACTGTCCATGGTAAATAAATTGCTTTAAAGTAAATAAAACTTGTGAAAGTGTTTTAAACCAACACCATTCACACACACATATATATATATATATAATTTTTTTTTCTTCTTCTTTCTTTTCAAGTGGTATAACACCATCCAAAAACATTTACCTTTTATTATTATTATTCATTCACATGCTACACCATTTTAAAAAAAAAACTTTGTTTTTTTATTTAATTTTACATGGTGCAACGCACCTTTCCAAATCATTGGCCCCATTTCCCTTTTTATTCTTTTCTGTGCTCAATTCCAACACATCAAATGAGCTCTTTTGGAGCTTTATGGCGCTAGCTTTTCTTTGCCGTGAGCAGAAAACATCCTACTTAATTATCTCTCAACTTCTTGTAAGTAATGGTGAGCTTTGGGGATTTTTTTAAGCTTTATTTCAGAGGACTACAACACCATCAAAAGACAGCGGCCATAGGCGCTGGGCCAAGTAGCGTAAAACTCCATGAGTCATTGAGATCCATCGAGAACGATGCGATGATGAGATTCTTCTGGATCTCTGGAAACCAGTTGTCAGGTACGAGTTTTCTCATTTAGTGAAATTTCAATTCTCACTGGAATTCGGTGGGGCACTGCTGGTGCGGTGGAAGAAGAGACGAAAAATGGATATACATTTTGTTGTGTGAGATTTCAGCTGACAAAGGTGAATCAGATTTGCGGCTTTGTGCTTTCCACTGACATGAGAGCTTCTTGTGCTGATAACGTGTTGTAAAATCGACAGTGTGTGCAGTGGAATAAATAAACAAGACACAAAATTTACGAGGTTCCTCTACAGTTAGTGTGACCGAAGTATATCCTCGGGACAGTAGTGGTGCTTTTATTTATAATCTAGAATCGTAAAAATACAGAGATGACTCTCCCTATTATCTCTTTATTCCTTGTCTCTTCTCAGCCGTTTGGCTTCTCTCCTCATTCGTATCTCTCCTCCTTCTTCACCTCTCATTCATTTTATAAGCAAAGATAACACTATTCACTTAAAAAAAAAAATCACAAATGAATAGTGAAAAACTATGCATAAATAGTAACAAACTATTCATGTGGGCCATCCACATATTATTCACAACAAAATTTCATTTTTAACCTTTGAATGAATATTTAGAAATAATTAAGTGTTTTCATTAACATTTGTTGTGTGAAACTCTTTTCATTAACTTTTTTTTTATATATAAATGGACTTTATTAATAATAAGGACGAAAACAAAAATGCGATGGCAGTATCGTAACTAAGTTGAAGCTTGGTGGTACTAGACAAGGATACTCTCCGGATCCTCCTTGTGGGGATCAATCAATCGTGTCCGTTTATTATACTTCATGTGGTCAGTTTTCCTTAGATACTATTTATATTCAATTTTAAATTAAAAGTTTAAAATGATTCCTAACTGCACGATGTACAATGAACGGACACAATTGATTAATCATTCGGATTCCCACAAAGAGGATCGTATTCCGGTGGCACTGGCAATTGTTTCTTTATAATTTTTTGCATATGAAGTAATAGTTGTTAGTGCCACCAATATTCAACTTAATTACGATACTATTACCGCACACAAACTTCAACTTAATCACGATATTGCCTTGTAATTAAAAAAAAAGTTCATTAGGTGTTTTCCTTTCTATCTTTATCAAAAAGGTGTACAAATATGGTCTATCAATTATTTTTCTTTTCCTAGTAAATGTGGATGTGATAAGACTTGCATTCCCCATGGGGAATGCACATATCCTACTTCTTTCAAATAACGTATATTTGATATATAAATTTCATAATGTGAACCATTCACTTTTTTAATCTTCATTTGAAGATCATTCTTATAAAAAATCATCTAAATTAGAGATCTTTTAGTCATCTAAATCTATGAAACAAATCGACAATCTGAGTACCAAATAACGTAAGGAAAACTAATGAAAAAGCTTCACTTTGAATCTTAACTAAAAGCTACTTAATAACTTTATTTAATGATTATAAAAAAAATATTTAATGATAAGGACAAAAAATAGAAAAAAAAAAGGAAAAAAAATAACCAACTGAAACCGCATGCAAGATAAAAAAAAAAAAAAAATAACCGAAACTGGAAAGGTTGCAATACAGAAACTCCAAACACAAATTAAATTCTGCAAGAATATTTTGCAGCGCAGTGTTTGTACTGATAGGCCAAAGGAGGTAAGGAAGATAATTGCGGCGTCTAAGCAGTGTTGATATACATATTTGTTATCATTTCCTAAATTTTCTGATGAACTGATGGATGTTGGTTTTAGTTATTTGATTGGCAGTGGTAGTTGTGAAGTGCTAACATCTTCTTGTGTTCAGAAAAATCTAGAGATCCGTCATCAAATGTGTCCTGCCTGTGGAACTCCATTTGGTTTAGAAAGCTAAAAATTGAAGAGATTCAAAGAAAATTTGATGAGAATTGAAGATAATTAGAAGAAGACAAGATGTTTGGAAGGTGAGAAAGTGCCAAGAAAATTCAAGAAGAGTACATAAAAGAATGGTTGTTAGACTTCCTGGAGAGATATCATATTCAGTTTAAGAAATAGTAAGTGCACGCCAACCTGTGTTCAGTTTCAAAAATTGTGCCTGTGTTCAGTTTCAGAAATAGTGTAGTATCCGTGCTCAACTTTAGAAATAGTGTAGTATTCTTGTTTAGTTTCAGAGATAATTAGTGTTTAGTTTCAGAAATAGTGTTTTTTTCTAATTTTATTTTTATTATATTAAATTTTTGTCATTTTCATTAAAGTTTAAATCATTTTAATTAATTATTTTTTAGGGTAATTTTTTGTTAAAATAAAGTTAGCTCAAGTCCTTTTTATTAAAACTCTCAATAACATATGCATGATGAAACGTGTATTTATTTAATACATTTGAATCACTTAACAATCTCCAATTTGAATAACTTTTTTTCGTATGAATGATCTTTAACAGAAAGTTAACAAACTTGTTTTGATTATAAAATTTATGCGATAAATATACGTTATTTTTCGAACTATGCAAGCATACTCTCCAAATATATTGTGGGAAATGAAATTCTTTAAAGAATCTAATTAATATATATACACACTCCCATTCAAAAGGTTTTAGGCATATATATGGTTCACCAAACAAAAGCATTATTCTCTTCAATGTTTAATGTTCGAGAAAGTAAAATATGTAAAAGCTCTCTTGCCATGCCTTGCGCATTAATTAAGTTTTTTTTATTCAATATTTTAGAGATTTTCTTTTATTTGATAAGAATGTTATGAAATTGGTATAGCAGTAAAGCTACGAAGATTACATTTTTATGCCATATTATTTTCCAAACTATTAAACCCTAGTCTCCAAAATATTATTTTATTGCTTATTGTGGAAAATAAAATCCTTCCAAGAATCCAATTAATATATGTACACATTCCCATTCATAAGGTTTTAGGCATATATGGTTCACCAAACAAAATCATAGTGATATGGATAGCATCATTCTCTTCAATGTTTAAGGTTCGAGAAATTAAAATTTGTAAAAGCTCTCTTGCATGCCTCATGTGCGCTAGTTAAGTTTTTTTTTCTTCTTTCAATATTTTAGAGATTTTCTTCTATCTGATAAGATTGTTATGAAATTTGATCAAACAATAATACTACTATAACAACCCGTCCCTAAAAATTATTATTTTATAATGGCTTTTTTGCCAAAATAGTCCCTGAGATTTGCATAACTCCTCACTTTGGTCCCTAAGATTTCAAATCGATAGAAGTAGTCCCTGAGATTTTTCACCATCCATCATTTTGGTCATTCCGTTACAAATTTCGTTAAGTGTCCTGGAGCTCTTGGCCGGAAGTTTGAACAATTTTCAAAGCTTCGTAACTCAATAGTTTCTTAACCAAATTTGACCTATAACAAATCAAAATGAAGATAGGAAAGTGTAGCATAAGATTATACCAATTTGGAAGCCCAATGGTTTCCGGAGATGGTCGGAAAATAGCCTCAAAGTTGACTGGTCCGACGGAAAATTGGAAAACTCGCCGGAAACTGGGTAAACTTTAAACATTCATAACTTCTTCAATACTCAACGAAATCAAGTGATTCAAAAAAGAAAATTATACTTCTCGACGAGATGAAGAGAATGGTACCTTTTGTGATGGCTAACTCGCCATGGTTTGGCCGAAAATGGCTCAAAAGTATAATTTTCGTTTTTGAATCACTTGATTTCATTAAGTATTGAAGAAGTTATAAACGTTTAAAGTTTACCCTATTTCTGGCGAGTTTTCCAGTTTTTCATCGGACCAGTCAACTTTGAGGCTATTTTCTGACCATCTTCGGCAACTTTTTGGCTTCCAAATAGGTGAAATCTTATTCTACGCTTTCCTATCTTCATTTTGATATATTATGGGTCGAATTTGGTTAAGAAACGATTGAGTTACGAAGCTTTGAAAATTGTCCAAACTTCCGGCCAAGAGCTCTGGGACACTTAACGAAATTTTTAACGGAATGACCAAAATAATGAATGGTGGAAAATCTCAGGGACCACTTTTATCAATTTGAAATCTCAAGGACCAAAGTGAGGAGTTATGCATATCTCATGGATCATTTTGGCTAAAAAGCCTTTTATAATTTTAATAAATGAGCTTACAAAAATGCCCTTCGAGGCATATACGTCAATTGATGTTGACTGCCGTGTTATGTCACGTAAGGTTCATTTTCTTGGCATATCCAAGTAGTACTCGTCACTACGGACACGTGGGCACAAACGAAACGCAATTTGGAGCTATAACGAAGAAGTTAAAAATGTTTGAAGTCGAGGGCAAAATTGATATTTTCCCACTTATTTGGAAGACTCTAGAAAATCTGGAGTGCCACATGTGTGGCTGAGATGTAAAGAGGAGTAAGATGTGTGGCTAGGATGGAAAACAAAGAAGACAAATGAGGAAAAACGATGGAAGGAAAGACCAATCAGAAAATGGGGAAGAAAATGAGGGAGCCCAACCCTCGACCTGTTCAACATGAGTCACCCGGTGGTCTCGCATGATTTCGACGATTTTCCATCAATTTTTCTAGCAAATTGTAGCCATCCACCACCATGAACCAACTCGTGGACCTTCCATCTCCATTTATCCACATAACCCGAGCCTATTGAGCATGATTTCACGATGAACCCACAAAGAAGGCTCCCGAATTTCACGGCGGCGATTCCAATGGTCCTGTAAGTTTCGTTGTTAGCCACCAGCATCATTCAACTTATCTTGAGGTCATCAACAAAGCCCAAATAAGTTTGGGGGCGGCGGAGCCACAATTTCGAAGAATTAAGGAACACCTAAATTTTAGGGTTTCCGACTGGTTTTTAGAGAAACTGGAGCACTTCTCGGCCAAATTGGCCTTGGTCATACGTAAGAAAGTTTCTCTATTCATTGAGATCTTCAATTCTTTAAATTTTGAGAATTTTTGGAAAAAGTTGAATTTTCCGGCGAGTCTGGGCGGCCGACCGCCACCCACGGTGGCACGTGAAGCGACGTGTGGCCAGAGGGCTGCCAATGTTATTTTTAGGCTATATTATATTCCTTGAGTTCAGTTTTGAGAATGGATTGACATAGATTGACAGTTAGAACCTAGATTTGCTACAATACGTTAATAGGTCATTGTATGAATCGACGATCCGACTGTTTGATCGTCACCAAACTTTAATAGGTTGTTATTTATAATATTTGAAGAATGTGAGAATTTACGGATCCGGAATCCGTCATACGGATCTTCCTGAATTGGAATTGTAACTTCATAAATAAAATGTTAACCGCCACTTGGTTTTGGCAATTAGCGAAGAGCCGACCGTTGGATCGTTCCGAAACTTTAGTATGTTGCTCTAGAAGAATAATGTGAATCTTTTGAAGTTATGGATCAGCAATCTGATATACGGATCTTCCGGGTCGAATTACGTAGGGATGCGTTATATGTAAATTGCATGTTTCCTCAGTAAGGATTCTGAGATATGATTTGATATTTGGTCTAAGCGACGATCATTCAAGGCACCTTGATATTTGTGCTAGGAAGTTGTAGCATGAATTCTAGGTGAGTGGGCATTTTTTTTTTAGTATATACGTATATGCTTGGTATTTTTCCTAGAAAGTGTGTTTAAATGGTTTTATAGATTAAATTGCCATGTCAAATGATTTCTATGTTTGGTTATGGATTATTATGATGATACATTGTTGCTTGACACTATGGACGCTCAAGTAAGCTTCAGGTGAGTATATGTTGATGGTAGTGATGGTAATGAGAATGCTTGTGATGAGATATATTTATATCTCATTATCCTGCACCTCGGTGTTAGTGCTTTGCTAGAGGATAGGGCTTAGCCTTCACGTGACCGTTCACCTCCTGCACCACATGCTCACCTTGGATCCAAGGCAGGTGCCAGCCTGTCGTACAGACCACTATAGGTGGTTCCGACTCGTAGGTGACTTGCGATACTTTGCATAGCCTTCACGTGATCATAGCACTGAGCGTATATATATATATATATATATATATAAGAGCCACTCGGTAAGGAAAGCTGCCATGTGGTATCAGAGCCACTCGGTAGTCATTAAGTTACTCTTAACCTTCTGCAAATTTAGTATTTATTCTTTCATCCATTTTCCAGATTGCTTGTAAGCTAATCCTTTTGTGTGAATTTTTTGTATTCCCCACCAAACAGTAAGGCGCGTTGTCCAAACAGTAAGTCCCGGGGTAGAGGCATGAGCGGAGTGCATGAGCGGGAAGGAATATAGCTAATAAGCATTAGAGGTTTGATTTATAAGTTTTCTGTATTCTGTGTGTTTGAATTTATACTTCATGAGTAGATTGTTTAAAACAAACTCTATGACTAGCAGTAGCTCTCATATGCATCTAGACAGCATACCTGACATTGTCAATGAAGAACAGAAATTTGATTTTCAAACATACAGTAGTCTAGGTTTTGGAGATTGGAATATCCCCAAAGTCTCACCCAAGAACATTTACAAAAAGAATTGGTCAATGGCCTCATTTAGATCAGAACACCATGTTAAGACTATAGAACAAACCTACGCTCTTAGCAAAGATTGTGAAAAGTGTCAACTTTTCACTCCACAGCAAATTAGACAACATAGAAAAGACGGTCATAACTACATCCATATAGGGTTAGTCCAGATTGCGGTTAAACCCTTAACTAGAAGAGGTCTTAATACCTCAATTCTCTTGTGTCTCAGAGATGCAAGATTCACAAATTTCAGTGATAGCATCCTTGGAATGCTTGAATCCAGCCTTTTCAATGGACCTATCCATTTCGACTGTTTTACAGACCTTACGCTAAGTCTTTCAGATCCTCATATCTTGAAAGCACTTACACTCAACACCCAGACTTCAGGATACAAAGTCCTTGAAGGAACACAGCCTTTGGCATTCATTTACCGTATCAACTATAGGGTAACTGGTACAAACATGAACTTTCAAGCTTTATCTAAGAGTCTGAAAGATCATACCATCCTAATCCAATCCTCTTTACAGAACGCTAATGTTAGCATACCCAGAACCATTAGGTGGTCAGATATCAATCTCCCAACAGATTGGTGTTTGATTAATGATAGCAAACCGGTCAACATCCAGAATGACTTGGTCAATCTTGACAACATCGAACAATACTTCGATGGCACCGTCAAAATCAACGTCAGTAGACCAGCTAGAAAACCCGTAGTTTCAGGAAGACATTCGTTTTCTGGATCCATGCCATCCGATAGGCAGGGTCAGGATCAAGAATTCATCAATTCCTTAGCCAATAGGAAACTAAAGTCCGTAGACACCAGTTCCTCAGTCAACCAACAAGAGTTAGTAGACGACCTCATCCAAATCAAACTCCAGTTGCTTGAGACCAAATCTCAAGTCAGTAACCCAGTCTACCAACCCAAGTCCTCTAGGACAGAAGAACCAACTTCGCCCACGGAATCTGACTTTGATGCAAGTCAGATAAACCCCCAGTTGTTAGTCTTGAACAAACCATTCAAGCCTAATAACAAAAGACTCAATAGAGACATAGAAGCCATTGAAAACATTCCATGGAGGAATATTTTCAGAAACAAATACACCCAAGATGAAAAGCTTGAAATTTACAAAAAATGGAAAGCTTTCATGAATACGCACAGACTTGAAGTATTTTTCTTCGACTATGTTGAAAAATATTATGAGCCTGAACAACAACAGTTAGAGGTATTAACCAAACAGAACTGGCTTAAAGAAGACAAAACTATTGTCTCTTCTAGCCATCCTCCCCAAGAAAAGATCCTAATCACCACAGCCAATACGCAAGTACCAGCCACTCTTTTCAAAATCCCAAAAGATGATGTAGGAGTAAAACCTGTAATTGAACAAAACAATTACACAAACCAAAGCCTCCACACCATAGGCAAACAACTAGACAAAATCGAGACTAAAATCGATAAGTTGTCTTCACCCAAGCCTATTCCAAGAGAAAAACCTTTGGTTAACTTCCCAGAGTCTCCCTCACTCAAAGTGGCCTCCACATCTCAAAAAATAGATCAAATGCTCAGTGAGCTAAAACCAGAAAAAGGAGTTCTTGTGATTAATCACAATGATGAACTCGACTCACCCCAAAACTCTTCAGAACAAGATTCAGAAGATGAAAGTGTTAATTCTATCCAAAAGATGGAAGAAACCTTTCAGAGTCTTGAACTCAAGAGAATTAACCACAGAGGAATAAATCCCACACCTCTCACCAAAAACTGGTATCCTAGACCAACTCCTCATGACCTCCAATTTGAGGAAAGGAATTTCCAAAACCAATTCTCAGTATCCTCTAATAAACTCTATGAATGGAACATAGATGGCTTATCAGAACAAGAGTTATTAAACAAACTCTAACACATCTCTATGGTTGCTAATAGCTACATTACCAACCATAATCTTATGCAAACCCAAGTTGTTGATCTTTTGGTTATTGGCTTTACGGGAATGCTTCATTCTTGGTGGGAAAAGCACCTCATCGAACATTCGAGAAATGAAATCCGCAATGCAGTCAAGAGAGATGAGGAAGGAATTCCTCTCTTTGACGAACGTCTAGGACAAGGTGTCCCAGATGCAGTCAACACACTTCTCTTCACCATCATAGAACACTTCATAGGAACTCCCTCCAACGTTACCACTAAGATACACGACCAACTAAGTAATTTAAGGTGTCCAACCTTTAGTGACTTTAGATGGTACAAAGACGTTTTCCTTTCAAGAGTCATGCTTAGAGAAGATAGTAACCAGCCATTTTGGAAAGAGAAATTCATTAATGGTTTACCTAATCTTTTCGCCCATAAGATTAGAACAATGTTAGTAAACGACGATGGTATAATACCGTATCATACTCGTACTTATGGTAATATAATCAATATTATCCAAAAAGGAAGGGTTAAAGATGTGCATTGATATGAAAATATCAAGGTAGGTCAACAAAGACAAGGCCATAGTGATGCGATGTAAAACAACACACAAATTAAACCCTCTTTTTGACAATTGTAGTAAAGATGTAAGTAGGGTATCGTTCTAGGCCGGGGATTAGGAGGGATTGCTAATCTACTCTGAATTGATTTAAAAACACTAAATAAGACTCAAAAACACAAAACTAGGAAAAAGACACTTAACTAAACCCTAATAACTCAAAACACACTAGAATGACTCAAAACGACCAAATTGACTCAAACTAGACACTAGGGACTGATTTGGACGAATTTTACACTACTAAGACTCAAAATACTCAAGAGACACCAAATTGGACAGATTCTAACTAAATAATGCAACTTAACAATGGGGGGTTTGGTTTTGACGATAAGTAAACTAAACCTAAATAACTTGCAGATTTGACAAAAACATGAAATTAAGGTGAATGGATGGGTGATGGACTAGCTAGAGGGTTCTTCTCCACTCATGACACATATGCAACGTAAATTAATTTTCAGTTGTTCTTTCAATAAACCATAAACTCAACACTCCAGATTAACTGTGAACAACACTTTTTTAATCTTCAAATTCTCCTTAAGTTATTGAATTGGATGGGAAAGCGCATACAACAATTCAACACATTCTCTAAAAGTCCCCTACGTGAACAGCACAATAGAGATACAATCAAAGATCATTAAGATTCATGAGAACTATAAGTATTGACGAGACATTCGTAACTATGAAAAGCATGATACTCTTGCCAAGAATTCACTTAACTCGATTGTGGATAGCAACCTTCACTACTCATGAATATAAGTTCATAACGATTAGGTGAAATACCCTTATATTCTAGCATCAAATTCATGCATGCAAACTAAGTATGCATCCTTAATCGACATACAAGAATAAGTTATCAATCAAACAGTTAAGCAAATTGAATTCACAACTCATGAAATCACAACTGAAGGTAATCAATTCATATTACAAATATGTTCATGGCTTTGAATCAACCTCTAGCAAAAACGAATTTAGTTACACATTATTCTTAAATTAAACCATAAGTAAAACATAAGTTTGAGAAGATAAAACCGAAAGAGGAGAGTGCAAAGACTTCCTTTGCCCAGCTCCCTTGGTACCACTGCATCGTGCTCTCAATCTGCCTCTGTGCACTGCCCTCTGTGCACTGCCTCTGTGCACTGCCGTACCGTGTACTCCCCCTGGCAGCTTCCCTGTTTTCCGTAGCCCCCTTGGTTCCGTCTTTCTCTCTGAATTTTCTTTCCCCCGGAGCCACTGATTGGCTGTGCTCTCTGTCCGCAGCATTGTGTTGCAGTTTTTTATTGGCTCCCTGCTTTGTAGCTGCTCTCTTCTGTGCGCCACTTTCCTGGCAGCTTCTCTGCCTTTTCTTTTTCTATCTATTTTGCACGCTGCCCTCTGGCAGCTTGTTCTTTTTTTCTTTTAAAAAAATCTCAGCCATGCTGCCTTGCTGTTTTGCACTCACCGACTGCCTTCAAACAAAAGGGCAGCATTGCCTTTCTCTTGCTTTTATTTCTCTGCCTTTTTTTTTACTTTTCTTTGTGCGCTGTGCAGCTGTATCCCTCTTGATTTTCTGCCCCATGTGCATTGTATCATTTCCATACTTTAAGCAATGCCATCCTTTCGTTTAGCCAAAGGGCATACACAGTTTTTATTTTAAAAACTGCAGTGACCTTCCCTTGCTAAAATGCCTATAACTTCTTCTAGCAAAATGATATTAACAATCCGTAAAATGTTCTAGAAAGTAGACATCTGTAGCTTTCCAAGAATATGAGGCTCATTCTCTAATTCGTTCTGAGCTGTTCGTAAATTGCTTCCAAAGTCAGCTGATTTGCACGGGCAGTTTGGACGAATTTATTACTTAGAATCTCACTTGCTATTTTTCTTTTATTTGCTAGACAAATCAAATAAAACACAAAAACAAAGTAAATAGCTCAAAAATATAAAGAACTAACTAAGAAAAGACAAGTGAATTTGATGTAAAATATATATAAATATGAGCTTATCACATAGCCAAGTACGAACTAGGAACGTTCTGTGAACAATATGGTCTTCCACCCATAGCACCTTCCAATAGGAAGAAACCTCGCCGGTCAGATACTTTCGGTAAATATCCAACCAAGTACTCTAGTAAGAAACACCACAAATATAGGAAACCTCAGTTCCAACCCAATTCGTTTTACGAAAAACCAAAATCCAACAAGTGGAAAAAGGGGAAAAGGAAATCCTCTGGAAAATTTCATTCCAAAGACAATAGTCAGAAAGGAAAATGCTACAAGTGTGGCAAATTCGGTCATTACGCTAATAAGTGTAGAGTTAAGAACACCATTAACGAATTGAAGATCTCTGAGGAAGAGAAACTTGGAATTGAGAGACACTGACCATAGTCAATCAAAAGATGATTTGGAATTATCTTCTTCTGACCAAAACTCTTCTTCTAGCCTTTCTTCACCTAACATCAAGCTAGGATGTACCGATGCTTGCTGTAAAAAAGTTTCAATGCTTAGTAAGCAAGAAGAACAAGAGGATCTTCTCCTCGAGTTAATCTCCAAGGTCGATGACCCAGAACTCAAAACCTTCTATCTCAAGAAACTTAAGAAATTAGTTTCTTCAGATAACAGCGGCACTAGCCAACCTCAACCAACCTAAAAAATCTCTCTTAGCACAACCTTGGAAAGGTTTAATAAGTCTAAGAAAGAAATCACCATTCAAGACTTACACAGGGAAGTCAACAAAGTCAAAGACGAAATTAGGTTTCTAAAGTCCGAAAACCTAGAAATTCGTACACAGCTCAGTAGAATTCAGACACAGGTTTTAGCCAACAATGATGAAGGACAGGACAGTTCTTCTTCATCTGACCATCACTCGGACTTTTCATCCAAAACCCCATCCCAACAGGATGTAATCCTAGGTCTTTTAGACAAAATTAGGATTAGAAAATGGTATTGCAAAATATCGATAGTAATCGATGATTTCCGTCTTGATTCAATTGCTTTGATAGATTCAGGAGCAGACTTGAATTGTATTCAAGAAGGGTTAATACCTACTAAGTATTTTCATAAGTCCAATTAAATACTCAGTGCTGCAAATCAATCTCCAATGCAATTAAAATTTGAAATCCCTAAAGCACATGTCTGCCAAGATGATGTGTGTTTTAAAACGTCATTTGTTCTAATTAAGAACATCTCAGACCCCGTCATATTAGGATTACCTTTCATAGCACTCATCTACCCTTTTAAGGTTCATCACAATAAGATTACCACCAAAGTCTTAGGATAGAAAGTCACGTTTGAGTTCTGCCTGGAAACAGACCTCAGAAAACTAAGACATCTCCAGAAGGATAGCATTTCGCGATCCATTAGTCTCATCACTAATAAGTCCCACCATATTAATTTCTTGAAGGAAGAAATTAATCACAGACGAGTTGAGGAACAACTCAAGCAAGAGAATTTATCTCAACGCATTTCCCAATTTCAGGATAAGCTTATAAGAGAAGTTTGTTCTGACATTCCAAACGCCTTTTGGCACCGCAAACAGCACATTGTTAAACTTCCTTATATCAAGGAGTTTAATGAATCCAAGATACCTACTAAAGCTAGACCCATCCAAATGAGTCAAGAAGTAATCGATGTGTGTAAAATTAAAATCCAAGATCTTCTTTCCAAAGGAATTATCCGCAAATCCAAGTCACCTTGGTCTTGTCCTGCCTTTTATGTTCAGAAAAGTGCAGAATTAGAAAGAGGGTCTCCTAGATTAGTTATTAACTACAAACCTTTGAATGCTGTTTTGGAATGGATTCGATATCCAATCCCCAACAAAAGAGATTTGATAAAAAGGCTTAGTAAAGCAACTATTTTTTCAAAATTTGATATGAAATCAGGTTTTTGGCAAATTCAAGTTGATGAATCTGATAAGTATAAAACTGCTTTTGTAACGCCTTTCGGCCATTATGAATGGAATGTAATGCCTTTCGGCTTAAAGAATGCTCCCAGTGAATTTCAAAATATTATGAATGAGATTTTTAATCAATATAGTCATTTTACGATTGTTTATATTGATGATGTTCTCGTTTATTCAAAGTCAATAGACGAACACTGGAAACATTTGCATTTGTTTGCTAAGATCATTAGATCAAATGGATTGGTTGTGTCAGCCACTAAGATTAAGTTGTTCCAAACCAAAGTTAGGTTTTTAGGATACAACATTCATTAGTCTACCATTCAACCCATAGACCGTGTCATCCAGTTTGCAAACAAATTCCCAGACCAGATTACTGATAAAACCCAACTTCAGCGATTTCTTGGTTCTTTGAATTATGTCTCTGAATTTTATCCTCATTTACGTCAACAATGTAAACCCTTGTTTGATAGGCTTAAGGATAATCCCCCAGCGTGGTCTCCCACTCATACATCCATTGTCAAACAGATTAAGAATCATGTCAAGACATTGCCTTGCCTTGGCATTCCAACTCCCTACGCTTTCAAAATAGTGGAAACCGATGCTTCGAATATCGGTTATGGAGGTATCCTCAAACAGAAAATTTCTCCAGAATCTCCTGAATAGATTGTTCGTTTCCATTCAGGAGTATGGAATCCTGCACAAGCTAATTATAACACTATTAGAAAAGAGATTTTATCTATTGTATTATGCATTAGCAAATTTCAAGATGATTTACTAAATCAAAAATTTCTCATTAGAGTTGATTGCAAATCTGTAAAACATGTTTTACAAAATGATGTTCAAAACATTGCATCAAAACAAACTTTTGCACGATGGCAAGCCATATTATCAATCTTTGATTTTCAAATTGAGTACATTAAAGGCAGCCATAACTGCATCCCAGATTTTTTAACCAAAGAATTTTTGCAGGGGAAAAATGTCTAATAAGCAGAAAAATCCTCAGGATTCTCAGAAGGGCAATGCCCAGCAAAGAAGGCTTCCTGAAACCTTACCACCACCAAAACAGGAATCTATTCCCGGTTCCTCGCCCTTAGCCATAACCAACAGATTTACTCCCTTAGGATCAACCATTGGAAATCTCCGACCAAATTACTAACAACCCCAACCAAACTTCCAGTCAGCATTAGTCAATGACTATAATCCATACTCATCCCTTTACCGGCAATCGCCAACTCCTTCACCAACACCCAGTTATACCAAAACATCTCCTTACATCATTAAGGAACCAAAAGAGTATCTCTTTAGCATCCCCAGAGACAATCGTCAAAATCAAACCCTAGAACAATTAGGCAAAAGGATATTTCCTCCGAATTTCCATTACCAACCTACAGAGATTCATAAATCACTTCAATTTTATACAGCCATTCTCTCTGAGATTTCATCCATCTCCATTAAACCCATTTTTTTTGTAAAACCCACAAAAACAAACTCCTTTACCATTCATTAGCCATTGGCAAATTCCTTACTGAATCCGAATGGGGAATCCCCCTATACCAAACAAAACCCCTTCATGGCAATCAGCCTCCCATCCATTTCAGCAATTATAATTATTTCGATTATATCCAAGCTTGGACTAATATTTTCTTGCATCAGACAGAAGATTTTGGTCACTCGTGGTTCATTACCATTGATAAAAGTTTCAGACTTAACTTTCCAGCATGGTTCAACCGATGGTGGACAGTTCATGGGCTAATAGCCAGCATAATTCTTGACGAGCTTATGGAAGTTCTCAATCAAACTTTCAAGAAAAAGTTCGACATAAGCCGTTTCGACGACGACATTTCCCTCTTAGCATTGGTCATGACCAAGTATCGGGTTCCATGGATTCTAAGATGGAATTATCAAGTTGAAGCCAAAGAAGTCCTTAGACAACGAATGGTTAAGTGGTGGGATAAGTTTGACCACCAGAAAATCATCGAAGTGGTCCTCAGAGACTTTCCCATTTCTGCCAATCCAAATCCTGCTATCGCAGCTCAAGCTTCAAAGGCCTTGCCTCAGGTTCCAGAAAACACTCAGTCATTATCGGACATTAGTCCATCTTCTTCGCTCAAAGGTATTGCCAGTTCTTCAAAGTCCAAATCCAGTTCTAGCAAGAAGAAAGAAAGATTGGACCTTGCCCAGCAAGTTCTTGCGGAAGCAGCACTGTTACAGCAAGACAGCTCCGACTCTGGAAATTCATCAGACACTTCGTCTCAGCAGCCAACTAATTGGGCCGACTTTCAAGATTCGCAAGACCCATTTAGTTTGTAATTATGCATTAATTTTGTAATCAAAACATTACAAGTATGTAATCACTTCAGTCTGTAAGTACGTAGAATCCAATAGGATCAAGACAGTATCTCCAGCACCGAAAGTAGCTTCAACAGCAATCATTTCGGGAATCATATGCAGTAGTAGACAAGTTACTATTTATGAATAGTAAAATCACTTTTTACTATTCATCCATCATTCTCCCGTGTCAGCCGACATCATCTTCAGCCTTTCAGCTCTTTTCCAGCAAAGGCACATGCCATCCGGAATTTACTCTTCCATCTTCAATCATTTTTTGCCTATATCAGGGGAGAGAATAAGAGGAGGAGAAGGAGGCTCCTTTCGGAAACAAAAATTTTCAAACAATCAAAATCTGTAAACACTTTCTAGAATAGGAAGAGAGATGCCTACGAGCTCAATAATCTCTATTTTCAATTCTCATCGGCAATAGCGGTCATCTGTTGTAAGTCTGTGACTTCAAGTTGTATAAAACAAATTTTCAGAAATATCTGCATCATTATTTTAAAGGGAACTTTAACGAAAAGCTCCCAGTACTGTTCACTTTAACGAAAAACCACATTTTTACACTAAAAAGTCAATCTTGGTACTATTCACTTTACCCTTTATTTTGTCCTTATCATTAAAACTCAAAGTTTTCAAGCCCTTTCCGTGAGTTTTCCTTATTTTAAATTCATTATTTTCATTATGTTGAATATTTTCAATATCTGCTTAATCTTCACCATGGTCTTTGACCTCAGATTCATAGCCTTCAATATCTATTCATCTTCTGCACCTGCAATAGCTAAGCCCTTCGGTAAGGAAAGCTGCCATGTTATATATATATATATATACCCAGCCTGTCGTACAGACCACTATAGGTGGTTTCGACTCGTGTGCATGAAATTAGCAGATGAGCTATAAACTTAGACCGTACAGGTCACGTTAGGTGACTCCGACTGACGTATTACTTTTACTAATTTATCTCCCTTGATTTCATATATTTTATGGTTGGATATTTGACATGGCATACTTGTGGATTTACCATTGTTTTTAGTATGATTTTGAGTTATGGTTATGCGTAATATTTTCTGGGAAAATATACAAGTTTTACAGAGAGGGGTTATTATATTTTGAAAAAAGAACTACGTTTTTAAAACCTTTGTTTTTGCCCACTCACATTTTCTATTTTGTGCCCCTCCAGGTTTTAGCTGTTGAGGTTCGTATCGATGAGGGTATAATTCTTACTCGCTCTATTGTACTTTACTTATGCTCTGACGTCACGTGTCAGATGGTTTCGCTCCTGCTCACCAGCACACTCTGGTATTTAGGCACTTTTAGGTTTAAATTTATTCACATTTTCCACATCACTGCACTTTATGGCTTCGTCACCTTCTAGGTGTCGCCTAGCACAACTCGACTTCAGAGTCCTAGTGGACATTCCGAGTCAGGGTGTGTCTGTTTGGTATCAGAGGTTGGGCAGTATTGTATCTATCACACGCATGATGAGAGCATTCTGGGATCTTGAGCCTAATTTTCGAATCTTGTCACCTTGTTGAATAAGAAAAATGTGTTAGTTTCTCCTAAGTTTTGGGCAGTTTTGCCGACTTCCTGACATTTTAGGAGACTGCTTTGGCAACTGTTTTTAGTCTTAAAGCGAAGAACTTTCTTACCAAGGAAAGATGTAGATTTCAGAATAGCTGATGGCCCTAAAGCAAGGTTAATGTATCGATACCAGTGTACCACCAAGGATTTATAAATCAAGTCCATCATTATTCTGTGGCCATCGTTACTAAACCTTTTGAGTTTGGGAATTAGAAATAGTTTTGGTTCCTTGGCAGAGTCCGTTAGAATACCACCTATTAGAATTCATACGAAGTTTACTTTTGGTAAGGTTCCAAAAATGTCTGGAGTGACAATGCGATGCTACAAGGATATCACTCGATGGAAGAACGTCTTGGGACAAATACTTTTGGTCCTTAATAATACCAATCCTTCCAATCGCACTGGTGATTATTCTGGATCTTTTGGAGGAAAATCGACTTCCGTTTAAGTTCGTCCTAAAGTGGATTATTAGAAAATCCTTTTTTTCTGGCTTTAGGACATTGTAACCAATATTAGTTTCCAGAATTTCTTAGTACTATACTTGTCAATTCGATGAGTAAAGGCACAGATGTGTGAGTTGTTACACCTATAGTTAGAAGAAATCTCCGAAGTAGAAAGTATCCTTTCCTAGAATTAATGAACCACCTTTTAGGCTCTAACCCGTAATCAGCCTATGGTGGCGCTACTAATTGGCAACACTGTCCGATATCCAGAAACTATTAACCAGTATTTAGGTGGTATGATTTCTGGCACCGGACACATGCTAATATTTAGAAATGATACCATTATGCCAGGATGCCGGTTTACAGTTTCAGGGTAATGAACAATATTAGGATTATTGTATATGCGTTAATTAACGGCACAACTGATAAGTTGATTAACAGTGACTATCTGAGCTGAAGGAATTAATCGTGAAAACTTAGAAGCCGACCTTTGTTGACCATACTACCTATTTAGGTAATTAAAACTTCTTTGACTAGCCATATTTTGATCACTTCCGCAGGTAGGCAGTAGGATCGAAATATAAAGTGGCATTTCTCTGCTAGCATGTTTTGAGTGTCAAGAAAATTGTGAAGTTTTTTTAGTTCATGGCGCAGAGTTGGTTAGCAGTTTGGCACGTTTCGAAGAGGTATACTTTTGGGCGTCTTTTCTCAACATTCTACTTGGATGTTGCTGAATACGAGAAGTGGAATACACCTATGATCCACCTTGGTAATTCCACATTTACTTTCTTTATTCCTTATTGAACCACTCTTATATCGATTTTCCTTGTGACTTTCGAATGAGTCCCACTTTATTGAGGGGACTTAGTCATTAAAGCTTATTATCTAGAGAATTATCCAATAAAACACCTTATTTAGGTAACTTCAAACCTATTCGCGAAGACGAAGGTCAGAACCATAGGCTTGTACCTAGTTGACCAACCTTTGTAACTTGAGCTTGCCTCCTTGATCTGACGAATTCATAGTGGTCTTATTGGTGACCTTCTTATTTACCTCGATAGTGAGACCAAATTCTTTATGCTCTGTTAGTCAACTTTGTACCAGATTTCTCGATTATAGTGATTCTTCGACTATAGTATTCTTCTATCCTTTTTGGCTGAAGATAGTTAGTTTAGTCTGGAAAGTTGGATATAAATAAAGTTTTTGACAACCGAATGGTTGTCTCATCTCTCCATTGCGTTACACTCTTCAATGACGTTGATCTTTTTGGAAATTCTTGATGACGTGTTCTCATATATTTCAGCTGTGCAGAGGCAGCATAACGGATTACCAATTATATTCCAACGTGCAGAACTGTTTGGAATAAGCCATCTTTTCTATGACTTAAAGTCAACATTTATCATCTTGCTTGAAAATCGAATGACATTTCTCTGTGGAGAACGTGTCTAAAATCTTTATCAACCTCATAACTCTTTGAGTACACTTATTTTCGGAATGTAACTAAGTTTCTGATAGTGGCAGTGGAAGGAATAAACCAATATCTAAGAGTGTACTATCGTGTATCATCCCATTGTGTAAACTTAGGTATTGTTTTCCAACCATCCCTATTCCATTTCAGCAGATATTCATTGGCATTGATTTGGCACTATCTTTGGAATATCAAGAATTGTTAGAATGATTTTAACACTTCTTGAGGTCGACCGGAGATGGGTTATCATTGCTATAAGCTACATATAAGAACTATTTGGTACATGTAGAAAATTTGAACACCAAAAACCATGATGCTGAATCAATACTACGCACATGCGATGTTTCAAATGGTGGTAACTTTGCTAAAGTGGAAAGTTGTATTCTTCCAGTCTTAAGGCTTAAAGTTGGTATTGGTGATGAGTTCTTTCCTAAAAATAGGCGCTAAGAGTTCAACAACAAGACACTTGTGAAGCCAATTGAGATAAAAGCGGGATGTTGTTAACTTCTCCACATGATGTGATCTAAAAGTCCTCGTGCATGATATGATCAAATGAGGAGATGGGAAAGGAATTAAAAAGTCGAGGCTTCAGTTGATGTGGTTGAAGAGAATTCTCAGTCTAGGCGCGCCTTGTATGTGGTTAGAGTAGAAAGGATGTTTGAGGAAATAAAGTCCAAACTTTATGGACAACTATAGTTTCTTCTCTGTTTGCATTCAGAGGATGATGGCATTATGAGAGGGCTACTTTTGGACTTCTATGCTAGTTCAAGCAAACAGAAATCAGACCGGATTATTATTTGGATGTATTTATATTTCATCGTGTTACACGTTTCACTTTCAAACTTTGGGAAGTTTTTCCAAGGGTTATGGGTACTAGATTTTGTCTAGTGTCACATTACCACCTTGAGACTAAGGATTAGTCTGAAATTAGCTACTCAGACCTTAAGAAATGTGTTGCATGTCGTTGGTCCCACAAATAGTATGGTTGTCATATACCGTTATCCTTATTTTAGTTGCTTGTAACTATGGTTACAATTTTGGTTTAGCTATGTCATCATGGGAGCTAATGTACAGAGATTTTATCCATAGTGCATAATTGGTAGACACTTACCCTTGTCAGGGTTGTGTGTAACGGTGATTACATTCTTGGTTATAAGTATGGCATTGTTTGAGAAATGGTATGGATATTTGTACACAATAGGTGATTTGCAGAAGAGTATTGCGAACATGTATTTGAGTTATGAAGATTGTGACATGAGAAAATTTACAATATTGATAATGTTGCCTGAGAAAGTAGTGCGAGAGCACGAGCGAGGCCTTGTTCAGATGGTGTGTGTATATTTTCCCAATGAAGGGCAAGATGATAATATTGCACCTTTGGGAATTATTTACTTGCTTATCATGACAACGATGAGTTATCAGTATTGCGAGCTGCAGACCGTAATATTGATAACATATTTGTTGGATTCGTTAAGCAAGTGGATATGTATACCTTTTATATTAGTATACTTATTTATTTAGTTACTTATTTATTATGTACTTTCCTATTTAAGGGTTGGACTCAATTTAAAGGTACTGTTTATGTACCATCGAAGTACGATACAGTACAAGTGCATAGGCAAAGATTTCTCTATAATCAGTTTTGATTTCAGTGAAACTATTTTTGCAGTTTTCATATACGTGTTTGAACATTATGCTTCCATATGTTTATTTTTTTAATACCATGTTTTTTAAGTGTTGGATTTAGTATAATGCTCAAAGAGAAAGGAAGTTGAGCTTGGAGGCATGAAAGAGGAATCAATGCACTCCGATCGCGACGAAATGACATTCTCTTTTATGCAGCCGCTCTAATTGATATCTCCTTCATGTAATTATTTTTCTAATATCTTTTCACTACTTTTTTCTAGCAAATGGTTTTAAATTTCGGGGATGAAATTTTGTAAGGTGGGTAGATTGTAACAGATCGTCCCTAAAAATTATTATTTTATAATTTTAATAAGTGAGTTTACGAAAATGCCCTTCGAGGCATATACGTCAACTGATGTTGACTGCCGTGTCGTGTCACGTAAAGTTCATTTTCTTAGTGCTGGAAATGTGCCCTAAAACCAATCATATGATGATACTTTACGGACATTTCACATGTTAAACTAATCTAGTTTAATATAAAGGGCAAAGATTATTGTTTGAGCGGTCTCATATAAATGTTATATGCTTAAACGATAAAGTCCAAGGAATATGTGATTGGGAGAATGAGATCTAAAGAAGTTAGATACATGAGACCATTCTTTCATAGACACATCCTAAACGTTCCTGATCATAGGATTGCCAATTGGGTATTGACAGTCCATTAAGATCAGTACGTGCTATGTCTTCTCTCAGGGAGAGTGACTAGTCTCGAGTCATTGGTGTGAGTGACACCAAGACAAGTACGTAGGTGCTCAATAGAGAATGAATTCACTGAACACGATCAACGAGGAGTTCTCATACACATGTCACGTGAGAACTCATGGTTAGGATAATGCAAATTAGTCCTCTGACCTGAGGCATCATAGTTGTCTTGTGGTTAAGTACTTAATCTTTGATTATGTCAAATGTCACTCCATCCGGTGTGTCCACGACATCTTTGGGGTTAAGCCACTTAGCCATGGAGACAAGTGAATGCGCAACAAGGGATCTCTAACCTTCAAACCGTTGAGGGAGAATACTCTATGATATGATTTAGAATCTCTGGCCAGAGTATGAATGAGATGTTGGAATGCGTTCCAGATCACATTCAAGGTAATCATATAAGTGCAAGATTCACATTGGATAGTAGACATGAATAAACTATCAAACCAAACAATGTGGTCAAGAGTATTGTATTAGAGAAGGATCGTATTGCATTTGTAATCCTAAAATGAATAGGTTCTCCACCTCTTCTGATTAGCTTGGGTAACCATGATATGCTGCTAGGTGTCACTCATGGTTTGTGGAAGCCCTAAACGTGTGTAAACACTAAAGGGAGAATTGAAAGTAAGTTTCAAATTCACAATCGATTTGAAAGAGTTTGAATCGCCCACTGCCTCGCTAAAAGGAACCTAATGGATCGTACACTGTGTAAGGTGGAGATTGAAGATTCAACGGAGATGAGTAAGAATAATTAAATAGTTTAATTATTTATGGCAAGGATTAATTAATATGATTATTAATCAAACGAATAAGTTCGTTAAAGACCTCGGGATAGTTTTGGACCTTAAGGCCCAATGGGCTTCGAACGTCACAAAGGCCCAAATATTCCATTAAATCCCACATGGCCGGCCATTTAGAGTTAGGGTGGGTTTTGGACTTATTTACAAGTTTGCCACTCAAATGAATAAAGGTATAAGTATGACTTTACAGCCTAAATTCATTAAGGGTTCTTTTTGGGGGAAATTGGAGAAACACAAACTCCATTTGCTCTCTAAAGAGGCCGGCCACCTTGAGGAAAATATCTAGCAATTTTACTTCCTCAAGGTCACTCATTTCTTCTTCATCTAACCTTGGTGTGGAGACTTAGAGGTTCCCAATTTTGGGAACTTGGAGAAACCTTCTCATCCATCCAAATCCATAGATCTAAGATGCAAGGAATGAAGGCCCTCTCTTTGGGTGATTAGCCTTTGCTTATGCAAAGAGGAATCTACAAAGGTATAAATTTCAACTCACTTTGTTTTGAGTTGTTATTGGTTCACCAAACTACTAGGCTTTGAACATTCATGGTTGATGTTTTGTTTTTAAGTACATGCAAGCATGATTCCGCCTTTAATTTGTTAATTGCATGCTAATGATGTTGCTTAAATGAACATGTATTCTCAAAATAATCCTTCACTTAGCATATCTAGGTAGTACTCATCGCTACGAATGCGTGGGCACAGATGGAACGCAATTTGGAGCTATAACGAAGAAGTTATTAATGATTGAAGTCGAGGGCAAAATTGATATTTTCCCACTTATTTGGAAGACTCCATAAAATCTGGAGTGCCACATATGTGGCTAAGATGTAAAGAGGAGTAAGATGTGTGGCCAGGATGGAAAACAAAGAAGAGAAAGGAGGAAAAATGATGGAAGGAAAGACCAATCAGAAAATGGGGAAGAAAAGTAGGGGAAAAGAGGGAGCCCAACCCTCGACCCGTTCAACACGAGCAACCCGACTGGATAACCTGGTTGCCCCGCATGATTTCGACGATTTTCCATCGATTTTTTCTAGCAAATTGTAGCTATCCACCACCATGAACCAACTCGTGGACCTTCCATCTCCATTTATCCACAGGACCCAAGCCTATTGAGCATGATTTCACGATGAACCCGTAAAGAGGGCTCTCGGATTCCCCTGCGACGATTCCACTAGTCCTGTAAGTTTCGACAGTAGCCACCACCATCATTCAACTTCTCTTGAGGTCATCAACAAAGCCAAAATAAGTTTGGGGGCGGCGGAGCTACGATTTCGAAGAATTAAGGAACACCGAAATTTTAGGGTTTCCGACGGATTTTAGAGAAATTGGAGCACTTCTCAGCCAAATTGGCCTTGGTCACAGGTATGAAAGTTGTTTTACTCATTGAGATCTTCAAGTTTGTAAATTTTGAGTATTTTTGGAGAACATTGAATTTTCCAGTGAGTCGGGGCGGCCGATCGGCACCCACAACAGCGCCTAGCCAGAGGGCCACCAATGTTATTTTTAGGCTATAGTAAATACCTTGAGTTTATTTTTGAGAATGGATTGACGTAGATTGACAGTTAGAACCTAGATTCGCTACGATACGTTAATAGGTCATTGTATGAATCGATGATCCGACCGTTGGATCGTCACCAAACTTTAATAGGTTGTTATTTATAATATTTGAGGAATGTGAGAATTTACAGATTGGAAATATGTTGTACGGATGTTCCCAAATTGGAATTGTAAGTTCGTAAATAAAATGTTAACTGCCGCTTAGTTTTGGCAATTGCCGGAGATCAGACCGTTGGATTGTTCCGATACTTTAGTATGTTTCTCTCGAAGTATAATGTGTATCTGTGGAAGTTACAAATCAAATATATTATATATGGATATTCCGGATCGAATTACGTAGGGATGCGTTATATATAAACTACACGTTTCCTTAGTAAGGATTCTGAGATATGATTTGGTATTTGTTCTAGACAATGATCATTCAAGGCACCTTGATATTTGTGCTAGGGATTTGTAGCGCGAATTCTAGGTGAGTGGGCTTTT
The DNA here is from genome assembly GCA_963580275.1 of Crataegus laevigata. Taxonomy (NCBI): domain Eukaryota; kingdom Viridiplantae; phylum Streptophyta; class Magnoliopsida; order Rosales; family Rosaceae; genus Crataegus; species Crataegus laevigata. The sequence continues at coordinate 9,093,188 of OY756941.1, forward strand.
GTTTTCAGTATATACGTACATGCTTGGTATTTTTCCTAGAAAGTGTGTTTAAATGGTTTTGTAGATTAAATTGCCATGTCAAATGATCTCTATGTTTGGTCATGGATTATTATGATTATATATTGGTTCTTGATGTTCCGGACGCTCAGGTAAGCTTCAGGTGAGTATATGTTGATGGTAGTGATGGTAATGAGAATGATTGTGATGAGATATATTTATAGCTCATTATCCTGCACCTCGGTGTTAGTGCTTCGCCAGAGGATGGGGCTTAGCCTTCATGTGATCGTTCACCTCCTGCACCACATGCTTACCTTGGATCCAAGGCAGGTGCCAGTCTGTCGTACAGACCACTATAGGTGGTTCCAACTTGTAGGTGACTTGGGATACTTCGCACATCATTCACGCGATCGTAGCACTGAGCGTATTTATATATATACACCCAGCCTGTCGTACAAACCACTATATGTGGTTCCAACTCGTGTGCAAGAAATTGGTAGATGAGCTATAGACTCAGCCGTACATATCACGTTAGGTGACTCTGGATGACGTATTACTTTTATTGATTTATCTCACCTAATTTCATATATTTTATGATTGGATATTTGACATGGCATACTTGTAGATTTACCATTGTTTTGAGTATGATTTTGAGTTATGGTTATGCGTAATATTTTCTGGGAAAGTATGTAGGTTTTATAGAGAGGAGTTATTATATTTTGAAAAGAGAACTACATTTTTAAAACCTTTGTTTTTGCCTACTCACATTTTCTGTTTTGCGCCCCTCCAGGTTTTAGTTGTCGAGGTTCGTATCGACGATGATTCTTGGCAAATCTAGGGATTAGTGGCTACTTCTGAGGGTATAATTCTTACCCGTTGTACTGTACTTTACTTATGCTCTGACATCACGTGTGAAATTGGTTCGCTCCCGCTCACCAACACACTCTGGTATTTAGGCACTTTTAGGTTTAAATTTATTCACATTTTCCATATCACTACACTTTATGGCTTCGTCACCTTCTAGGTGTCGCCCATCACAACTCGACTTCGGAGTCCTAGTGGACATTTCGAGTCGGGGTGTTTCAACTACAAAGATCAAATTTTTGTATTATATTGGTCTTTCACATGATATGGCAAAAACTAACATAACAAAATAATTTTTTAGGGAAAATATAAGTTTACTACCCTCAAGTTTTGTGGTTTTCAACATTTGGTACATGTAGTTTTTTTTCGTCCTAGAATCATACCTAAAGTGTTAATTTTGGGACAGTCTCATACATCCATTAGTTAAATTGTTAAATCTCCCGTTAACTGATGACACGGCGCCCATGTGGACAATGACTGGGCGCCATATGTCATTAAGGGTCCACGTGAAAATTAAAAATTCAAAAAAATTATAAAATAAAATAAAAAACTAAAACCTACCCATCTTCTACCTTCCCCCATCCCTTCTTTACTTTGCAACCCCTATCACCCCCCCCACCCTTTCCCTTCCTCATCCCCCCGTACCCTCTCCCTCCCTTCTTTCTTCCCCAACCAAAACACATGTTCCTTTTATGGTATTTTCTGCAATGGTACAAGGTTTCCTCCATAGACCTCTCCTGGATCCAAGTGCCGCCCTCTCCTTACCTCTTTAGATCCAGCCTTCTTTCCGACGTCCCCAACATCGCTGCCGTTTGCTCCACCTTGACCTTCCTCAACCTTTCCTCAAACTCTCTCGATTTTGGTCACCCCAATTCTTCTTCTTGCCAAAATCCTTGCTAATCACACCTCTTGATCCTCCATCACCGCCAAGTCTCTCTCTCTCTCTCTCTCTCTCTCTCTCTCTCTCTCTCTAAAACCCCTGAAAGTTCACAAATTCCATAAAACCCAGTAGTATATCTGTAAAACCCACCAATGACAGCCCCAGTCCATCAAGCGCCGCCTCACCACCTAAGGTATGTCCTTGCAAGTCTTCACTTTTGCCGATCTTTATACCAAATAATTGTTGAAAACCGGCCGAGGGAGTGTAAATAACAAATGGGCAGTCATTTATTTGCTCAAAATTGTGTCAGAGGATCGGAAAAATGGGAAAACCCAATTGGATTCTTCGGTTTTGTTGCCTAATTTGGGGTTAAATGATGCCGAATCGGGGAAGGAATCATGGGTGAACGCCCAGAATTTTATTTTATTTAAAAAAAAAAATTCCTTGGCTTGTTTTCTTCCTTATTGGTGACAAAGGAAGGTCGAAGTGGGAAGGGAGAGTAGGGATCTTGCGGGGAGTGTGGAAGTGATTTGGTGATGGTGAGGCCACGAGAGTGTTGAGTGTGACTGCAGGGTGGGAGAGCTCCGGACTGCAGAGGAGAGCTCCACCCAGATTATTTTTTTAATTTTTAAAATTTTAAAATTTAATTTTTTAATATTCACGTGGGCCCCATATTGACACGTGACACCCAATCATTGTCCACGTGGGCGCCACACCATCAGTTAATTGTTGAGTTAACAACCAGACTAATGAATGTACGAGACTGTTCTAAAATTAACACTTTAGGTATGACTTTGCGATGAAAAAAATTTCATGTACCAAATGTTGAAAACTACGAAACTTGATAGTAGTAAATTGAGATTTACCCAATTTTTAATTGACATGTCTTGTACACATCGATGCCTTTGGTTTACCAATATGATACAAAAATGTGGTATCCCTTGCATCTTTCAATAAATAGTAAAAGAAATAAAAACAAAAGGAAAATGATAGGAGACTATTTTTATACCACATTAAGATATCATCTCATGTGGCAAGTAATGTGCATGCTTTATGTGAATATATGATCATCTCATTGGATATTTGTTGTTTACATCACTTGCCATATGAGATAATACCCTAAATATAGTGTAAAAGTGTAATCTCTTTAGCATTATTCAAAATAAAAACAAATTGGAGAATCATAGTATAGTTGAAATTTGGAGATACGTCACCATCTTGAAAACCAAGCCAACTAATACATGTTAATGGTTGGCTAATTGGATCATCAAAATTGATTGGCTGTTGTTAATGGCATCTCGAAAAATTTATGGTCCACTCCAAGCTTTCATTTTTTTGGGGAAAAAAACACTTGCAAGTGGTGCATTGCCTTAATGGTTATGTCTTCTTCTTCAACCAATTTCGTCCTAAGTTCAAACTTTTCCCTTTAATATGAATTACTGTAAAATATTACTTGTAAAAAGAAAAAAAACTTATAATATGTGCATAATAAAAATTTTAAGGTGTCAATAATTACACCCAATTATAGACGTTTCTTAAAACGGGATTCTAATATTAGGCTTGGCGCATAAAGAATCATTTTCCTACTGGTGGGCATCCAAAAAGGGGTAATTAATTTAAAGAGAAATGAGATTTTTTATACTCTTTGTCACCACACAATTTACATCAATTTTTATGTCAATATTAACAAGTCAATTGTGCAAACAAACATGAGATAATAAAAAATTTATGAAAAGTCTCTTTTAATAATTTTCTTAATTTAGATTTGGAACTGTATATACGTACAGCTGATGATGCGCGATCCTGTTTGATTTTTTGTGGAAATGTATATACGTACAGATGATAACGCGCGATTCTGTTTGACTTTTTGCGCCATATTGGATTTGTAGATACGTACAGATGATTATGATGCGCGATTGTATCTAATTCTTTTACTTGGCTGTGGTGGCCGGCTTGTTTTGATGAATTATTCACGTCCTCGAGGAACACATTAGTTGGCTAATGGGTGGGGCACATGAGATGATGTGCCACCTTCAAATATTCTCTTCATCCAGTCGATATGTTTGTTTTTTTATAAATGATATTTGTAGGATTTATTTTAAAAAGAAATCAATTAAATTTTTTTTTTTCAGATTTATAATTAGTGCATCGTCCATGCAATAAAAGACTCGTATGTTAATTCACTTAAGATTGACATATTGGTTGAAGTTTCTTTCTATCTTCAAATTTGATTACATAACATTTTACTTTGAATTTGACATATCATTTAGAGATGGTCTTATCCCATGCCCAATGCATTCCTACATATCTCTAATTTTCTCATCAACTATACAAACATACAAAAACTCTTCCCATCTCTCCTCCATCTTAGGAAAATAAAACAAATATTTCATTAGTTTAGCTGCAGTATATATATTTACTTAGTATATCAACCAGGGACGAAGCCAGAAAATTGTATGAGTGGGGGCATCCTCAAACAACAAGGTACAATTAAGAAACTCAAGAATTTACTACACAAAACACTTATATATTAATCCACAAAGTTTTTCATACAACATCTTACAATATTCCTCAACACATTTTCAAGTTTTGAAAGCGTTGCATGATAACATCGTTACCAATACCATCAAATATCTCTCTCTATAAAAATAATCATATTATCATTCATCCATTAATCTTCCATTCTATTTCTCAATCGATTCTTCAGAAATTTCATGGGTGAAAATGTTCTTTCAACGGTGGCAGTAGCAATTGAAAGAGTTAGTGCTAATGTCACAAGCATGTAAACTAGCAGATACACCTTGTCTTTTTTCCGTTGGACCACTTTTTATAGTTTAATAAGGACTGACGTTAGAATTGAAATGCAATCCATTTTTTCATTTGTAGTTTAATTAGAGCTTGGAAATTAGATTGCAAAAGTACACACACACAATTGAGTGGGGGCGGATGCCCCCTGAGCCTTATACAGCTCTGTCCTTGATATCAACCATCTAATAGTCATATATGATACTATATATTCACTTAGTATATTCAACATCTAACAGTTAGATAAATACTGTGGAGCAAAAACTAATCAAGAAAATTATAGAGGCGACACGTGGACTTTTGGATGAAAAAGATAAAATTACCCTCAAGGCACATCGGAATTCTCACGCACATGCAACAGACAATAATGGCTCAATCAAGAAAGAGTCAAAGATGGTACTTATTCAAATCCCTCTCATCATTCCTCATCAAATCCTCACTCAAAAGGTAACTCCTAATTTTCCTATTCAATTTAGGATTAATTACCAAATTATATTCAAAATACCACCATAAGTGGTTGGTCCCTATTCTCCAAATAGGGCCGGCCACACCCTTATATGTATTCCAATGTCTTCACCAAAAAGCGAAGTTCAATGTCTCCCAAAAATCCCCTATACACTTTCTTTCTAAAATTCTACCTTCGGCATTGGAGATTCTTCGACCAAAACCCCCTATTGATCATGGGCGCTTGATGCTCTTGGCCGTTTTAGGTGTTATTATTTTGCATGTGCATTTTCGTCAAAGGAGAAGAAGGTGAAAAATTGCTTCTACAAATTTGTGCTTTCATTGAGAGTCTTGATTCACACGCTCGAAGAAGATTCTCGCATTCAAAACTTCTCACTTCTTGTTCATTTGTAGATTTTTTGTACGTTCTTATTCTTAGAATTTTTTAATAAAAATTCTTTGACAAAACATAAAAGAAAAGTACAATGGCGAGAAATTCGGAAACCACAACGAATGGATCTTCCTACATTCAAAGATTTGGACCATAGCGATCCACGAGGCTTAACGCAATGACGAGTAGAGCGGCACCACCCCCATGGGGCACCACTGTGGTAGCCACCGTATTAGCACCCATAGTAGCGACTCTTAGCGAACCTACTGCCCATGGTGAGCAGGCCACTTCGCAGCAGCAGACCCAAGCCAATGTCATAAAGCAGCTAGCCCAGATTCAACGACCACAAGCAATTGCGGCAATTGAAGCAGCCTAGACCTCGTGGGCCGAAAGCCAACGCGATTTTAGTGCACTCTAAGGATGAGCCCAAGACCAGATGGCCCAAGTTGCGTCACTTCAGCCCACACGGGCCCAAGCCTAAGGCAAGTTGGCTTGAGCCGTGACTCGGTGAGAGCCCAACGCGCTCTCGAGCTTAGCCCAGGCCTAGTACCTACGTGCACCACATGTGGAGCAGCCCACTCCCGTGGCCCTCATAGCAGCCTAAATCGACCTAAGACCAGTTTAACCGTCTCAGCTTCAGATTTTTAGACGATTGAATCGAGGGTATTTTCACCCCATTTCTCCTTAGATTTGAGATTTTCCAACTCAAATCTCATGCCTGGAATCCTTTACAATTCCACTACTCAAGGAGACACATATCGACAAGCTCTTCCGACCCAAATGTCTAACCACACTTGTCTCGACAAGTCATAGAGTTGACAAGCGTCATTGCACAGCAGACGACCATAGTGAATCATCTCTTGTAGTGCACAGAGATACAACGTGCCTCAAATGAGGTGTCTCGAAGTAGGACAAGGGTACATAACGAACCTTTCCATTAGCGTCCCTGCAAGCAGCCATTCGATCAGTCACGAACTGAGCGTTTTGGTAGTATACACTCTCGACTGGGTTCCCAAGATAGCGTATACTCTCGTCTGAGCATGCGAAAGAGCGTGCACTCTCTGCTAAGCCCACGAATAAGCATACACTCACGATTGGGGCCACACTTTGATAATCAACATGAGCAACCTTCTAGGTAAAGTGTTCATTCGCGGCTAGGTCCGTAAGGAGCATTCTCCACCTTACATTGGAGTAGGCAGCACAACAGACTAAGAGAAGCAGTCACTTACTCCGGCTCAAGTTTAACCGAAAGCCTGCGAATAATTCGTTCTCTTGCTAGGAACGTATCACATGCACTGCAGCCACGACATAGACAAGCCAAACACATGGAAGAGTAGCTTAGACCAACAAGTCAAGACTGGTAAAGGCAAATTCAAGAAAAAGTAGAAAGGCTCTTGACCAAACGATTATGTGATTTCCAACACAACGAGGTCACCGATGAGGTGCTACGACGAGACATGACCAACAAGAGTAGGTCACCTTTCATGGATGAGATCGAGTAGGCAGAGCCTTCATGCAAGTTTAGCATGCCACATTTCATATCCTTCAAAAGAGATAGAGGCCCGGAGAGACACTTGAATCATTACTGAAGCACAATGGTCCTTTATCAGAACAACGATGCTCTTATGTGCAAGATTTTTGCCACCACTTTATAAGGCGAAGTGCAAGATTGGTTCTACACCTTACTGCCACAATCTATCTGGAGTTTTGATGAGCTTTGTTTGGTTTTCACCAAAGAGTATTCATTATACTGCTTGATCAAGAAGAAGTCCGACCATTTGTTCAATGTGAAGAAGAACCCAAAGGAGTCGCTTCACGATTATGTGAAGAGGTTCAAAGCAGAGAAGTTAAAGATAGTTGGATGCGACAACTCGATAGGTAGTGCAGCCTACTAAAAAAGACTCACAACAGACCACCCATTATTCAGAGAATTAATCATGAAAGAAGATCTAAATCTGGTAGACTCTTTTGCTCTGGCAGAGAAGCATGCACTCTAGGACTAGGCTTGGCAGGTAGACATGGCACTCGAGCAGCCTCGAGAAGAATCAGTAGTAGCTCAAAATAAGGAAGACGGAAAACAGTACAACAACAAAAGTAGACAAGAGGCCAAACGTAGGGACCGATCCTCGACTAAAGGTGGCCCAATGCCCAAGAACTACTCTAAGTTCTCTATCCGAATCCACCAAATCCTCCACGACATCAAGAACGAACCATGGTTCAAGTTGCCGAAACAATTAAAAGGAAATACTTCTAAGTTAGACCACATCGAGTACTGCGCATTCCACCGAGGTCCCAGTCACACAACTGATGACTGCTACACTTGGAAGAACTACCTAGAGAAGCTCGTGAAAGAAGGCAAGGTCGATAGATATTTGGACAAGCTAGTTGTGCAACCTAGAAGAAACGCAGCTGCTGACGAAGAACCGTCAACTAAGACGATTCAGATTAATGGCATCTTTGCCGAATCCGAGCACTTGTGGACCCATCGTTGGCTTCACCGAGCAGGATGCCGAAGGCGCCGACTTACCACATAATGACGCATTAGTAGTATATGTCCAACTTGCCACATTTAATGGTTTTTTTTGGCGTAATTTACAATTAATTAGAAAATTAATAAATTAATTGACTGATAAATAAATTAATCAGCTAATTAATATAATTTAGGAGAAATAATTTGGTAGTTACCTTATGAGGGAGATTTTGATAAAGACGGATGAAATAGGTTTTGAATAAATACATATTTTGATCACTTTTGACCTTAATTGAGCCATAATTATTTGTTACTTGCGCGTAGAAGCTTTGGTGTGCCTTGAGGGTAATTTTGTCTTTTTACCCTAGAATCCGTGAGTCGCCTCCATATTTTTCTCAATTATTTTTGGTTTCATAAATGCCCTCACACCTGCTGGGCTGCTAGTAGGAAAAGGGCAATAGGTGTAGAGATCTCCAACTTTGATGCAGATTCTCACTTGGACTTGGAATTAGATTCTTCAAGGAAATGGAAATAAATCATCTCCAAATCCTATTTAAGCCTACCTAAAGTAAAAGAACTAGCTTTCGTTGATTTCTTTATCTTTTTCGCGCCGCACCGATGTAAGAAAAACTTAATTCTCCTAGTCTTCTTCTTGGGTGGTGCTACCACGGGGCAGCCGGGGTGGTGCGGCACGTCGGTTAGCAAGGGCTAGGAGTCAGCTTAGCATGAGGCAAGGATGAGGTGTGACAGGGGCCATTTACTTATGCTATTCAGCTTGACTAAATCTAAGGACTGGCTCGGCATGGGCCGAGGAAATGGCGTGGCATGGGCCATGGTTTAGGCTGCCATGTCTGGATTGCTTGCCAAGAAAGAGGAAACTGCTTGACTTTAATTTCTCAGCTGCCGTAGATGAAGTGTCGGATGAGTGAACTGTTGGGTGCAAAGTGGCTATTACCCCCTGACCATTTATTGCTTAGTTGGTCTTCAAGCATTCGATCTTTTGAGCTATGTCGTATTCTCACACTAGAGAGCTTACCTAGATGGGTGTTAGGGAATTGGTTTATCCTCTCATACTAGAGAGCTTACCCAAACGAGTGTTGGGGAATTGGTTTATCCTATCACACTAGAGAGCTTACCCAAATGGGTGTTAGGGAATTGGTTTATCCTCTTATACTAGAGAGCTTACCTAAACGGGTGTTGGGGAATTGGTTTATCCTCTCACACTAGAGAGTTTACCCAGATGAGTGTCGAAGAATTAGTTTACCATCTCGCACTTGAGAGCAATTAGTTTACCATCTCGCACTACAGAGCAATTAGTTTATCCTCTTGCACTAGAGAGCATACCCATATGGGTTTAGGGTAATTAGTTTATCCTCTCACACTAGAGAGCAATTAGTTTATCTTCTCGCACTCGAGAGCAGACCCATATGAGTGTTGGGGAATTGGTTTACCCTTTCGCACTGGAGAGCAATTAGTTAATCTTCTCGCACTGGAGAACATACCTTTTTGGGTGTTGTTGAATTGGTTACTCTCTCGTACTGGAGAATAGTTAGTTTATTCTTTCGCACTAGAGAACGGGCCCAGATAGGGGTTTGAAAAATTGTTGTAGACAATAGTTGAGCCAGGCTTATGAATAACTTCTTGAATCTTCATTGAGAATAAAGAAATGAATAAACTGTGTTGGAATGTAGAAACTACATAACAAGCTGGATAATCCTTGGCTTGCGAGGCCTTGTTCATTGAGCTGCTTTAGACTTGGAACTTATTTGGAGAAGCTCATGGGGTGAATGAGATATCATCCGCTTGTGTAAGTCGTATAGTTGGCCTGTCAAGATACTCATCGCACTGGCCCTCATTTGTTACATTTTCAATGTACTATTTCCACTTTAGGCAGCCATTGGTAAAATGGCTCGATCACTAATAGAATGCATAATACTTTGTATGATCTAGCCTGGTAAGATCGCCATTCATGGGTGGCAGTAGCTCGAACCAACATTCGTTCTTGAGCTTGCAGAGAATTTGTTCTATTGGAACTGTGAACTTGGTGAATGTTTCAAGCGCTGAGTCTTTTCTAACCGGGGAACATTCCATGCGCTTCTTTTCTGACTCATTTTTGTTAGACTACTTGACCTCGTCCCATAGTGTGTGCTTTTTTGCCAAAGCAACCGAAGCTGTTAGGGTTAGTTTTTCTCATATGATTAATTTTTCGAATAAAGGGTGTTCGGTGAGAAGCCCATTTATGAATGATGTTGTTGCTATGTCCTCGTTGCAGCAAACAATCTTGGCCTTCTCCAATTTGAATCTTTTGACATAGTCGCGAATTGTCTCCTAAAGGTCTTTTACGATGCTGAAGAGATGGTCAGATATCTTTTAGATTGAGCAGTTAGATGAATACTCCTTAGTGAAAACTAAGGAAAGTTCGTTGAAACTCCGGATCGATTGCATAGTTAGAGTGTGAAACCAATCTTGTGCATAAGTGCTTCATCATTCCTGAATAGGATTATGGTATTGCGGTAGTTCTTGAAATTTTGATCCGTATCTTCGTCTCCCTTGTATGAAGTGAAATTAGACATAGTGAACCCACGAGGTGGATCTGTCTATTCAATCTCATATATGAATGGTGTCATGCCTATGTTGGTCATGTCTCGTCGAATCGCATCGTCAGCAGCCTTACTACACTGGAAATTGTGCAATCGTTCAGCCAGGAGCCCGTCAACTTTTTCTTGAATTTGCTTCTGCTAGGGCAGTGGAACTTTCAGTTGCCTCTGGTCATGACCTATTGGTCTAGGCCGCTCTTCCCTATGCTCGATTAGTCTATGTCGTGGCTGAGGTGTATGTAGAATGTTTCAGGCAAGCGAGCGAGATGTTTGCTGGCTGCCGATTGAACTTGAGCCGGATTGAGCAACTGCTTCTCTCCATTCGCAGTGCTGCGTACTCCGATGTAAGGTGGAAAATGCTCATTGCGAGCCTAATTATGAATGAACACCTCACCTGGAAGGTTGTCCATGTTGATAATCAGAATATGGCCTTAATTGTGAATGTATGCTCGTTTGTGGGATTGATCGGGAGTGCATGCTTTTCTACGTGCTAAGACGAGAATATATGTTATCTCGAGGACCCAAGTGGAAGCGTAAACTGCTAGAATGCTCAGATCGTGGCTAGTTGAAGGGTTGCTTGCCGGGACGCTACTGGAGAGGTTCATAATATGTCATTGTCGTGCGTCTAGACACCTCGTCCAGGGCACGTTGCATCTCGGTGCGCTACAAAAGCTTATTCACCAGGATCGTCCGCTGTGCAAGGGTGCTTATCAATTCTATGACTTGTCGAGACAAGTGTGGTTTGCCATTTGGGTTAGAAAAGCTTGGACGGTGTGCATCTCTTTGAGTAGTGGAAGTGTAATGGACTCCGGGTGCAAGATTTGAATTGTGAAATCTCAAATATAAAGAGAAATAACGTGAAAATGCCCCTGGTTTAATAGTCCGTCTAGAAATATGAATTTAGAACGGTTGAATTGAAGAAAAAATTATGTCCTAGTGAAGAACATTAAAGAACATTTGAATACATATGCAAAATATTAACAAATTAAATTAGACATGCATCCAAAATCAATTCATAAAACCCATGACTTTCAAAGCCTAGTATATGGTGAACCATGACTCTTTAACAACATTAAAGAGAATAAGGATTTAGAGAATATTACCCTTGAAGCTCATCCTTGATTACACAAGGGATTCACCCAAGTGGAGGGCCTTCAAGTCACCTCCTTGCTTCTTTGAGGATTTGTTCTCCAAAACACCAAAGATGTGATGTCTCCAAGTCTCTACACCAAAGATAAAATGTGAAGATAAAATGGATGACTTAGGGGTGAAGAAATTGCTAGATTTCCTCCCTAAGGTGGCCGGCCTCCTTGTAGAAATTTAGAGAGAAAAGTTTCACCCAAATTTCTTAAGGAAAACCCTTAATGAAATAAAGCTATAAAGTTTAATTTATACTTCATTTCTTGTGAGTGGCAAACTTGTAAATAACACAAGTTTGCTACCCTTACTCATATGGTCGGCCTCCCCTTTTGTTATTGGGCTAATTGCCCAATTTGTTTTAGTTGTCATACAACTTAAACATAATGGGCCTTGTGGACCAAAACACTTTTGGGCCCCGAAACCCAAAACCAACTTAGAAGCCCAATACGAACGTTTCGTATAATTAATTAACTAATTAATTAACTTTGACCATTCTTCAATTAACTATTTAATTGCTTATCCATTTCATTTAATTACTTCACTTTCATCTTTACTCGGTGTACGATCCATTAGGTTCTAATTAGCGAGGCAGTGGGCGATGTTACTCTTAACTATCGATTGTGAATTGAAATCACATTTCAATTCTCCCTTAAGATTAGTGTTTGCCAATCTTTAGGGCTACCACAAACCATGAGTGACACCTAGCAGCATGTCATGGTTACCCAAGCTAAGTAGAAGTGGTTGGAGAACTTATCCAGTTACAATTACAATGCAATACGGTCCTTCTCTAATACAATACTCTTAATCACATCGTTTAGGTGATAGTTTGTTTCATGTCTACTATCCAATGTGATACTTCTCTATATGATTCGCTTGAATAAGATTTGGAACAAACTTCCTTAGTCATATTCATATGCTTTGGCCAAAGACTCTCGAATCATATCTTAGAGTATTCTCCTTCCATAAGGTTAGAGATCCCTTGTTGTGCATTCATATGTCTACATGACTAGATGGCTTGACCCCAACCATGCCGTGGACACTCCAAAGGAATGCCTTTTGACACGATCAAAGATCAAGGACCTAACCATTAGACATCAATGATGCCTCAGGTAAAAGGACTACTTTGCATATTGTAACCATCGAGTTCTTACATGACATGTATGTTTGAACTCTGTTTTGATCGTAGTTCAGTGTACTCGATTACTCTTTCAAGCACCTATGTGTTTGTCTTAGTGTCCAACACTAAATGACTTGAGACTTGTCATATCCACGCTTGAGTCGACATAACACATACTAACCTTAGCGGATTGTCAATGCCCAATTGGCAACCCTATGGCTAGGAACGTTTTAGGAATGAGCATAAGAGAAAGGTCTCGTAAATCTAACTTACTTAGATCACTTATCTCTTAGATCAAATACATTCCTTGGATTCCCTTATTGATTAAACACAAGATACAATAAACAGTGATTAACAATAAGCTTTGCCCTCTATTAAACATTTATAAGTTTAATACAATAAGTATTCCAAAAAGCTATTACATCAAATGAGTGGCTTTGTGGGCATACTTCCAATAATCTCCCACTTGCACTCAAAGCCATCCTCCCATGTATCTAATACCCATCTTTTCCGTATGGCGGTCAAGTTGGACTTGAGACATTGGCTTCGTCAGTGGATCTGCTACGTTATTGGCTGAAGCAACTTTGAGAATGTTGACTTTCCCTTTGGCAGCATATCTTCTAATGATATTAAAGCGCCTGTCAAAATGCTTGTTCTTTTGATGTGCCCTGGGCTCCTTGGCTTGAGCTATCGCCCCACTATTATCACAGTACAAAGTTACTGGTGATGTAATGGTTGGAACCACTCCAAGTTCAGTGATGAACTTCTTCATCCAGAACGCTTCTTTGCCGGCTTCAGCTGCAGCGACATATTCAGCCTCTGTCGTGGAATCAGCAATTACACTTTGCTTCTTGCTTTTCCAGCTGACAGCCCCACCATTCAGAGTGAATACATATCCGGAGTTGGAACTTCTATCATCGACGTCAGATTGGAAATCTGCGTCTGTATAGCCTTCCACTCGCAACTCTGTTGCTTCTCCATAAACGAGGAACATGTCCTTAGTTCTTCTTAAGTACTTAAGGACTGTCTTGACAGCTGTCCAGTGTTCTGATCCTGGGTTAGATTGATATCGACTAGTAATGCTCACAGCATATGTGATATCAGGCCTTGTACATGTCATAGCATACATGAGACTTCCTATGGCGGAAGCATAAGGAATAGTATTCATTTGCCGTATCTCTTCAGGAGTCTTAGGTCCCATGGACTTAGAAAGGTGAATTCCATGTCTCACAGGAAGAAAACCTTTCTTAGATTGTTCCATCTGGAACCTACTTAGCACCTTATCAATGTACATTGATTGGGATAATGCAATCAGTCTTCTGGTTCTATCACGATAAAGCTTTATCCCAAGTACATAAGATGCATCTCCTAAATCTTTCATGTGGAAGGTTTTGGACAACCACACTTTCACAAAAGAAAGTACTGCAGTGTCATTCTTGAACATTAATATGTCATCTACATATAACACCAGGAATACAACTGCATCCCCTACGACCTTTTGATAAACACAATTGTCGTCTTCGTTTTGAGTAAAATCAAACGTTTTGATTTCTGTATCAAAACGGATGTTCCAGCTCCTGGAGGCTTGCTTAAGTCCATAAATGGACCTCAGAAGCTTGCATACCTTAGTCTTTTCAGACATGGACACGAAACCTTCGGGTTGAACCATATAAAGCTCTTCCTCTAGGTAGCCATTCAGAAAGGCCGTCTTCACGTCCATTTGCCAGATTTCATAATCATGGTACGCAGCTATAGCAAGCAAAATTCGAATGGACTTAATCATGGCTACAGGAGAGAAAGTTTCTTCATAGTCAATCCCTTCTCGTTGCCTGTAACCCTTGGCTACAAGTCTAGCCTTATAAGTCTCCACGTTCTCATCAACGCCTATCTTCCTCTTGAAGACCCATTTGTTTCCAACAGGTACGATACCTTCTGGAGGGTCTACAAGAGTCCAGACCTGATTTTGATACATGGAATCCATCTCGGATTTCATGGCCTCTTTCCATTTCTTTGAATCAATGTCGGACATTGCTTCTTTGTAGTCCCTAGGGTCCTCCTTTGTGTCATTGTCACCTAAAAGGTACAATTCCGCAAAGTCATTGTCTAAGCCATACCTCTTAGGTGGCTTACTAACCCTTTTAGATCTACGTGGAGCTAGGGGTTCAGGAACAGGGTTGTCAATATGTCGTGTGCTTGTTTGTGGTTCATCATTAATCTCATTAATTTCCATCTCTTTACTTATAGTTCTTTTGAGAACGAATTCGTCTTCTAGAAACTTAGCAGTTCTGGCGACAAAGACTTTCTGGTCGTCAGGATGGTAGAACTCATATCCCATAGTTTCTCGAGGATATCCCACAAAATAGCACCTTACTGATCTTGCTTCAAGCTTAGTAGCTTCAAGCTTCTTGACATATGCTTCACAACCCCAAATCTTAATGCGATTAAGACTTGGCTTTCTTCCATGCCATATCTCATAGGGCGTTTGTGAAACTAATCTGGAAGGTACTCTATTAAGCAAGTAAGTTGCTGTATATAGAGCGTATCCCTAGAATGTTACTAGCAGATCAGCAGAACTCCTCATAGAACGAACCATGTTCATCAAGGTTCGATTTCTCCTTTCAGAAACTCCATTGAGTTGTGGAGTTCCCGGTGGAGTCCACTGTGATATTATTCCACACTCTTTGAGATAATCTAGGAATTCATTACTCAGATACTCACCCCCTCGATCTGATCTTAGGATCTTTATCTGTTTCCCAGTTTGCTTCTCAACTTCATTCTTGAATTCTTTGAACCTTTCAAAGGATTCTGACTTGTACTTCATAAGATACACATAGCCAAACCAAGAGTGATCGTCAGTGAATGTGATATAGTAGGAGAAACCTCCTCTCGACGTAGTAGACATAGGTCCACATACGTCAGTGTGGATTAACCCTAGAATTTCAGTGGCACGCTCTCCTTTCCCAGTGAATGGAGATTTGGTCATCTTCCCTTTCAAACAGCATTCACAAGTACCCATCTGGTCATTACCTAATGGGCGGACGTATCCGTCCTTTGACATCTTGCGAATCTTTTCAAGGTTCACATGTCCAAGTTTAAGATGCCACATCTTTTCTTGGTTAACTTCTTCTCTAGCCCTTTTGGGTTTTGAGGTATTCCCGCTTTCAATACAGTGCACCCCACTATTCGTCTCTAGGTGAAAAAGTCCCTCTATCATATTACCATAAGAGATAATACGACCGTTCAAGTATAAAGTACAACTCATTTTGTCAAACAATACTGAGTGCCCATCTCGTAAAAGCTTAGAGATAGAAATCAAATTCTTTATACATGAAGGAAAATATAAACAATTTTAAGTTCCAGGACTTCCCCAGAGGGTAGGTTAAGCATGTAGGTGCCTATGGCTTTTGCAGAGATTTTAGCGCCGTTCCCAACACACACAACCATCTCCCCATTGCGCAGTTTCTTGCTCCCTACTAGTACCTGCATCGTATTACAGATATGTTGACTAGCACCTGAATCAAATATCCAGGAACTGGAGCTTACTGTAAAAGCACTCTCTATGACAGAAGTAGTCTCTTCAAAAGTTCGTGTCATAAGGCTCGCAATGCGCACCCTGTATTTCTTCTTCCAACGTTCATCCTTTCCACAATGAAAGCATGTTCCTTTGGATTTTATTGCCTTCTTCTTTTGCAATCTTTTCCTATTTGCGTTCTCACTCCCACTGTCTCTTTTGAAACCTTTTTCAAATTTACAGCACATGTCAATCATTTCTTCAAAAGTATGATCAAATCTATTCACTTTATAGTTTACAATAAACTTAGTGAAATCATCCGAGAGAGATGCAAGGAAAAAATCTTGGGCCATTTTCCCATCGATGGAAGTTCCTAAACTTTCAAGATCTTGAAAGATCTTTTCCATCTTTTGTCCATGTTTATGGACCGATGCCCCCTTTGCCATTTTGGCATCTAATAGACTACAAACATTTGAGAATCGTACATTACTAGTCTCTATGTCATGCATCTTATGCAAACTTTCAACCATGGCACGTGAAGTGTCCATGTGCTTATGTAACTTCATAAGTTCCTCACTAAGTGAAGTGAGGATTAAGCATTTGGCTTGTAAGTCATCCTCATAGTGTCTAGCATAATCATGACACTCTTCCTTTGAAGCTAGTTTCTTAGGAGGTACATGAGGTGGGGATTGCTTAAGCACATACAATATGTCTCTCACCTTTGAGACATTCTCAATATGGCGATACCAAGCAAGGAAACGTTGGCCCCTAAGGCCCCTTTTGTCAAGTATAATGGTGGGTATAATTTTAGGCATGTCGTTCACTACATAACATAACATAAATCGCATTAGATTGTTTATTAACTACTTGATTGGGTCTTGAATCAAATAGTACCACCCACTATTTTTGGCAAATTCCACATCCCTCAATAGAATCCGAGAGTTATATAGAACTCTTAGTGGGTTATGGGAGACTCATCATTACCAAGCTCACCTCACGATGATACGATGTTGGTTAGCAAAAATAATGATAAGAGAATAACGCATTATTCATTTACAACGTTTTGTAATTACCCATCTTGTTTGGCCTCTAGAGAATGTTGCCTCACGATGATACGATGTTGGCACATTACACTTAGTTAAGTTATTCCCACCATGCTTAGTTCGTGTAGGGGTTCAAGAATAACCTCACGATGATACGATGTTGGCTATCCTTGTTGCCTACCTCACCACATCATGTATGTATATATGGACTCTTCCTGAATGTAAGCACATACTTTGAATTTCCTCATGATAGGGTGAAGCCGGTGTAGGAGTCACAAACGATGGAGTCCACCACGGTGGAAGGCCTACGAAGAGACATTCAAAGCATCTCTCGTTTATCAACTTAATATTTATTTTGAGGGAGTAGTTTTGGGCTACATCAAAACATTTTAATCACATTAAAAGAACAAGGGCCTATCACAACTATTGGTCCAAGTTTATATGAATTAGTAGCATATAATACTCCCACTGTTTCGTTGAAACAAGTGAGTCTATATGGAACTACTAACGAATGCATTGCATCCTCATATGGACTATATAGTCGTTTTAGGTTTTAGGATGATTATGAACCGTTTGATTTGATCCAACACGAGCCTTGTGTTGGACCTTGGGTTTTAGGTAGATTGTTTGTTGATTTTAATTACGCGTTTAATCTAATTAAACCGTTATTTCCTATTGGGCGTTGGACCCAACTATTCCAATTTGCATACAATTAAACAAATAGGAATACATGAAATAAAGAGAAGGGCTTATGCCCTTTTACAACACATTGGAGGACTTATGTCCTTTACAACAAATTGAATTAATCAAATTACATTCATATCTACTCTAATAAACCCATACATTCATAATGTCAAGCGGCCAATCACATAGCTCAATTATCGTGGCTTGGTTCATAATCACCCCTTTTCTTAATTAATCAAAATTAACTAAGAAAGCAACTTTTAAACAATTGGTTTTTGGATCCATAAAATTGATTTAAATGGAACTTAATAAAATGAAAATCCAATTCTCATTTAAAGAGACAAAACCATTTTTGTTCTCATTTTGTTTTGGGCCAAAAACAATGACCACAACTATTTGGGCCATTATGCAAAAACAAAAAACTTTTGGGGTCACTTTGCAAAAACACAAAAGTCTACAACTTCATGTAATTGCAACTAGAACCCAAAATTTTTAACAATTGCTAAAATTTCCTTAAAGGAACAAAACAATTTGTCCTTTAATGATTTTGGACCTTTTCGTAAAAATACGAAAACTTTTAGGCCAAAGTGCAAATACACAAAAGTATCAAAACTTTATGTAATTGCACAAAGGTCCCCAAAATACCCCACTTGGGGGGTGGCCGGCCTCCTTGGTCAAAGTTTGAAAAAAATTTCTAAAAAGTTTTTGTGACTTGATTTTGGTAGGTGAGAGAAAGGTGATGGAAATTTGGTGTAAGAGAAATTTGACTTTTAATAAATTTGTTTTGTCAAAACAAAGATATTTAGCTTTCCTTCACCATGAAGTCTTCTCCCATTTTTAATAAACCAAAACTTTATGAAAAACATAAAATTTTTGAATCAAAACTTCAAAACTTTTTGTTCTTGGCAAGAACTTCAAGAACATTGAAGAACATTCATAAAAACTCATAATAGCCCCATGAATGTTTTCACTTACCAAAACTCAATTTTTCACAACTCAAAAGAGGGTTAATAATCTAGGGTACTTAGGGGTCCCAAAGAACACATTAAAACCATTTTAACAAGACTAATTTGGACCCAAAAAGTCACCCTTTTAATTTGGCCGAAAATACCAAAAAAATTTGGCACCATTTTTAGTTCCAATATTCATGCTTTTATGAACTACATCTACAACATTTGAGATGCTAAATTTTCAAGCAAAATTTATATTCAAAGCAAGAACAAAGCTTGTAACATTTACAACACATAAATCACAAGTTATGAAAAATCACAAAACCCAAAAGGATTCACCATAAACTAGGCCTAGGCTCTGATACCACTTGAAGGAAAAATTATGTCCTAGTGAAGAACATTAAAGAACATTTGAATACATATGCAAAATATTAACAAATTAAATTAGACATGCATCCAAAATCAATTCATAAAACCCATGACTTTCAAAGCCTAGTATATGGTGAACCATGACTCTTTAACAACATTAAAGAGAATAAGGATTTAGAGAATATTACCCTTGAAGCTCATCCTTGATTACACAAGGGATTCACCCAAGTGGAGGGCCTTCAAGTCACCTCCTTGCTTCTTTGAGGATTTGTTCTCCAAAACACCAAAGATGTGATGTCTCCAAGTCTCTACACCAAAGATAAAATGTGAAGATAAAATGGATGACTTAGGGGTGAAGAAATTGCTAGATTTCCTCCCTAAGGTGGCCGGCCTCCTTGTAGAAATTTAGAGAGAAAAGTTTCACCCAAATTTCTTAAGGAAAACCCTTAATGAAATAAAGCTATAAAGTTTAATTTATACTTCATTTCTTGTGAGTGGCAAACTTGTAAATAACACAAGTTTGCTACCCTTACTCATGTGGCCGGCCTCCCCTTTTGTTATTGGGCTAATTGCCCAATTTGTTTTAGTTGTCATACAACTTAAACATAATGGGCCTTGTGGACCAAAACACTTTTGGGCCCCGAAACCCAAAACCAACTTAGAAGCCCAATATGAACGTTTCGTATAATTAATTAACTAATTAATTAAGTTTGACCATTCTTCAATTAACTATTTAATTGCTTATCCATTTCATTTAATTACTTCACTTTCATCTTTACTCGGTGTACGATCCATTAGGTTCCAATTAGCGAGGCAGTGGGCGATGTTACTCTTAACTATCGATTGTGAATTGAAATCACATTTCAATTCTCCCTTAAGATTAGTGTTTGCCAATCTTTAGGGCTACCACAAACCATGAGTGACACCTAGCAGCATGTCATGGTTACCCAAGCTAAGTAGAAGTGGTTGGAGAACCTATCCAGTTACAATTACAATGCAATACGGTCCTTCTCTAATACAATACTCTTAATCACATCGTTTAGGTGATAGTTTGTTTCATGTCTACTATCCAATGTGATACTTCTCTATATGATTCGCTTGAATAAGATTTGGAACAAACTTCCTTAGTCATATTCATATGCTTTGGCCAAAGACTCTTGAATCATATCTTAGAGTATTCTCCTTCCATAAGGTTAGAGATCCCTTGTTGTGCATTCATATGTCTACATGACTAGATGGCTTGACCCCAACCATGCCGTGGACACTCCAAAGGAATGCCTTTTGACACGATCAAAGATCAAGGACCTAACCATTAAACATCAATAATGCCTCAGGTCAAAGGACTACTTTGCATATTGTAACCATCGAGTTCTTACATGACATGTATGTTTGAACTATGTTTTGATCGTAGTTCAGTGTACTCGATTACTCTTTCAAGCACCTATGTGTTTGTCTTAGTGTCCAACACTAAATGACTTGAGACTTGTCATATCCACGCTTGAGTCGACATAACACATATTAACCTTAGCGGATTGTCAATGCCCAATTGGCAACCCTATGGCTAGGAACGTTTTAGGAATGAGCATAAGAGAAAGGTCTCGTAAATCTAACTTACTTAGATCACTTATCTCTTAGATCAAATACATTCCTTGGATTCCCTTATTGATTAAACACAAGATACAATAAACAGTGATTAACAATAAGCTTTGCCCTCTATTAAACATTTATAAGTTTAATACAATAAGTATTCCAAAAAGCTATTACATCAAATGAGTGGCTTGTGGGCATACTTCCAACATGAATTAGTGTTGGACCAGTCGGGATTGTTAGGTAAGCCACATGAGTGGATTGGGCCGAAAAAGTGGGCCGTGCCATGTGCAGGGCGCGTAGGTGTGGTGCGGCACTAGGAGCGCATTGGATCTAGGTCGAGGGAATGGTCAACGCAGCTTGGGCCTACAATCTGTCTTGGACAGGGGTTTGGGCCTGCTCGCGTTAGGCTTGGCTTCGTTGCCCTGCAGCGTGGGCTGCAGATTGGGCTTCTTGCTAAGTGGTTCCCGGGGCTGGCCCACTCTCCACTGCCACGGTGGTCCCCGTGGCTGCCATAATGATGGTTCTCCGTGGTGGCAAAGTTGCTTATCTTGCCGCCGCATTGAGCCTTGTGGATCGTCGCGATGGGGCTACATCGCAATCTCCATCACTTGATCCGGATCTTTGAATGTATGAAGTTTCGTTCGTTGTGGTTTCCAAATTTCTTGTCATTGTATTTTTCTTTTATGTTTATTGAAAGAATTTTATTAGAAATTATAGGAAGTAGAATGTTTGAAAAATCTACAAATGAACGAGAAATTAGAAACGTTGAATGCGAAAGTTTTCTTCGAGCGTGTGAATCAAACTCTCAATGAAAACAACAATTTATGGATGCAAATTTCTTCCTCCTTGTTTTTGGAGGAAAATGCACCTGCAAAAACAATTAACACCTTAGGTCAAGGCCAAGAGCCTCACGCACGCACGATGAATTAGGGGGGAGGGGGGAGGGGTTGGCTTTAGTCGAAAGAACCTTCAATGCCAAAGTTAGAATTTTGAGGGAAAAGTGTTGGGAGAATTTAGAGAATTTTTGCAAGAGGATTTAACTGTGGTTTTTGGAGAAAATTGGGTAGTATTTATAGGTATGTGGCAGGCCGGTTTGTGAGAGATAGGAATCGGCCGCATTCAGTGGTTTTTTCGTGTAATTTAAACTAATTAATAAATTAATTGAGTGATAAATTAATTAATTAGCTAATTAATATAATTTAGGAGAAATAATTTGGGAGTTACCTTGTGAGGGAGATTTTGATGAGGATGGTTAAAATAGATTTTGAATAAATGCCTATTTTGATCACTTGACCTTGATTGAGCCATGATTGTCTGCTACTTGCATGTAGAAGCTTCGGTGTGCCTCGAGGGTAATTTTGTCTTTTTACGTTTTTGGTTCCACACAGTTAACCTACTTTAGCTTTCTATAATTTAAAAGATGGGCTTGGAAAGCACAATCATACGCCGAGCGGAGGTGCTCACTAGATTCAACGTACACGCCTCGACTGCCATTGGCAACATCACACATGATGTGAGAACATCGCCATTTGTCTCTAAGCAGATGTTGATGATACTAAGTGACTCGTCCCCTTACAATGGGATTCTAAAGCGACCTTGGCTAATAAAGCTAGACGTCGTAACCTCCGTTAAGTATCAAAAATTTTGATTGCGCATCCCATGAGGTGGAGTCGGGGAAATCAAGACTGACCAGGCCATATCTCGACGATGTATTATGCAAGTACTGAAAGAGTAAAAAAAGAAAACCTTTACCCCCGTAGATGCTACCGAGGTCTAAAGGGACGATGAAGTTACTAATAGAAAGTATTGTAGATGGATCAAGAAGAATGTGTCCAAATTAATGCGCCAGTAGACGAGCTAGGATGGAAACCGGACGACGGCGCCGAGTACATCATTCTTAATCCCTAGCAGCCAAAAAAGACTGCTAGAATCGGCTCACGTCTGAGCCCGAAGGAAAAAGAGGAACTCACGACTTTCCTTGGGGAAAATCGTGACGTTTTCGCGTGGTCACCTTCTGACATGCACGGTATCGACCTAAAGATAGCTTACCACACCCTACATGTCGACACTACTGCCAAATTGGTGATAAAAAAAAGACATTTCGCACCCAAACGAGTGGCAATCATCGAAGTAGAATGGTTGGATTTATAGAAGAGGTAGCACACTCAACATGATTTGCCAACGTCGTGCTAGTAATGAATAAAGAGAAGGGCAAATGAAAGGTTTGGGTAGACTACACCGACCTCAACAAAGCTTGCCTTAAGGATCCTTATCCAATTCCCCACGAGTAGATTCAACTTCTGGGAACCAGTTGTTTAGTTTCTTAGATACATATTCTGGCTATAACCAAATAGCCATGCACGAGCCCAATAAGGAAAAAACTGTGTTCGTAATCGAACGAGGCACCTATTACTACAAGCTCATGTCTTTTGGCCTTAAAAAAGTGAGAGCCACTTACCAACAACTGGTAAACATGATGTTCAAGAAGCAAATTGGAGTAACCATGTAGGTCTACATCGACGACATCATGGTGAAGGATAAGCAGTGATCAGACCACATAGGCAACTTGGCATAAACTTTCGACACCCTTAGAAAGTACAATATAAAGCTTAATCCTGCCAAATGCACATTTGACATATCTTCAAGCAGATTCTTAAGGTACCTAGTAACCTAATGAGGAATCGAAGCACATCCCAAGCAGATCTGAGCAATCCTAGAGATAAAGTCTCTAATTTCCTTGAAGAAGATCCAAAGCTTGACTGGATGAGTAGCCACACTCAACCACTTCCTCTTGTGGTCCACCGATCGATGCAAGCTTTTTTCAAAGCAATTAAGAGGGCATAATGTGACCAATGGGATAATGAATGCGAAAAGGCTTTCCAAGACTTGAAGAAATATCACACATCACATCCCTTACTATCTAAGTCGAAAGCAGCAGATGACTTATACTTCTACTTGGCAGTCTCAGAAGTAGCGGTGAGCTATGCCCTCATATGAGAAGAGTTGGGGGCCCAACTACTGGTATTCTACACTTCTAAAGCTCTTCTCGATGCGGGAACTAGATGTCTGAAGCTTGAAAAATTAATTTTGGCGCTAGTTGTTGCGGCTCAGAAGCTCAGACTGCATTTTCAAGCTCATACAGTCATCGTCATGAATTAATATCCTCTACGATCAATCCTACATGGTCTAATACTTATCAAAAAGTAATAAAATGGGCATTGGAACTTGGTCAATGCGGCTTAGTTTTCTGACCCTGAATGGCGATAAAGGCCTAAGCCTTGGCGAACGTTATAGCAGAATTCACACCTAGCCTAGGTGACATAATAGAGCGGCCTAATGACGCCCCAGAGCCAACTAAGCACACCTTAGCCATGCCTACTTCACCCGATGGAGACTTCTGGCATTTGCATGTCGACGGCGCATCCAACCACAAGGGATCGGGAGTAAGCGTGGTCCTTGTCACCCCAAACAGTTATATGCTAGAGCAAGTAATCACTCTAGGCTTCAAAGTATCCAACAACGAAGTAGAGTACGAAGCCCTTCTAGCAAACCTCCGAATGGCAAAAGACTTGGCGGTGAAAAAACTTGCAATTCATTCTAATTCTCAGCTAATCACCACCCAGACTACTGGGGAGTACACAACGAAAAATCTAAAGATGGTGCAATACCTATAAAAGATACAAAAACAACTTGAGGCATTTTAGACTTACACCCTCACTCAAGTTTCGCCGGCAGACAACGCCCATGTGAAAGCGCTAATCGGCCTAGGCTCCGCCTTCGACCACCAACTTAAATGCTCTATTCCAGTAGAGTATCTAGACAAGCCAAGCATAAAGGCTGAGCCTGCAGTCGAGGTGTCATAGGTTAGTACAACTCCAAATTGACAAGGTTCCATTATAGACTACCTAGTCAATAACACACTCCTCATGGAAAGATTAGAGTTTAGAAAGCTCCAAATAAAGATAGCAAGTTACTACATGTGGAACGACATTCGTGTCCAAAGATCTTACACTGAACCACATCTCTGCTGCCTAGAACCTCCCGATGACCAAAAAGTTCTAAGTTCAATCCACGAAAGTGTATGTGGAATTTACTTCGGAGGCCGATCCTTAGCACATAAGGCTCTTAACGAAGGCTATTACTGGCCTATTATGCATCAAGACACTACGGAATTAGTACAAAAGTGCAATGGTTGCCAACGCTATAAACCGGTACCAGTACTACCTAATAGCAAACTACATATGCAAACAAGCCCGTGGCCGTTCATGTAGTGGACAATTGACATGGTAGGGCCAAAGCCACCGGCTACTGGAGGTAGATGCATGATAACCGTTGCTACTGACTACTTTACTAAATGGGTAGAAGCAGAACACATGACAACCACAAGTCAGATGGACAAAGAGCACTTCACATAGAGGAACATCATTTGCCGATTTGGCATTCCTCAATCCGTAGTCACAGACAACAGCTCGCAATTCGTAGGCAAAGATTTGGTGAAATTCTTCCAGAAATATGGCATCAAGCAACACATGTTCACGCTGACGTATCCCCAAGGCAATGGGTAAGTTAAAGCATCCAACAAGACAATTCTCGAATGCCTCAACAAATCCCTTTCCAACAAGAAGGGAAAATGGCTAGACGAACTTCCCAGATGTTTATAAGCATATCACACAATCAAACAATGAGAAACTAGTGAGTCTCATTTATTTTTGGCATTTGGTTTAGGAGCAATCATTTTTCCTAATGTCATCATGCCAAGTATTAGCACTCTACTGCCAAGCATCGAGCAGAATAGAAATGAGATGGCTACAAACATAGATTTGGTAGAGGAGAAACACAAGAAAGTCATCACTACCCAAAAAGAAGGCTTTAAAAGGATGAATCTCATCTAGGAAGATCCGTGCAAGATTAGTAGAGTAGGTGGCAAGGGTAGTTACATCCTCTCCACCATGAACGACAAAGAGATTGAAAAGATGTGGAACGCCTACAATACGAGGAAATACCATATGTGACCTCTCAATACATCAAAGCTCGAAGACTCAAGAAGCTCGACAGGCACCACCTCGCAAAGCCGATGACTATCCAATTCTTATGTCGTTCCTACCTTACAGATAAGTTTTCGTTCGCTTCACTCGTTTTTCAATGAGGTATCTCAGAAGTAATTTACAATTTGGCTTGGCTACATGCTTACAACAACTGATCACTCTTGCACTTCAAAAGTAGACCGCGCTCTTCTTAGGGACTTATCTGTGAGATCCCACATCGACCAATAAAGAGGGGGTGATGTGCCTTATATGTACATGGTCATCTCTCTATTACATGAAGCCTTTTGGGGACTCATTGGCTTCAGATTTTGTGAGAACTCCGAAGTTAAGCGAGTTTGGGAGAAAGCATTCCTAGGATGGGTGACCCACTACGACGGAGTTGGTCTCGGATATGACACAATGGTATCAAAGCCGCTCTGCCTTTTGGTGCGAGTGTACCGACGAGGACGTTGGGCCTTTAAGGGGGGTGGATTGTGAGATTCAACATCGACCAACGGAGAGGAGGTGATGTGCCTTATATGTACATGCTCCCCTCCTTATAGGACTAGGCCTTTTGGGGACTCATTCGCTTCGGATTCCGTGGGAACTCTGAAGTTAAGCGAGTTTGGGTAAGGGCATTCCTAAGATGGATGACCTATTGGAAAGTTCTCATGTTGAGTCCCTAGAAATAAAATAGTGTGGGCCAGGCCTAAAGCAGACAATATCGTGCTACTGCGGATCTGGTCCAGGATGTGACATTATCACAAGAATTACACCCCTTTGAGGACCAACCAATGCTCTCCAGTGCGAGAAGGGAAACCAATTCCCCGACACCTATATGTGTTTGTTTTCCAATGCGGGAGGATAAACTTTAGACTTTGAATATCCAGACGTTGATGAGTCGGGCTGCCCTAGTATAACTAGGTGCACGATGGCTTGCACTGGATTTTTAGAAGTAGCCACAATGGCCTTTTTCAAGGCTTAGCTAATTGAAGGATTTGGGGTATATTGGCCTAATTTGTGGGGAACTAGGCCTCAGAGATGGAGGAGGCATGTTGCGCAGTACGCCCTATGGACGGCTGCTCTGGAACCCTAAAGCTGCTACCCAATGCACTAAGGTAGCCTACAGCTTACCCTTCAAGTAGTAATAAGCGCTAAACTTATACAACCGCACATTTTTTTGAAAGGTTAAACAAGTTAGCGTGCATATAGGAAGCTTTATCCACTGTCGACATGCTACATGGTTGATAAG
Source organism: Crataegus laevigata (assembly GCA_963580275.1). Taxonomy (NCBI): domain Eukaryota; kingdom Viridiplantae; phylum Streptophyta; class Magnoliopsida; order Rosales; family Rosaceae; genus Crataegus; species Crataegus laevigata. Next base: position 9,120,316 of record OY756941.1, read on the forward strand.
CTTTATCTCTGCCACAGCACAAAAGGATCGTTTAGATCTACACTAATTCTTAAAGTGTTGTGATACTTGTTATGCCACCCACGGAATTGGTTACATAAAAAAGTAAGGAGTTTTCTTGGACATTTGCTTACAAAATTCCATACAACCGCGTACTTTTGATACAAAAAGTTAGCGAATTTCAATACCAAAAAATCTTTAGTATGTTGTGATGCAGGCCACACAGCTCAAAGGATTGAAGAAAGCCAAGGTTAATAGCTGACCCGGGCTCGTCTACTTCTGTAAGTAAGGTGTCCGGCTGTCGATCCTATGACTAACAATTTTGCAAAAGTTCTACACCAACACCCATGGCTGCATAGGCTATGTGGGCCTGTCTACTTATAGAAAAGTAGCACGTATGCCGCTAGTTTAATGGACAAAGGGTTGGGTATGAACAAAGGAAACGAAGATGAAGAAAGGCGAATGAAGCAAGTTTATTAAATTTTTCTAGCAAAATTGATAAGCAACTAGAAAATAGTTAGAGAGGGGATATAGACCAACTAATGCTCTCCAATGTGAGAGGGGAAACCAATTCCCCGAAACCCATATAGGTTTGCCTTCCAATGTGGGAGGATAAACTTTACACTCCGAATATCTAGACGTGGATGTGTCGAGCTGCCCTGGTATAACTAGGTGCACAATGGCTTGTGCCGGGATTCCTAGAAGTAGCCACAATGGTCTTTTTCATGGCTTAGTTAATAGAAGGATTTTGGGTCTCTTGGCTTAATTTGTGGGGAATTGGGCCTCAGAGACAGAGGAGGCACATTACGCAGTACACCCTATGGACGGCTGCCTTAGAACCCTAAAGCTGCTACCGAGTGCACTAAGGTAGCTTATGGTTTTCAAAAGACTGCCTACAGCTTGCCCTATGAGCAGTAAGCCGTGCTAAACTTATATAACCATAATTTTTTTGTGAAAGGTTAAACAAGTTAGCGTGCATATACAAAGCTTTATCCACTGCCGACATGCTACGTGGTTGATAAGCTTCATCTCTGCCAAAGTGCGAAATGATCGTTTTGATCTACACTAATTCCTAAAGTGTCGTGATACTTGCTACGCAACCCACAAAATTGGTTACATAAAAAAGTAAGGAGTTTTGTCAGACCTTTGCTTACAAAATTCCATACAACTGCATACTTTTGATACAAAAGGTTAGCGAATTTCATAACCTACAAATCTTTAGTACGTTGTGATGTAGGCCACACAGTTTAAAGGATTGAAGAAAGCCAAGTGGTCACACAGACTTATTTGCTTCTGTAAGTAAGGCGTCCGGCTGCCGATCCTATGACTAACAACTTTGCAAAATTTCTACACCAACACCCACGGCTGTAGGCTACGCGGGCCTGTCTGTTTATAGAAAAGTAGCATGTCTGCTGCTAGTCTAAAGGACAAAGGGTTGAGTATGAACAAAAGAAGCGAATATGAAGAGGAGCGAATGAAGCAAGTTTATTAAAAATTTCTAGAAAAATTGATAAGCAACTAGAAAATGCCGAAAAAGTTCAAGCAAAGCAAAAAGCGACAAGGAAAACAAAGAAAATCTTAAAGGTTACTTAAAAGACTACTCTTTAGCAGCTTGGACATCCCACAACTACTCAGTCACGACATTTTCAGTAGTCGCAACGCTCTCAGCAGCAACATCATCAGGCCCTTCACCCCCGACCGCCCTAGCCTGGGCACCAACTTCTCTGATTATTTCCCCAATAGAAGCCTCAAAAGTAAAAGCAAGCAAGTCTTCCACAGTAATAGAGAAAGTCTTAAAATCTTTTCCAGCAAACTCAAAGTCAGAAGGCCTACCAAAGAGATGATCTAGATAACCCAATTTGAAGAAATTGGCTTGACTTTGAATAAGAGAAACCTCGAGCCTAGCCTGTTCACCCTTCAACTGGTCGTTCTTCTTGAGCAGACCAACACAGACGTGATGCAGCTTGTCTATTTCCTTCTTAAGACTTTCCTTGATCTTCAACGCACATTGGAGTTCCAACACTTGGGGTTCAAGCCTATCAACGATCTTTTTGAAGTGGATCACTTGATTATAAGTAGCAATCAGCGCTTTATCCTTCACATAAGCAGCATAACAAAGCTCAGAGACGGCACACTCAAGGTCATGAATCTGAGGTATGTAACATCCAATCTCATTATCTGCACTTACATACTTAACTTGGAATGCGTCAAGCCTAGTATTCAAATCAACGATCTCTTGGCGAGCGGTCTCATGTTGTAGAGAAGTGGGGGCAGAGATATTAGACCTTTCAAAGTGACGAGCTCAGATTTCAGCCTCTTGATCTTCTCGGTAAAGGAGTAAGCTTCAACTACCATAGTTTTTGCCATTGCCTTGGCGGCATTGATATCTTCTTGTTCAAAGAGCATAGACTCGGTTACCAGAATTGCCGTTTTCTACATCATAGCAAGCAGAGTAGTCTTCCTATATTCGGTTGCACGCTTCGCAAAAAAACTTGGGCAAACAATCCATTTAACGCCATCAACAAGCTTGGTTCACGTGTTAATGTCTTCCAGCAGATCTAGTTTCAAGAAAGTACAAAACTCAGCAGCCTCCCCAGAAACAGGCTTGGTAGATTTTTCACAACTGCCCATGCGAATAGTCTCATTTTTCTCAGAAGGCAAATCAGTCCCATCAGTGAGAGGAGTAAGCATTGGCGTTACTTTAGTAGCTGAGACCACATTATTGCTTTTCATAATGGCAAACCTCTCCGAAGGTGAATCAGACTTAGAACCCGACGGACGTTTTAGCACAAATTTCAGCACTAGAGGCACGATGGAACCTCTACGTTGAGCAATCTTATTAGCAATTGTACTAGCCACTTTTGGCACAGCAGGCGTCACTGGCTTAGATCTAGCAGCCTCATCTTTCTTCCCTTTGGAAGTAGTCAATTCAATCACAAGCCTATCGGTAGCAGGTGGACCCTGCGAAGCAGTAGAGGAAATCTTCGGCTTTTTCTTAGCTGGCAACTCTTGCGCATATGAGGAATATATCTTTTTTCCACCTTCAATCACAATAGGCTCCACGACAGTAATTTAACGAGCCAATGCCTCTGCCTTGATCCGTTTTATCTCATCTATCGGGGGCAACCCACCTTTCTCCTGACGAATAGGACTAAGCAGCCAACGTTATTTACGGTACTCAGAAAGGATACCTAGAGCAACATGCACCTTCATCATATCTGGATAAGTCTCGGGAGTTGAGCCGAATTCTGAATCTACATAAACAAAATAGGACAATCAATAAATTAGAGGGCAGCTCATCAAAAGTACAAAGCAGTCTAGAGACTAAGCTGTCGACTTACCAGTGATAAAAGTCATCGGAACAGGCAGCTCATGGGAAGAATCAGACTCCCACTTTCCATTTATCTCCAAAGTCTCATTGGCCCAGTCATGATCTCATTTGCTCGAATGATCGAAGATCCTATGACGAGATTGTAGCTGCTCAATTTTTTCAATGTGGCCTATGTCAAAGAAGTACCAAAATTCATTGACGGTCAAATCCAAGTCAAAGAATTGGCTAAAATTGAGGAATCCCGCCATCACACTGACCATATTTGAAGAACATTGAGCAGAAGAACACTTCATGGAGCAAAGCACTTCTTGGAAGACATGCGGCATGGGAAAAGTAAATCCCAACACGAAGTTGTAGGGGTGAAACTTGCTCTTTGAGCCCCACTACATGGCTCATGGCTGCTACCTTCCTTGACACGCTTCACACGCACCCTCAACGAAATGGTGTGCTTATATGCCTCAAGAAAGTCTCTAAATCAATCATCGAAGCTAATTTTGAAGTGAGCAACCTTAAAGTAGCCTACCCTACTCAAAGACCCGCCTTGACAATACAACAGCGGCACAATATCGTCACTTTTGTGGCTTAAAGAAGACATACTCAATGAAATTCTACAATGATGCAAGGAAAATTCGTTAGATGGCTACAAAAAAAAAAAAAAATCAGGCCTCACGGTCAAAAGACAGTAGCCAAAAGAGCCTAACCCTTACTGGTTCCCATCTCCCTTCTGGGCCCAACACACTAGGCGGCCCAGCAGGCCAAGCTTGGTCATTCCTACAGCCCAATCCAAATGGAGGTAGGGTTGACGGCCCCGCGCCTCCATCTTTCTTCTCACACATAAGCCCGAGCCTAGCAAAAAGGAGGCCCACACATCTTTGGTCCAATCCATCAAGCCAGCCTGGCCAGTGTTAGGTCTAGCCCAGCACCTTAGCACCCATCAGTTTGGCTCAAGCCGAGTAGTACCTGGCCTAGCCAGCCGCTGGTGCACCAAGCTACTCTACGGCAGCAGCTATGTCGCGACTCCCTAACCAGTTTTTGACATGTTCTCGACCTCCGTCGAGCCAAATTTCAAGCCCTAAGGCTCTTGAAAATTACGAAGACAAGGAAAAATTAATTTTTTCTTACCTTGGTGCGGCATGAAAACGAATAAAGCAACGAAAGACAGTCATTTGACAGGCAAGTGTAGAAGATTGCTAGAGGAGAGGGAACAAATATCCTCACTTTCTCTCTCTTGTAGAATAAAATAAATTGTTCTCTGAAGTTGATTTAATCATCTACTTAAGGTAGACTTTAATGGACTTCAGAAGTGATTTATTTCCCTTTCCTAGAAGCATTTAATTTCTAATTAGTGGGGGAATCTACATCAAAATAGGAAACAATATTTTGTTTCCTAAAGCAAGAGAAGATCTCTACACACGTTGCCCTTTCCTGCGAGCAACCCAACAGGTGTGGGGGCATTTGTGGAGCCAAAAATAATCAAGAAAATTATGGAGGAGACACGTGGACTTTTGCGTAAAAAGAATAAAATTACCATCGAGGCACACCGGGATTCCCACGCACATGCAACAGACAATAACGGCTCAATCAAGAAAGAGTCAAAGATGGTATTTATTCAAATCCCTCTCATCATTCCTCATCAAATTCGTACTCAATAGGTAACTCTCAATTTTCCTATTCAATTTAGGATTAATTACCAAATTAATTGCAAGATATTATTTCACATAATATCTTGCAATTATATTCAAAATACGACCATAAGTGCTCGGTCCCTATTCTTTATATAGAGCCGGCCCCACCCCTATTTATAGTCCCATTTCTCCACCACAAAGCGAAGTTCAATCTCTCCCAAAAATCCCCCAACTTTCTTTCTAAAATTCTAACTTTGGCATCGAAGATTCTACGGTCAATACCCCACTCCAATTCATCGTGGGCGCGTGAGGCTCTTGGCCATAATCTTAGGTGTTATTATTTTGTAGGTGCATTTTCGTCAAAGGAGAAGAATGCAAAAATTTGCATTCACAAATACTATATACTTTAAGTTGTATATCTTACTATTAGATAATGAATGTATTATATAACATGTCCATAGGAAAATTTTGGTTTTCCTACATCCTAGTAGTAGTATGACTATTGCATAGGAAAACGTTGGGATAGCTAATATTTTGTAGATTGCATCTAAATTATCTTTAAAATATAAGTATGGACCCTATATCTATTAAAGAGATGATGATGTAAGGAAGAGTATATATTTAAATCATATTTTGTAAACCACATAACGTTGTTGATGATATTTTATTATTTAAGTGCTTAATTAACGAATTTGTTTTCTATTGGTGACATATTGTATGGTTTACAAATGTGATCTAAATAAATGTGTCTCTAACGTTTTGCCTTTTTAGACCACAACTAAACCATCTATCGAATAGATATAGGGTCTTCAACACAAATATGTCTCGTCTGTATTACAGACATAATTTAAATGTGATTTACATAATATAGACTTCTAAGAATTAATATAGAGAAAATTTGATGTAAATCCAATTTTTAGCCTCATTAGAAATAGTCCACTTTATTGAAATGGTCCGATGACTACGATTACACGTCAGCTTATTTTTATTTTCATACCAAATGCACCCCTAAGCTTATAAAATGTAGTAAATTTGTAAATGCAATAAGTAAATATATAAATAATCTCTAATTGTAAATTAATTATACTTTATTCCATGTATCACATGTTTAATTGTTTATATCTATACATATCTTTTACATGTATTATACATTAATTAGTGTTTGAGGTTGAATCATATCATTTTTTTGAATCAGTTTTTTCTTCTTCAATGCAAAGCAAAGGTATAAATAATAAAAAAAGAAATATTATTTGTTCAAAACAAAAAATGAAACTTGTAATTGTTTTTTTTTTCCATCTCAAAAGCCCCTTGCAAAAGAGGAGAAATCGGCCACATTAAAATTACCTTTTGGAGAGGTCCGTTTGATTTCCAAAAACTGCTCAACTATAGTCGAACAAGTAGGGAATGTTGGGGTTAACTATCATATCACATGTTTAATTGTTTATCTAGTAGTAGTATGATTGTTGCATAGAAAATATTGGGAAAAATATTTTGTTGACCACATCTTTTTTTTCTTAGTCAAACTTTAGACTACATCTAATCATCTTTATAATAGAAGTGAGACCTATATATATATTGTGTACTTTACTTTTATTAGAGAGGGTGATGCAGGGAGACTGCATTTTGTAGACTGAGTAATACTAGGGATACCATTTGTTTAAAGTTAAACTATATTTGTAAATCACATGAAGTTGTTATTGATAACTTTTTTTATTACTCCACTGCTTGATTAACAAATTTATATTTTATTGGTAGCATATCATATGATTACAAATTTTATCTAAATAAATGTCCCCATAATGTTTTCCTTTGTAGACCACATTTAAACCATCACAATACAAGTATGTATCCTCTATATTAAAGAAATAGTTTAAATGTAGTTTACGTAATATGGACTTCCAAAAATTAATATAATTGTCACATCCCGGCCCGGGCGACCCCACCTCCCGGGCCCGCTCCACCACCGTAGCACGATATTGTCCGCTTTGGGCCTCGACCACGCCCTCACGGTTTTGTTTCTAGGAACTCACGAGCAACTTCCCAGGAGGTCACCCATCCTGGGATTGCTCTAGCCCCCTTCTCGCTTAACTTCGGAGTTCCTACGGAACCCGAAGCCAGTGAGCTCCCAAAAGGCCTCGTGCTAGGTAGGGATGGGAATATACATTTAAGGATCACTCCCCTGGGTGATGTGGGATATCACAATCCACCCCCCTTAGGGGCCCGACGTCCTCGTCGGCACACCACGGCCAGGGTTAGGCTCTGATACCAATTGTCACATCCCGGCCCGGGCGACGCCACCTCCCGGACCCACTCAGTTTTGTTTTTCGCCCCTCCAGGTTCTAGGTAGCTAGAGGCTAAGCAGGTGGACGCGAGGGCTTCGGCAGTTCTGACACTTTCCCTTATGTATGGCACCAGTGGTGTTATTTAGACTTATTTTATGCTTGACTGCATTCGAACTTAGAACGCTCTGATTATGTATAAGTATCTTTTTATGCATCTAGTACACTATCGTATCTAGGTTGCTAGTGATTTCGATTTTAATTAGTTCGTTCTTAGTGTCGATCTTAGCTTCCGCACAACGCACATGACTACGTCACACTCATGTGACGGCCAGCACGCCCCACTTTCGGGTGCGGGTGTGTCATATTGTCCATACATGTAGGTTAACAACAAATTAATATATATTTTATTCTTGCTGGACGACAGATTTGAAACTTCAGTCAGCGTTGGCCAACTTATACAAAAACCTCCACATTATGGGGTAAGAGTAAGATCGTAAGAGTTATAGCCTTGTAAATATTTCTCACGAGTAGAGTCAAACCATATATTATCCTGCCATTCTGCTCTATAAATACCAACTCCCTTTTCCATTTTTCTCCACCTAAAATCATTGGAGTTCATTTTCATTCAAACTCACAACAAGAATGCGTACTTGTCACTGGACCACCCACCACCGCAACTCTCTCCCCTTCTGGCCTCTGCTTATCCTTCTCCTTCATATTGTTTTGAGATGTTCAATTATAAAAAATTAAAATAATAAATAATTTTGTTCTTATACTTTCGGTATGCCTTCAAAACCTAACAAATGAAAAAAAAATATGTTGACAAAGTTGAAGGAGGGTTTGGCTAATTGGGAGCAATGATGGCATGTTGCCATCTGTTCATCGATCATCAGGAGCTCTACCTTTTGTCAACAGCCCATCACAATTGCATGTAAACAAACAAATTTCAATTTTTGTTGCAAAACCAAAATGAAAAAAAAAAAGGAAAAAAAAAAGAGCATTTCAGATTGATTGGGAGGTGGGGATGAGACTGTGAGGTAACAATACCAAGTTTTCTTGGAAATGAATTCAGGTTCATTCATAAGTAGGTGGAATTGCCATAATTTTATCAAACAATGTTTGGATTTAGGGTTAGGTTTGTTATTAACTTTGAGGGTATTGAGGTCTATTCTAGTGAAATTTCGGATATATTTGATAGTTTTAATTAAAATCGACATTTATGAAATTAGAGTGTAAATTTTGGCTATATATGATAAATTCTCATGGTCAAGTATTGCCAAATTCCTACTATATTATAATTCTCCAATTTGTTTTCATTTTGTAATGCTAAGAAGACTAAATTTTTATATTACATTTAGTGTGTCATCTCATGTTGTAAATGATGCATAAATTAGCATTTAACCAAAGTGATGTAAGCCATATATCCATGAAACCTCTCTTTTTGTTTGGTGAACCATGTATATGCAATTTTTTTTAATGTGAATGTTTATGTATATTAATTGGATCATTTGAAATTTCATTTCCTAGAATAAATAATACCTTAACACTCTGTTTGGATGAAATTTTTTAATATTATTAAGAAATTTTAAAATGACAAAATTTTGTTTTTTAAAATTTTTGATTTTCTAGTTTGGTAACCTAAAAGTACAATGAGATTTGAATACATAATTTGTTATATTTAAACTCTCACTCGTAGAAAATGAGAAATGACACTATTCATGTGGAATTTAAACTTAACAATTGGAAGTCTCAAATTGTTTTTTTTTCTTACACATAAATTCTAATTGGTACATGTTAATTTATAAATTTTAACTTATGTTAAAATTCTAAGTTTAATTATCTCATTTAAACATAGTGTAAAATATATTGTGGAGACTAGGTTTTCATGGTGTGAAGAACACATGAAAATCTGACAAACTAGTTCAAAATGTAAGTCTGACTTTCTCATTTGTTCAGAGCAAGGTATTAAATATCCATAATATCCCGATATTTCCATCGAAATTTTCGTGTTTTTGGACTACCGATATTTTCGATGTCATCGATATTTCCATCGAAATTTTTATATTTTTAAAAAATTTATATTTAAAAAACACCAAGGGGATTCGAACCCCTTCCATTTTACTCCTTCAACACCTTGACCACCATATCACTTATGTTTTTGTGAAAATATGCTAAATAATTTACATATTTTCTACACTCACAATGTTTGGCAGCTCACTATATAATCAACTTAAATCAGTTAAATTCATCATGCAATGCATTTCCTTCCAATTTTTTGTGATAAACTAATAGATAATTGATTAAATAAACATCCTACAAAGTTTCAATAAAAATTTCCCAGTTTTTCTTACAATTTCCGTGGTTTTTATTCAATTTTTATCGATATCGATAATATCCCGATATTTCCATCGAAATTTCCGTGTTTTTGGACTACCGATATTTCCGATATCATCGATATTTAATACCTTGGTTCAGAGGAAGTAATCCCCTGCAGAATGTATAATCCCACACAAGTTCAAATGACTTCATTTTCCGGAGTAGGATTTTATCCTCTTTTTTTTATCCTCTCTCCTCTTTCCTCTTCTCTTATTTGAACGGTCACGGTTAAGTCACGTTAACGTATTATATTAATTTTTTATAAAAAAAAAGATAAAATAGAGAATATAAAAGGAGAGGATAGAAGGGGATGAAAAGAAGACAGAAGAGAATCCTAGTCCTCATTTTCCACCCATTTCTTTGTGTGCTTACTATAAAGGGATGCCTTAATTATATTTATGGTCATGAATAGTATGATATTGACTAGAAATGTTGAATGGTTGTGGCATGATTATAGTTATGTTATTTGCTCATCATTTGCTGCACCGATGTTGGTTCTCACCCGGGCCAAGACTAGTCTTTCACGTGTATGTGCACATTGTACCGTACGCTCACTTTGGATCCATTGTAGGTGCTAGTCCTATCTTACAGGTTGCAATAGGCAACTCCGACTCATATGTGCTATGCATAGCTCCAGTTCTCAAGTGATTGTAATACTAAAGCGTATATTATTGTTACACCCAGTCCTGTTCATGTTTGAATACATCTGCATGAACTCGTGTGTTAGCATGTGTCGATGAGCACATGATATGATATGTTTCCTTATGCAAGATTATGTGATATTGGTTGTTATATGTTCATTTACACAATATTGCGACGTATGGCAATCTTGTGATTTTGTAGGCTACGATAGGTATTTTTCTTACTACACTTAATATGAATATTTTGGAAACTATACTTGTTTTATGGCGAATGGTTATAACGTTTCCAAAAGGTTTTTATTAAATTTTATTTTTAGGCCCACTCACCCTTGTTTTGCACCCCTCTAGGTTTTAGTGGCCCAGCTTTTGTATTGGATTCTTTGAAAACTTGGTGTCGATTACCCTTGATGGTACAATTCTCATCATATCTTACTGTACTATACTTATGCTCTAACATCATGTGTGAAATGGGTTCATTCCCGCTTATAGCGCACTCTTGAAATAGGTTCACCTTCCAGGTTTTGGCTAGCATAGCTTGATTCGGAGTCCTAATGATCATTCCAGGTCAGGGTGTGTCAACAGATGTTTAGGTTCATTATAATATATCAGTACAAACTTTAGGCATAGACATTTCAGTACAAAAAGTCAATTTAATATATATTGGTACAGTAGTTTCTGTACACTTATGTATTTACATATTTATGTGTCACTACTTTATTTTAGTGTTTCCTCATTTAAGTTTATTTATAATTGAAAGAACTTAAATGTGCATATTAATTAAATCAAATTTTAATGTGGAGACATTAAATAAAAATAAACTTTAAATAACAAAAATAGAATATAAATTTTAGTAAGAGTCCATGTGACAGCCCGTCCAGGATTTTTCATATCGACTATGTGAAGTTACCAGCTTGCCCTTGAACGTTAAGGTATGTTTGTGAATTTTGTTAAAGTTTTTGGTCCAATTGTGTTAATTTCCTACACTTTGGGGACCAATGAGAACTAAGGAGATATTTGTTTAGATTGGTGGCTTTTGGACCACACAAACCAATCAACATCCTTTCTCTCTCATCTCACTCCCATATCTCTCTCTATCACTCTCGAACTCGCTCTCTCTCTCTCTCTCGTCTCTCACGTACATACCACAACCAAAGGAGACCAAAATCTTCACAAATTGACACAACTGAGACCAAAATCTTCACAGATCGACGCAGCTGAGACCACCATTCCATTCTTAAGCTCCATACGAACTCATTGGCACCCATTTCATGTAAGGTTTCGTCATATTTCACGTCGGAAACTCGAGCACAGTTTTGGGTACTATTCATCAACTTTTTAATGGCTACGTTTTAGGATAGTCCAAGCTCACAGGGAGCTCTAGAAGGTCCTCATGAAGCTCGGAGTGCTTCGTTGGCTTGAGTTTGACGTCGGAATCACGTCATTCGAAGTTGGTCGGTTTTGGTGGATTTTCCCGACGAATTTTCAGAGGTTTTTAAAGGTATAGCTTCCTTCCCTTCTTGATTTAGAGCATGTAGGTAAAAATTTCATGGAAAATGGTGAAGAAACGAGTGAGAAACGTTGAGTTGCAGGTTTTCCGGCACTGGCGACGGGAGGAAGAAGAAGGGCGCGTGGGGGCGCGTAGTTCCGTGTCACCCACGGCGCGTGGAGCCCTAGAAAATTTTTCTAAAAATTGGACGACGTTCGTGAGGTTGTGTAGGTCTCGTTGGTATATTCGCATGCCAAAATTGAGCTGCGTATGAGAAGTTATTTCTGTAGTTCCGTATACGTGCTTAAATAACGTTATTTCAATAAATTCTCATATAGGTGAGACGTATCCCGAGGACGAGCGTAGCCAGGCTAGGCATGGGGGTTACGACCCATCGACATATCAGTGAGTGGGCAGTTGTTTTCCGTATATTCCTATATATTGCTATTTTCCCAGAAAATGAATTTAAATGATGAAATGATTTAAATGCCATGCAAAGTATCTATTTATTTTAATCATGCATTAGTGATTGCATATAATTATGTTGGTGCTGCGGACGCACAGGTAAGTATTAGGTAAGCTTCTATCCTGGTTATGATGAGAATGAAATGATGTGATGTGATGTGAATGAATGAAATGATGTGATGAGAGCTCATACACGTACACATTTATATTAGTGCTCCCGCCCAGAGTTAGGGGCACAGTCTTTCACGTGATGCTCACCTCCCGCACCGCATGCTCGTCTTGGATCCAAGTTAGGTTCACAGTCCTGTCGTATAGACCATTATAGGTGGGTTCGACTCGTAGGTAACCTGCGAATCATTCACATAGTCTTCACGTGATTGTAGCACTAAAGCATATTATTGTATATACAGTGATTATCAGATATTATTGTATATATTATGAGCTATATATACAGCCAAGGGCTGAGATACTTTGGCATGGCATACATACAGAGTTACGATTTAATCATTCAATAGAGATACTTTGGCATGGCATACATACAGATCTTATTCCAGCATGATTTTGAGATATATTATGTATACGAGTATATACTTTATTTCTGGGAAATTATACAAGTTTTACGGAGAGGGGTCATAACTTTTAAGAAAAAGAATGATTTTGAAAAGATTTGTTTTACTGACCCACTCAACTTTGTTTTTCACCCCTCCAGGTTCTAGGTAGTGTTCCTTGGTGGCTACGAGGATTTTAGCGGCAGTTCTGACAGACGACTCTTTATGTAGGACACCCTTTGGTGTTATTCGAAATTATTATTTCATGCTTGACTGCATTGACTTAGTATGCTCTAGTTCTGTATAAATACTATTAATTCTCGCACTAGCACACACTCTTACTTAGGTTGCTAGTGGCTTGGTTTTAGTTGGTTCATATCTTTCTAATTAATCTTGCCTCCGCACTGTGCACATGGTTACGTCACACTTACGTGATGTCCAGTACGCCCCACTTTCGGGTTGGGGTGTGTCAGTCCATTTCAAAGGATTAAAATGAAAGTATAATCTAATACATGTTGTATGCCTAATTTACTAAACAATTATAGAGGACAGAGAATGGGGGGCTAGCAGCATAGAGAGAGAAGAGAGAGCTGTGTAATTGTGAGGTGTGTAGTATTCCACCCCATTGTGCCTCGGTTTATAGTAGTAGGGAATTTCTTACCTCAATAGGATTACAACTCTAATATGATAGTATCTAATCTAAGAGATATGATAGATTCTACTATGGATATCCTAGATATGATAGGATTTACATAATCACATTCATATATAAAAAAAAATAGGACTGCAACACTCCACCTTGAGTGTGTAAATACTCAAACAAAACATCATGTCAGGTCTTGAGCGGATGAAGTCTATCAGTTGATGAAGTCATCAGCACAATGGGGTAATGCGAGTCTCAAATTAAAGAAAGAATGCATTGGTAGTAAAACTCACAAAACCTCGCTATAGTAAAACCTAAAGTAGGTATAAAACCCATAGACTGAGGAGAAAAGTGGAGAAGTATGCATAATGTCAAAAAAAAAAACATCATATAAGACGAAAATAGTAAACCTCAAAGGGTTATGATCATTCTAAGATGGGTGCCATAACAAAACCTCGTTAGGTAGCAAAAACTTAGTGAAAAAAATGTTTCTAATCATAGGAAAAAAAAGTACATTAAGATCAAATGAGTATATCTCTGTATACTCCCCCTGAGTTTGACATAACTTCTAAATAAGAGAACTAAAAGCTATTCAACTCAAAAAGTTTACACATACTGATTCCTTGGACGAGCTTCTAAAAAGTAGGCTTGGGCAATGACTTCATGAAGAGACTGGCCAGGTTGTCCTAGGAACGGATTTGCTTGACTTCAATGTTATGATACAGTTATTGTTGGTGACAATAAAAGAACTTAGGTGCAATGTGTTTGGTGTTGTGTCCCTTGATGTATCCCTTCTTCAATTGGTCGATACATATGCTGCATTGTCTTTAAAGATTGTCATATGAATGACAACGACGGTAGAAAGACCTTTAGTGCTTTGAATATGTTCCATGACTGCTCTCAACCAAAAACATTCATGCGAGGCTTTATGCAAGGCGAGAATCTCAGCATGGTTCAAAGAAGTCAGAACTAAAGATTGCTTGGTAGACCTCCAAGAAATTGTGATGTCTCAAACGGTAAAGACATAACCTTTTTGAGAACGTGCTCTATATAGGTCAAACAGACAACCTGTATCAGAATAACCAACAAGGCGAGAATCAACCCGAAGATCGAAGAGGGCGTCAGTTCCCCTCGAGGATTCATAGGTGTAGAACAAGCTCAAAATCCATCGAACCCTTGAGGTAGTGGAAAATGTCTTTTAACACCATTCCAGTGTCTACATGTAGGCATATTGCTGTATCTTGCAAAAGATTCATAGCGAAGGAAATGTCGAGTCTAGTGCATTGAGCTAAGTATTATAAAGCACCAATTACACTTAGGTATGTAACTTAAAGCTCCAAAATCTCTTCCTCATTCTCTTTAGGATGGAAAAGATCTCATTTAGCATCTAAAGTTCGAACGACCATAGGAGTACTCAAAAGGTTTGCTTTATCCTCATTAAAATGTTGTAGTACCTTCTGCGTGTAGTTCAATTGATGTTCTAGGATTCCATATTCTGAACAATGCTCAATCTCCAGGCCAATGCAATATTGAGTTCTCCCAAGATCTTTCATCTCAAATTCCAATTTCAACTGAACGGCAGTTTCTTCAAGCTCTTCCGAAGTTTCGATGAGATTCATGTCATAACATAAACTGCAACAATCGCAAATCTAAAATTTGACTTCTTAACAAACACGCATGGGCATGGTTCATTGTTCACATAACCCTAACTTGTCAAATATTCACTCAGATGGTTATACCACATCTATCCAGAATGTTTCAATCTGTAGAGTGATATCCTCACTTGAATCAAGAGGGTTTTCGGTGGTTTAAAATTATTTGATCTAGAATGTAAGTCATTCAGGAACTTTTATTTATATTTACATATCAAGATCCCCATAGAGATACACAATTACCATGTCCATAAGTTGCATATTTAGTTTTTTGAAAATTACCCAACTGATAAGGGAGCAAAACAGTATGACGTCTATTATGGGAGAATACATATCCTTGTAATCAATCCCAGCGTGTTGAGAGAAACATTGCGCTATGAGGCATGCTTTGTATCGCAGTATTTCATTCTACTCATTATGTTTTTTTAAGAAAACCCACTTATAGCCCACAAACTTAACATGTGGTGGAGTTGGAGCTACAAGCCCAAACATTTTACGTTTCATAAGCGAATTGAGTTCAACCTGAATTGCTTGTTTTCAGTTTGACCAATTAGTTTTACTTTCAGATTTATCAACACAACATGATTCAATGCCATCACTAAGCATGATGTCAGGAGCTATTGTGTATGCAAAGGCATCATTGACTATCATCTGATGACTATTCCAAACCACATCAAAAACTGCGTAATGGATCAAAAGCTCATGAATCTTGGGGAGGCCGGTTCTTCTCTTTTAAGATGTCATCGTAATCTAAAGTAACCTCATGCATTGGAACGAATGAGTAAATGATGGTTGGATTCATACTAAAATCCCTAGCTTGTGCTGTTTTTCTCTTCTGGGGTTATGAATCCCTTAAACTAGGAGGTCTGACACGCTTAGGATAGGAGTAGGTGATTGGCTAGCCGCTAGAGTATCGAGATGCGTGAAAGATGCAGTCGATCTTTCTTCGAGAATGGCTCGTCCTTCTAGGGCGATGTTATGGCATACTTTAGGTACATCAATCCATATAGGTGCTTTAAGTAAGGATATCTTCTGTCAAGGGCTCTAAGTAGTGAATAATGGATGACGCATCATAACTGACATAAATTATCATTCTTTTCTGAGGATATCTTCTGTCAAGGGCTCTAAGTAGTGAATAATGGATGACGCATCATAACTGACATAAATTCTCATTCTTTTCTGAGGACCCATTTTGGTATGTAGTACATCCACACCATTTAGTTGACAAAATTTAATTTAAAAATTTGATCTCCCTAACATTACTACTTTTTTATTAGTCCCAGTGTTATTTTGACACATATAAGTAAAGAGGAAGAAGTTGTGACACACCCCGACCCAAAATGTCAACTAGGACTTCGATTTGAGCTGTGCTGGGCAACAATTAGAAGGTGATGAAGCCGTAAAGTGTAGTGACTTGGAAAACATGAATAAATTTAAACCTAAAAGTGCCTAAAAACAAGAGTGCGCTTGTGAGCGGGAATGAACCCATTTCACATGTGATGACAAAGCATAAATAGAGTACAGTAAAGTAGGATGAGATTTATACCGTTGAAAGTAATCTCCAATACCAATATTTTCCAAGAATCCTCGTTGATACAAAAGCTCAACTACTAAAACCTGGAGGGGCAAAAAATAAGGTGAGTGGGCCTGAAAAAAAAGTTTTAATAAAAACCTTTGAAAACGTTATAACCCCTCGCCGTAAAACATGTATAATTTCCAAAATATACATACTACATATGGTATGAAAATACTTATAGTAGCCTGCAAAATGTAAATAAGGCATGACAACCCAAAATCACAAAATCTCAACAGTAATATAAGTAAAATCAAGTGCTCAACAACCTATGCTAGTATACCAGTCTGAATCGCCTAATGTGACCTGTACAACTGACCTATTGCTCATCAATCTATGCTAGCACACGAGTCGGAGTCGCCTAATGTGACCTGTATGACAGGGCTAGGTTTAATCATAATATACGTTGTAGTGCTACGATCATGTGAAGACTGGCGATAATCGCAGTCACTTACGAGTCGGAGTCACCTAATGCGACCCATACAATAGGACTAGCACCTACTTGGATCCAAGGAGAGAGTACAGTGCGGGAGGTGAACACATGAAGGACTGGCTCTGGCCCGGGGCGATCACTAACATAGGGTACATCAATTATGAGCAGACTACATGAATGTAAGCATGCTATAATGATACAATAATTCTAATCAACATAATTACATACCTAGTCGTAGATATAATTATGGCATCAAATATTATAAGCATACATGCGCTTCTTGTAGGATATAGCATGTTTCATAAATTCCGTCATTTCGCTAATTTTTATAAACTTTAGTCTAATCCAGGCATATGTAAGAAATTCTTTTTCAAATGCATAATTGAAAACTATCAATCATATACAGACATACATATATATATATACACACACACACACACACACACTATAAAAAAGAAAGAACTCACTCACCTGAAGTCCGCGCTACAACTCCCTAGCACAAATATCGATACGTCTCAAACGATACGCCCCTAGAACAATTATCTAATCACCTCTCAGAATTCTTATTGATAGAACACATAACTTACATAAAACGCATCCCCAAGGACAGTCTAGAATGATTTGAAATCCCATTGACCAAAAGTCAACCGTCAGTCAAAGGTCGGTGGTAAGGTCCACAAACCTACATAACTTGATTCGAAAGATCTACAACTCAAATTTTTTATTCGTAATTTCCAAAGATTCACATTATGCTTCTAAAACATCATACTAAAGTTTCATTGCGATCGTTAATTCATATAAGGATCAAGTGGCAATCTCTATCATAACTATGTTCAAACGATGAGATTTCATCAATCGAACTTCATATATGGAATTCGGGTATCAAACTTAGCCTAGGAAGGTTAGAGGGTGCCTCGCGTTGCCGCACATGGCAGTCGGCCACACCAACTCGCCGGAAAAATCAACTATTTCTAAAAATTCTCAAATTTCACCAAAGTGAAGATCTCAACAAGTAGAGCAAGTTTTATACCTGTGGTCAAGTCCAATTTGGCTGGAAAAAGCCTCAAATAGCCACGAACCCGCATGAAACCCTAGAAAAAGGTGGTTGTTGATTCGCTGTCTCTGATGCTCCGCCGCATCAACCAAGGCTTGGGTCTTGTTCCTGGGTTCACAAGGAGTCGAACCATAGTGGTGGTTGATGACGGTAACTTCAAAAACGGCGGATCACCATCATGGGTGCCCTCGAACTTGCCGGAGAAGACAACATGAGTTCGTCGTGAAATCACCACTAACCACCGTCAAGTTTGTGTGGAATTTGAAGAGGGAAGGTCGTTGAGTCGAATGGCTATCCCCATTCTCTTCTTTCCTTCCTTGTTCTTTCCTCCCATTGGTCATTTCCTCGCCTCATTCTTCTAGTTGGTCCATCTTCCTTTTTTTGCTCCTCCGATTGGGCAACTTTACCTAATCCATTTCTTCCTCTTGTTTGTCTTCTTTCCCGATTCCTTTCTTTTCCCATTTCAACCACACCCATGTGGCATAACAAATTAGTAATATAAAATAGTATAATATAATTAAAATAGTGATTGATTCAAAATAGTTTCAGATTCATAACTCCGTAAAACTTTAACCGTAGCTCTGATTTCAATTCCACTTGCGCCTACACATTCGTATCGTTGAGTAATTCAAGAATATGCCAAAATAATATTTCTTACACCTCACTATACATTGGTCAATGAGAGTCAATACCCTTGTCTTTAGGGCATTTTCGTCAAATCACCCCTTTAAAATTAATAAAAACGTAAAATTAGGGACTGGTTGTCACAAGTTGAAAAGGTATAAGGATGAGGATCGTATCTAGATCCTCTTTTTGGGGATCCTCACATTCTAGCTGTTTATCGTACATCGTGCAACCAATTTTTGTTAGGTACTATTTGTGTTTAATTTTAAATAAAAAAATCAAGGGTAAATTACACCATACTCCCTCAGGTTTGAGGTCTATTACAACCACATACAACATGTTTAAAACATTTCACTTTCATACCTCAAGTACTATTTTATTTCAATTTCATACCTCCGTTACATTTTCCATCCATTGAACCGTTAAGTGCTGACGTGGCTGCCAAATGTGTGCCACGTGGCAAAAAAATTTAATTTTTTTAAAAAAAACATGAATTTTTAGAAAAAAAAGAAGAAGCCCAGCGACCAGAAGAAGAAGGGAAGAAGAAGCCCCCCCAAGCGAAGAAGAAGAAAATGTAAAATTCAGGTTTAAAAATTATTTTGCCACGTGGCACACATTTGGCAGTCACGTCAGTACTTAACGGTTCAATGGATGGAAAATGTAACGGAGGTATGAAATTGAAATAAAATAGTACTTGAGGTATGAAAGTGAAATGTTTTAAACATGTTGTATGGGGTTGTAATAGATCTCAAACCTGAGGGGATATAGTGTAATTTACCCAAAAATCAAATGATTTCAGATCACACAATATACAATGAATGACTATTTATATGAATATGCATAAAGAAGGGACGGGGCATCTCTCCTCATTTTTATTTGATTAAGATACGAGGATTCCTAAAATCCCCACAATTTGAATTCAGATGGGATCCAAATCCAAGGTATAACATGCTTTTGTGTGGACAAGTCTCAATCATGTTGGGGTCATATTTCTGCCGCTTTCCACATGTCACAAATGCTTGAGGATATATCAAAAGAAGAAAACAAAAAACGAATCCTTGATGACGAACCCGCGCAACCGCACCCGAACAATTTAATAGAGCAAAATTTTTTGTCCAGATGAAGAGTTTATGAATATATTAGAGGCGATCCAAAGACGAGTCGAACAAAATATGTGCCTGGGATCATACTTTAATCGTCTTATATTTTCTTATACTCTAAATCTTTTTATATTTATACCATTCATCTTTTCTTTTTCTTTTTTCGAGAAAAAACGATAGTCGTTTTATTCATAACTTAATAAAGCCTACGATCATGAATAAGGGCAGCCCGTATACAATTCGGGGACATCTCAAACCAACAACTAGTAAAATTAGAACTAAAGGCCAACTTGACCAATTTATACACCACAACATTGGCGGATCTATGGACATGAGTGACCCAAGTAGAACCAAAGTCCCGAAGCCTAGTTTTGATGTCTTCAATCAATAAGCCAGCATTGGAGGGATCATTGATGAGGCTTCTAATTGCTTGCACCACCTGCAATGCATCACATTCCAAAATCACTTGTTGGCAATTCCTTTGGGCAGCCAGATCCAATCCGTCATGAGCATCAAGGATCTCGGCAGTAAGGGGGTCGATCGCATGAGAAATTCAGCAAGCGAAACCTCCAGCATAGCTACCGACTTCGTCGCAAAAAATCACACCAAAACCCCCTCAATTAGACTCCGCATTAAAAGCTCTATCCACATTGATTTTAATCCACTGAAACGGCGGAAGAGACCACCACGAAGGGGACACTAGAGACCGAACCTAGGGATGGCTGGGCACCAAGGAAATCCGAGAGAAAGAGTCCTGCAAGTTGGCTGACCCTGGCAGGATTTTCTGTGATATTGTCCCATAAGAGGGCATTTCTAGCTCGCCAAATGGAGTGTAATAGCACTAGCTGGAGATCGAACTTACCAGAAGGCAGCACAACTGCTAGATTACAGAGCCACTCAAGGACAGTCGAGTAAGCAACACTGCTAAGACCAGGCTCAATGTTTGAGGCAAAAAGAATAGCTTTTGCAAATGGATAACCATTGAAAACATGTAGCGCCGACTCCAGAGAGGAACTATAGAAAAGACAAATGTTATCCACAGCAACACCCTTCTTTAATAAGTTAGCTCAAGTAGGAAGTATATCCCAGGCAGCTCGCCAAGCGCACAATTTGACCTTGCTCAGGACATTTGATTTTCAAATCATGTTCCAAGATGAGGAATTCGACGAGTGTGTGCCCAAGGACGAGGGATGATCACACATTAGGAAAGAAGGAAAAAAAAATATTTTCATCATTCTGATCTGATGAACTTCAAATTCATATTTTGTTGTAAAATAAAAAATCATATTAAGTTACTAAATTTGGAAGACTTTAGACCTCAATTTGTATTGGGACACCACTGTAGATTGTATATTAAGAAAATTCTGTTTAGTTGTCAAAGGAGGGTAAATGACTGTTATAACCTTTAAATGCCATATAATTTTCGAACTTCACTATAGTACATGCATTTACTTAATACATTCATTATCTAACGATAATTCAATGTTATTTGATATACACTTAACACTTCTACTTTTATTCATTTTTATCTACCAAAAAGAGTTCCTACTAATCACATAGCATGTATGGAAATTGCTAGTATTTTATAATAATAATAATAATAATAATAATAATAGTAATAATCTAAACTACATATTAATAGAACCCTCTTTGTCAATCAAAAGACAGTGAAAAAATAATTTAGTCTTCTATCACACCAAAAAAGTTAAGGGCAGTAACGTAATGTAATTTCGCAAAACAAATTTTTGCTATTTTTTGCTTACTCCTCACCTACATATGATCTTAATATATCTAATTTTGAAAAATTAAAAATAAAAATAAAACATGTCTCCTTCTCATTAACTTCCAAGTTCACTTTCACTCTCTTCCTCTCTCCTTCAATTTAAAAAAAAAAAAATATATATATATATATATACACACACACACTTTATGTTTTATCATAAATGGTCTTTGAAATTGACCCTTACCATCAAAATAGTCCCTGAAATTAAAAATCAATCAATATAGTCTATAAAAATATGTGTCGCAAATCAATGTGACCCTTTCGTCACAATTCTATTAAAAATTCCGCTAGGTGCTGATGTGGCACATAAATGGGTCCCACAAGATTTACGGGTTTTTTTTTATCACAAATGGTCCCTGGAGTTGACCCACACCACCAAGATGGTCCCTGAAATTGACCCACACCATCAATATGGTTCCTGAAATTGAAAATCAATCAATGTAGTCCTTGAAAATTGGTGTCGTAAATCAATATGATCATTCCGCCACAATTCTGTAAAAAAAATTTGTTATTTGCTGATGTGGGTTCAATAATTAATTTAAAAATTTGTCTAAATACCTTTTTGCACAATGAATTTTTTTTTTCTTATAGTAGGGCCTACTCCGATTAGAGATCACTTCCATAAATTCTCAAAGGCACAATGATTAACCAAGGCCTAATAAGGAGTCTGGAAATAGTTTTCAACCAACAATAGATGCACCTCGGTTATAATCTCATTATCTCAAGGCAAAACTTGCCATTCTTTGCATCACCATACCATCAGGGAAGCGCTGAACAATTTTTTATTAACTATTAAATTTTTCAGCCTATTTTAATTTTTTTTTAATTTAATTAGATTTGTGTGACCCATTTATGTGTCACATAAGCACGTAATAGAATTTTTGACAGAATTGTGACGGAATGACTATCTTGATTTGAGACACTTGCTTGTGAGACTACATTGATCAATTTTCAATTTCAAGGACCATTTTGATGTCACGGGTCAATTTCAGAGACCATTTCAATGTCGTGGGTCAATTTCAAGGACCATTTGTGAGAGAAAAAAAGAAAAAAGACTTATGGGGCCTATTTTTGTGCCACATCAGCACTTAACAGAATTGTGACGGAATGACCACATTGATTTGCGACACCTATTTTCAGGGACTATATTGATTGATTTTCAATTTCAGTGACCATCTTGATGGTGAGGGTCAATTTCAAGAACAATTTGTGATAAAAACGTAGTAGTAATAATAATAATAAGGAATGTACAACTCTTGTTTGTTAATGGAGGACCCGTTTGATAATCTGAACATCAAAATTAATTACTTACAAAAGTAATTTTCAGTTTTTTGTTTCAGTTTTTATTTTTCCTAAAAAAAACTGAAAAAAATGGAAATAAAATTGATATCAAACGAAGACCATAACCTGATCAACAAGTCAAATTTGCATACTTGGCACACTTATGGTTGTGAGTACTGAAAAGGCTAGCACTTCTCATATATTTGCTTAAAAAATATGGAAAATTTGCCAATTTGGTCCAAGAATTCTTACACGTGTGAAAATTTTGTCCTTAAACTCATTATAAATTGTCAAATTCATCCTTACTATTGGTCCAAAGCTACTCTACTTAATTTTTCGTCAATCCATGTCATTTGCATTTGATACACTTTAGGTGCTAGATTGACAATTTAATAAGTTTAAAAACTTTTCTTTTTCTAAACAGTAGAGTACAGAGTTAACTTTGAAGAGTATTGATAGTTAGGCTCGCAACCTAAATACAACATTAAGTGCTTATGGGTGAGCAAATGACAATATTACTTCTTAAAGTGTCTCACGTGCAAGTCACTTGATTAATTTGACAATAACATGAGTAACTTTGAATATTATAATAGAGATCAAATTGGTAGCTTTTTATAAGCTTATGGACTTAATAATTTTTTTAACTAGTGTAATAATTCAGCGATCAAATCGGCAGACTACTAATAAAAATAATAAAATAACTAATTCTAACCTTTATGTGACACACTCTGACCCGGAATATCCACCTGGACTCCGAATCGAGCTGTGCTGGTCGACACAAGGAAGGTGACAAAGCCATAAAGTTTAGTGAGGTGGAAATGTGAGTAAATTAAACCTAAAAGTAACTAAATATAAGAGTACGCATGTGAAAGGGCTCGAACCCAATTCACACGCGATGTAGAGCATAAGGAAAGTACAACAAAGGTAGGATGAGAGTTATACCATTGAAGAATCTCCAATACCAAGATTTTCCAAGAATCTTCGTCGATACGAAAACTCAGCTACTAAAACTTGGAGGGGCGAAAAACAAGGGTGAGTGGGCCTAAAATTAAAACTTTGTAAAAACCATTTTGAAAACATAATAACGCCTTGCCGTAAAAAAAGTATAGTTTTCAAAATATATATACTACGTATAGTATGAAAATACTTATCGTAGCTTGCAATATCTCCAGAATTTAATATGTCACAATATTTCATGAATAATCATCTAACTTTAGGTAATCACATAATCTCGCATAACTAACATATCAAATCGAGTGCTCATCGACATATGCTGACATGTGAGTTCATGGATAGGTATTCTGACATGAACATGACATGGTGTAATACTAATTTACTCTCAAGTACTACAATCACGTGAAGACTGGTGCTCTGCTCATCATATACGAGTCTTAATTGCCTATAGCAATCTAGGACAGGTGATGCGATGAATAAACAAAAACACAAATTAAACCCTCTTGTTGACAATTGTAGTATATATGCAAGTAGGGATCGTTCTAAACCGGGGGTTAGGAGGGATTGCTAATCTATAAAAAATAAACTTAGAAACACTAAATAAAACTTTAAAAACACAAATCTAAAATCAAAACACTTCACTAGATTCAAATGATTCCAACTAAACTAGAATAACTCAAATTAAAACTAACAAATAAACTAAAACAAATTCTAGGGTTGTTTTAGGACGTGAATTGAATTTAAAAGATTCAAATTATGAAAATTAACCAACTCTAAACTAAATTAACTCAAAGAACTCAAAAGAAATCAAATAAAGTAGATTCAAATCAAAGGACATAAATTGTAAAAGGGGGATTGGGTTTTGATGAGAATAACTTGAAAATAAACAAATTATAAACTAGACAAATTTAGACACAAAATATGGTTGTTTGAATGGATGATGGATTAGCTAGAGGGTTCTCCTCCACACATGATACACTTGTACATAAACCAATTTTTAGTTGTTCTTTCGATAACTTATGAAACTCAATACTTCGGGTTAACCGTGATAGCACTTTTTTAACCTTCAAGTTCTCCTTAAGTTAATGAATTGAATGGGAAAGCGCATATAACAATTCAAAATACCCTTCAAAAGTTCCATACGTGAAAAGCACAATAGAGATACAATCAAAGATCATTAAGATTCATGAGAACTATAAGTATTGACGAGGCATTCGTAACTATGAAAAGCATGATACTCTTGCCAAGAATTCACTTAACACGATTGTGGATAGCAACCTTCACTACTCATGAATATAAGTTCATAACGATTAGGTGAAATTTCCTTATATTCTAGCATCAAACTTATGCATGAAAACTAAGCGTGCACTCTTAATTAACATACACAAATAAGTTATCAATCAAATAGTTAAGCGAATTGAAATCACAAATTATTAAAGCACAACCAAAAGTAATTAATTCATAATGCAAATGTAATCATGGCTTTGAATCCCCCCTAGCAAAAAGGGGGGATTTAGTTCCTCATAATTGTAAAACAAAGGTAAATAGATTTATACATTGAAAATAAAAGAAAGAAAACACCTAAACGCTCCAACGATCCTCGTTGAGTGGCAAGCACGTCCAAGCACTTTCCTTCCCTTCCTTTGCTACGGCACAAGGGGTGGTTGTGGGTTGAAGGTTTGGTTGTATGGAGGAATGGATAGGGGGATGTATGGTGGTGTTTAGGATGGGTAGGTAGGGGTAAGGCTATGATATGTTAGAACCAAATTTTTGGAAGAAAGAAGAGGGGGTTGCGGCTAGGATAGTTTAGGGAGTGTAGAATGGAAGTGTTGTGTGAATTGGTGAGTTTTAAGCCTTGCAAGAAGGCTTATTTATAGGTGCTCAAAAGTAAAGAACCGCACAAGTTGTTTTAATAAACAATACAAAACAAGAATTAATCATCAAAAACAGCTAGCACACATGCATCTTTGCAGAAATTTCATGATGAAACAACTTGCATTCATCCTCCTTGGTCCATGCCTTTGGTCCCTCTTGGTCTTCTCATGATGAATCAGCTAGTACACTTGCAAAACAGCTAGCACACTTGTATTTCATGATTAAATAAGCTAGCACACTTGCAAAACATGATTACACACTCTTGTCGTGGGGTTTCCTTGCAAAAACAGCTTGCACACTTGTGTCTTCATGATTAAAACAGCTAGCAACACACATGCTTGGTCTTTGCAAGGTATCTTCTTCATTTTGATCAGATTTTAGCATGTGTTTGAAGCCCTTTCATGCACCAAAACGTCTATCCTTTATGCTCCCCATGCATGCAATCCATTCCACCCCAAAATAGCTCCAAATTGCACCAAAATGCACTTCTTTGCTAACTTTGTTATTAAAACCTATAAACACATGAAAATAGCTTAAAACATTCTAATAAGATGAAACTAATTAAGTAAATGCAAGGAAACAAACTAATAAAGTCACATAAATATGTTCCTATCAAACTCCCCCACACTTAACTTTTGCTAGTCCTCTAGCAAAACAAAGAAACAAAAAGAAACAAAACACAATCTAAACCTTCCAACGTTACCTCAGGGATTTCCAATGCACATGTTAAAAATCATTACTTGCACATATTTTGGTCATTAATATCTTTAAGCATACACTTAACCACGGTCACCATTTACTAGTTCTCTTTTAATCGATTAAAACATCATTTTGAATGTAATAACATGCCTTAGAGAATTCCTTCAATTCCTTACTAGATATGCACTCATTTTTCACTTAGATTTTTAAACTACACTCCCTACACCAGGTATATGTGAGAAGATTGATGTACACATGAAAACTAAAACTCACATATGTTTAACAAAGAAAGCACTTTTCTGGAGTTATCAGTGAATATATGAATATGATCTCATGAAAGGAATGCTACTACTTAGATGCAAGAACTAGTGACACCATATGCTCATACCAATCCCAAACTCCACATATTGAACACATAACACTCAAGATAGAAGTGTAAGGGTTGTAACGGGGCTAAAGGTGTTTGGTTAACAAAGAACGGATATGGAAAACAAAGGTTCTTAAAGATATAGTGAGAAAAGCAATGAAATCAACTTAGAATTCACTTTTGAATGCAAACTCAAATTTTGAACAAAAAGGGGAGAAGTCACACATTTTAGGGCCAGATTTGATGATTTGGACCCTTCCTTCAACAATCAATACTTTCAAACTCGTTCTTTCTTCTTTTCTTTTCTGTTTTTCTTTTCATATGTTTTTCACATTTTTTTTTGTAACCCAAAACGTACAAATGAGCTCAAAAACAACCATTCCCTCCCCCACACTTGTTTTCTTGCATAATGTAGATCAAAAGGAATTCATTTTATGTTATGCTTACTAGCCTTTAAGAACAAGGGTATGGAAAGTCCTAAACTAGGCTAGGCAAGGTTATTGTGGGTTAATAAAGAACATAGGCTAAACAAGGCTCAAACGGGGTTTAATCTACAAAACAGATAATAATGGAGGGCACGGCTATTTGGCTACGGTGGAGACTACACCACTTCATCTTGATATGTGTTATGCATTACAATGTCATGCTTTGAATGAAACGGATACAAGTTCTAGCATTTAGTTCTATCAAAATGCATTCTAAATAGCAACCAATCAAAAAATAATGAGATCATGCAACGACTTTAGAAAACAAGAACTCACAGATTATAACTCTCCAAAGAAAGTAAAGGCTCGAGTCTCACAAGGATGTAGTGTTATATGAGTTCCTTCCTTCAAGCATGTTATGAAAACTTATTTTATCCTCTTTGTAATCAAATGTGAGTTCATATACAATAACTACAACTAAGCATAAGACAAGAGCATATCAAACTTCAATCCATGCTTGTAACTTTCTTTAACAGTTATGCAATTAAAAACTGAATCCTCATCATTGTGTTGGAAGGTACCTAAGACACAAATACACCAAAATGACTCTAAAACAACTCTTTTTGGTATTTTTCAAAAAAATTCAAATTTTTATGTCATTTTCGTATGATTACCTCAAAACACAATAAAACACACCAAAACAGCTTAAAAACACTTAGAAATAGTGAGAAACAACTTAGCTTCATGTGGTAGATGATCTTTGGTCATGCTTGTTGAATTTCCATAGCTTTGATCTTGAACTGGATGGGACTTTCCACAGCTTTCGAAGAAGTATCTTTCCACAGGTTGATTCTTGAACTAGGTTGGGGAGCTTTTTACTTGCAAGTGATCCTCAGCTTAGTTGAGGATGAATCAGCACGTTGTCTCCACATGCTTTAAGTAATTAGGTCTCCATGTAGGTGTGGCATCTTCTCGAGTTCTTGGATCAACTCAGACTCCTTCTGCTCTTCGATGCAACTCAGATACTTTTGCTTTTGAAGAAGTATCTCTCCACAGGTTTATTTTTGAATTGGGCTTGAGGGGCTCGAAGATGAGTACTCGAGAGCAAGACTAGGTAAGCAATCAGGATCTTTCTTTCTCCCTGTTCTTCAGATGAAGGTGAAGAGAAAGCATGATATGAGATACTTTTGCTTTTAACCTTCATGATATGAAATACTTTTGCTCTTGATGACTTGTTTGCAGAGGTACTCCAGGGGATGAGGAACACTGAGTAACTCGAGAGGTTTCTTTGGGAATACATTCTCGGAGATGAAGAAGTGTTGAGTAAGTCTGCCTTTGCTATGGAGGGCGAAGGTAGACACTTATAGGAATTTCTTCACAACCGGTACTATTCTCTTACTCTTGTCGGCAACCGGTGGATGATTGAACAGTAAGGTTTACGCGTTTTCTGACAAAGTTATCCGTAATTCCCGCAAAGCTGAGGGTGTATGTGACAGGTGACGACAAGTCTAGAAAAGTTGATCTTTTGAAATCCGGGGTCAGCTTGTGGTTTCTGAGCAGACCCGGCTTTTGAGAGGAGAGCGTCTCTTCGATTTGCGAGCAGACGCCTCTTTGATTTGCGAGCAGGCGCCTCTTCGATCTCTGAGTAGTGCCTCTTCGATTTCTTCTTTTTATAGAGGCACTAATTTTGTTCCACATCACACTTGAATTACCTCCTTTAAAAACACCCTTCTTGCATTTCTGAAATCTTAATATGTCCGATCTCTTCTTTCTCAACACCTTCGAAAAATGTCTTGCCCCTCTGACCGTCGTCTTAACTTGAATGTTGGGGAAGATGATGACTTTTCTTCTCCAAACAACATTTGGCATCCGTCCTTCTTATCCCCTAATGGTCCTCTTACAGTTAGGGACTCTATGATGAAGAACGATACAACTGTTACGGTGGTTGCTAGAAACCTTCTCACTCCAAGAGACAATAGGTTGGTTTCCAAGCAGTCCGACGAGCTCACTGTTCAGGACTCTCTGGCGTTTAGTGTCCAGTGTGCAGGCTCAGTCTCAAACATGGGCCAACGCCTTCTTGCACAATCTCGTCAGGTTGAGTCTTTGATGGCTGAGGTGGCTAGTCTTCGGCAAGAGGTCAGAAGACTCAGGCACGAGAATAAGGAGTTGCACATGGTCGCAACTAGTTACTCAACAAGTATGAAGAGGAAGCTTGACCAGCTGCAAGAGTCCGAAGTGTGGATTCAGAGTGATCATCAAAGGTTTATGGCGTTACTGCAGAGTCATCTTCTGCCTTCGTCATCTGGAGTTGCACCAAGTGTTGAGGCTCTGGAGGATCAAACTCTGGCGCTTTGTCTTTCTGGAGCTCCATCGACTGCTGAGGCACCACCTGACCAATGAATGCTGTTAGTTTACACATTATTGTAAAATATTTTAGCTTTTATTATTATTTTTTATTATTTTTTATTTTTTATTTTTAAAATCAATGTAAAAAGACTTTGTTTACCCTCCCCCACACTTAAACTAAACATTGCCCTTAATGTTTTAAACATAGATTCACACAAACAACTAAAGAACTAAGCAAGGCAAGATAAATGCAGTAAAGAAAAGGGTTTAGGAATGCAAATCTGATTTGGTGAGCAATTCCAAAGTCTCCCTTCATTGAAATCTTGGGTTGCCTCCCAAGAAGCGCTTGCTTTAACGTCGTACAGTCGAACGAATCCTCCAATTAGGCTCTATTAGACCCCGCTACATGGATGGGTATGTCCTCCACAATGTGCTCCACGAAATTGTCATAGTAGGGCTTCAAACGATGTCCATTTACCTTGAATTCTTGCCCCGTCTTCAAACTCTGGATTTGAACTGCACCATGAGGAAAAATATCAGTAATAACAAACGGTCCAATCCATCTAGAACGTAACTTACTTGGTAATAATCGAAGAGGGGAATTGAAAAGTAGAACTTTCTGCCCATTTGAAAACGTTTTGGTTCGAATCATCTTGTCATGAAAGGCTTTCGTCTTCTCCTTATAGATTCGAGCGTTCTCGTAAACTTCATTCCTAATTTCCTCAAGCTCGTTCAATTGAAGCTTCCTATGAACTCCAGCGGCATCTATGTCCATATTGAAGGCCTTAACGGCCCAATGTGCTTCATGCTCTAGCTCAACGGGAAGATGGCAAGGTTTCCCATAGATGAGTCGAAATGGGGACATGCCAATAGGTGTTTTGTAGGCCGTGCAATACGCCCACAATGCATCATTCAAGCGCAAGCTCCAATCATTCCTCATTGGCCCAACTGTCTTCTCTAAAATCTGCTTGATGTCATGATTTGAAACCTCTGCTCGCCCACTCGTTTGAGGATGATAAGGTGTTGAAACCTTATGCTTAACGTTGTACTTGTTGAGTAGCTCCTTGATGGTTCTATTGCAAAAGTGGGATCCCCCATCAGTGATAAGTACTCGCGGCATGCCAAACCTTGCAAATATGTTAGTTCTAACAAAATATGCGACAACTTTAGAATCATTAGTTCGGGTGGCTTTTGCTTCCACCCATTTCGAGACATAATCAACCACAAGTAAAATATAATTAAAACCATGAGATGAAGGAAAAGGACCCATGAAATCAATACCCCAAACATCAAAAATTTCGATAGTAAAGATAGGGGTCTGCGGCATTTGGTCCCTTGCACCTATATTGCCCATTCGTTGGCAACGATCACAAGTAGCACAAAACGTCCTAGCATCCTTAAGTATCGTAGGCCAATAAAATCCACATTCTAACACTTTAAGGGCTGTGCGTTGTGTGCCAAAGTGTCCTCCACATGCATAATTGTGACAGAAACTTAAAATTGAGTTAAACTCAGAATTATGCATACACCTACGTATAATCTGATTCGGGCAATGATCGGATCATATTTATATATATTTTTACATCAAATTCACTTGTCTTTTCTTAGTTAGTTCCTCATATTTTGAGCTATTTACTTTGTTTTTGTGTTTTATAGAATTTATCTAGCAAAGAAAATAAAAATTGAATAAGTGAAATTTTAAGTACTAAATTCGTCAAAACTACCTTACTCACTTATTTTCTTTGTTTATGTTTTCGATTCGGTTTGAGTAATTAAAATTGGTTTGGTTTGTTTTGTGTGAAAATAACAGCAGGAAATGATGAAAACTCACGGCTTGGGCTAGTTTGAAAAGAAAAGAGGAAGGCAGCTAAAGAGCACCGAAGGAAAAGAAAAAAAATAATAAATAAAAACAAAGGAGGAGAGCTGCCTCGAGGCAGCTAGAAGGCAGAGAGAGGCCTCTGGCAGCGAAATAGGAGATCAAGCTGCCTTGGCAGCGAGCCAAGCAGCGCGCAGAAAAAAATAAGGAGCTGCGTGAAGGGCTCTCGGTCTGAAGGCAGCGGAGAGGAGAGGACAGCGATGACCTGAACGTCCGAGACTGGAGGAGGAGCCTCCAGGACTGTGGCGACAACGCAGGGAACTTTCTGACACGTGGACGACGATGACCGAGAGAGGAGGAAGCTCTGAAAGGTGGAGCTGCGTTTAGGTAGCGGCTGGGAAAAGGTGACGTAAAGGAAGGCAGCCTCGGAGAAGGCACAAACGCAGCCTAGACACAGTGCACAAGCACAGAGAAACCTCTACACTCTTTCGGTTTAATCCTCCAAACTTATGTTTTATTTATGTGTTAATTTTATAAATAATGTGTAATTAATTTGTTTTGGCTAGAGGTTAATTCAAAGCCATGGATATATTTGTAATATGAATTGATTACCTTCAGTTGTGATTTCTGAGTTGTGATTCAATTTGCTTAACTGCTTGATTGATAACTTATTTGTGTATGTCGATTAAGGATGCATACTTAGTTTGCATGCATGAATTTGATGCTAGAATATAAGTGAATTTCACCTAATCGTTATGAACTTATATTCATGAGTAGTGAAGGTTGTTATCCACAATCGCGTTAAGTAAATTCCTGGCAAACGTATCAGGCTGTTCATAGTTACGAATGCTTTGTCAACACTTATGATTTTCATAGAACATAATGATCTTTAATTGTATCTCTATTGTGCTTTTCACGTAGGGAACTTTTGGGGAATAATTTGAGTTGTTGTATGCTGTTCATCCAATTCAATAACATAAGGAAAATCTGAAGGTTAATTTAAGCGTACCTAATTAATTTGGGGTGTTGAGATTTACAATTTATTGAAAGAACAACTGAAGGTCAATTTAGATTGCATATGTGTCTTGTGTGGAGAAAAACCCTCTAGCCAATCCGTCGCACTTCCGTTCACTTTTATTTTATGTTTTTGTCAAATCTGTAATTTATTTAAGTTTATTTTACTTCTCGTCAAAACCAAACCCCCCCCCCCCCATTATTAAATTATATTATTTAGTTAGTTTTCATTATTTTTAATCTTTTAATTCATTTTCCGTCCATTTCAGTTCCTAGTGTCTATTTAAATTGTTTTCATTATTTTGAGTCATTTTAAGTGTGTTTCGAGTTATTAGAGTTTTTAGCCTAGTTTTGTGTCCTTGAGTCTTGTTTAATATTTTTAAATTAATTTAGAGTAGATTAGCAATCCCTCCTAATCCCCGGCCTAGAACGATACCCTACTTACACCTATACTACGATTGTCAAAAAGAGGGTTAAATTTGTGCGGTTTAAAATCCCGTCAGGCAATGCTTCCACAAGTATGGGTCATCCCAAACATAAAACCTAGCATCTTTTTTCAATTTTTCACATTGGTTTTTGTTTAGGGTGCTTGGGACTTGCTTAGACACTAAAAAATTAACCAAATCAGCATACCATGGCTCACTTACCTCTATGGACATCAACTGCTCGTCCGGGAATGCTTCTGGGATGGTTAATTGCTCCTCGTTATGCACCAAACGACTTAGATGGTCAGCCACCACGTTTTCACTGCCTTTCTTGTCTCGAATTTCGATGTCGAACTCTTGAAGCAGCAGCATCCATCGAATAAGCCTTGGCTTGGCCTCCTTTTTTATGAGCAAGTACTTCAACACTGCATGATCAGTGTAAACAATCACTTTAGTACTAATTAAATATGAACGAAATTTATCTAAAGCAAAAACTACAGTAAGAAGTTCTTTTTCCGTAGTGGAGTAGTTCAACTGGGCGTCATTCAAGGTCCTTGAGGCATAGTAGATGACGTGAGGCCTCTTGTCTTTTATTTGTCCCAAAA
Organism: Crataegus laevigata; assembly: GCA_963580275.1. Taxonomy (NCBI): domain Eukaryota; kingdom Viridiplantae; phylum Streptophyta; class Magnoliopsida; order Rosales; family Rosaceae; genus Crataegus; species Crataegus laevigata. Next base: position 9,153,736 of record OY756941.1, read on the forward strand.
CAGCTCCAATTGCATAATCTGATGCATCGCACATTAGCTCGAAAGGAAGGCTCAAATCTGGTCGTACAATGATAGGGGCCGAAGTAAGCATCTCCTTGAGGTGTTTCAAGGCCTTTTCGCATTCCTCGTCAAACTTAAAGGGTACATCCTTCTGTAGGAGACGACAAATGGGGTAGAAATCTTCGAGAAGTCCTTGATGAATCGCCTATAGAATCCTGCATGACCAAGAAAAGAACGAATCTCTCTAACCGAAGTAGGTGAGGGTAAGTAGCCCACAGATCTATTTTCGACTTATCAACCTCAATTCCCCTTTCCGAAATGATGTGGCCTAAAACAATGCCTTGTTTCACCATAAAGTGGCATTTCTCCCAATTTAAAACAAGGTTCGTATCCATGCATCGTTTTAAGATCAAACTGTGACTATTTAAGCAACCGTCAAACGAATCACCAAAAATATTGAAATCGTCCATGAAAACCTCAATAATTTTTTCAACAAAATCTGAAAATATACTTACCATGCATCGTTGAAAAGTTGTTGGAGCATTGTACAAACCAAATGGCATACGGCGATATGCAAAGGTGCCAAACGGACAAGTAAAAGTGGTATTTTCTTGGTCGTCCGGAGCTATGACAATTTGGTTATACCCAGAATATCCATCAAGAAAACAGTAAAATGAATGACCCGCTAACCTCTCGAGCATTTGGTCAATGAATGGCAAGGGGAAGTGGTCATTCCTCGTGGTGGCGTTGAGCTTCCTGTAGTCGATGCACACTCTCCAGCCTGTTTGGATCCAGGTAGGCACGAGTTCATTTTCTTCATTCTTTACCACAGTAACTCCTGACTTCTTTGGAACGACTTAAATTGGTGAAACCCATCGGCTATCTGAGATTAGATAGATGACCCCACAATCAAGGAGCTTGATAATTTCCTTTTTCACAACGTCTATCATCGGAGGGTTGAGACGGTGTTGAGCCTCTCGAGTTGGTTTAGCCCCCTCCTCAAGCTGTATGCGATGCATGCATGTAGTAGGACTAATTCCCTTGATGTCGGTTAGGGTCCATCCAATGGCAGTTTTATGATCCTTTAACACTCGAATAAGTTTTTCTTCCTCCAATTCCGTGAATGATGATGAAACAATGACGGGCAACGTTTCTTTTTCTCCCAAAAAGACATACTTCAAATGGTTGGGCAATGGTTTAAGCTCTAGCGTAGGTGCCTGCACCACTGAAGGTAACATCTTGTTAGAAGAAACGGGAATTGACATTGGGATTGAAGACTTACCAACGCAAGGTGGGGATGACTCAAGTGCAACCACCATCTCCTCAATTTCTTCACTAAAACCCACGGCAAAAGCTTCCTCTATGTTGTTGCCTGCCCTTGCACAATTTCTGGGGTTTGGGTTGTGCTTTTTATTCCTTGAACGATGGTTGTTTCAAGGGCATCTCGATCCAATGAGTCAAGAAATTCCTGCGCCAAAGATTCCAAAATATCAATAGAAAAACGTGAATGATCATCAATATGATATTTCATGGCTTCAGAAATATTAAAACCAATAACTTCCCCATCAAATTCCATTGACAATGTCCCTTTGAACACATCGATCTTTGTCTGGGTTGTTTTCATGAATGGTCGCCCAAGCAAGATTGGCAATGGTGTAGTATGGACTGATTCATCCATCTCTAGAACGTAGAAATCAGCCGGGAATACTAAATGATCCACCTGCACTAAAACATCTTCCAAAACTCCTTTTGGATAGGCGTTAGAGCTATCGGCTAATTGAATGATTACACCATCTTTTTTTAGTTCCCCTAAGTTCATAGATGCATAGATTGAGTATGGCATTACATTAATTCATGCACCTAAGTCTAGCATGGCATGTTCAAATTTAGTATTGCCAATAACACAAGGAATCGTAAAACTACCCGGATCTTTGCATTTAGGGGGTAATTTCCTTTGTAAAACAGTGGAGACATTCTCACTTACCTGGACAACCTCCTTGTTCGAAATCTTCCTCTTTGTTGTGCATAGTTCCTTCAAAAACTTGGCGTACCTTGGAACTTGCTTAATTGCATCAAGGGATATTGACTTGCATCTTTCTAAATGTCTCAAGAATGTCCTTCTCAGCTTCCTCCTTCTTCAATTGCATGAAACTGCGAGGGAAAGGCACATTTGGAGGAACGACGTTAGAAATAATAGAATTTGGAATTCCCTTAACTGTGATGGACGACATGGATGGCTTAGGGGACTTAGGTGGCTGCGGTAAGGTTTTGGATCCCTTTGCCGTGGCCTTTGCTTCTTCCTCCTCTTCAATTTGCATCATTTCATCCTCCTTGTGACCTGTTTTTGATGATGTAGGACCTACCCCAACTTCCTTGCCACTTCTTAGCATGATGGCCTTGGCAGATTCGAAGCCACCATTTGGATTTGCAATGGTTGAACTTGGAAGCTTTCCTTGGTCTCTAAATTGCCCTACAAACTCTGCAATTTATCCAATTTGCTTCTCTAATTGATCTACCTTTTTGTCTTGGTTTTGCATGACCTTGGTTTGATTCTCTTGCCCCTGAGACAAATTGGTTAGTAATTTAAGAAGTGTATCATTATCGAGAGAATTACCTGAAGTGTTTAGGGCAGGTTGTTGTTGGACTTGATTTGAGGCGTACGGCTTGGTGTAGAACCCCGAAGGTTATTGCCTAAAGCCTCCTTGCTGTTGGGATTGTTGGGGCTTCCTCCATTTGAAGTTGGGGTGGTCTCTCCACCCTGGATTGTACATGTTTGAATATGGATCGTTTCGGGGCTGATTCTGATTTTGGAATCCAATGGCATTAGCGCTCTCCCATCCACCATTTTCAATCAATTGGGGACATTTTTCAGATGAGTGTCCTTGGATGGAACACACGCCACAAACACTAGGTCCTTGCACTTTCATCCCCTCGGCCATCTGTGACACAATGGAAGTAAGATTAGCTAATTGGGTTTGAATATCAGATGAAGAGCTTACCTCATGAACTTGTTGCCGTGTCATGTCTCTTTGGCCAATTCCTTCATATTGTTGTGCATTCACTGCACGGTTTGCAATTAGTGTCTTGGCTGTCATGGGTGTTTTGTCCACTAACGCACCTCCCGCCGAAGCATCTAGTATTTGCCTTTCGATCGGAAGAAGGCCTTCATAGAAGTATTGAAAGAGAAACTCTTCCTTCATTTGGTGTTGCGGACAAGAAGCAACAAGACTTTTAAACGTTCATATTATGTTGGAAATGACTCACCTTGGCTTTGTTGGATTCCACTAATCTTCTTCCTCAAGAGAATGACTCTCGAAGTGGGGAATAACTTTTCTAAGAATGCCTTCTTCATGCTCTCCCAAGAGGTGACAGTTCCAGGGGCTAATTCATACAACCAATCTTTAGCTTTTTCTAGAAGAGAGAATGGAAAGGCTTTCATCTTCAAAATGTTTCCATCGACGTTGATTGGGGTCATGCTTGAACACACCACTTCGAACTCCTTCAAGTGCTTGTTTGGATCTTCCATGGATAGCCCATGGAATTTAGGGATGTGGTGCAGCAAGCTTGATTTCAATTCAAACTCGTCGCTCTTGTTTTCAGCCGCCCTAGGGTATTGACTGCATAGGGGTGCGGTGTTGTCCAATCCCGAAGCTGAGAGCTCCTTGATTGTTCGGTTATCCGCTGCCATGACTTGTGGTTTCTCAACTCCTTGAGCCGTGGGCTCTTTTTCCTCTTCTATTTTGTTCTCCTCAAGATTAGGTTCACGATTGGATGGTTGAGCCTCTTGCTGTTTCTTTGTCCTTCTCAAAGTTCGCTCAAAGTCGTTGTCAAAGTCAGAGATATGCTTATGAACTGGATGAGAATTTAGAGTCCTACACTAGTACCTATGAAACAAGAAGAACAAAGCAAAGTTAGTAACTAAATTAAAACATACGAAAAAGAAATAAAGGATTAGCAAAGTTGCTAATCCCCGGCAACGGCGCCAAAATTTGATGCGATGAATAAGCAAACACACAAATTAAACCCTCTTGTTGACAATTGTAGTATATATGCAAGTAGGGATCGTTCTAAACCGGGGATTAGGAGGGATTGCTAATCTATAAAAAAATAAACTTAGAAACACTAAATAAAACTTTAAAAACACAAATCTAAAATCAAAACACTTCACTAGATTCAAATGATTCCAACTAAACTAGAATAACTCAAATTAAAACTAACAAATAAACTAAAACATATTCTAGGGTTGTTTTAGGATGTGAATTGAATTTAAAAGATTCAAATTATGAAAATTAACCAACTCTAAACTAAATTAACTCAAAGAACTCAAAAGAAATCAAATAAAGTAGATTCAAATCAAAGGACATAAATTGTAAAAGGGGGATTGGGTTTTGATGAGAATAACTTGAAAATAAACAAATGATAAACTAGACAAATTTAGACACAAAATATGGTTGTTTGAATGGATGATGGATTAGCTAGAGGGTTCTCCTCCACACAAGATACACTTGTACATAAACCAATTTTTAGTTGTTCTTTCGATAACTTATGAAACTCAATACTCCGGGTTAACCGTGATAGCACTTTTTTAACCTTCAAGCTCTCCTTAAGTTAATGAATTGAATGGGAAAGCGCATATAACAATTCAAAATACTCTTCAAAAGTTCCATACGTGAAAAACACAATAGAGATACAATCAAAGATCATTAAATATTAATATCAAACGAAGACCATAACCTGATCAACAAGTCAAATTTGCATACTTGGCACACTTTGGCTATGGTTGTGACTACTGAAAAGGCTAGCACTTCTCATATATTTGCTTAAAAAAATGGAAAATTTGCCAATTTGGTCCAAGAATTCTTACACGTGTGAAAATTTTGTCCTTAAACTCATTATAAATTGTCAAACTCATCCTTACTATTGGTCCAAAGCTACTCTACTTAATTTTTCGTCAATCCATGTGATTTACATTTGATACACTTTAGGTGCTAGATTGACAATTTAATAAGTTTAAAAACTTTTCTTTTACTAAACAGTAGAGTACGGAGTTAACTTTGAAGAGTATTGATAGTTAGGCTCGCAACCTAAATACAACATTAAGTGCTTATGGGTGAGCAAATGACAATATTACTTCTTAAAGTGTCTCACGTGCAAGTTACTTGATTAATCTGACAATAACATGAGTAGCTTTGAATCTTATAATAGAGATCAAATTGGTAGCTTTTTATAAGCTTATGGACTTAATAATTTTTTTAACTAGTGTAATAATTCAGCAATCAAATCGGCAGACTACTAATAAAAATAATAAAATAACTAATTCTAACCTTTATGTGACACACTCTGACCCGGAATATCCACCTGGACTCTGAATCGAGCTGTGCTGGTCGACACAAGGAAGGTGACAAAGCCATAAAGTTTAGTGAGGCGGAAATGTTAGTAAATTAAACCTAAAAGTAACTAAATCTAAGAGTACACATGTGAAAGGGCTCGAATCCAATTCACACGCGATGTAGAGCATAAGGAAAGCACAACAAAGGTAGGATGAGAGTTATACCATTGAAGATAATCTCCAATACCAAGATTTGCCAAGAATCTTTGTCGATACGAAAACTCAGCTACTAAAACTTGGAGGGGCGAAAAACAAGGGTGAGTGGGCCTAAAAATAAAGCTTTGTAAAAACCATTTTGAAAACATAATAACGCCTCGCTGTAAAAAAAGTATAGTTTTCAAAATATATATACTACGTATAGTATGAAAATACTTACCGTAGCTTGCAATATCTCCAGAATTCAATACGTCACAATATTTCATGAATAATCATCTAACTTCAGGTAATCACATAATCTCGCATAACTAACATATCATATCGAGTGCTCATCGACATATGCTGACACATGAGTTCATGCATAGGTATTCTAACATGAACATGACATGGTGTAATACTAATTTACGCTCAAGTACTACAATAACGTGAAGACTGGCGCTCTGCTCATCATATACGAGTCTTAATTGCCTATAGCAATCTAGGACAGGTGATGCGATGAATAAACAAAAACACAAATTAAACCCTCTTGTTGACAACTGTAGTATATATGCAAGTAGGGATCGTTCTAAACCGGGGGTTAGGAGGGATTGCTAATCTATAAAAAATAAACTTAGAAACACTAAATAAAACTTTAAAAACACAAATCTAAAATCAAAACACTTCACTAGATTCAAATGATTCCAACTAAACTAGAATAACTCAAATTAAAACTAACAAATAAACTAAAACAGATTCTAGGGTTGTTTTAGGACGTGAATTGAATTTAAAAGATTCAAATTATGAAAATTAACCAACTCTAAACTAATTTAACTCAAAGAACTCAAAAGAAATCAAATAAAGTAGATTCAAATCAAAGGACATAAATCGTAAAAAGGGGATTGGGTTTTGATGAGAACCATATTTTTGGAAGAGAGAAGAGGGGGTTGTGGCTAGGATAGTTTGGGGAGTGTAGAATGGAAGTGTTGTGTGAATTGGTGAGTTTTAAGCCTTGCAAGAAGGCTTATTTATAGGTGCTCAAAAGTAAAGAACCACACAAGTTGTTTTAATAAACAATACAAAGCAAGAATTAATCATAAAAAACAGCTAGCACACATGCATCTTTGCAGAAATTTCATGATGAAACAACTTGCATTCATCCTCCTTGGTCTATGCCTTTGGTCCGTCTTGGTCTTCTCATGATGAATCAGCTAGTACACTTGCAAAATAGCTAGCACACTTGTATTTCATGATTAAATAAGCTAGCACACTTGCAAAACATGATTACACACTCTTGCCGTGGGGTTTCCTTGCAAAAACAGCTTGCACACTTGTGTTTTCATGATTAAAACAGCTAGCAACACACATGCTTGGTCTTTGCAAGGTATCTTCTTCATTTTGATCAGATTTTAGCATGTGTTTGAAGCCCTTTCATGCACCAAAACGTCCATCCTTTATGCTCCCCATGCATGCAATCCATTCCACCCCAAAATAGCTCCAAATTGCACCAAAATGCACTTCTTTGCTAACTTTGTTATTAAAACCTATAAACACACGAAAATAGCTTAAAACATTCTAATAAGATGAAACTAATTAAGTAAATGCAAGGAAACAAACTAATAAAGTCACATAAATATGTTCCTATCAACAGGACTGGCGCCTACAATGGATCCAAAGTGAGTGTATGGTGCAATGTGAACATACACATGAAAAACTGGTCCTTGCCTCAGGCGAGTACTAACACTAGTGCACCAATAATGAACAGGTAATGTAAATATGATCATGCCACTGTAAATTGATAATTCGATAATTCTAATCAATGCAATGCTATTCATGAGCGTAAATCCAATTAAGGAATCAATAATAATATGCATACATGTGCATCTCGTAAGACGTATCATAATTTCATAAGTTTCGTTAATACGCTAATTCTTATAAACATTAATCTAATCTAAGTGTAACGTGTAAAGTTCTTTATCAAATATATAAATGAAAACTAAACACACACACACACACACACACACACACACACACACACACACACACACACACACACACTATATATATATATATATAAGAAAAGACTCGCTCACAGATACCTGCGAGGTCGCAGTCGTTCGAACTAGGAAAGCCGGAGTCTATAACAGTAATCGCACCTAAGCATAATAATGGGACATTTTAGTAAAACTCAATTAAAACGATTAAATTTGGAGAAACGGATGGCAGATTCAAAAGCAGCACATCGAAATACACTAAGAAGGGTCCCGGGCAAATTTTGTAAAAAGTCAACGATCAACCCTAAAAAGTCAAATGAGCCGCCGAGGTAGTCAACTATGTTAAACTTTAGAATTTCACTAAATGGATGCCAAAAATGGGCTTAGGGTGTTGAAATTAGTATAGGAGGATTTCCGAGAAAATTTTGAAAAGTCAACAAAAGTCAACGATCAACAGTTAACTTTAATAGAGTATTCTGTTAAAGTTAACAAGAAAGTTAATGGAATATTCTAGGGATGTTAATGGAATATTCCCTCTAAAATCTGAAATGAACCCGGGTCGGATCCGTTAACTTCCCTTTAAAATATGAAATTAACCCGGTTGCTGGACTCTAGGTAGTGATTTTAGAGCTCCAAACGAGCTTAAAACTCAACCATTTTTCACACTCTTCCTACCAAAATGAAGCTTAAATATAGATGAAGAGAAATATACCTGCATGATATCCTGCCGTGGTTGGAGTTGGTCAGAAAATGGCTAAAAAATAGTTTGGTTTTCTCTGGAAAACTGGGGAAAGTTTCTCCCGTACTGATCTTAGTTGGAATCGTCAAGAGTTCGCTGGTGTTTCTTCGGAGAACTAATGTAAAGTGGCCTCTGTCACTGTCGGAGTTCTATTGTTTTGGTTTGGGTTCATGACAAGGAAGAAGGCAACGATGGTGTCGCTGGTTCATAGGAAAGAAAGAACTTGACGCCGGAGTTGGCGAAGCAAGGTGATGCCTTATTGGTTGCAAAGAAGAGTAAATGAGAGAGTGAAAGGGTTTGAGTGAGAGAGAGCTAGGAGAGTTAGAAAGAAGGAGAAAGTTCATGACGAGTAACACGTGGTACGAAATAAGGGGAGAGTTTGAGTGTGGTATAGGTCCTACGGGCCTAAAATATTATTAAAATATAAGTTCAGAAAATATTAAAATAATATAATAATTATGAAAAATATTTAAAATATAAAATAGTAATTTTTGCAAAAGTATTTTCGAATTCGTAGTTCTGTAAAATTTTTGTCGTAACTCCGAATTCGATTTTGGTTGCGCCTACACATTCGTAATGTTGAGTACTTCAAGAATATGGTAAAATAGTAGCTCGTTCGGGTCACTAATTGACAGTCAACGAAAGTTAACAATCTCGCCTCAAGTGGCATTTTTGTCAACTCACTCATTTAAAATTAATAAAATCGTAAAATTAGAAATGGGTTGCTACATTGTGTGTTTATATATCAAACGTGAAGCAGATGACTAAACTTAACCACCTATTATTAATTAATTAATTAATACAAGGAAAATAGGGTTCAAAGAAATTAAACAATAGGTGTTTAGAGAAAAATGAATTTATAAAAAACAAAAGAAGGGTATTCTTAGAAGTTCAGTAAGTTACTTTGGCTGTCAAAAAAAATATGTGAGTAAAGTGAGTGTCTAGAAAAATAAGGGTGACCACAAGGCACAAACAAAACATTAAGTGTAAATAGAACCAGTAATACTAATAATTTCTTCTTCATTTTATTTTATTTTATGAAATATTCAAAAATATTTTCTTTTGCAAGTCGTGTTCAACTCCATCTCAATGTATATTCTTCTTTTCTTGGTTCCATTTAACAACTAAATTCTCTTCCTAACCATAACAATATGCTATGATTTGTCACGAACAAGGAATACTATATATTTATCACATTAGGATACTATTTTATATATAGACAACTACAAAAATACCAGAGTGAGCACATATTTGTACATTGATCTAATGGTCATGTGACAAATATATAAAAGAAATGTATAAATAAAGAAAAGAATATATCTAGATAAATAAGGGCTTGTTTGGTATTCTATTTAACTTTTTTTTGTAATTTCTCGAAACATTTCTTAAGAATTTTTCTTGAAAACAATTTTCTTTAATACTTAAAAACTTGTTTGGTATGTGATTTAAAATTTTTAAATCTTACAACTTAAACTGGACGAAGAGATCCAAAAAGAGGGGTCTGAGAGAGAAAGATGATAGGGGAGGAAAAAAAGTAAGAGATGATTAGAGGAAAGAGAAAGATGTGAGAGGATCAGAGGAGATAGAGAGGAAAATGAGTGAGAAAAAAAGACCGAGAGAATGAAGAGAGCAGATTGGAGGAAAAACGAAAAAGGTAAAAAAAAAAAAGAGAAGGGCGAGAGAGAAAGAATAACAGAGAGATAGATTTGGAGTGAGAGGGAGGAGGGAGAGAAAATAAAAAAGTGAGTTTAAATTTAAAAACTCTAAAAACTCACTTTTTGTGATTTTAGAAAATAAATTATATTTTTTAGTTAATTTTGAGTTCAGTTTTTGAAAATAGTGCTATCAAACAAGTTTTTAAGACTTAAAACTTAAAAATTGCTTTTGAGTTTGAAAAGTTGGATTCAAGTAGAGTAACAAACAGACTCTAAAAAATCGGAAAGCAAGGCTGACTGATGGATGAGTCAAATTTGCATCGCTCGGCAATGCTTCTAGATAATTGCTTAAAAAACTAGTTAATTATATATCGCCAAATTGAATTAGTCTTCTAATTTGGTTTACCGCCCACAAATTTTGTTTACCGCCCACAAATTTTGTTTTATACCTTTTTAAATTTTCTAGGAAAAAAAGGCGCGGTAGGAACACTCAAGGTGACTGCTATGGCTCTAGCATGGAACACCATTACTAAAGGATATCCCAAGATAGATCCAAAGCAAAGGACAGACTAATTAGGGTACCATATAATTTAGTGGTTATATATATAATTTTTTTGATTAAAACATAAACTTTATTTATAATCTAATCGAAATGTTTACATTTATAATAAAAATATTAAATAAAAACTCATGGCCTATCTTATTCTAAATAATGGACCATCATTTTTGGTAGTAAACGAGACAACCGTGTGAGCAACCTAATACCGACCAAATATCTATTCCCACCAAACAAATTTTGAAATTTCCTGAAAACAAAAATCATAATTAAGTTGAATTTTAGTGCCACTAACATCGATTTCTTCATAAATTTTTTATTATAAATTAACCGTTGTTGGTGCCACCAAAATTTAAATTGAACTTTATTACGACACTACTATCATGCACAAGCTTTAAATTAATCATGATACTTATAATTAGAGAAGGTTCATCAGGTGTTTGCGTACCACAATAAAGTAGGATCCATCAATACAACTATAGGAATTTTAACGAAAAACTCATGTACTCTTCACTCAAACGAAAAACTATATTTTTATATTAAAAAAACACTCTTGATACTATTCAGTTTACCTTTTATTTTATCATTAAAATTCAAAATTTTCAAGTCATTTTCATTAGTTTTCCGTACAAATATATCATGTCTTTTCAAAAAGGTGGTACAAATATGATCCACTAAATTGTCTCTCAAATTTTTTTTCTTTTCCTAGTAAACGTAGTTGGGATACATGGGAATGCACATGTCCCACTTCTTTTAAATAACGTATATTTACCATATGAATTTTATTATTTGAACTATTTAATTTTTTAATCTTTGTTTGAAGATCACTTTTGCAAAAAATCATTCAAATCAGAGATTGTTTAATCATCTAAATATATGGAAAAAAATCGACAATGTGAATACAAAATAACATATTCATAATGAACCGTCAATTTATTTATAAAATATATTAACTAAACGATCTCTAATTCTAATAATTTTTTCGTAGCGAAATGTGCATATTCTAAACGCAAATAGTATTCATGCAGTAGTGCGATTGACTTGTATATTAATGTTCCCGTCAACCCCGCACAGAGACCGAGTGGAGTTAAAGTTAAAAGGTAGGATCACATTCCTACATAGAGAAATGGGTGCAAATGATATCATTTTATTTTAACTAGGGTAGGATTACATTCGGGAAGGGATTACTTCTTTTGAACAAAAGAGAAAGTCAGAGTTACTTTTAAATTTATACTTAAGTGTGGTGCGTGAATGTTGAACTAATTTGTAGGATTTTCACATGTGTTTTTCAAACTATGAAACCCTAGTCTCCAAAATATTATTTTAAGGTATTATTTATTGTTGGAAATGAAATTTTAAGAATCCAATTAAGATACGTTCACATTCCCATTCAAAGGGTCTTAATTAATTTTAATTTAAATTAAACAAATTAATTAATTTCAATTAAGAGAAATGGTCAGCAAAGGAGATTGGTAGGCTAATTTACTTGATCAGACAATTGACTCCATAACTGAAATTGGCCAATTTTACTTGGTCAGTCATCCGATCTATTTGGTTCAAATTAAGTATGACTAAATCGGTCTAATTAAGCATGACTAAATAGGCCTAATTAAGGGATTTAACCAGCCAATTTGTTTGGTCAGCAGATAAAATTGGCACCAAATCAAACTCTTTCTGGAAGTGGTTTAAAAATAGGATACTGTCAAGGAGATCATAAAAAGACCTAGAATTACGTGCCTCCAAAACAAAGAAGGAACTTTTAAACATATTACAAACTAAGAAGACTAAGAAAACTCTATATTTTTCGTCACTCTCGTGAACAACCACCGAACACCAGCCATTTCCTCCATCACCCCACAAGCCAATATTCTACATGTCACAAGCCAAACTCGTAACCCCAAATACTTATTAATGCAAATTTATTTTGTACACATGTTCTTCTATTATTCGTTGCAAAAATTTCATGTTTATAGTGGTCTCCTAGAATTAATTTATTGCATATACTTGTAAGTTTTACTACAAATATATATTTTATTGTTGCTCGACAACAAATTTGAAACTTAGGTCAGCGCTGGCCAACTTATTCAAAAACCTCCACCTCGTGGGGTAAGAGTGCTTGAGTGTAAATATTTCCAATCAGTCATATGTTATCCTGTCCTGCTCTATATATACCAACTCCCTTTTCCATATTTCTCCACAACACTCAAACAATTAACTTTCCTTCTGGACATACAAATCAAAGACCAGAATTCTCAGTTTCTTTCGCTCTCCCTCCACCAATGGCACCTACCGTGACTTCAGTGGATGCATCTGAACCCAAGGTAGCAAGCATCAAAACCTTAGCCGACTCAGATGCTCTCACTTCTGTACCTTCCGAGTACGCCTACATCATGGATCCCAACGATAAAGGAGATGCAAACGACCCTGAACACTCAATCCCCATCATTGATTTTGCTCTTCTCACCTCCGCCTCCCCAGATGAACGGGCACAAATGATCCAGAAGCTAGGAAAAGCTTGCCAAGAATGGGGCTTCTTTGAGGTATATTCACACTTGTTATTATTAGTTTGATTACTATTTCGTTTCAAATTTTCATTTTTAAAAAATAATATAAATTGAAAACTAAAATAGTTATAAATTTTCAAATTTTAACTTAAAAAATGAAACATGAATTAATATTTTCATGTGATTTATGCCTTTTAGGTGATCAACCATGGTGTACCAGAGAGCCTAATGAAAGAAATGATCGACGCGTGTCGTAGATTTTTTGAGCTGCCGGAAGAGGAGAAGAAGGAGTTCCATACAAAGAACCTATTGGACCCAATCAAGTGCGGCACCAGCTTCAACGTTGCAATTGACAAAGTTCGCCTTTGGAGGGATTATCTCAAGGTCATCGCACACCCCGAATTCAACTCACTCTACAAACCTGCGGGGTACAGTGAAGTTTCATTAGAGTTCAGCAAAAGAACCCGTGCAGTGGCAACCGAAATATTGAATGGAATATCGGAGAGTTTGGGATTGGAGGCCGATTACATTGCAAAGGCCATGAACTGGGATCGCGGCTGCCAAATTCTTGCAGCGAACTACTATCCGGCTTGCCCACAGCCTGACCTGGCAATTGGTATTCCTCCTCATACAGATCATGGACTGGTGACGCTCCTGATTCAAAATGATATGTGTGGCCTTGAAGTCAAGCACAATGATCAATGGGTCTCGGTGACCAAATGCAGATTCTGACAAACGACAAGTACAAGAGTATATGGCACCGGGCAACAGTGAACAACACAGCTACTAGGATATCGATCGCCGTACCACATGGGCCGGCACTCGACACGCCTGCTCTCCCCATCCCTGAGTTGCTAGAAAAGGAAGGCGAAAAGGCAAAGTACATTGGAATGACATATGAGAAATTCATGGAACTTCAGGCAAGCCCCGCTGCCTACATGATGCCTTGCTTGGATCACCTGCGGGTCAAGGACAATTGAAGAAAGTACATGCATGGCGGCCGGCTTGCTGGCGTTTCTCTGTTTTTGTTTTGTAGAATAGAATAATATACGCTCTTGTAAGAGCTTTGATTCTCTATCAGGGCAGCTTGCAGAGTTGTTGTCCAACGTTTCTTGCTATGCAGGTCTTTGTCTTGTTTCGGTTACAAATTCATCATATTAATTGATTTATGATAGCCTAAAGATTCCCAGCTAGGTAATGTGTAAATCAGTGGGACCTTCGTATAACACATCGAAGTCGTTTATGTAACCCAACGATATACCGGAGTTTAATAAGATTTTATATATGTTTATAACTTAGAAGTTCCACCTATTTGCCCTTAATTTGTCCTTAGTATCCACTCTGAATAATACTTGTCTTTTTTTTTTTTTTTCAACAAACGATATCTACACTAAGTGATGGGGGAATGGAATTAAGTCTTACAATGGGCTTGCCATTCATAATAAATAGTGCTATAAAGACTAGGGATCAGTTCCCTTTTTTGCCAAAACTGAAACCGAACCAAAACTTCGGTTCGATTTTTTTTCGGTTTTATTTTGTTCGATTCAGTTTTGGTTTTTTTTGTTTTTTATTTTGTAAAACTTGTGAGACGGTAGTTATAAATCAATCATATTCTATTAACAACCTCAATTGCAAAGAAAAATGATCACCGTATCCATTCAAAAAGCAAACAAATAGAGAAACACTTCCAAGTTCCAAAACATTTCAAAACTTTCATCTATAACCAATGGAATATCCTCCCCAATTGAAGCAACTATGCTCTTTAAAAAATCCATAGGCTTAGTTTCTGTTTGGACCAAAATAACGCTTTGGGCAAAGCTTGGAGTTATTCTCGGTCCAGAAAGGGATCCTGGGAATATTCTATCATGGGCCGAGTCTAGTGGAGTTCAGCCAAATCCTATCAAGAGATGGTTTGGGTGAAGTGGTCGAATCCTAGTGCAATGAGGATTTTTCAGAAGCTAAGGATGTTTTGAATAAAAAAAGATGTTGAGAATTGAGGATGAATGTGAGTGATAAAAAAGCTTGGTTTAGAGTCTTATAGGGGTTAGGATTGGCCAAGACCTAATCAGATTGGGTTAAGGAATTCTAGTCTGAGTGAAATTCGACCTCGGCTATAGAGGAAATCACTACTAGAAATAGAGAAGGGGGTGCATCATTTAAAGCCTCCAATTCAGCACACAACTGCCCTGTGCAAACCTCTTAAACACCTTGAGATTTTTATTTTCTTTTTTTCCCGCCAACACATCTTTAGTTTGGATAGACAACACTGTGAAGGCAACCGGCGAACTAAGCACCAGTTTGGCGGAATTCGTCCGAAGAACAAAAGCGAAACTAGTGGATGTGGTTGAAGTCCATAAGATGATCAATTCGGCCTTGAAAAAGGGACCAAACTTCCCAATATTTATTCATCCATATCCAGCCTTTGTAGAAATGTTTGAATATTCAAGATCCCATACTTCAGTCTCTTCGATGGGGAATCGTCGTTGTCCTCATTAGAACATATGGCCAGATTCATTGCCTAATGTGGAGATGTTAACATTGATTTTCATAAACTACAATTATTTATTTTCTCGTTGATGGGCACATCATTTGCATGGTACATTAACCTTCCAACGAACTCTATACAAAACTGGGAAGAGCTGGTTGAAAAATTCCATTAACAATTTTATCGACCAGGGATATAAGTGTCAGTCTCTTCTTTAGCTAGGATAGCCCAATCATCTGATGAGTCACCAATGGAATTCCTTACCAGGTTTAAATCGGCTAAGAATTGGTGTCGAGTACCTCTTCCCGAGGTGGAATTTGTTAGGCTTGCCCATAATAACCTAGATATATAGTACAAGAAGAAATTCTTAGGCGAAAACTTTCGAGATATGTATGAGTTGGCTCAAAATGTGTCGAGCAATATGATTATTTGCTCAAAGAAGAAATGATCTTGACCCAACGGTTAAATATGCATCAGCTGGGGGTGACGAGTCCCAATATTTCAGCATAGACGTGACCGAGATAGTAATCGACAAACTTATGTATGTAAGGCATTGGCTCATGCTAGTCCCAAAGATGTCAAAACGCATTTGGCCTCTATTGAAATAGCTGTCAAAACATCAAAGGTATATACCTGTTACATCACCAAGGCTGATGCTATCTTTGAATAACTACTACTTGCGAAAATCATATTGTAAGTATCACAACTCAAACAAGCACATGACAAACAACTACAACGTATTCCATGATGTTATTCAAAGCTGGATCGATAATGGCAAATTGAAGTTCTCGTAAAAGACACAAATGTTGGTCGATGCTGATCATTTTCCTTCGGCAATAATAGGCATGGTGGACGCCTAATAACCGAAGGATCAGAGAAAAGGCAAAGCCGATTACATCCCAGCTTACCATGTTCCAAAACAGAATCCCTAGCCGTACTTAAATATTGATTTTTCAACCAAGAATGACCCCCTTAGTTTCTTCTCGAATCCAGTATATGCCGAGTCGATGTCTGACTCCATTTCTGATGAGTCTGAGAGCCTAATAGTCTTGTGTAGTAGGTGCCAGTCAGAAGTTGTCATAGCCAAGTCAAAACCACACAAACCTTTGGTCAAACTCGCATCTAATATTTTAGCGAAATCTCAACATGTGCTTAGCTCGGGACAACGCTAGCAAAGGGTTTTTGATAGACACGATCCTTAACAGTAAAGTTGCCAATCGCTTTCAGTTAGACGGCGCCTTAATTTCGATCGAGCATTTTATGATAAGGATTACTATGTACACAACTCTGGAAGTTCAAGTTCATCCACGACTCAGCAAACTTTTAAACCACTTGAGCCACGCGATCATCGGTGGCATAGTTACAATCTTCCTAACGACATATATATCGTTCTGTCTAAATTCTAGAAACGTCACTGACAAAGGCTGGATTGCATGGCCTGTTGGGGAGCAGCTCAGGAAGTTTCAGCCATGAAATGGCAGCCTAAAGAAACGGAAAAAAAAAAAGGATAATCGACAACCTCCTACAAACATGACCAAGTTGCTTCAAGGGAAGAATTTAATTGATCACGATTTTGAAACTGAGATAGAAGAATCTGAGAAACATATCAAACTTCTTCTTCAGCCTGGGGAAATGAAAGTTTGCATTGAGCATTTTAGAAAGAAGGCCGAGAGCAAACTCTATCCACTATCACCACATGAACCATTGATTAAAGTTAGATGGAATCACCATCCGCCATTTTTCGGCGAAACTCTGGAATACATGCAGAAATTTCATTAGAAGAATTTGGCAAACGACATGTATGGCCTCCCAAAGGTGTGTCAGGACTCTCTCGACTTAGCTTGGACTGGCTCCGATGTCAAACTAATTATCCAAAAATTGTCGGATTTGGGTATAAAGGCCAAATTCCAACACATTCGCGAAGCCAATGTTCTTGGCTTC
The DNA here is from genome assembly GCA_963580275.1 of Crataegus laevigata. NCBI lineage: Eukaryota > Viridiplantae > Streptophyta > Magnoliopsida > Rosales > Rosaceae > Crataegus > Crataegus laevigata. The sequence goes on from OY756941.1 coordinate 9,171,131, forward strand.
GACGTTAACCCATACGCCGATCTAGATCCTGGAGACCTCTCATTATCTTTAGATGATCTATAATATTTGCGGCATCATTTTAAGATTTTTTCGGTCGGATCCTTATTCGGCCTCACAGTCAAAGAGATAGACCAAGTTAAAAGGTTGAACGCTTACTTGGATAACTGAGATGCTCGCGTCCCATAGTCGGAGTGGGTTCACAAGGCTTTGCAAACACAGGATCAAGTCCTGGTGACAATGGAATCAGTTGCCGAAGCCAAAGATGGAACAGGCACACCAAGTGTGCACCTTTTACCTTTGGTAGTAAACGACGTCGTTGGGGTGACCATTGACCAAGCTGTTTTGCCAAAAGATCCAGAAGACGGGGATTGCGACCCAATGAGCTCTTCAATCCTTAATAGCATGGAAATTAGCATGCTCTATGTCTTAACTGTGGAATTCTAGCCAACCATATCCCAACCAAGCTTTTTGGATGGTGATGTGGTTACCGAAGAAACAACGCCAGTCGAGTTCGTGACTACTGAAGAGGCCAAATTGATTGGTAAAGAGGACAAACTAAGAGCAGCCTTAGCTGAGCAGTTTCCTCGTTCCTTAACCGACAACTTCCACCACTTGAAGCCATTGTATGTGACGGCCCATATTGAGGGACATCCAATTTCCAAAGTTTTCATTGACTGTGGAGCAACAGTCAATATCATGCACGTTTCCATCATGAAAGCTTTGAATGGTTCCAAAGACAAGCTCATTCCATCTAACGTAACTATGAGCATTTTGTCAACGATAAATCCAAGACTAAAGAAGTACTCCCTTTGGAAGTTAATATCGCATGTTAAAACCACATAACCGTGTTTTTTATAGTTCACTAAGACCGAGTACAATACATTGCTCGATCGTGACTGGATCCACATGACTGGCTATATCCCTTCTTCACTATACCAAATCTTTATTTTTTGGGACGACAAATCGACCATAGTTCATCCCGCTAATAATCAGCCATTCAAGGCTAACATGATTTAAGCCCGTTATTACGATGACCAGGTCGACTACATCATTTTACAAGGCTTTAACGAAGAATTCAGATTGACCAGAATCTTTGTCCAGAAAGCAATCAAGGTTGGCATCGAGACCATTCAGTAAGATTTGGTGAGACTCGGATTGGCTAATTTAGCCGATTGTCCTAATGACTGACACAACATGACGGGATGAATGAAGGGCCACAGTTTCATCTATAATGAAGTAACTGCTAGCCCACTGATATACCATTTCCAAGGAGCTGAATTCTAGCGTGAACTTAGTGGAGTTTCTTGCTGAATGGGATAATAATCCCGAGCTGTCCTTCGACAAAATTAAGGCTGCACTGATCGAGCTTGAAGATAATCTACCTGAAGTTAAAGACCATTTAAAAGAGATAAATGTTGGGACAGTCAACGAACCTCGGCCATTATTTATTAATGCACCTCAGCCTATGAAAGGCGAACTTTGTAAATTACTTAAGGAATTTAAAGATTACTTAAGGAATTTAAAGATTGTTTTGCTTAGAGCTACCATGAGATGGCTGGCTTCGATCAGACATTGTTTGAACACGAGCTATGCATCAAACCCGACTGCAAATTTTTTTGCCAACCTCCATGCTGATTCTCGATCAAAGTTCAACTCAAATAAAAGATGAACTTCTTCAACTTTTGAAAGCTGGCTTTATTTGGAAAACTCGATACGTTGAATGGTTGGCGAATATTGTCCCAGTCTTTAAAAAAAAAAAAAAAAAAAAAAAAGTGGTGCATTGCACATCTACACTGATTTTCATAATCTAAATATGGCAACCCCTAAGGGTGAGTACCTAATGCTGATTTTAGATTTATTAATTAACGCTACGGCAAACCATGAAATCTTATCTTTCATGGACGACTATGTTGGCTACAATCAAATTTTTATTGCCGAAGGCGACATCCATAAAGCTGCGTTTCGATGTCCCTAGGCACAAGAGACTTACGAATAGGCTGTCATGCCTTTCGGACTTAAGAACGTGGGTGCCATATACCAACGTGTGATTAATACCATTTTCCACTACCTGATCGGCAAAATTTTCATGGATGGCCATGCTGGCTACAATCAAGTTTTTATTGCCAAGGTCGACATCCATAAAAATGCATTTCGATACCCCTGGGCACTAGGGACTTACGAATGGGTCGCCATGCCTTTTGAACTTAAGAACATGGGTGCCACATACCAATATGCAATGAATACCATTTTCCACGACCTGATTGGCAAAATTGTTAAAGTATACATCGATGATGTTGTAGTCAAGTGCAAACGCCGCCGAACACATTTAGAGGACCTTCAGCAGATTTTTTTTCTCGCATGAGCCAGCATAAACAAAAAATGAACCTCACTAAATGTGTCTTTGGTGTATCTACAGGAAACTTCTTAGGTTTCCTTGTGCATCATTGAGGCATCGAGGTAAATAAAAATAAGGCTTTTGCGATCATTGATGCTTCAACCCCAACAATCAAAAAGCAGTTACAATTCTTGCTCGACAAGAACAACTTCCTTCGTCGATTTATTACCAACTCGACTGGAAAAATGAAGTCTTTTTCCATGCTCCTCGAACTCAAGGATTCTGATCGATTCGAATGGCGAAAAGAACTTCAGGATGTCTTTACACAAATCAAGGTCTCATTCACTAGCCTTCATGTTCTTACGCCACCTCAATGCGGCAAACCACTTAAGTTATACGTCTCGGCTATCAAAGAATCCTTTGGTTAGCTTATTGTAGAAGATAATGACACCGGTAGGGAACATCCCATTTTTTAGCTCGACCAAAATCTTAACTTGACTGAGATAAATTATTTGCCCGTCGAGAAGCTTTGCTTGACTTTATTCTTTGTCGCATCTAAACTTAAGCATTACATGCTCCTTTCTGTTACTCAGGTCATTGCCCAAATGGATGTTATTCGATATATGCTCACTCGACCGATAATCAAAGGTCGAATTAGGAAATGGAAAATGGCGTTATCTAAATTTAGTTTACAGTACATACCTCAAAAAGCCGTTAAAGGTCAGGATCTAGCTGATTTTTAAGCCCAACATCTTTTTTCATACGGTTTTCAAGGCAACAACTTTGAGATTAGCATGGTATTGACACGTGACAATTTTTGGACGAAGTATTCCGACGGCTCCAGTATTGTTACCTCAGCAGATGTCGGCATTGTTATCTTGTTACTTAACCACTCCAGATGGTATTTTTCTCTCAAGTTAGATTTCGATTGTACCAAAAATCAGGTCGAGTACGAAGCCCTAGTCATCAGCCTTAACATTCTTCACGACTTGAAGGCAGCTCTCGTACTTGTACTCATACTTGTCCTCAACGATTCAAAGCTTATGATTAACTAGCTCAATGAGACTTTCATTACCATGAGTTGTACTCTGGCGCTATATCATATAGTAACCAGCTATTTAGCCGAATCATTCGCAGACATCACATTCAAACATATCTCTCAAATTTGGAATACTTATGCATATGAGTTGGCTCAAATAGTTTTCAGAGCACAATTCATGTGAGCGAGGTAGGTCGAGTTATACCAGTTGATCGGTGCCCATACCCGGCCTTGGTTAATCAACAAACTCTCAAACTGGACGGTGTAATCAGAACATGGGTTATGTTTTTTCCTTCATTACTTGAATGTAAGGCTTCTGTAGTTGAACCATTACTAGACAATTGGAGAAAATTAATTATACAGTACCCTAATGACCCTAGTGGCAAGCATGACCATGAGACAAGGGTACATGCTACAAATTATATGATACATCAAAATGTGCTGTACTGAAAAAGCGAGGATGGTCTTTTGTTATTATGCCCAAAAGAGGCCGCTTAAGCCATTACGGAGATGCATGAAGGAACATGTGGTGCTCATCAATCTTGTCGCAAAATGCATTGGTTGCTCTGCCGACACGAATATTTTTGGTCGAGTATACATAGAGTATGCACGAAGTTGCTTACAATATCAAATCCATTGACCTATCCAAAGAGTCCCAGCTAAATTGCTTCACTCGATCACCAAACCATGGCTTTTCAGATAGTGGGCCATAATGTAATTGGCAAAGTCACGCAATCATCTATATCAGTGAAACATGCGTGGATACTAATAGCAACTAATTACTTCACCAAGTGGGTTAAAGCGAAATCATATATGAATTAACGTCCAAAGAAGTTTGCAATTTCGTAGAAGAACACATTGTAACAAGATTCGGCATCCCTGAAACAATTATCACAAACAACGGGATAATTTGCACGACCGATAGGTTTAAACACTATACGGTGAGTTTGATAATTTGGCTTAAACAGTCCATGCTGTATTATTCATAGGCGAATGGGAAGGCCAAAACAAGTAACAAAGTTTTAATTTGTATTCTCAAAAAAATGGTGAAAGAAAGACCTGGTATATGGCATTTAAGGTTAAATTTGGCATTATGGTCATATTGAATGATCGGACCATATTTATACATATTTTTATATCAAATTCACTCGTCTTTTCTTAGTTAGTTCGTTATATTTTGAGCTATTTACGTTATTTTTATGTTTTTATTAGATTTATCTAGTTAAGAAAAAAAAAATATATATATATATATATTATTTTATATATATTTTATATATATATAGTTATTTGATATATTTATTTATTTGTTTATTTATATTTATATATATTTATATATTTTAATATATTTTGTGTGTGTGATTAATGGCTGGAAAGCATGTGCATGCTTTCGGTGGGCAATGATGGAATGCATAAGCCTTCGGTGGAAGGCAGCCATTAGAAAATAAAATCAGAGGAATAAAGGGCAGTTTCAAAGCTGCCAGCGGAGGAAAATAAAAACCAAGGGCGGCGAGAACAGGTGAGGGAGCTGCCAGAAGGCAGCTGTCCAGGAAGCTTACGAAGGCGGGGAGTGAGGCTGCTTGAGTGGAAGAGGGGAGAGCTCTCGGAGGCTCAGGAGGAGCCGAGAGAAGCAGTCAGAAAAAGAGGCCAAGGCTGCCATTTGTGGCGCGGGAGACAGAACCTTGAGGCCTTGGGAAATAGGCCTTTGGCAGCTTGGAAAAGAAGCGCAAGGCAGCAACCATTTTGGCTGCTTTTGATTCTAGGAGGCGCAGACGAGAGGCAGGGAGTTGAAGCAGCAGACGCTGCATAGCCAGGGCAGTTGCGGAGCTGCCAACTGGAGGTGCGCAGGCTTTGGCAACATAAAAGAAAAGCTAGGCAGCGAGCTACCTTGGTACACCAAGCCTCGGGGCAAAAACGTAGCACAGTGCACAAGCACAGTGCACAGCACAGATCCTTGCACTTCCTGTTTCGGTTTAATCCTCCAACTCTGTTTTATTTCTGTTTTTAATTTATAATAATGTGTAATTAATTTATATTGGCTAGAGGTTAATTCGAAACCATGATTATATTTGTAATTTGAATTGGTAACTTCAGTTGTGATTTCTGAGTTGTGATTTAATTTGCTTAACTGTTTGATTAATAACTTATTTATGTTTGTCGATTAAGAATGCAAACTTAATTTACATGCATGAATTTGATGCTAGAATATAAGTGAATTTCACCTAATCGTTATGAACTTATATTCATGAGTAGTGAAGGTTGCTAGTCACAATCGCGTTAAGTAAATTCCTGGCAAACGTATCATGCTGTTCATAGTTACGAATGCTTTGTCAACACTTATGATTTTCATAGAACTTAATGATTCTCGCTTGTATCTCTATTATGCAATTCATGTAGGGAACTTGTGGGGAATGTTTTGGGTTGTCGTATGCAATCATCCAATTCAATAACATAAGGAAAATCTGAAGGTTAATTTAAGCGTACCTAATTAATTTGGGGTGTTGAAATTTACAACTTATTGAAAGAACAACTGAAAATCAATTTAGATTGCATATGTGTCATGTGTGGAGAAAAACCCTCTAGCCAATCCGTCGTCCATCCGTTCACTTTTATTTTATGTTTTTGTCAATTTTATAATTTAGTTAAGTTTAATTTACGTTTCATCCAAACCAAACCCCCCCCCCCCCCCATTATTATAATATTATTATTTAGTTACTTTTTATTATTTTTAATCTTTTAATTTAATTTCCGTCCAATTAATTTCCTAGTTTTTATTTTAAATTGTTTTTATTATTTTGAGTCATTTTAAGTGTGTTTCGAGTTTTTAGCCTAGTTTTGTATTTTTGAGTCTTTTGATTTATTTTAGTTTATTTGTTAGTTTTATTTTAAGTTTTTCTAGTTAAGTGTTTTTATTTTAGTTTAGTGTTTTAAACTTTGTTTTTACGTTTTTAAATTATTTTAGAGGTTTTAGCAAGCCCTCCTAATCCCCGGCCTAGAACGATACCCTACTTACATCTTTACTACAACTGTCAAAAAGAGGGTTTAATTTGTGTCGAGTTAATTCTCGCATCAAATTTTGGCGCCGTTGCCGGGGATTAGCAAATTTGCTAATCCCTTGTTTATGTTTTTGTTTGTGTTTTTTTTTTATTTATTTATTTTTTTTATTTGTGTTTATTTTATTTTATTTTATTTTATTTTATTTTTATTATTTTTGTGTTTTTGTCTTTTACTTTTGATATTTGATTTAGTTTTCTTTATTTGATTTTAGGTGCTAGAGAAGTAAGTCATGGATTTTGCTAGCATTCACGCTCAATTAGCAAATCTTACTTCTCAATTGTCTCAGAATGCCGGAAGGTTTACAATGCAAAGTATCCATACATATGGTGGGCATGATCATTCCAATTCTATGTGGTGGGAAGCTCAACAAGTTCCACATGAAGCAAATTGGCAGTCATATGAGGAGTTTTATTCAAAACCTATGCAACCACAACCTCATATGCAATATTCTCAATCAAACTCAGGTTCGTCAATAGATTATAATCAAATTCTTAATGAATTAAACTCTTTGGTGCAGGGTTCACAAGATCAAATTCTTAATGAATTAAACTCTTTAGTTTGATTATAATCTAAGAGTTTAATTCATTAAGAATTTGATCTTGTGAACCCTGCACCAAAGAGTTTAATTCATTAAGAATTTGATTATAATCTATTGACGAACCTGAGTTTGATTGAGAATATTGCATATGAGGTTGTGGTTGCATAGGTTTTGAATAAAACTCCTCATATGACTGCCAATTTGCTTCATGTGGAACTTGTTGAGCTTCCCACCACATAGAATTGGAATGATCATGCCCACCATATGTATGGATACTTTGCATTGTAAACCTTCCGGCATTCTGAGACAATTGAGAAGTAAGATTTGCTAATTGAGCGTGAATGCTAGCAAAATCCATGACTTACTTCTCTAGCACCTAAAATCAAATAAAGAAAACTAAATCAAATATCAAAAGTAAAAGACAAAAACACAAAAATAATAAAAATAAAATAAAATAAAATAAAATAAAATAAACACAAATAAAAAAAATAAATAAATAAAAAAAAAACACAAACAAAAACATAAACAAGGGATTAGCAAATTTGCTAATCCCCGGCAACGGCGCCAAAATTTGATGCGAGAATTAACTCGACACAAATTAAACCCTCTTTTTGACAGTTGTAGTAAAGATGTAAGTAGGGTATCGTTCTAGGCCGGGGATTAGGAGGGCTTGCTAAAACCTCTAAAATAATTTAAAAACGTAAAAACAAAGTTTAAAACACTAAACTAAAATAAAAACACTTAACTAGAAAAACTTAAAATAAAACTAACAAATAAACTAAAATAAATCAAAAGACTCAAAAATACAAAACTAGGCTAAAAACTCGAAACACACTTAAAATGACTCAAAATAATAAAAACAATTTAAAATAAAAACTAGGAAATTAATTGGACGGAAATTAAATTAAAAGATTAAAAATAATAAAAAGTAATTAAATAATAATATTATAATAATGGGGGGGGGGGGTTTGGTTTGGATGAAACGTAAATTAAACTTAACTAAATTATAAAATTGACAAAAACATAAAATAAAAGTGAACGGATGGACGACGGATTGGCTAGAGGGTTTTTCTCCACACATGACACATATGCAATCTAAATTGATTTTCAGTTGTTCTTTCAATAAGTTGTAAATTTCAACACCCCAAATTAATTAGGTACGCTTAAATTAACCTTCAGATTTTCCTTATGTTATTGAATTGGATGATTGCATACGACAACCCAAAACATTCCCCACAAGTTCCCTACATGAATTGCATAATAGAGATACAAGCGAGAATCATTAAGTTCTATGAAAATCATAAGTGTTGACAAAGCATTCGTAACTATGAACAGCATGATACGTTTGCCAGGAATTTACTTAACGCGATTGTGACTAGCAACCTTCACTACTCATGAATATAAGTTCATAACGATTAGGTGAAATTCACTTATATTCTAGCATCAAATTCATGCATGTAAATTAAGTTTGCATTCTTAATCGACAAACATAAATAAGTTATTAATCAAACAGTTAAGCAAATTAAATCACAACTCAGAAATCACAACTGAAGTTACCAATTCAAATTACAAATATAATCATGGTTTCGAATTAACCTCTAGCCAATATAAATTAATTACACATTATTATAAATTAAAAACAGAAATAAAACAGAGTTGGAGGATTAAACCGAAACAGGAAGTGCAAGGATCTGTGCTGTGCACTGTGCTTGTGCACTGTGCTACGTTTTTGCCCCGAGGCTTGGTGTACCAAGGTAGCTCGCTGCCTAGCTTTTCTTTTATGTTGCCAAAGCCTGCGCACCTCCAGTTGGCAGCTCCGCAACTGCCCTGGCTATGCAGCGTCTGCTGCTTCAACTCCCTGCCTCTCGTCTGCGCCTCCTAGAATCAAAAGCAGCCAAAATGGTTGCTGCCTTGCGCTTCTTTTCCAAGCTGCCAAAGGCCTATTTCCCGAGGCCTCAAGGTTCTGTCTCCCGCGCCACAAATGGCAGCCTTGGCCTCTTTTTCTGACTGCTTCTCTCGGCTCCTCCTGAGCCTCCGAGAGCTCTCCCCTCTTCCACTCAAGCAGCCTCACTCCCCGCCTTCGTAAGCTTCCTGGACAGCTGCCTTCTGGCAGCTCCCTCACCTGTTCTCGCCGCCCTTGGTTTTTATTTTCCTCCGCTGGCAGCTTTGAAACTGCCCTTTATTCCTCTGATTTTATTTTCTAATGGCTGCCTTCCACCGAAGGCTTATGCATTCCATCATTGCCCACCGAAAGCATGCACATGCTTTCCAGCCATTAATCACACACACAAAATATATTAAAATATATAAATATATATAAATATAAATAAACAAATAAATAAATATATCAAATAACTATATATATATATAAAATAATATATATATATATATATATATATATATATTTTTTTTTTTCTTAACTAGATAAATCTAATAAAAACATAAAAATAACGTAAATAGCTCAAAATATAACGAACTAACTAAGAAAAGACGAGTGAATTTGATATAAAAATATGTATAAATATGGTCCGATCATTCAATATGACCATAATGCCAAATTTAAGGTTAAATTTGGCATTATGGTCATATTGAACTTCGCTTCGATCAGCAACATGGATGACTCCATATGCCTTGACTTATAGGCACGATGTGATTTTGCCAGTCGAGTTGAGTATAAACTCATAACGAATTATCAAACAAGTAGTTTGTTCAGCGCCGAGTATATTCAAGCAATGAGCAAGATTTGGAGAATCTAGAGGAGGCTCGACTCAATGCTTATAACCTACTTGTAGCACAGAAAAAGATTGTCGAACAAGCTTACAATCAACAAGTCAATCAAAACACATTTGGTGAAGGTGATTTAGTCTGGCAAATGGTGTTGCCAATAGGGATCAAGGATCCCAAATTTGGAAATTGGTCACCCAATTAGGAAGGACTATTTATCGTTCACAAAGTTCTCGACAAAGGGGCATACCATCTTAATGATCGAACGAGTTTAATACAGAAGTTGCCAATAGAGGGGAAGTTCTTAAAAAAGTATTATCCAATTACTTGGGAAATGCAAGATTAAGAAATATTTCATTAAGTAAAAAAATATATATGTATACATAAGTCAACCGGCCCACAAGTCTGCACCGAGAATATAATCTATAGGGTCGAATGAAGGAAAGCTTTAAGTTTGACTTTTAGCTCTAGCCATTTTACTTCACCTATAATGATCTTGGCCTGCCAAGTCCTCTTGTCAGCCTTCAACGTTTGTATCTGTTTGACGCCAACCGTATACTTTACCAACCGAGGTTTGTTCGCCTCAAAGTCATTCTCAAGCCCAGAGGCAATGGCAGACCTTTGGGATTAAAGTTTAGTAATCTAACGATCAAGGTCGGCCATTTTCTCTTTCTTTGTCTTCATTGCCTCGAGCTTTGGTAGGATGGCTTCTTGAGCAGCTGTTGCAACCTTCAGGTCCTCATCGGCTTGAATAGTTTTCTTAAAAAATATCAAAGTATAGCCAAGTTCTCTCCAAAATGGTTGTTAGGTGAACAACGCTTTCATTGCTCACCAAACCATCAATTGCAAGGATGTTCAAGCACTCTCCCACATAGTCGAGGCCTTTGTTGTGAAGAGCTTATAGGGCTGAGAGGGACAAAGTCTTTTGAAGCTCGGTCAGAGAGTTAGACTCAACTGGGGCTACAAAAAAACCATATATCCCAGATGTGCTGGCAAAATAGGCAGCGAGCTCGACCTCCCATAAACGCTACACAAAATGAAGAGTCAGATAAGTAGAATCCAAGATGACAAGAAAAGTTGTTTTAGACCTGTCGAAAAGTGACTTCAGCCACATCTTCTGGACTATTGGTCAAGCCCAGAGAACTTAATAGCCAAGTCTAGTGTTTAAGAAAACTCTTCAATTCATATGGCCGATGAAGATTATTTATGTTTGAGGGCCACCTAGGCGGCAAAGAAATGTAGACAACGCCATTCGGCGCATAAATTTTTTGATGGAATAATTGACTGGGCACTTGGCAGTTGACAGTTATATTTTGGTTTAGCATTCAAAGACCAAATTCAGAATTAAAAGGAAGAACTTACAAAGATCGAGGTGACATCTTGTGGGGAGATGAACCAGCATCTATGCAGTTACTTTTTCCCCTACTAAAGCTGCTAATTCGTTGGTTGGCCTCTTAATAGCCGTCTCACTGTTAACACAACTTATGGCCTAGGCTGGTAGTTGGAGTTGACCTGATCTGGATTAGGCGTGGAGGATAAGACATTTCTGCCTTTGTCCAAATACAGGGAAGCTTCATTTGTTTGCTCAGCCAGTCAAGGGCACCTCACCAGCGGGATTGTCTCACTATCGTTTTCTTGATAACAGAAGAAGATTAGATACCAATCGAAGATATTTTACTTTTAAGGAAATTGATGCATTGGAAACTTTGTACCCCTTCTAGAATATTCGACGCTGGAATAATTTTTAGATTAGAGGAATGAGTCACTTTGACCAAGACTATGGTCGTCTTTTCCAGAATAATGGTTTCTGGGCCCACGTCCGCAACGTTGGCAGAAGAAACGGTCGAAGTTTGAGCCATAAACCCTTCGGCCAATGGAGTGATGACTGGCTCAGCCACAGTAACAGCTTGCACTATGGGTTGAATTGAGGTCGTCTGATCGACATTTGGGATCGAGGACTTTCGCAATGTCCTTGTTGGGACCTTGACCCTAGAGCTGGGATGAGGAGCGTCGGGAATTGAAGTTCGTGTTTCTTGACTGGAAATGACAATAATTTCACGTTCTCACTTCATGGCTTTCTTTCTTACGCGCTTTATAGGTCGAGCAACGTCATCATTCGCCTCAGTTGAAGGAAAAGGTTGTTTACCTACCATTGTCGATACAACAACAATGTCTGCTAGAGTTGAGGTAGTCGAAGTTATCTTTGGAGAATGGGTCATAATAACAATAGCCTTATTCGGATGAAAGGTGAGCTTTTTTCTAGCGGCAATCATCGTGACTACGTCAGCCTGTTTTATTGAGCGACCACCTAGAAAAACTAACTGGTTAAAAAGTATATATTTGTAAAACACAGAACAATAATATCTTGAGTCATGTCTTTGGATTTTGGGGTAAGAGTTTTCTTTGGCCAATCGCCGAAGATTTTCTTCTTGATTTCCTCGATTGATGTGCTGAAGAAATATTTGGTGTAGATATCCCACCAATTGGCAAAGGTACTGGTGTTGTGGGTTTCATGGGTATTCAACCGAAGATAGAATTTGGTGCACCGTTCTTGAAATTCTTGCTCTACTACTTCATATTCCCTTTCTGATAAGCCAAAAAGTCATTCTCGACTCAGAAGTCACCAAAATGTGAGTACAGGCACATGATAGCCCTGGAGATAACCTAGTTGTCGAGCTACAAAATAGGGATGACAAACTTCCCAACTTACCCGCCGAGTGTCACAACCAAAGGGAAGGTCAAGTGCCACCACGAAGGATCCCTAAATCTGTTAAAGATTGTGGTCTTCTGTTTCCTCCTATGTGGATATGGTAAGTCTAATAGTGGATAGATAGTCTATTCGATGACAGATTAGGAATTCATCGTTGGTAAGGTCATCTAGGTTGAAGAAATATTTAAAAATCTATTTGGCTGATTAAGTCGGGTTTGGGCGATAAGCCAATTGAAGACCCATTGCTTCAGCCGACTCAAAGTTGAAATTTTCTAGCTTTAGGATAGCAAAATAGACCTGCAATATAGCTCCAACTATGTATTTCTACTACTCCGACAATTAAAAGAACCAGAGTTGGTCGTTCTGGTGCGAGTCAATTTTCCTAAAAGTTGCTTTGGCCAAGCACCGTGTGAGGTTGGCAACAATGGTGGGGCTAAGAGCCAGAGTATAACCACTGGCCAGGGCTTTGACCACTGGAATATTCTCGGCAAGGCATTTGTTTGACTTGGTACAAAAAATAAATTTGTTGTACCAGTAGAGCAAGAAGGCCTCATGTTCTCTCTTTCTGAGTTTTTCTTTTTCTCGGCCAGCGAATTGGTTGATGAGACTACTGTAATTGAAGAAGTTCTTGTGTAACTTGTTCATTTTGTCTTTTGATACTTCCTCTTAGTTATCCTTTTTCAAGACTTCAAGAGCGCGTTCGTTGTAAACTGTTTTGAAATCCGTATCGAACTAATACCGAGATAGAATGGTATCAACTGGAAGACCAGATGGTAAGGTGTCAAGGATAGCCATTACATTTAGAATAATTGGACTAATGGAGTCGAGGGGAAACACCAAGGTGTTGGTGGTCGAGCACCAGAAACTCAAGCCAGCCATCAGGAGTTCTATGTTTATGTTAACCTGGATGGTCGAGATTGTAATGGAGTCAAGCCAAATGACTTCCTGTCGTGATTGAAGTGGGGTTCCATTCGGCTAACTCAAGCAACCCAAGCTGTAAAGGTTAAAGACCAGGCTCTCTGAGGTTGCCTATGGAAGTGACAAGTGATGGAGACTAACCTTTCGGGCAAGAGTAAAACCACTGCATTGGGGCTAATCTGCCAATAAAAAGAGGAAGTGTCCCCAGAGGAAAGGACACTCAACCATTCAAACAAACTAACTTACAAACTCTACTCTCAAGCCAGATTTGAAACCCAAAGCTATAGGCAGCCCAGATCTTAGATCTTTTAGCAATAGGTTCCTTAGAAAGCTATCTTTTGTCTAGTTTATTACCTCTTCTACTCACTCGGTAGTATTGATCTCCTTTGTAGTTTATGTACAACTTATTTCCAGTCATTTAGTTGACAAGCAATCTACAATACTAGTCATTTACTTTCCTCTGTCATTTACACTTCCAAGCAACCCTGCCATTTACATATTGTTCCATCTCTCTATATAAGCGAAGTCCTTATTTTTAAGGCAAAAAAAGAACCTTGATTTAAGCCACTCCTACTCAATGGCATAATTTCTTGATCAGAAGTTGAACTTAGGTGCAATCTCAATCATTCAAATCCTGTTTACTAGTGGCATCTAGTAGTGGCACGCTTACACCCGCCAATTTCATGTTTCAATAAATTTCCAGCTTGCCCATGAGGCACATGGTGAATTTAGGGAGCGAACATAGTTTTGGCACGCCTAGTGGGACACCAGAAGTTTTGTATGCCAAGAAGGAGAAAAAAATAGACTTTCAGGTGGAATACAAAATACAGGCCGCCCCAATATTTATTCAGATCAAACATGACGGATCGACCTGAAGATTTCCCTTCCTTACAAAGATCAACTATTCCAAAAAGCCCAACTTCATTTGAGAAGTCAAGAGGAAAAATCACTAATGAAGACTTGCAAGCTACTATGGTGCAAGTCTTGAAAAGTATGGAGAAAATCTTGTTAGAAACCAGGGGAGAAGTCGGCAGACTTTGCTCCTTAACAAGAAGTTTGCAAAGAAGGCTAGATATGGAGTTTTCTACCCTGAGGGGTGATCATGAGGATTCGTTGAGACAACCGTGCCCTGCGAAAGAACCAGTTGTTTCCCTATTTCCTTTACTGGAGGAAGAAAAAGATAGGGGAAAGACAAAAGAATGATCTAAAGTTTACCAACTAGTAGTGGAGCAGATCTCGAAAGTAGAGTTGGCCAACCCCCTGTTATTCTCACTAGATGGTAGGGGGCAAGGCGGGCAAGATATGAAGAGGTATGGGATGCCCTATATAATTGGAGAGTCTAGTGGGAAGAGTGAGCCTACCACTGGGGATAAACCTCCCCCTTATAGGCCACCACCATTAGCTAGTAAAGGAAAAAGGACTAAATGAAGGAGGCCAAACCAAGAAAAGAAATTACCTCGGGCAGCGATCGTAGCTCGAGGTGGGAACCTTCTTATACCCCACTTGACAATACTGTTAATCAGTAACTCAGGAAGAATATGGCTGAGTTAAGGAGGATAGTGGTCCAAAACGCCCAACCATAGGCTCGCCTGCTATTCAGAGTCACTTACCAGAAGCCTTACCCTGAGCACATTGATGAACAAAGCCCGTTTCCCCTAAACTTCAAGATGTCCACATTTTCAACATTTAGTGGGGAAGATGCTGGTGTGTCATTGAGGGACCACATTTTCAAGTTCTCCAACCATTGTGTGACATTCGAGGACAATCCCAATTATAAGTTGAGACTATTTGGGAACTCATTGATCGGTCAAGCTTCTCAGTGGTACTCTCTGTTACCCCTTAATTCTATTGCAACTTGGAGGCAAATAGAGATGGCTTTCCATGAGCAGTTCTATAAGGTGGAGCCTGAGATGTCCATTAACAACTTGGTAGAGGTGAAACAGTATGAGCATGAGTCCACGGAGGACTTCATGATGAGGTTCAGAAGGACACGAATGAGGTGTCAGTTCCCCATTAACCATGCACAACTTATATCTATTGCTCAAAGGGTGTTGAGGTTGCCGCTAAGGAAGAAATTTTATGATGTGTAGTTCAATGAATTGCAAGAGTTGGTAATCGCCGCCATAAAGTATGTGAAGTTGTTGCTAGAGGAACAGCAAGTGAAGCACTCTTCCAAGGCTCATCTTTTCTATAAAAACAAAGCCACAATTCACCATGTAAGATTTAAAAGAGTTGAGCTGGAACAGGCTGAGTGCCATGGAAGTTAAGGAATAGAGATGTGTGCTGTGGAGATTACTACTCTCTTCAAGTCTTTAATGGTGAAAGAGTTGGTACAACCAGTTAAAACCCAGAAGGTGGTAATGAACGGTGAGGGATTTATCCTTATGAAGCCCCCAAAATACCAGAGTTAATCATTTGATTTGACCAAGGTGGCTGAAATCTGCGAAGAATTGGTGCCGGTAAGGGTAATTGTGCCCAACAGCACCAAAAGCTGCCCAAACCAGAAGAGATGAGAGGTAAGAAGTATTGCAAGTTGCATTACACATTTAACCACTTCATAGCCAATTATGTCTAGTTTAAAGACTGGATACAAGATCTCATTGTCAAAGGAAAACTGCTGCTAAAGAAACCCCCAACTAACATGATGATTGACACAGACTCTTTCCCCGAGGCCCTAATTAATATGATCAACTTAACTTGGGCAGAGAAAATGAAGGGAAAAGCTACGTGGGAAGTAAATGCTGAAAGATAGCCAGTTGACAGGTTCATGGAAGAGGCTATTAAGTTGCCCGAAAGGCCCAAAACAGCTATAGTCAAAGGAGTAGGGATGTGTAGTAAATGCCAGTACGAATGCGGATTGGAGGTGCCAGCGTCAGAAGCAATTATTGATCAAGAGCTGGTCAAAAAAAGAGAGAAATAAGAGCTACAGGCCAGCATATGTGTGATGTAGGCAGCTGAATGAGAAACAATGTTCAAGAATGTTTTCCAGATATTGGGAGGAGATTCCCAACCCAAAGGGCTATCAGAGGTCTTTATAAACCATGAAATCTCTGAATAAGTAGAAGACAAAGAGCCCAAATTGCCAAGGTGAGTGGACATAAGAACTCCTCAACCAAGTTATGGCAGAGGAGACGTCAGAAGAAAGGAGAGAACTGTGAATCTAGTCACAAAGAAGAATCTTGCCGACTCGGGCATAAATGGGAGACCTGTTAAATAAATGGGACCCCTCTATGATTAGAATGGTCCAAAGGAAACACAAGGCCCACATGAACTCCTTGAAAATCCCTACTACTTCTAAAACTTTATAGAATGTGAAGTTTGAGAAGGTACCTTGTGGAGGTAGGAACCAACTTCATTGGAAAAGTAGGAAAGAAATAGAGATAACCAATAGCAAGACCGAGGGGGAGGGGGACTATGTGCCATAAAACCCTCATCCTAGGAAATACCGGATCTTGAGAAGGGCTCAGGAGGACGTAGTGATGATCCCAATGCCAATATAAAGATCAGAGCCAATTTATTTTGGAACCATTTCACCTGAAGGGAGAATACCCTCGCCATTGTTAATTGATACTCTCTGTGAGGTTCCAATACAAATGCCAAACCTTGGTATGGCTCAGGAAGAAAGGTTGCCTGAATTAATGCTGCCAGAAGAGGTACAAGTCTAGTTAGACGAATTTCTAAGCCATACTGGGGGCAAGAAGGAGAAGCTGCCTGGACCCAACAACTTCCACATAAACATGACATATGTTTTATCTGCCATGTTTTGTGCCGAGCCTAATCAACTCACCATAATAGAGGGTGATTATTTGGCAACATAACCAATGATGGCATATGTTAGTGCCAAAGAAGTATGGAAGGGAAAATCGGGCAAAATAGAGTTGCCCAAAACCTCTAAAAGCAAGCTCGAGAGAGTCTATTCAGACAGAATGGTATTCAGCCGTCCAAACATGACCCTAGCCAACCATCTCAAACCCATATATCTAACTGCTCATTTGGAGGGAGTACTCTTCAAGAGGGTTTTGATTGATGAAAGGGTTGTGGTTAATGTGTTGCCATACAAGTAGATGAAGAGGGTAGGTCGAGGTGAAGATGATTTCATCCTTACAAACTTAATGGTGTCTAGCTTCCCTAGGGCTATTACCAGGACCCATGGAATATTACCTTTGGAGATAGAATTGGGGTCCAAGCAAATTATGTTGGCCTTTTTCATGGTGAAGTGTACTTCCACTTACGGAGCGTTACTTGGGAGGGATTAGATCCACTAGAGTCTTTCCATTCCCTCTACCCTACATCAACAAGTGGCAATTTACCATGAGAAAAAGGCCACAGAACCAGAATTTTGGGAAATTGTGGAGGCCGAATCATAGCCATTCCTTCCCAATGCTAATGTAGCAGAAGCTAATTTCTACAATCCTAGTATTGGAATTGTGAAATGTTCATGAGCTGATGAGAACGGCCGCCTGACTAAAGTGATGGCCCAAAAGCTTCTAGAACATGGACTGTTCCTCACAAAAGAGGAGTGGGATAAACCTCACATTGTCTCATCACCCCCAACGCCATTAATGTCATAACAATGAAGAAATGACCAAGTCATTGCAGTCTGGTCCTTAAGAAAAAGACTGTTAGTGTATGGGAGATAGAAGAAGCAAGAATGGGAGAGCTCGATGAGAGAGAATGAGAAATGGCAGCAAAAAACGTTGAGCAGCCAGAGTACAGAGGAAAAAGAGTTTCTTGGGAAAAAATTGGAAGCAACTATACAAATGGCTAAAGTGCGTATATGACCTAGATGGGCCTGAAGACTTGCCTGAGAGTCTGAAGTTGGTTGAATTTTTGTGCGTAGAACCGAACAAGCCACCACTAGAGGTACAAGACCCTTTAGAGACCATCAATTTGGGGACTAAAGAGGATCCACAGCCTATACAAATTAGTGGTCTGTTGGAAATTGATGATTGGGCAAGAATTGTCAGCCTTCTGCATGGATATAAAGATTGTTTTGCTTGGCACTATACGGAAATGCCAGGTTTAGATTCAACCTTGGTAGAACATAGAATGCCTATCAAGGAGGAATATAAACCTGTCAAGCAAGCACCACGGAGGATGTCAAAAGAAATCAAAGAGAATGTTAAAGAAGAAATTGAAAGGCTAGTGAAGGCTGGATTTATTAAGCTTGCCAAACGTGTGGAGTGGTTGGCCAACATTGTACCTGTATTAAAAGCCATAACAAAAGCAGTACGATGTTGTGTTGACTACAAAACATTAATGGTGCTATGCCTAAAGATGAATATCCCATGCTCATGGCCGATTTATCCATAGATGCCTTTGTAAAGCACAAAGTTTTATATTTTATAGATGGGAATGTCGATTATAATCAAATAAAAAAGGGTAAAGAAGATATACATAAAGCATCTTTTAGGTGCCCTGGGCATGTTGAAGCATAAAAGTACTTAGTCATGCCATTTGGGCTTAAGAATGCCGGTGCAACCTATCAAAAAGCAATGAATGCCATCTTCCATAACTTAATTGGCCATAGCATGGAAGTATATATTGATGACATCATGATAAAATCTAAAACAGAAGAGCAACACCTTGTAGACCTCAGGCAAGCCTTGATAAGAATGAGGGTCCATATGTTAAAAATGAATCCAAATAAATGTGCGTTCGGGGTGAGAGCAGGCAACGTTTTGGGATTCCTGTTCATAAAAAAGGTGTAAAAGTTGACAAAAACTAAGCTCTGGCGATAATGGAGACACCTCCGCCCACCAACAATGTACAACTTCAAAGGCTGCTGGGCAAAATCAACTTCTTGAGGAGATTCATTGCTAACCTAGCGAGCAAGATTCAGCCGCTAACTCCTCTTTTCAGATTAAAGGAGAAAGAAGAATTTGAGTGGGCACCGTTGCATCAGGGGGCTTTCGACGGCATAAAAGCCTACTTGGCTTCTCCACCAGTATTCATGCTACCTCAAAGTGGAAAACTTTTGAAGCTTTACATCTCTGATAAGCTTTACAGCTCTGCCTCAGCGAAGTCAATGGGAAGCTTACTGGCTCAAAATAATGAAGGTGGGAAAGCGTAAGCAATAGGTAGAAACAAGATATGCCCCGGTGGAAAGATTGTGCCTCGCCTTGTACTTCACTGCTAGCAAGCTAAGGCATTACATGTTGCCTTGTTATATTCACATTATCGCCAAAACAGATGTAATAAAATACATGCTGTCAAAGCCAATGCTAACAGGGAGAATTGGGAAATGGATTCTGGCATTATCAGAGTTCAGCTTTTAGTATGTGCCTCAAAGGGCGGTCAAAAGGCAAGCAATAGCAAATTTCTTGGCTGAGCATCAAGACTATCCTGATGAGATTGTTCACATCCCAAAAACTCTGGCAATGGCCAACATGTGGATCCCACCAAAAAAGATCATCTCGGGCAGGGAAGAGTGGATCCAGTGGGAAATAAAAAGAACAACTAGCCTCTGGGTTACTCATTGGAGACTATATTTTGATGGTTTTTGCACTCAGAATGCTGCTAGAGCCGGTATTGTCATCATTGACCCCTAATGAATTCATCATTGTTATTCGTTCCTCTTGGACTATCAAGAAACTACCAACAATCGGGCAGAATATGAGGTATTGATAATTGGTTTGGAAATCCTGATAGAGTTGGGGGCAACTGAGGTTGAGGTGTTTAGAGATTCAGAGTTGGTGATTAATCAATTAAATGGATAATACAAGTGTAAACACATTACTATGGTTGGTTATTACTTGGCGGCCACGCAATTATTGAGTTATTGGGACACTGAGATATTAGTCAGCCATATCCTTAGGGAATCAAATGCAATGGCTGATAGAATGGTGCAATTAGCCTCTGAAGCACAAATCCAAGAAAGACTGGAGATGGAAGACTAGAGATCACCCATCACTCAGTACTTGAAAAATCCTTATTTCCCCACAGGCAAGAAGAATAGGCAATAAGCAACCAGGTATGTCCTATGGGAAGAAAACTTGTTGACGAAGACTCCATATGGGTTATTTTTAAAATGCTTAAGCCAAGAAGGAATATACGGGGTCTATCAAGCTGGAACAGAGATGAGGTGGTTGCTTAGGAGATATGGTTATTTTTGGCCCGACATGGAAAAAGACTGCAAATCCTATGCCCAAGGTTGCGAGGAATGTCAAAGGCATGGACCTCTCTAACATGTGCCCTCAGTACCCTTGAACCCAGTGGTCAAGCCTTGGCCTTTTAGAGGATGGGCAATAGATTTCATTAAGCAGGTTTTCCCAACTTTCAGCAAAAGACATACATTCATAATAGTGGCAACAGATTACTTTAACAAGTTGGTGGAAGCCTCAATTATGAAGACCATCACCTCGATGACTGTCAAGAAGTTCATTGAAACCAAGATCTTGCACAGGTATAGGGTGTTTGAGACCATTGTTACTAACCGTGGGCAATCTTTTATTTCAAAAGAGGTTGAGGAATTTGCAAATAAAATCAAGATAAAGATGATTCGGTCTAGTCCTTACTACCCTCAATTGAATGGTAAAGCTGAAGCTAGCAATAAGGTCTTGGTAAACGTTATCAAAAGAATGGTGGCCGACAATCCAAAAAGGTTGCACGAGAGGTTAGGAGACACTTTATAGGCTTATAGGACTTCCAAGAAGGCAAGAACTAGAACTACTTCTTATGCTCTAACCTTCGGGCAAGACACTGTGCTTCCCATAGAGATTAATGTGAGTTTTGTAAGAATTCAGAATCAGTTCAGGTTATAGTGATGAGTACATTCAAGTTATATGTCAAGGAATTGAAGACTTAGATGGAGCCCGAATTAAAGCTCTAAACAAGATTCAAGAATGAAGGAGAGCCATTGCCCGAGCTTATAACAAGAAGGTGAAATTGAAGACTTTCAAAGAGGGAGATCTCATTTGGAAGGCAATCTTGCCCTTGGGAGCACAAGTAAAAAGCTTTGGGAAGTGGAGTCTGACTTAGGAAGGTTCTTTTATCATTCCCCAAGCTTCGGATAAGGGGGGTTATTACTTGATCGATTTAGAGGGAAATTTGCAGAAACATCCAGTTAATGCCAAGTTTCTTAAAAAAAAACCGTCCAACCTTATGGGATGTTTTTGATACCTTTCAACCAATCGATATTACCCCGAAGAGCGGCTTTTGATTAAACTCGAGCAGTTTCTTGAAAACTCGCTTCGGATATGAAACTTTGAGTATTTAGAGATGCTTTCATTATTCCTAATAATATGGCTCGGTAACAAATTGCTTCTTCCAAAGCGCGCCCCATTCGTTCAGCTCGCAGCAATCCAATAGTTCTCCAGGTGAAAAAACATTAGACATTCCATCTTCTGAAACCAACACTTTTCATGTTATTTGACGTACAATAATTTCTATATGTCTATTACGGATCTGCACCCCCTGGGATCTATAAACCTTTTGGATCTTATTAACCAAAGAGATGCGACTTTGCGCTATAGTTAGCTCAGCACCAATCATAAATCCCCAAGGAATTGCAAGAATTCTTGTTATAGATATCAATAAATATAGATATATAATAACATAGATATCTATCGGTATTGGTTGACATGGTATATAAGTCATGTTATACTGTTGAATAACAAGCCCTCAATTATCTATTATTTCTATTTATCTATTTATAGAGAATTCGTGTGCTTGGGAGTCCCTGATGATTAATTATTAAATAAACCAAGATTTTACCATGACTACAATTTTAGAAAGTTCCTCTGTTAAGCCCTGCTCAATGAACCTACAAAACCCTTCAAATTTTATTTGATTAAATCCAAGTATTGTAGATATTGCCTTATTTCCACCCCAAGCATTTTTTAAAATTTCCCATTTAAAGGCCCCATTATTTGCTCATTCTTCATCGAATCATATGGATCGATCTAGCAATGATGGAATTTATATTATGTTTACTGAATCACATGAAATTTTACCTAACTCCATATAATATATTGAATGTATGAAAAACGTATGAACGGAGGAATAAGGATAATTTTTTTACTAAAATTGGAATTTGCAATAGATGGAAGGAAATTGATAAATTCTACTTAGACTTATGGAATTTTGTATAGAATATCAAAACGAAAAGGGATTCAATTTCTACCATTATTATATTATGATATTCCGTACTCCAATCCAATCCAATTGGATACTATAAATGGATTCCAGATTTGACCTGTTCAATGAGATAATGAGACAAAGACACAATAATCAGATTTTTTCGTGGATTCATTGGTTCATTGTTAAAAAAAATCGCAAAGAAGAGAGATATTTTTACCTTTTTTTTAGTAGAATTTGTAGAAGTAGAATATGATTTAAGTGTATAATTAAAGTGTACAAGTAAAATGGCCAATTTTGATTAATAAACATGTGCATATCTAAATATAACTATAGCTATCTATATATACATATGTTGCTTCCCTTTCATTACAGCTCTATTCAGGACAGAACATGTCATGCTCTATTATAATTTATATTTTCTATTGAAAGAAAAAATTTGAAAATTGAAGCATGAGAATTTCCTGAAAATTACTTAATGGGCATCATATACAGATAAGATCCCCAATTATATAATATTGTGTAACAATTTATGTTCTGGGATTTACATATACCCATAATTGCTGTTATAATTGAAATTGGGAAGGATTTTGATTTTTCAAAAAATAAATACTAATTTGATTGGTTATGTATCAATTTGTCTTTTCTTATATCATTAAGGAAGTGCAATTTTTTATTCAAATTCAAGAATCATTCATTAATTAATAGTTAACGGTTCCAGTTGTTTTGCTTTTGTGACTGAAAAATCCAAATTTTTTTTTAATAGAATCAATTGAAAAAGGTAAGGTAAATTTTTAGATATTGTGTGTTTTAAGAAACTATACAATCAATCGAAGTGTTGGATCCAACCCAAACAAAAAAGAAAGATTTCTTTTAAACAAGGAATTAAGGAAACGGGATTCAGATTCAAAATACAAGGCAGAAGGAATTTTTTTTCATATATTGTGTATCATTTTGGCGGCATGGCCGAGCGGTAAGGCGGGGGACTGCAAATCCTTTTTATCCAGTTCAAATCCGGGTGTCGCCTGATCAACAAAAGAATAGAAATACCTTCTTATGTTTTGCTGATATAATTTGCAAAAAAAATTCCAGCAAAAGCAAGTAGAGGAAAATGATTTTTGATACTTGCTTGATTCTAAGTATATTCGACTCTGACTCTTCCACTCCAGTTGTTGCTTTTCTTTCTGTTACTTCGAAAGTAGCTACTTCAGCTTCAGCCACTCGAATTTTTGATATTCCTTTTTATTTCTCATCAAACAAATGACATCTTCTTCTGGAAATCCTTGCCATTCTTAACATGATATTGAGGAATCTCATTGCTGTTTAATTCTATGTTTACATGTATAAAAATTCTAGTAATCTATTTTATAGATAATAGATATTTAGACTTGAGTTGACAAACAACCAATACCTCATACGACTCAGTGGTCAAATTCTTTTAGTGTCCTATTTTTTAATTACCCTATCTAATTGAATGAGATTTCTCATTGATATATCCCTTTTTTTTTCTCGAGCTAACCAAAAGAAAAAGGTTAATTGCATAAGTTTCAAACTCAATTTTTTCTTAAAAATCAGTTTTATCTTTTCTCCCACCTTCAGAAAACTAAAGCATAAGCATTTTCTCTGAGATGTTTGGATTTTTCAAAACTCCATGGACATGCAGAAGAGAAATGCTATCCCCACTACATCGAAGAAGTTTAAAGCATTTTGAAGCATCCAAAAGTTAATTTGTATATTTATCACAGAAGAATGGCGAAAATGGAGTTACAAGCTAAAGTGAATTGAAGAAATCATTTTCATTTCATTAAGTGATGAAGTTACATGAAAATCAGCTCAGAAAGTTTTACATCTTTGGCTAAAGGCTACTATCCTATGATGACCTGCTTGAAGAGTCTTCTTGGCTCCTCCAAATACAATGAGATCCACGAAGCCTCTCTGTGGAATGGATGCACCGAAGCCTCTTTGTGGAATGGAAAAATTAGAGGATAGAGACTGAGGTGGAGTTGCTGATTTCATGGTTGAACCCGACATGCGGATCAACAAGAAGCTGATGGATACTTTGACATTCAAGTAGGGGAGGGCTCGGGCTGATGGTGGTCCTCCCAAGATCTTTGACGTTGATCCCAAAGTATAAACCTATGACGATGAAGTGATCAAGGAGGCAAAGCTGCGAGGGGATCCACGACAGTGGTTTGACCATTTGAAGAAAGGAAAACCCAACTTTAAAAAATGAACCATTTCTCCTTGGGCATATTATCTTCCACAGCAATAGGGACATGAGAAGTCCAAGAAGGACCCAGGGAATGTGATTCCCTCTCCTCAAAAGAAGCTTGTTGTGCAAGACAACCTGAGGGTGATGAAGGCCAGGCTTATAAAGGAACTGGGCTCGAAGGATTTTGGGCACCATTGAGGAATTAGAGGTTGCAGAATCTGGGAAACTCTGAAAATTTGAAGGTTTAGAGTTGTTGAGATATTTGCCATGAAGTGAAGTGAAGTGAAGAATATATAGCAAGTGGATGCTTAATGACAGAATCCATGAGTTAGCGCAAAGGTCTCAAAAACCAACCGCCTGTTTTTATTAGTGCAAGACCCGAGAAGAGCATGCGACGCCAATTTAATCATTATTAGCATCTTGGGCTGTAAAAGTCAACAATGATTAAAGAAGGCATTATTTGGATTAATATTTGAACTTTCGGCCAAATTGAATAAAGCCCAAGGATGTTAAGTAGAAAAAAATTCATCTGGAGCCCAACATAAAGCCCAAGGATGAAGTGAAACCTTCTCAACCACAAATAAACCACTTGCTTGCCTATAAAAGTGACAAGTGATGGAGATTAGCCTACTATCAGCCAAAAAGTACTTTTCAGTGGCATTTAAGTAAAAAGAGGCGATGATTCACTACCTTCCGAGTGCTTTTGGGCAAGAGCTCAACCACTGCAGTTGGGCTAATCTGCCTATAAAAGAAGGAAGTGACCCGGAGACAAGGACACTCAACCAATCAAACAAACAAATTTACAAGCTATGCTCTCAAACCAGATTTGCAACCTATAAGCAGCTCAGATCTTAGATCTTTTAGCAATAGTTTCTTTAGAAAGCTATCTTTTGTCTAATTTATTAGCTCTGCTACTCACTCGGTACTATCGATCTCCTTTGTAGTTTATGTACAACTTATTTACAGTCATTTAGTTGACAAACAATCTACAATACCAGTCATTTACACTTCTAAGCAACCCTGCCATTTACATATTGTTCCATCTCTCCATATAAGTAAAGTCCTTATTTTTAAGGCAAAGAAAGAACCTTGATTTGAGCCACTCTTACTCAATGGCATAATCTCCTAATCAGAAGTTGAACTTAGGCGCAATCTCAATCATTCAAATCTCATCTACTAGCAGCATCTAGTAGTGGCACACTCGCACCCGCCAATTTCATGTTTGAGTAAATTCCTGGCATGCCCGTGAGGCCCATGGCGAATTTAGGGAGCAAACAATAAGTATCCTTCAACAGCTTCTAAGTGTACCCAGTAGGCTTGTTTTATATGTAGGATCGGATTGGAATGGATAAGCCCTTACATCTAAGGCATATTGATGGTAGAAGTAAATGATTTTTCATTAGGAGGGGATTAAAAGATGATTAGACATGAAGAAAACTCATCCTTTCTAATCCTACAATTTTGAAGAGAATTGAAATGGATAAGTTTGCTTCATGAGTAATCCATCTTCAACCCTCTAGTTTATCATAGTTTTTTCATTTCTTGCCTCAATATACCTTGAAGTTATGGAATTATCCATTCCAATACAATCTTACATACCAAACAACCCAGCATGTTTCACTTTTTTTTTTTTTTTTTGTGGTTTAAAAATGTCTAAAAGTAAACATATTTCTTGTTTCCAAAACAAGAATGAAATTGGACAACAAAATGTAATCTTCATATGCCTCTTTCAGTTCTCTGTTTCAGTGGATTTTGTTATGTGTTTTGTACAAGCTTGCAGATATTTGAGTGGATGGTTAGCCATAATGAATTTGAGCTATCAAATTTTGACTATGCAGTCCGCATTGTCTTAATGACAAAAGTTTTTGGCATCAATGCTACAGAACGATACTTTGAAGGTTTACCTTTTACTACAAAAATAAGGGAAACCTATATTGCTCTCCTCCACTCTTATGCTGGGGGAAAATTGACTGAAAAGGTTGAGAACCTCTATCAGAGGATAAAGGAATCTCACCTATCCCTCAGTGCCCTTACATACAATGAGATGATGACTATGTACATGTTAGTGGGGCAAGTAGAGAAGGTCTCTATAGTCATGGAAGATCTGAAATGTCACAAGGTTGCACCGGATATCGTCACATACAATCTTTGGATTAGTTCATGTGCTACAACTCTAAAGATTGATCACTTCTACAGATTTTAGATGATATGAGATATGATCCTGGTTTTGGCGAATGATGGGAGAGATACATTAACCTGGCAAATATATATGTTAGTGTTGGGCATCTTGTGAATACAGAGTCCAGCACTCTTATTGAAAACAGTTTATATAAGATCTCAAGGAATGGGTTGTATGTATGGGTTGTTATCCTCACTTTAGCTAAGTCATAGGCTAAAGTGATGGTCTTAACCCTAATAGAAACATTGGGAGACACAAGGCATGATTGGTAACTCAATCCTTTACCCAAGCCTATGGCGTTGACTATAAAGAGACCTTTGCTCCAGTTGCCAAAATGAACACTGTGAGGGTATTGTTGTCTGTGGCAGTCAATAATGCATGGCCCTTATTTCAAATGGATGTGAATAATGCATTGCTTCATGGGGATCTTCAAAAAGAAGTGTACATAAAGTTACCCCTGGGGCATCCAAGAGAAAAGGAATACAACAAGGTCTGCAGACTTCACAAAACCATATATGGTCTCAAACAGTCCCCTCGAGCTTGGTATTCAAAGCTTAGTTCAGTCCTTGAAGCTACAGGATTCAAAAGCAGTCATGTTGACTCTTCTTTGTTTGTTTGAAGTGGCATTGCTGGCAAATTAATTGTGCTTATATATGTTGATGACCTAATCATTACAAGTGATAATATGAGTGAAATCAAGGCCCTTAAGCAGTCACTTCACCAAAAAAATTCCACTAAGGACTTGGGCCATTTGAAATACTTTCTTGGAATTGAGGTGGCTACCTCTTCAAAAGGATTGTTCTTGAATCAAAGAAAGTATATTCTCGATCTTCTAAATGAAGCCAAC
Source organism: Crataegus laevigata (assembly GCA_963580275.1). NCBI lineage: Eukaryota > Viridiplantae > Streptophyta > Magnoliopsida > Rosales > Rosaceae > Crataegus > Crataegus laevigata. The sequence goes on from OY756941.1 coordinate 9,198,765, forward strand.
ATGATGGAGTGCAAGCCAGCTCAAACACCCCTAGCTAGCAAGCTTCAGTGGCATGAAAAAGGTGAACCTCTCTCGGACCCTAGTGTTTATCAGCGAATGGTTGGGAAACTTATTTATCTCACCATTACTAAGCCTGATATCTCATATTCAGTTAGCTTAGCCAGTTAGTTCATGCACTCTCCTACTTTAGTTCACTGGGAAATAGTTAAGAGAATATTTCAATATCTCAAGGGCTCAATAGGTAGGGGGATAATTATGAAGAACAATGAATCAAATCACATTTTGGCCTACACATATGCTAACTGGGCTAGAAATGACCTTGATCGAAAATCCACAGCAGGTTTTTGCACATTTGTTAGAGGGAATCTTGTCACTTGGAAGTGCAAGAAAAAAATTGTTATTGCTCGATCTAGTGCAGAAGCTGAGTATAGGGCCATGGTAGCAACGACCTATGAACTGATATGGTTGAAACGTCTTATTTTCGAGCTCGGATTCACAAGCATGGCACCTACGTCCTTGTATTGTGATAACCAAGCTGCCATGCATCCAGTGTTCCATGAAAGGACCAAACATATTGAAGTTAACTGCCATTATATTCGTGCTCAAGTTCAATCCAAGGTGATAGACACCGTGTTCACACACAGCCACAATCAACTTGCTGATTTATTCACAAAAGCTCTAAACTCTTGTGCAAGCTTGGATCAATCAATCCCCTTGATCCAGCTTGAGGGGGTGTATTGAAACCGGTTTGTATAAGATCTCAAGGGATGAGTTGTATGTATGGGTTGTCATCCTCACTTTAACTAAGTCGTAGGCTAAAGTGATGGTCTTAACCCTACTTTCATGACTTCCCATAACTTGTCATTCACCTTACCTCCTTCTTGTGAACATTTCTTAGTTGCTTGTAAAATCTTCTTTCCTTGTAATTAGGGATTGTGTTGGAGTAGTTAGCCTACAATCTCTTGTAGCTTCTTTTCAGCTCTCTATATGAGTTGCCTTCTTTCCCTTGTATTTTTCACAATGAAATATACAACAAATTTTTGAAACCAAAACTCAACAACTCTAGTAGTTGAAGCTGAGAAAGTAATCACACAAAGAGAATGGATCACGTACGACTTCCTTATTATTCTGCATGCTGGTTTGGGAACTAAGGAAAGGATTGATCAGATATGGAAATCCTTGATAATGACTGGGCAAAAGATGACAAGTAGAAACTATATTTGCTTTCTTTCTTCATACCTAATGCTTGGCCAGTTAAAAGAAGCAGGAGAAGTTATTGCTTGGTGGAGGCAATCAACTACTACAGATTTTTCTGTTACTGCCTGCAGTAGGGTTTTCAAAGCTTTCAGACATTGGGTTGACTGAAAATGCCCACAACTTCGAGATGCTTCTGATTCAGAAGAACTGTGTCCTACAAATTGAGTAGAAAGAAAGAAAAAAAAACTTGGTGCAGATAAACGTATATGCAACAATTTATGATGTCTGGATCATTTTATCAAATGACTGAATAATATGCCAGTATTCAGTGGATTGATATTTCCGCTGTCTTGTTTCTCTGTTTAGTCTCAAGTATATTGTCTTATGGAAAATTGAAGTTTGTGTTTATCCTTCCCATCGTTTGTTCATTGCAACTGCAGCGCACACCGAGTTCTTCGTACATCATTGCAAGTCAGGTAAGATCAATATGTTAAATATTATCTATATAATGCTTTTAATGCTCATATATTCCCCTGAGATGTAAGCATTGTGTTAAATTATGCCCAATGTTTATAGAACATAAGCAATAACAGCCGTAGAAAATTGGAAAAGTTATCCGACAAAAGTGAGTTTGTAGCACTTGAAGCCATTCTAGAGTACCAGTTTGTACAGAGTTGGTTAAAGAAGCATTCATAAGTAACCTCATGTTTCAGCGAGTGTTTTTCTTTCTATCTTCTTATTATGTGGTTGCATCCATGTGCTCCTTGATCAAGAAACAATTTGTGTAGATTGTTGGAGAATGGAATCTCATATCAGGTATATGATAATAACATATACAATTAATGTATGAGAAATTCAATCCTTAATATCATTGAGCCCTTTTATTATAAAACTCCACACCTAATAATAAGTAATTAAGTAAAGACAATATCAGTGATGTTGGTAGTGGCTATACTGAAATAAGGCTACTTGAATTAATACGTACTTTTAGGTATGTGATAATTAGTTTTACAAGGAATTAGGAACTTTTTATCATTTCCCATTTGATATTGTTGCTGCTATCTTGTGGGAAAGGCAACTTAAGTTTAAATCAAATAACACATGCCCTATATTTTGGTTATGATCATGTTAACAGTTAGTCTAACACACTTTGTAGAACTCACTTTGTAATATATTTCAATTATCGTAACTGTATATATTCGAGTATATCATTCATAGATCACCCTTCCCAAAAATAAGACAAATACAAAATCATTAAGACATTTAACTGTAGTGAAAAATATGGACAAATACGATTCTGCAAAAAAACACTAAATTTAATCTTACAGTCATGATTTCAGATTTTAATGATTTTTTTATAGACATGAATTTCGATGTAAGACATAAAAGATAAACAGTTGGATCGTTAAAATACATTACGAAGTGATTTATTTACCCATTGCTAGCAAAGATTTAGCTGCCTTTTCCCTCGGGACTGAAGCAAGAGTAGCATCCTTTTTGTAGGTCCGAGCTTCAAGCTATCTTTTCGCAACAAAATGTGAAAGGTTTTAGGAGATCAACTTGTACGAAATGGATTCATTTTGAGGACATGTGATGTATTTACTAGGTCAAAACTTTAAGATGGTGATGAATCCATTTCAAAGAAGGTTTTTTCAAGTTGTAGACGAACCGCTTCAATAGTATGAATATTTTGTTGTGTGGCACACAGTGGCGAAGCCAAAAATTTTCGAGAGGAGGGGCGAAATTTAGAAGTGTTAAAGTTTCAAAAAAAATGTAGACAACCAAATCATTTTATATGGTAGAAAATTTAAATGTCGTTCATAATGTATCAATACAAACAAGTTACAATTGTTGCCGGCAATGTTTAATATCATGAAAACGTTGCATAATATGCTTATTATTAATAAAAGAAAAAATATCCCTCTTAATGTAAACAACAAAGTTATCACTCAACCATTGATCTTTTATTTTGTTATACAGTAATGTTTTGAGAATACTTATAGCATAAAAGCTCTCTTCACTGAAGTGGTACCAAATTCTATGTAAAAAGATTTTGAGCCCAAAGTATTGAAACTCATCTTTTTGTAGTTTTCCTCTTCAACTCAACTTGCCCTCCTTTTACTCTTGTGGATGCGACCCAACCCTTTTTCCTTTTATTTTAAATCAACTGGGCCCAAGTTTTGGACCTCATTCTTACTTTTTTTTTTCAATCTTCTAGCCTAAAATTAGGATGGCCCAGAGCCACCCTCATTTGCTCACGCCTTCACACACCAGTGCCGCTGGTTTTCCTTCGAGCTTCAAACCCCACCTGCGTATGAGATCTGCGAGGTGCAGGGGTTCAAATAGGGAGGGGAGAACATGTCACGGTTTTATGTTCTGGTGGTTGAAATTCTTCTTCCTCCACCTTTAAGATTTTTGGAACTTTGTCCCTCCCGGCGCTGCAAGTTTTCCGACGAGACCAGAGGGGCAAACCGTCGCTCCTAGGCTTAATTTTCAGCGAGGGGAGTGGCGACCGCCACTCCTTGCTCCTATGTAGCTTCGCTAGTGCTGGCACACACGATAAAGCTGCTTTCCAAAAGTCTTCATTTTGAGGACATGTGATGTCTTTCTTTATATGAGTTTCAGATTAACCTTACGATAAATTAAGCTATCAATTTAAATAATTTCTGTTACACGGAAATAAAATACTAACTAATAAAATAAAACAAAAAACTAGTCTCTTCATCCATATCTAAATCCAGCAAATTAAATTACATAAAACCCTAATAACTTACACATCTAATTTCATCCAATCTTTTATCAATAATATTCAAATCCAGTTAGTTACAAAGAACCAAAAAAATTGAGAATCTATGGTTTCGAATATTGGCATCACATATCTTCTTGAACGCTTGAACTCTTTTTCGTATGAAATTTTTTTATGAGGTGAAAATTTTGAAACAAGTCCCTCTCCTTTTTTTTTCATACAAGAAAAGGAAAAGAAAAACTCAGGAGGAGAGCAAGGTAGTGAACAATCAAGAGAGATGGAGAGAGAAAAGGGATGTGGAGGAGAGAGACGGTAAGGGAGAATTTAATTACTTTGTAGAATTATTGTGTTTTAGTATAACATAAAGTATTTAAATTGATAATTTAATTTACCATAAAATTAAGGAGAAATTAGGTTCTCATCCCTCCTTTTGCTACTCCATTGATTAAAACTTTATTACTTTTCAATTGTTTATCAAGGTCTTTGGGTATTAATAACATCATTAATTATTTCAATAATAAAATATTTTTATTTCTAAATATATACATTTAGTGTTAAAAATGTTACAGTTAGTATATTTATATTTATGGCTAAATTTTTTATCATATATTTTTATTTTTAGTTTGTACCCATTTTTAATTTGCAACCTTTTTTTAAATTGTACCAATTTTCTTTTCAGTTTTAATTTGTACCCATATATTAATTTCTTTTTGTGCCCATATTTTTTTAAGTTTTATTTGTATTTGTATCCATATATTTTTTATTTATTTGTACCAATTTTTAATAAAAATTAATAATTGATGTAGGATTTTAATACTCACACCTTTATTAAACTCCTAACTAATTTTCAATCCAAAACATTTCCAAAATAAATAAAAATTAGAATAAGTTTGTACCCATTAGCTTTTAAAAAAATGTTTTCAATTTTTTAATCTTTTATGTACCCATTCATGTAATTTTTTCAAATTGTTTATCTTAAAATGTACCCATTCTTAAATATATCAATTTGTTATATGTAAAATGTACCTTTTTTTTTATATAAAATCTATTCAAATTTTTTTTTTCTAATCTATTTTTAAACTTATATGGATACATCCTTTGATTTGATTTGACAATGTATCCATGTCAAGTTTTATTATAAAAAATTACTAATGTTATTAAGCCTAATATTTTTTTTTTTGTGTGGTTTTGAATTATGTACCCATGTTTTGGTACAATAATTGTTTTGTTAATTTTGATGAATGTACCCATGTTTATATATATATATATATATATATATATATATATATATATATATAGACACACACACAATAGTATAATTTATATTTTAATATTTTTAATCCCATAAATTATGAGTTTTTATTTAAAATCTCATTAACATAAACAACTATAAATTTCAATTTTTGATCAAAAAAATATAGTAACAAAAATATAAATAAATTATCACATTAATTGCAGGGACTTAGATAAAAAATTGAAAACCAACTAAGTTTTAATAAAAAAATACTGATAGATAGAGACCACGTCCAAAGTCTCTCTAAAATTAATTTAATGTCTCGTTTAAAAAAGCGCCTCACATGTCCTTACAATGAGAACCTTGGATAGCAGTTTGTAATATATACAAATGAGATTTTGTAACTCTTTTCCATTATGTATGCATGATGATTGACCCAACTTCAATTAATTAATTCTCGTCGAGTTGCCAGCTTGCATCAGATATTGTACATGTATTCTGTAAAATGATATAGTTACGATGGAAAGAATAAATTGGTTACAAAACTTGTCTAAATCAATAAAAATGCATTGAACTATGAAAATGTATGGCCACGAAGAAAAAAATGAACCACTTTTCAAGTGACTTCCTAATCAAAAAGCGGAGTTGCCATGCACACATAGCAAATCATTGACAACACTCCGAAGAACGCAGTACCTGCAAATTAAGAAAAAGAACATTCATTAAAAAAATAATATGACGTGACACATAGAAACAACTTGATTGAGGACTAAGACACCGATAATCCTTGTGCTGAGGACTAATACCTAAAACGATATGGTTTAGACCGACTATCTAATCAGTTTGCCGGTGACATATGGTTCAATGTGGGGAAAGCAGAGCCAACCATAGACATGAAGATGAGAGTAGATAGGTGGGCGACCAAAGATGACGGAATAAAGAGAGTTCCAATTAAGAACCGAGGTAGGATGATTTTTTTTTTTTCCAGTTAAAACCACAAAGTCAATCTCACTTCAGTATTGCTATCATGGGAAGTAACAATGAGGTATCATTATTTTAAAAAAAAATACAATTTGTCAAGGAGGATATAACGCTTAACTTTGACAATAATAACACCCATAACAAACAAAACCACAAACAACCAATACACAAAATATAACAAGACCAACAAAAGATCATCTATCTAAAGCGGTAGTATGGAAGCCCTACATAATCACGCTGATAATAACGGTAAAATAAAATCAGGAGGAGAATTCCAACAAACAACTTGATTACCTTCCCTATAAATGTAAGAGTAGTCTTGACCCACAACACAAAGTGTGGCAGACCAGTCCTATGTAATAAAGACCCAGATTAATGTTGAAATGTGATGATGTTTACGTTTAGTAAGCCTATTTTGTTGAGGAGTACGAGGGCAAGAGTAACATTCAATACCCAATACATGACAGAAAGTAGAAAAAAAATTGATTAACATACTTTGTACCATTGTCACTTTGATAAACCATAATCTTACGGCAAAAAATGTTACAAACCACAGCCACAGAAGTCTTAAACTGATCGAACACATTAGATTTGCATTTCATAGGATATATCCAAAACCCACTAACAGAAGTAACATGAGATATCCGCACATTAGAATCAACAATATAGAACAAGGACGAAGGAGTATTATTAGAGTAAAACGGAAGTTGAGTAGACTTATTAAGGGCACACCCCTTACAAAAGGATTTTTATCAACTTTAACATCAACCTAGACTAGAACATAGACTGGACATGACAGGAGACGAAGGGTGATTGAGCTGTTGATGCTAGTTGGAAGAACAGAGAGCAGCGAACGCTTGGGAATAGAGGTGGTGGTAGACGACAGGGTCAACGGATAAAATCCATTCCACGCGGCCTTGAAAAAATAAGAAACCAATGCGTAAGTCATAAATTTGGTAGAAACTCGAAGAAAAATAAGGGAAAAAACTAGATTTTTTGGGGTGAAAGGCCAACAGAAAGAAGATTTTTGCGAAGTTCAGAATGAGGAAAACATTACGGAGATGGAATTTAGTAGGACCAAGAGTCAGAGGAATTGTACCGACGTGGGTAATATTCATCGAATCACCATTACACAAATAATCATTACTCCAACTGGGATAAGATTGAGGAGCAGAAAGTGTAGAGGATTGGTCCGTCATATGGTGAGCAGCACCAGCGTCAAAATAATAATTAAGATCAGATTGATGAGCACACTAAACACCCGCAAACGGAGGAGAGGAATCGGGCCAGGGAAATTTATGGGAGAAAGTAGCAGTGGTGTGGGTGCAACGTGTTACTTGTGTAACACCAAGCTGGGCCAAGAAGGCCAGCGGCAGAGCTGTAGGGCCGAGAGGGACGCGAGGCAGGAGGGGCCTGCTGTTGCGGAAAGAAGGGCAGGAAATTGGTCCATTGGGCATGAGGCTGCAGAAGAGAAAGCTGCAGGGAAGGGTGCTGCTGATGAGTACAATTGAAAGAAGCCATGAGAAGAGTGTAGAAGAGACGAAAGAGCAAAAGAGAAAGACCAAAGGAATTTTACGTTTGACCGTGAAAAGGCAAACACCTAGGCCTACTATGGTTAACGGCAGCTAGCTCACTTGCTTGTATTATTTTTAAGAAAACTTTAATGAAACACTTACGATGCTATTCATTTTTAACGAAAATTACATTTTTATTCTAAAAAGTCACTTTTGGTACAATTCACTTACAATACTTTTTTTGTTCATTTAATTAAAACTCAAAGTCTTCAACTTATTTTCATTAGTTTTCCTTAATATATAATTTGAGAAGAAGAAGAAGAAGAAGAAGAAGAAGAAGAAGGAAAACTACAAAAACGTAGAAAGGAGGAGGGTGGCCATTTGTTAGATGGGAATAATTGTTTTATTGGATGATATTTTGAACTCGAGAGAGGGAGAGGTAAAATCTAGAGAAAACCTAGATGAATAATACTCTGTTAAAAAATATGACTCTTTGTATAGTTGTAAATATTATAATATATATAGGGTTATAATAATTTTTTGTAGTACATCGATATCTAATATTAGAAAACTGAAACACACTCTAGTGTCTCAAGGCTTCACCAAAAATAATTGGACTAAAATGCCCCTAAAAAACTAAAATTGACCGAATTTGATACATAAAAAACATAGGGGCAATTTTGTCAGAAAATAAAATATTTAAAAACACACTTAGAAATTTAAAATTGTTTAAAAAAAACTCAAAAAAAATATTAATGTGGGTTTAGGATCACCGCGTTCAATTCAGTTTTGCAACTGCTATCAACATGTTGTCGTGCTATCACCTCGATCTCGATCTCGATCTCGACTCGACCTCTCCAAGTATGTCTTCCTGATTCATCGATTCTTCTTTTTTCAATTGTTTCGATTTTTTGCTTTGCCATTTGTTGATGGAGGCGTGCGATTCTGAATACGGTGGAATTTGCAGTGATATCAAAAGAATTATGTCACGTAATCAAAACTTCTACCCACTAAGGTATGTGCTTTAGCTTTTGCAATTTGCATTTTTGTGCTTGGATTATTTGATTGTTTGACTTACAAATCTATTTTTTAATTGTCAAAAGGCCTAAATGTGTAGGTTCGGTTTCCTCAAATTGTTATTGGTACAGGTACAATTCGATATCGAATTTGCTAAAAGAAGGGAATCAGTTTTTAGACATGTGAATTGGAATTTACACACTTATGCCCAATTCAAGCACAAGAGACAGATTGATGTATATGATGAATATTTTGAAGTGTTAATTCTTTGTATTTGTGTGCTTCACTTTGTTTTACAGTGTGTGGCTAGTTCTTACTAATGTGTATCAGTGCATGAGTTCCCCTTACTTAGCAACAGGGATGTACCTTAGTTTTTCAGGGTGTTGTAGCCTCAAGGTTATCTTTTCTCTCTCTGGATCTCTCTTCTTTAATCATTGACTCGTTCCTCAAGGTAATGAAGTTAATTTGGTCTTCACTGTTCTGTGTTTTGTTTGGTTAATTTTTTTACTCACTCACTCTCTTCTTTTTCTCTCTTTGTCCAACTAGAAGAGTTCAGTATAAAACGAAGCCGCAGCTGACTTTTTGCATTTTGGTTACGGTTTAGGTGAGGGGTGAGTGTGGCGGAGAGACTAGCTCTTAGGTTTTGGCTCGCAGATAACCCTATGTGGAATAATTGAAAGATCAAACGGGTTGCAAAAGAAGTTTCGCATCAATGGCTCCCCTTGGACAGAAATAATAACATCTAGGAACAATTCCAGGTTAGCATACTCACTTTATACCTCGAATCTTGCCACACGGGATTAACTTCAAGGTGTGGAATAACCAATGGGGCATTCAAAATTTTAGCAACAGCAATTGCATCAAAAAAACCTTTTGATGAAAAAAAAGACCAATTACAATAAATTAGACAATCTCATTTTGCACACCAATATGTAAATACATGTGGTCAACTAAGGCATCACTTTTTCATGCACTATAGACTTTGATTTACTAGTTGAATTATGAATTGATGTTATATTATGGAGAAGTGTCTTCTCACTACATGAACATTAGAGTGAAAAGTAGCAGTGCTATTAAATGTATCTTTATCCTCTGACCTCACAACATTAACATAAATGGTTATGTACGAAATATGTGACATGAATTTTTATTATTGATCACTTTCATATGTTACTTAACTATTATAGTAATTTTCCTCTCAAGTTGTCTTTTCTTTTGTCAAATAAATTATATTGTGTCTTTTTTTTTTTAAATGTAGGAATCTAAAAGAATTTAAAGTGGACTTCAACAGATCAAGTATGTAGAGAAATGATAGGAGCAACATATCAGAGATCGTCACCTTATCTACATTATTCCTTTTTTGTATTGATTAAAATTTTAGTGTGTTTCAATTACTGGTTCAATTTATATTTTGTTTATATTAGTATGGTTCATTTGCCTTCACAAAAATAAAAATAAAACACTTTTCCACTTTAACCAAATATGGAAGGGAAAAACATTTCTGAATGCTGCCCATAGCGCGATGATGTAAAAAAAACCTTTCGCACGCACAAGGCTCTTGTAGAAAGGCTAGTTTTACATTAACGGGATGGAGAGTTTGGCTAAACCATATAATGGCCAATGTAATGTGGTATCGAATTCACCATTTACGAGATTTGAACCTAAGACCTCTCACTTCCAAGTAAAAAGGAATACCACTAGACCCCAGACCGTAGTATTGATGTCACGCCTCGATCCAGACATACGTCCAGGATCGACACGTTGCGTCGTTGAGTATCCGAATATCTAACATACCCCACCTTCGAGATATGGCAAATCACCACTCGAGAATCGATTCGCATAGTAATTTTCGTACACTTTATGGCTGCATCTAACCTCCTCGTTAAACTGCCTATGTACCCTAAACAGAGATTAGCCCTTTCGTAGTTCACCTTTACTACACTCAGACATTCAATATATAAACCAGCATGTCTCATCATAATACCATAATCCACACATGCAACATTTAGAGGAACATTCAACGAAGCACAATAATATTCTCTAGTCACAATGGCCAACAAGTCTAATCATAATTACAATAATAACAAACATCATTCCATAACCATATCAATCAGTAACACATCAAATGCATTGAAATGTGGGGCTAAAGCGACATTGTTTGGCCGAAGCCTACATCTCTGAAAAATAGAATTTCGGACCAATCAACGAAACCATGACACCAAAAATGATTTCGGACCATCACTCAACGGAATTATACGATTCTGGACCATCACTTAACAAAATCGCAGAGTAGAAGGGATTTCGGACCATCACTCAACAGAATCCAAACCAGGATACAATTATGGACCATCACTCAACGGAATAGCGGAGTAGAATGGATTCCGGACCATCACTCAAATTCCAAACCATCACTCAATGAAATCCAAACCAGGATATGATTCTGGACCATCACTCAACGGAATCGCAAAGTAGAAAAGATTTTGGACCATCACTTAACAGAATCCAAACCAGGATACAATTTCAGACCATCACTCAACAGAATCACGGAGTAGAACGAATTCCAGACCATCACTCAACGCAATCCAAACCAAGATACGATTCTGGAGCGTCAATCAATGGAATCGCATAGTACAATACATAACAACCACTAAATGAAACAAGACATGGATCAAGTTATTCAAGTTACAAAGGTTCAACGAAACGAGAAATTAAATAATGAAACAAGGGATGAAACACGTTTCGAAGCGACAAACCTCATGACAATGGGTTAACAGTCCACTACTAGCCCTCACATTTCATCACACCATATCAATTATGCAATTCAAACCACATTTCAAATATGCACGTCAATCACATTTCACAAGTATCATCAGTGCACAAGTCATATCATGTTTAATAAACATAGGTCTATGGCTAAATATATATTAATCACATAATAATAGAAATCACATTTATAAAACAAATCATAATCACAAATTATATTAATATAAGAAATCAAGGTAATAGCTTTATCACATACATTCAAGTCATTCTCTAACCAATGTAGGCCCACTAGACTTCACTTAGTCTCCCATAGTACTAATTTTTGTATTTAGAACATTTCAAGACATATTGACCAAAAGTCAACTCTCGGTCAACGATAGGATCCATAATCTTACGTAATTTGATCCAAAAGAACCGCACATCGGATTTTAGATCCATAACCTCCAAAGATCCTCATTATGCTCATAGAATAAGATACTAAAATCTCATCACGATCCAGTGGCGGTCGATGTTTTATTTTACAAACTTACAAATCCGATTCGGGAAGATTCATATGTCGGATTCCCGATTTGTCAGTTCCTAATATCCTTAGCTATTACGTCCTATGACACATTAAAGTTTGGTGATGATTCAACGGTCGGATCGTCAATTCATATAATAATCAAGTGATATTCCTTAATCAAACTAGGTTCACAATAATCAAATCACACCATATGGAAATCACATATGAGATAAAGATATCAATTTAGCATAAAATAGCATCGGCGGCCCACTAGTCAAGTACCGCCGCACGCGCCGCTGCAAGTGGAGGTCAGTCGCCCCGACTAGTCGGAAAATTCAACTATTTCAAAAATTACCAAAATTTACAGAATTGTATATCTCAATGAATAGAGTAAGTTTTATACATGTGACCAAGGCCAATTTGGCCGAGAAAGGCCCCAATTTCACTTAAACTCGCCATAAACCCTAGAATGGGTAAGCTTCGATTCGACTTCTCTGGTACTTAGCTGCCACCAAGGTTGTTTGGGTTTTGTTCCAAGTGAAGGAAAAAATTTGTCCTAGCTAAGAACATGTGAGAACGTTTGAACACATATGCAAACTAATAAGACTTTAAAGTAGGCATGCATTCAAAATAATTCTAAAACCCATGACTTTCAAAGCCTAGAGAATGGTGAACCATAAGACTATTTAACAACATTAAAGAGAAGGAAGGATTTTGAGATTCATTACCCTTGAAGCTCATCCTTGTTTACACAAGGGATTCACCCAAGTGGAGGGCCTTCAAGTCACCTCCTAGCCCCTTGGATCTTCCTTGTGATTTTCTTCCTTTTGATACTCCTTTGCTACTTGAGGATGTGAGGAAATGATCTCCAAGAACACCAAAGGTTTGGTGTCTCTAAGTATCCACACCAAAGATGAGATATGAAGACAAGATGGAAGACTAAAGGGAAGCTTTAGATGCTAGTTAAAGGGAAGCTTTAGATGCTAGTTAAAACTCCCCTATAGGGCCGGCCTTTTGAGAGAGAAAGAGGAGAGAAAGTGCCTCCAAAGTTTTCTCCAAAGATCCCTAGTGAAAGTTGCCTTTATACCACCTCACATGTAAGTGGCAAATTTGTAATTAACCCAAGTTTGCTACCACTCACCCTAGGCCGGTTTTGGCTTTGTTTTTGGGTTAATTTCCATTTAGTTTTAGTTGTCACACAACCTAAACTCAATGGGGCTTGTGGACCAAAAACCCTTTTGGGCCCCTAATCCCAAAACCAACTTAAAAGCCCAATACAAACCTTTCGTATAATTAATTAACTAATTAATTAATCTTGACCATTCTCAATTAAACCATTTAATTGCTTATCCATCTCTTTTATATCTTCACATTCATCCTTACTTGATGTACGATCCATTAGGTTCCATTTAGCGAGGCAGTGGGCGATTGTTACTCTTAACGATCGATTGTGAATTGAAACTACATTTCAATTCTCCCTTTGATGAAGATTAGTGTTTGCTAATCCTCAGGGCTTCCACAAACCATGAGTGACACCTAGCAGTATGTCATGGCTACCCAAGCTAAGTAGAAGTGGTTAGAAAACCTATCCAATTACAACTACAACGCAATACGGTCTTTCTCTAATACAATACTCTTGATCACATTGTTTAAGTGATAGTTTGTTTCATGTCTACTATCCAATGTGATACTTCTCTATATGATTCAATTGAATATGATTTGGAACAAACTTCCTAAGTCATGTTCATATGCTTTGGCCAAAGACTCCCGAATCATATCTCAGAGTATTCTCCCTCCAGCATGGAAGGTTAGAGATCCCTTGTTGTGCATTCATATGCCTACATGACTAGATAGCTTGACCCCAACAATGTTGTGGACACGCTCGATGGAATGCCTTTAACATGATCAAAGATCAACGACCTAACCATTAGACATCTATGATGCCTCAAGTCAAAGGACTACTTTGCATATTGCAACTTTCGAGTTCTTACATGACATGTATGTTCGAACTTTCTTTTGATCGTAGTTCAATGTACTCAATTACCTTTTGAGCACTTATGTGTTTGTCTCAGTGTCCGACACTAAATGACTTGAGACTAGTCATACTCACGCTTAAGTTAACATAACACATACTAACCTTAACGGATTGTCAATGCCCAATTGGCAATCATATGGCTAGGAACGTTTTAAGAATGAACATAAGAGAAATGTCTCGTTAATCCAATTCACTTAGATCACTTCTATCTTAGATTAAATACATTCCTTGGATTCCGTTATTGCTTAAACACATAATACAATAAATAGTGATTAACAATAAGCTTTGCCCTCTATTAAACATATAATAGTTTAACACAATAAGTATTCCAAAAGCTATTACATCAAATGGGTGGCTTTGTGGGCATACGTCCAACACCGAGCCTCAAGGGAAGTCTATTGATGATGGTAATTGGAAGAGAACGTTTCACATTTGGTGGATATCAGTACGGTTCCTCGCGGCACCAAGAGTGTAAATCCTCATGAAATCACAATCAATTTTCGTCGATTTTAGCTAGAATTGTATGTTGGGATGTGGCTATAAAGTTTGGTGGTGATGAGAGGTTGAAGAAAGCAGGAAAATTGGATGAGAAAAAGCCATAGAGGGCAGGTCGGGTCGGGTCGCTGGTACATGGTTCACAGAAGGGGGAATCACGTTGGGTGTTTCTCACCCTCTCTCCTTTCTCTCCCTACTCTCTCCTCTCATTGGTTCATTTTCATCTCCCCTCTTTCTCACCCTTTCTCCTTTCTCACCCTCTCTCCTTTCTCTCCCTACTCTCTCCTCCCATTCTCTTATGTCTATCATTCTCCTTTCTCTCCTCCACAATGCATCTTAGCCACCCACGTGGCACATCCAATTGCTCCAGAAAATCTGAAGCCTTCTAATGAAGGTTAAATTTATGAAAATGCCCCTAACTTTAAATGTCAATAACTCTTTCGTTATAACTCCATTTCATGAACGGTTTGAGCCTACATTTCATGAGATCGAACTCTAATCGAAAATATAAATGTGGCCTTGAATGGTCTACGTATTTTAAATAATTAATTTCCAAACTTCAAACATTGTAACTAGTTTAATTAAAATCTAAATTTAAATAAATTAATATAAATTTCCAAAAAGTATTATAAAACCTCAATAATACAAATACGTAGATTATAACAGTGATCACGTCGTTGGTAAGTCAAGCTCTCACAGAATTATGAGACTTCTAGTGTTTTGGCCCTATTTGGTCTTATGATGAACTCACTTAGGGTGAGAGCTACCTTAATCAAACAGTCATACCAAAATTTATCTCTTCTAATTGTCTATTCTAGTGTTGATTAAGGATTTTTTTATCATCCAGGAACGGAATTTCACATTCTTCCCCCCTTCAAAAAATTTTGTCTTCAAAGTTTCTAGTATAATTATGGAAAAGACGGAATGGTGAGCTATCACATATAGCCTTTGGTCCCCAAGTAACTCAACTTCCTTGAGTTCATGATTACTCCTTGAATTTTCTTCAAAGGCCTCAACTTGCTTCTCATCAGTTCTTATCTTCTTATTACCCCATTTATATGTTATACTTCTCTCCAATAAGAATAAGATAAAATAAAATAAACAATTAAAACAGTTGCAATTCAGTCACTGAACAGCACATGTAGTCAAGCCATAACCCGTTAATAAGTTCTTCCGTCCTACTAATACAAGAATATACCTAGATTGGATTTTGTTAGTCAAACTAAGGTCATGCCATCGGACACAAGAACTCAAAATCACTCAATATTAAACCTTTGTTTCATACTTAGTATTAAATTATGGATGGGCGTAACCATTGGGTACAAATATATACTCCATAGGGTTCTAAAACCCTTCATGGCTATTTAGTATGAAACATAGAGTTCCCGAACCACTCCGTGGAACTCAACAAACGTGAAGTACTAAATCTTAGACTACTTAATAAACCATTTCACAACTAGAATGGTTATTTCATCTTTGACATACATCACATTACTTTCGCTTAAGAATTCCACAATTACATCAAATAAATTCAATGAATCAAAGATGCTCAATATCATCATCTCACAACATTAATCAACCAAAGATCGAATATCATGTCACTAAGTTTAATAAAACCAACCTCCACAAGGTTTGTCATATTTCTTTATATGCAATCCACAAATTCAGCATTATAAAGTTAAGTTACAATTACAAGAGTAACCTTGAGCAACTTTTATGCACAAGAATATAGGATTCAACGAAAACAAGGCAACCACTGAACGGAACCAATATAACTGTAGACATTGAAATTTCGGTGAAATAAATATTGACAATTGCATTAAAATTACATTTGTAGACATTGAAATTTTGGTGAAATAGATATTGACCATTGCATTAAAATTACAACATCCACCCATTTCACCTACAACCTCCATTCAATTCACCTACAACCTCCACTTATTTTCACCTACTACTTCCACTTACTTCACCAAGAAAATGGATGGTGGTCATTCATCCTCAAAGCCTATAAATAGCCTTCTCCATCAAGGCCAATGGGGGGATAACCAATTCACATCACACCAAGACCTTGAAGCTTTGAAACTCTAATGCTCCCAAGCAAATCCCAAAGGACCAAGAAAGCTCTCTCTTCGTTCTTCGTCAAATCCTCCTTCAAGATCAAGTTCCCGACGGCCCTTGAAGAAAGTGTTCATCGTTCATCAACCGTTCATCCTAAGATCAAGCCCCAACGGCCCTTCGGATCAATAACCACACATCCAACCGTTCTTCAGGATCAAGCCCAAAAGCCCTTGAAGATCTGTTCATCAATCAACCTTCGAGATCAAGCCCAAAAGCCCTCGAAGACCCGTTCATCAACCTTCAAGATCAAGCCCCAATGGCCCTTGAAGAAACCTTCAACCGTTCATCTAAGATCAAGCCTCGATGGCCCTTGGATCAATCGCATATCTGCTAATCAACACCTTACGGAGACCGAATTAGAGGATCAAATTAGAGAGAGATTGTAACCCCAAAATCATTAATACAAATATATTATTTTGTACACGTGTTCTTGTGTTTCAGGAAATTTTCGTGTTTACAAATTTGGCACGCCTAATGGGACAATCTCTACCTCTCATCTCTATCTTCAAATCTGCATATATGGCATCAAAGAAGGTTCAAGTTGCTCCCGCAACTAACGCGAAGAATAAGAGGGTCCTCATCACAAGTGGTGATACATTTGGCATCAGAACTCGAAGCAAGGCAAGAATTCTTTCCAACGCATCTTCAACCTCTGCATCAGCTCCGCCAAACGATTATGAACACCCGAGGTATGAGCCCGTGATCACCTTGGCCTCGCTAAGTGCGCCAATGGAAAACGTCCCGAAAAAAGGTGCTCTAAGCCCTTACTTTTCAATGTCGACTCAAACAACAGCTCAGCTATGCAGGTCATGACCATCGGGGCAACTTCAATCGAGGAGCAGTTGGCCCAAATGAAAGAAACAATTGCAATACTCACAAGGAATGCAGAACAAAAAGACTTATAAATCGCCACACTTGTCAACCAATTGGAAGCAAAGAACGAAGTGAAAATCGAACCAAAGGTCGATCCTTTAAAGAAGGAAGACGACGAAGATGAGGAACCTCTAATAGAGAAAATCGAGAGAAACCAGACCAAGCAATGACAGTTATGGGATCTCTGTCTATCCAGTAGCTGTAACAAATGATCGCTAGCACCATTAAGGCGCAGTACGAAGAGAGTTCACATACCTCTGTGTCATACTCAAAGCCCTACTCCAAGAAGATTGACACTTTGAAAATGCCGAGGGGTTATCAGCCGCCAAAATTCATGCAATTCAATGGGAAGGGAAATCTAAAGCAGCACGTCGCCGATTTCATTAAAACCTGCAACAATGTTGGAACGAAGGAAGACTACCTCATCAAGCAATTTGTGCGCTCACTGAAAGGTAATGCCTTTGATGGGTACACCAACCTCGAGCCCGAGCTTATCAACAGTTGGGATCAGCTAGAAAAGGAATTCCTCAACCGTTTCTACAACACTCGCCCCACCGTTAGCATGCTAGAGCTAACCAGAACAAAACAATGGAAGGACGAACCTGTTGTCGACTACATCAATAGATGGCGTTCATTAAGTATGGATTGCAAAGATCGGCTATCTGAAACCTCCGCCATTAAGATGTGTGTTCAAGGCATGCACTGGGGATTACATTACATACTCCAAGGCATAAAACCGAGAACATTTGAGGAGCTGGCAACCCGTTCCCACGACATAGAGCTGAGTGTCGCCAATCATGGGAAGAATGAGCTAATCACCGACTCTAAGAATGATAAGGTGTTCGCTCCAAATGTAGACAAGACTGGGAAGAGACCCGCCAAGGAAACTTTTACCGTCAGCACTACTCCTATCAAGACCTCATCCGCACCCAGCAAGACCTCATCTGCCCTTATCAAGATCTCTTCCAAGAATAAAGGAAATAAGGTAAAGAGAAGTGAGTCTCCTCACACCCAAGATAGGTATAAAAACACCTTGAGAGAGTTAGAGCAAAAGACGTACCCTTTTCCTGACTCAGACATGGATGCAATGTTAAACGACTTGCTGGAAAAGAAGGTGATTGAGTTACCAGAATGCAAGCGCCCTGAAGAGATGAATCGAGTTAATGGTCTTAGGTACTGCAAATACCACCGTATCGTAAGTCATCCTGTTGGCAAATGCTTCATCCTTAAGGAGCTTATCATGAAGCTAGCGCAACAAGGGTGAATTGAACTCGACCTAGAAGGCACGGCCGCAACGCACACAATTACGATCTTGTTTGGATCCCTCGATCCCGTTCCTCTCCAAATGACACATGACCGCTCCCTTCGATACTTAAGTCACACAGCACCTTCTGCACAACCATCACTGGGGGAAAATGACCAAAACGCGCTTACCGACAATGAATAAAGATGGACATTGGTAACCTACAAAAAGACAAGGAAGCCAAAATCACAAGTCACACAGCCAAAGGTGGAACAAAGAAGAAATCACAGTCACCACAACAATAGGAAATCTGAGAGGAACGATAAGCCAACGTACGCTGGGGAACCCACAGAGCAAAAGCCACGTATTCCCATCTCCTTACACGAATACTTCCCAAAGGACTTCTTCTAATAGTGCACTACCGTTACCTGTCACATGGTTGAAGTAAAGATGGAAAAGCCTTCAAAAGGCAAAGTTATCGCCACCGAGGAAGAGAAGACCATCAAGCCTGAAGAAAGCCTACCAATACACTTTAGCATCGAGGAAGCATGTATTGGTAGGCAAAGAAAGCCTACCAATACACTTCGTGGTCATCGGCACAACATGCGACATACTTATGCGACATACTCATGTGGCCAAAGTTTCAAGTATCTGTCACTGGCATCGATCTTGGCAAGTCCCGATGACCACGAAGTGCAAGGAAGCAAAGACGAATACTTGAAACTTTGGCCACATGAGTATGTCGTATGTTGTGCCGCCCAGGATGCAATCCACTTCACCGATGAACACTTGCTGTTGGGATCAAAACCTCACAACCTTCATCTCTTCGTCTCTGGGTACATAAGGGAGCACAAAGTCAACTGCATGCTTATGGATGATGGATCAGCCATAAACATCATGCCAAAATCAACAATGACCACAATCGGCATCAAGGTGGATGACCTATCCCTAAGCCGTCTACTAATCTAAGGTTTTAATCAAGGAGGGCAAATAGCGATGGGCATGATCCGAGTGGAGATGACCATTGGTGAACTCAAGTCAAGCACGATATTCCATGTAATTGATGCAAGAACCTCTTACAGCTTACTCTTAGAAAGGCCTTGGATCCATGAGAATGGAGTGGTGCCATCCACCATTCACCAATGCTTAAAGTACTACCGAGAAGGAGTAAAGATAATACAAGGCGACACCAAGCCATTCACTGAAGCTGAATCACACTTCGCAGACACCAAGTTCTACATGGATGAAGATATGGTGCCCGAAGCTCTTCCAAAAAAGATCAAATCCACTGGTAAAGCAGCACCTAAAAAGCAGGAATGGCAAGTCATGCCCAAGAAGCAAGAAGGAAAAGATGTGCCATCTTCAAGCAAAAGCGACGATGAGCCCGCTAAACCTGCAACAACTAAAGAGAGTAGGACGCCCTTAAAAGGACCAAACACACCCGTCTTCCGATACATCCCGATGTCGAAAAGAAAGAATGGTCAATCCCCATTCGAAATGGGAGCAAGTAAGACCAACACACGGTGACACAAGGATGATGTAAAGTTGCTTAAGACAAATGCAGTTTTATCTCTGACACAGCTAGGGAATGCTAAGGCTGCAAGACCACCACAAGGCTTCATAAAAGCTCAGCCAAAGGGGGTGGAAGCAAGCTTTCTTCCAACCAAGAGGATCGAAGAAGGTTTTGATCCAAACACCTACAAACTCATGTCAAAGGCTAGGTACAACTTCGCTTCCTCTTCAAATCCTGGAAAGAAGGTTTCAAACACTGTCAATGACAAAAAACGTGACCTCACCGAGACTCAAAAGAAGTTGAAAGAGCATGGTTACGGAGTTGACAACAACAAAGCTGGGCTCGGCTTCACACCAAATGCACCTATAAAGATTTCAAGCAAAGCAAAAAATGCTAGCACCCAACACATCAGCGTGACCGTTGAACAAGATCAAGAGGAGCCTAAACCCACTCATTGAACATCAGTTTTCGATAGGATGAATCGCTCAAGACCCAGAATTTTGGCACTTAATCGTATTGGCGATCAAAATCGAACCTCCATCTTTAAGAGGCTACATAGACCAACATCCCAAAGCTCTGTTTTCGAAAGGTTGTTAAAACCTAAGAAACAAAGCAACACAGCTAGCTCGCCTTTGCGACGGTCAGTTTTGGAGAGACTTGAAGACAACAAGAAGCCTTTTAGAAAGAGGGATACAACGCCAAAAAGAAGAAAAGCTCAACGGGCTAGCAAAAAAAGGCGATATTCGAAGCTCAATTCCTTCAAGGATGAAGCGCCAAGCAATCTTAGAGGTTGACACAAATGGACCACTGAAAGTAAGAAGGCGCACCATCATCCATACTGGACAATTTTCATGCCAACAAGTTTAAGAGGATGACACTGAAGAGGAGGTCCAAGACATTTTCTCCGTCACGATCCAAGAAGACAAAGAAGATGAAATCCCTGGGGAAGACGTCACTTCTGGCTCTTTCGACTCAAAGTCTTCACCTCGACCACTGGGGGCATGCTCCAAGTCAAGCGAAGATGAAGGATAGACTCATACCACTCCAAAGAAATTACACATGAAGCCTACGTTGCATCCACAAATTCACCAGTCGGAAAGGGGGCAAGAAACCATTGTTAATACACTTTTAAGCCTAGATAAAGCTGAGATTGTCAACATGATCAAAGCTGATTTAATTCAAGAGGTCATGGACTCGGGACGGAAATTAAATGTTGCCCTAAAAAAATAAGCCAACTCCGCACTTGCATAGAGTTTCGTAACTTAATACAATACAATGCCCGAAAGGACAACACTGAAGAGGAAGTCCAAGATGCCTTCCACATCACAATCCAAGAAGGCAAAGAAGACGAAATCCTTGAGGGAGATATCACTGCTGTGCCACCACAGCTCGAAGATGGGGAGGCAAGCCACGATTGATGATCTCAAGGAACTCAACTTAGGCACAAGCGAGGAACCAAAGCCTATCTTTGTAAGCGCACTATTAAGTACAGACGAGAGAGAGAAGTATTACCAGTTGCTATTAAAGTACAAAGATGTCTTTGCTTGGACATACAAAGAAAGGCCCGGCCTTGACCCTACCATCACTGTGCATTACCTTGCAGTCAAACTTAAAGACGCTATCGATCCGAGCTCAGCCCACAAATTGAGGTCGAGATTGACAAGCTAATCGAAGCAGGCTTTATTCGAGAGGTGCAATACCCTAATTGGATCTCCAACATCGTCATTGTCCTTAAGAAATCTGAACAAATACGTGTCTGCGTAGACTTCCAATACCTCAATGAGGCTTGCCCGAAGAACGACTTCCCCTTGCCAATCATTGAAATCATGGTGGATGCAACCACTGGCCACAAAGCACTGTCATTCATGAACGGCTCTTCTGGATACAATCAAATTCGCATGGCTCTCGAAGATGAGGAACTAACAGCCTTCCGCACTCCAAAAGGTATCTATTGCTACAAGATGATGCCATTTGGTCTGAAGAACGCTAGAGCTACATATCAACGCGCAATGTAGAAAATATTCAATGACATGCTACATAAAAACATAGAATGTTACGTAGACGATGTGGTGGTCAAGACAAAGAAAAGATCAGGTCACTTGAAGGATTTGCGAACAGTGTTCGAAAGGCTGCGAAAATACAACCTCAAGATGAACCCGTTAAAGTGTGCATTTGGCGTCACCTCTGGAAAGTTCCTCGGCTTTATTGTCAAGCACCGTGGCACTGAAGTGGACCAATCAAAGATCAAGGTCATTCAAAGCATGCCTAAACCAAGAAACCTGAACGAGCTAAAAAGTCTACAAAGATGCCTAGCCTTCATTAGACGTTTCATCTCTAACCTTGCAGGGCGTTGTCAACCATTCAGTCGACTCATGAAGAAGAATGTTCCGTTTGTATGGGATGAAGCATGCCACAATGCTTTTTGAAAGCATAAAAAATTATTTATCAAGTCCACCTGTCTTGGAAGCACCCATGCCTGGAAAGTCGCTTATATTGTACATCGCCGCTCAGGAAAGTTCAGTTGGAGCACTCTTGGCACAAGAAAATGAATCCTAAAAAGAAGGAGCGCTCCACTACCTCAGTCGAACTCTCACCGGCGCTGAGTTGAACTATTCCCCAATAGAAAAGATATGCCTCGCCTTGGTGTTCGCCATCCAGAAGCTCAGGCATTACATGCATGCCTACACTATCCATCTAGTCACTAAAGCTGACCCAGTCAAATACGTCATGTCCAAACCAGTCTTGACAGGGCGACTCGCTAAATGGGTGTTGTTTCTTAATCAGTATGAAATCATATACGTCCCCGCTAAAGCCGTCAAAGGACAAGCTCTAGCAGACTTCCTTGTTGATCATCCAATCCCAGCTGATTGAAAAATCTCAGACGACTTGCCTTACGAGGAGGTGTTCTACATTGACATCTTCCTGACGTGGACGATCTTCTTCAACGGATCTGCACAAAGGTAAATACTACCTTACTCCTTCCAGCTAAGTGAATTATGCTCCAACAATGTTGCTCAATACCAAGCACTGATCATTGGTATCCAAATGGCGATCAACATGGAAATCACAGCCCTCGAGGTATATGGCGACTCTAAGCTCGTAATCAATCAACTCTTGACTGAATATGAAGTGAGGAAAGATGATCTCGTCCCATACTTTTGGCTGGCAACTCAATTGCTACAAAAGTTCGAAGCCGTGACACTAGAGCATCTGCTAAGGAAAGAGAATCAAATGGAAGACGCTCTAGCCAACCTAGCCTCGAGTATGACACTAAGAGAAGATGAAGCTGCAGACGTGCCAGTTTGCCAAAGATGGGTGATCCCGCTCGTCACTGAAATGCTGCTGGATGATACAAATGTCATCTCAGTACTTCCAGTCGACGCTAAAGAATGGAGACAGACGCTGATCGACTACTTGGAGCATGGAAAGCTTCCAGATGATCCTAGACACAGTTCTGAAATACGTCGACGAGCACCTCGCTTTCTCTACTACAAAGGAACACTCTATCGACGCTCTTTCGAATGAGTACTTCTGAGATGCCTAGGTGAGGAAGAGGCCAATCAAGCCATGGAAAAAGCACATTCAGGCATGTGCGAGGCGCATCAGTCTGGGCCAAAGCTACATTTCCAGCTCAAAAGAATGGGTTATTATTGGCTAAGCATGGTGAAGGATTGCCTGAAACACTCCAAAAGGTGCCAGGCTTGCCAATTTCATGCCAACTTCATACATCAACCACCTGAACCATTACACTCTACAGTTGCTTCATGGCCTTTTGATGCATGAGGATTGGACGTCATAGGGTCGATCACACCAAAGTCATCTGCGGAAGAAGCTTACATCCTAGCTGCAACAGACTACTTCTCCAAGTGGGCTGAAGCCCTACCCCTAAGGGAAGTCAAGAAGGAAACTATCGTCCGTTTCATCAAGAAGCATATCATCCACTGATATGGTGTGCCTTGCTACATCATCACTGACAATGGAAAATAGTTCTCCAATCGACTCGTGGACGAGCTCTGCGAGAAATACAAGTTTAAACAGCACAAGTCTTCCATGTATCATGCTCCGGCCAACGGTCTTGCATAAGTATTTAACAAAACATTGTGCAATCTCCTGAAGAAAGTGATCGGCCGAACAAAGAGAGACTGGCACGAAAGAATAAGCGAAGCACTTTGGGCATATAGGATGACACACAGGACTCATACCCAAGCTACGCCTTATTCTCTCGTATATGGTGTGGAAGCTGTTCTACCACTCGAAAGTCAAATCCCCTCACTAAGAATGGCTATACAAGAAGGCTTGACTGACGAAGAGAATGCAAAGTTGCGCCTCCAACAGCTAGAAACGCTAGATGAGAGAAGGCTCGAAGCTCAGTAGCACTTGGAGTGTTATCAAGCACGACTGTCCAAAGCTTTCAACATGAAGGTTCGCCCTCGTTCCTTTCAGGTAGGAGATCTTGTCCTTGCATTGCGTAAGCCTATCATCACAACTCACAAGACAAAAAGCAAGTTCACGTCAAACTGGGATGGACCTTACGTAATACAAGAAGTCTACACCAACAACGCCTACTTAATCATGGCGGAAGACGGCTTAAGGATCGGCCCCATCAATGGCAGATTCTTGAAGCGCTACTACCCCTAAAACAAATACACCACGCTCTTGGCCCGCAAGAGCATAAACTGTGTACGGAAAAATCAGCATTAAAAAACAATCCATCACCTATTTGAACTACGTAGGCAACTGGAAAATTCAAAACAACAAGTACAATTACATCATCAACAAAAACACAAACACTTTGAAGAATAAAGAGCAAATTCAAGAATGAAAATACTTTATTTCTTTAAAGGAAGAAGTCGGCTCTAAAGCTTTGTTACAAAAAAAATGGAAGACACTACTCGAAAGCTATGTCCCTAAAACTACGGAGGCAATCCTCAAGCAAGCCTTCCAAAGTCTTCAAAGTCTCTACCTCGGTTGGAGACAAAATAGGCAATCCTATAGTCGTGCCCTTCTCCTGTTCTAAGTGAGAAATCTCCTCTTAGTACTGAGAAAGTGTAGCTTTCTGCTTCGCGAGCGCACTTTCAAGATGAGATGCTTCGATTCCCAACCGATCTCGCTCTCGTACCAACGCATCTAGACGCGCTCAAACGGAAGTTAAAGAAGTCTCTGTGATTTGATAATCTTCCGAAGTAGTTTGCTGAGAAGACCAGACTCGGGCTAGTGACGAGTCTAATGTTGTAAGTTGTTGAGCTCTAACATCTGGACTCAATTTCTCCAAGGAAATAGCACGCAAGGAATAATACTCATTCGAGGCGGCAATAAGTTCGACAATCTTGATCTTCAAGGACGAGGAATCAACGTTAAGGTTGTCAATCATAGAAACAAGCTTCAACAAATCATTTCTGAGCAACGCAAGGTCTTCTAACGGGCACTTTGAAATCCTACTCTCAATATAGCTCTTGATGTCCATGGCTGCACGGAGGTTGATGTGATGGATAAGCTACTCAGTACTGCTAAGGTTCGGCCCTCTCAAAGAAATCCCAGAACTAGCTAGCAAAAATGTTGGGCGCATGACGGACTCTTGTACACCTTCACCTACACACGGCAAACTTGGGAAGTTCGACGGATTTTGAACAAGCTCTGCACCATGCGGATTCCCGATCTCCTCGTCCGCAGGTAGATTACCTCCAAGTAGCATAGAAGGCCCAACCTAAAGAAGACGAAGAAAGGAGTTAGAAACGAAAGCTAAAATAATGAAAGAAGAAGAAATCATGAAAGAGAAAGAAGTACATACATCATTCTCAAATAACATACAGTCATCGGATCGAGGAGGCCTAAACACTTCTTTCTTCTTATGACGAAAATTAACATCGCTGTCAACCTGAGCAACTTCAAGTGGTCGCTTTTAAAACTTGTTGGTCCTGTCGCAAAACAAGTCCATCTCCGTGTGAATCAACTTCGTCACCCGCCTCTTCAGAAGCATCCAAATGGGAAGAAGGCAAACACAAGCGTTGACAGGCTAGAACCACAGGTCTATCTTGCAAGGGAGTTGCACTCGCGCAATCAAAAGGTACCAGCTACGTAGGAACTACAGAACAACCCTCTTTCGACGCCTTATGGTGAGAATGGGAATAATTGGTATCACTTGCCATCCCCAAATTCTCATAATGTACCCTTGACCACCAACTTATATAAGCATGGGGCACTGGATTATTTTGGAACTCGTCTTTGGCCGGCAGGGTGATAGAAGCATTTGTGCACACACGGGTACAAAACTCCCAATGCATATACACGACTTGCAAGGATTTTGATTGGGCTTTTTCCTTCAGCTTACCTGGCACATTTTGGACAAAACCAAATTGCCTGCTAAAACGGTGGGGATTATACGACTGGATGATGCATCGGTCTTCTTGCCGCAAAGAAACATACCCCGAGCGAAGACTTATAAAATAAGACAGGTCTGAGAAGTGAAGATGCGAATCATCCGTGATGCCTTGCCGCACTAAGCCAACTCTTGCCAAGCGATCCATCCTCAAGCCTTCACAACTTCCAAACAGTGCTTGTGCCTGCAAATCATCAAGACTCTTTGCAGAAAGCACGCCAGAATACTTCGTCATTAAATGCCCCAACTTGACTGAAGCTGGTGAAGAAGGCCCTGACTTGTCTAAGGTTGACGAAGAAAAATGAGTGCCAAAGTACTCACCCAACCAGCCATACACATAGTGGTATAGAAGTACCGCAGCACGATCTTCAGTGCTTGCCAAGTTTGAAACAACACTCAAGCCATTGTAAATGTTGGCTAAGACCGGAATAGCAAGGCTAAAAGATTCGCCTGCAACCATTTTGCTAGCAATTTTGAAGACTTCAGGATGGACGAAGTTGACGTCGTCTTTGGGGAAAATAAACTTACAAAGCCAACAAGCTAAGAAAGCGGCTAAAAAAGATTCTTTCAAGTGCTCTGATGCCACGCCAAGATCCTCAAACGCCTTCAACTTGGCAGAGGTATGGCACCCAGCTGGACCAATAACACATGATGGATCCGAGTATCCCTTAGGCCGGGTTGTCTTGTTACGACAACTTTTCTTCGAAGACCTTTTGTACTTCTTGGTGTCCCAATACCAAAATCGGATCCATGAAGAAATTTTCACGCCTGACTTACCCAGAGCCTCTTGGAAAATCTTGTGATATGCCCAAAACAAATGGCGACAGCTCACAGGCAATCCTCGACTGTTGCGATAAGAAAACTCCTCCACGCTAGGAACAACTTCGTCATAAAATTTTCCCTGGATCAGCAAGCCTCCTATCTTGTGGAGATCCCTAAGTGAGATCGACATCTCCCCTCGAGCCGTGTGAAGTGTGTTGGTCACTGAACACCAATGCTCAAAAAATGCACGAATGACGAAAGGATGGCAATCATAACTAAACAAAGATACGTATACAGCATGATAAAGGCCCGTTTTGGTAAACACATCTTTGGAGCGGCTCAAAACATCTTCAAGCCATTCCTAATAAAACTCAATGAAGGAGGCTCCTTCAGTAGTCGACAGGGTGCCACTCCAAGCCACAGCTCCGTTATGGATACGATCACCAAGAAGCTCGAACAAAATTGGATGATTGTCATGAGCATAGTGCGAAGGGTTCAAGATAAGAATCCTCGACGAGCATTCCATCTTCCTCTTCTTTGTATTTGGTCAAACAGAGTCTACCACATCCCAAGATACTTCAGAAGTCCATAACTTAATATGCATGGAGTTGTCTTTTGCGGGAAGAGCAACCGCCTTAGGGCCAGTCAGTGGTGCATAAAGGTTCAACGTCGTTCCACTATCTTGCGAATCGCCTTCCTTTGCAAGAATGGTGATGGTGTTGCCCTTAAAGCACTTGAAAAATACCATAACCGCAACGGAAGAGTCAGCCACAAAACTTCAGCAGCACTCCAACGTCACCACCAAGGGAAAGTTGTGGTCCAAAAGGCACTACATGGCGAAACCCCGCTGAATTTCTGGCACAGCACCACACGGCAGTGCACCACCAAAGGAAAACTGTGATCCAAAGGTACTACACACCGAAGCCCCGTTGCAGTCTCTGGCACACCCATGGCTTGCTACCACAGCTCTAAAAGCTTCGTGAAGATCCTGGCGTCAAGCTCTGCCTTCTCAAGATTAAAGATTCCTGACATTACAAACAAAGAAATCCATCAGTGGACACACACATTGTGCATTAAAAAAAAGGGACACGTTATATTATGTGCATAGTGATAAGACAAGTGCACGGTTTTGGGACAAATCAACTTCCATATATATATATATATATATATATATATGATATGCTCACGGTATTGGGATGTTTCAATCAATGTCCTTATATATATATATATATATATATATATATATATATATATATATATATATATGTTCATGTCAGAACTTCAATCAATTCCTTATGTGCATATATGCACGTACATGGAGTGACGGGACAACCAGCTTCCACAATCAAAACATATACATATACATATATATATATATATATATATATGTGCAAACGACCTGCCACAATCAATATATATATATATATATATATATATATATGCAAACAGTGATGGACAATCAAGTTCCACATCTATATATACAAATGCATGCAACCCCAAGACATTATATATGAATGCATGCTATCCCAGGACAATATATATGAATGCATGTTATCCCAAGATGATATATATGAATGCATGCAACCCCAGAAGGTATACCTTCATGTCTGCCTTCACCGCAGCCTTCAAACATGCACTTGCAGCCACTCTTTTTGTTCCAGCACCAAGTTCAGTAGGTAGCAGATGCGGCGAACGCAAGAAGCAATGCATGCAGTCAGCAGCAGTGTAGGAATGCGGGATAAGACAGTCGAGATGCAAGATGGCGAGCAAGTGCAGCAGCTGTGTAGTGAATATGCAGTGCTCTATGTGTGTATGTGTGTGCGTATGCCTATATATATATATATATATATATATATATATATATATATATATACGACGATCTCAATAGTTGCAAAAGAAACTGATCCGCATGTAGTGCAGTGACTGTGAAGTCCTATATATGCATAATGATCTCCCAAGTGAAACTGATCCGCATATGCAACGATAGTGCGATGACTGTGTAAATAATAGTCTCCAAAGAACCAAGTGAAAATCCGCATGCGGGGAAAAATGCAGTATAGTAGCTGTGCAAGCAGTGACACGCGTGCAAAAAAGAAGGTAGTACAACGAAGAATCCCGTCAACAGACCCAGAAAAGCAAATAGTGCGATCACTGTGTGAGCCCGTGTGCAGAAAAGAAGACAGTGCAGCGAAGAATCCCGTCAACAAACCCAGAAAAGCAGATGGGGCAGTCACTAAAAAGGGAGGGATACGTATGCATGCATAAGGGTGTCGGTGCATCATGCACCAGCTAGAAGAAACAATAAACAAATGAAAAAAAAGGAAAAAGGTGGGTAGTGGCAACAGGATGATTGGAAAGTTGAATGTAAGGAGGACAGTGCCTTAAGTACCATTTAAAATATTATTTTATTATTAAAAAAATATTAATATAAAAAAAAGAGGGAGATAATAAAAAGCGATGGGATGGTGCATGGCGCCATTAAAAATAAAAAATAATAAAAAAAGGGGGGGAAGTAGCACATCTTAGCAAGATATGTGTTTTATTTGTACTTAGCACAATATACTAAATAAAATAAAGCATGTCCATTGATATCTCTAAGAAATTACAAGTGCGTACCAAAAAAAAATGGAAAAGAAAAGCAAAAGAGAAAAGATGGAGCCTTCACAAAGTTCGCTCACTTGAAGCCTCAGTATCCGGTAGAACCCCAAAAGAATGAGGCACTGGAGATTGATCATGTGACGCCTCAATACCTGGTCGGACTCTAGATGTCGAAGGCAAAATGTGCCGCTGGAAGAAAGCCACAAACCTCTGATGATCACTTTGAATCCGACCTTCAGATTCTTGCAACTCATCAAGTTTTCTCTTCATGCTCGTAGAATAATTATTTGCAAGCGCGTGCAACTGTCTATTCTCGTGCTTGAGACGTTTGATCTCTCCTCCAAGGCTTTCCACCTCGGCCGTCAATGATTCCACGTGGCGAGTTCAAGCAAGTAGGCGTTGGCCCATATTGGACACAGAGCCCGCACATCAAACACTGAGGGCCAGGGAGTCTCGAACGGCCAACTTATCAGACCGTCGTGAAAAAAGCCTATTATCTCTATAAGGGAGGAGGTTCCTAGCTACTACTGTAACTGTTATTTCATCCCCCATCACGGAGTCTTCAACTGTAAGAGGGTCATTAGAAGATAAGAAGGACAGGCGCCATATATCACCCTGACGCGGCACACCTGTATCACTTCCGAGACTCAAATCTAGGCCAATGTTAGACGGGTAAGCCATTTTCAAAAAAAAAAGGTTAAAAGAAAAGGTTTGGATGGAGTAAAATCTCATAAATACGCCGGAGACAATTTTCACGAGCGGGCAATCTTCAAAGCATGCATGTTGGATGTGATCGATACCCCTATAAAAAGAGAGGCAACACGACCACCAATTCAAAAATCGAAGAGACACCACTCTCCAAATTTCAAAAGCCAGATTTTCCTGCATAAAGTTTGTCAACACTTTGTGGGCGCAATTTCAACTTGCCAGCTAGTACGTGCAACTTTGTCAAAAAAAAAATCTCTGACAAAGTTGAAAACCAGCTTGGACAAGGCTAAAGGCTGTTGGCCAGAGCTTGTACCCTAAGTTCTTTCGTCATACCGTACTTTGTATCGGACTTCAACATGAGAAACTCCATTCTCACTTACTTTTGGTACAGAGGCATATGTCCCAGTTGAGCTTGAGCAAGCAACATACCGAGTCAAGAACTATATGCAAAGTGAAAATGACGAATAACTCACCCTCAACTTAGATCTAGTTGAGCAGCTCCTCTCCAACTACTATGACCTTAGGGTCAAACCTCACTTTTTAAAGTAGGGGACTGGGTATTGAAGAAAATACTACTTTGTGACAGAGTTCCGAGCGAAGGCACACTAAGTCTAAAATGGGATGGACTATTTAAAGTTGTTGGCATCAGTCGCCCTGGCTCTTACAAACTCAGAAGCTCTGATGGTAGGACTATTGGTCATCCATGGAATGTCGATCACTTGAAGTATTAGTACAAGTAGACTCACATTGTACAAGTGTTGTGTTATAGCCATTCGGCATCCTATGTAATGAAGGCCATCTGGCCAAATTCAATAAAGAGGTGATTCAGACAATTTAGTCTTCACTCTTTTACATTCATAGCAATGAAACACTTAGTCTCACCTTAACTTGATAAAATCCTTACTCAAAACCTCAACTTAAATGACTTATGTCAATCAACATAAACATCATACATTTCCTTCATGCATACTAAGACATTTATAAGTATCACTCATGTCAATCAACATAAACATCATATATTCCTTTTATGCATAGCAAAACATTAATAAGCATCATGCATGCCAATAACCATAAACATCAGACATTTCAACACATTCATACATAAGCCAACCGAGCTTCGAAAGAGGTCAACATACTCTAATATCATTCGGAAACTTGCCACTCTTACTACCAACTAGGTGATGAAAGAACTCATATTCGTATCACCAACCAGGCAATAAAGAGTACAACTAGTACTATTAATAAACATTTTGCCCTTAGCAACTCACCATTCTTCCTACCAACTAGGTGAGAAGCAATACAACTTGTACATGTGAACTCTTAGCATTCACAAATAATCAAAAACCCTCAAGCCTTATAGCTCAAAATAGGGATAAGCAAGCTTAACTTAACCTAACTGGGGGAGCACTTATGATCAACAAGGGTTATAGTCACCAAAAAAGTCTTATTACAAGCTAACAAAGGCTTCAGTGTATAGTATACAAAGATCAAGCTCTTCAACCCTCTTGCATCTGCTCTAGACATTTCCCTTATGTAACAAAGCAAACATTACAACTCGTAGAAAGCTTCGCACACTTTTAATCAAGACCATGTGAAGCAAAATCAATTTATGTGGTTCCTCCGAACCTTTAACTACTATAGTGTGAGGCTTACCTCGCACACTCTTGCTCAAGAGTGGGGAAGCAAAATCTATATGTGTTGTCTATCCCACATTTTCTTGTCCTTAGTTCGAAAAATAATAATAATTTCAAAAAAAAAAAAAAAAAAAGAGGGAAACACAAAAGCTTCATCAATGGAGGACAACTACAATTCTCAAAAGCTTCACACACTCTTGATCAAGATAGTGTGAAGCAAAACCAATTTATAGTGCCAACAAAGTTTCATCAATTGAGGGCAACTATAATTCTC
Source organism: Crataegus laevigata (assembly GCA_963580275.1). Taxonomy (NCBI): domain Eukaryota; kingdom Viridiplantae; phylum Streptophyta; class Magnoliopsida; order Rosales; family Rosaceae; genus Crataegus; species Crataegus laevigata. The sequence goes on from OY756941.1 coordinate 9,231,348, forward strand.
AAAAGCTTCACACACTCTTGATCAAGATAGTGTGAAGCAAAACCAATTTAGGGTGCCCTACAGAGCTTCACCTACAAAGCTTCAACAACAAAGCTTCACCTACAAAGCTTCATCATAAAAGCTTCACCTACAAAGCTTCAATATAAAAGTTTCACCTACAAAGCTTCAACAACAAAGCTTTACATACAATGCTTCAACATAAAAGCTTCACATACAGAGCTTCAACTACCAAGCTTCACCTACAAAGCTTTAACATCAAAGCTTCACCTACAAAGCTTCATCAATGGAGGGCAACTACAATTCTCAAAAGCTTCACACACTCTTGATCAAGATAGTGTGAAGCAAAACCAATTTATGGTGCCTTACAAAATCAAAGCTTCAACTACAAAGCTTCAACATCATAGCTTCACCTACAAAGCTTCAACCTAAAAGCTTCACCTACAAAGCTTCATCCACAAAGCCTCACCTATAATGCTTTAAAAAAAAAAAACAAAACAAAAGTAAAAACAAAAACAAACAAAAATAAAATCCAAAAAAAAAAGGGTGAACTCTCTTGACCAGAGACTTGGTGGACTCCCACCATATGCTACTACACCTCGGTGCACCGAAGGTTGATTATTTGGAGCCTCAACATGTGGTGACAATCCAAATGGCAAAGGCAAAAGATGCCTCTAGAACAAAGCCACAAACCTCTGATGGTCACTCTGAATCTGACGTTCAGACTCCTGTAATTGGTCATGCTCGTCGAGTAATGACGGGGTTTTATAACCGCACAAATTTAACCCTCTTTTTGACAATTGTAGTATAGGTGTAAGTAGGGTATCGTTCTAGGCCGGGGATTAGGAGGGATTGCTAATCACTCTAAAATTAATTTAAAAACGTAAAAACAAAATTTAAAACACTAAACTAAAATAAAAACACTAGGAAATTAAAATGGACGGAAATCGAATTAAAAGATTAAAAATAATAAAAACTAACTAAATAATATAATATAATAATGGGGGGTTTGGTTTGGATAAAACGTAAATTAAACTTAACTAAATTATAAAATTGACAAAAACATAAAATTAAAAGTGAACGGATAGACGACGGATTTGCTAGAGGGTTTTTCTCCACACATGACACAAATGTAACCTAAATTGATTCCCAGTTATGAATTCAACAAACGAATGAATGACAATGCTCCAAATTAATTAGGTCTGCTTAAATTAACTTTCAGATTTCCCTAGATTCATTGAATTGGACGGAATACGCATCACAACCAAATTATTCTTATCAAGTTCCCTAACTATGGAATACGCATGATAGAGAGACATATCAAAGATCATTAAATTCAATGGAAATCATAAACATCGACTAGGCTTTCATAACTATGGAATACGCATGTTAATCCAACCTAGGGTTTACTAAACACAATCGTGACTAGCGATTTTTACTACTCATGAATATAAGTTCATAACGATTAGGTGAAATTCCCTTATATCCTAGCATCAAGTCTAAGCATGCAAATTAAGTATCGACCCTTAACCCACATACATAAACAAGTTATTAATCAAATCAGAATAGTAAACCACATCCAAACATTCATAAATTCATAACTGGAGTAAATCAAATTAAAATTACAAATATAATCATGGTTTTGAATTATCCTCTAGCCAATATAAAATTAATTATACATCATTTATAAATTAAAAACAGAAATTAAAAACGAGTTTGGAGAGATTAAACCAAATTGGGGATCAAGGATCTGTGCACTAATTGGCACTGTGCAGTTTTGCATGTGCACTGTGCTTTGGGCTTCTGTGCATTGGGCTTCAAGGCAGCTTCGGTGCTTTGATCCCTGCTGCTCTATGCGCTCCAAACTGCCTCTTCCAATTTACCCCGAGGCTTGCCAAATGGCAGCTCCTCGGCCTTCTTCTTTTTTTTTCTGTGCACGCTGCCAATTAGGCAGGCCGCCACCTGCAGCTTCGCAGCTCCCCTTAATTCCCGAGGCTTCTGCAAAGCCCGAGCTCCCCCCAGTGCCCCGAGGTGCTCCGAGACTCCCTTTAATCCTGTCGCTCTCCACCTCTTGGTTTTTCTTTGGACGAGGCCCTTCTCGCTGATTGGTTTTCTCGGCCTCTTGCGAGTTGCCTCCAAAAACCTCTTCTGATTGGCACAGCTCACCCTCGTTCACCTCTGTCCTCTCGGCGTGAGCTCCCTGATTTCTCCTCCCAAGGCGGCTGCCTTCTAATTTTCACCCAAGTACAGCATCATTACTTGTTGTCGAGGAAATCCATATATGTGTCGACCTTCGACCATGGCAAAACAAACTTGCGAGAGTGCCTAATTGTTTCCTCCTCTCCGAGAATGCATCTTCAACAAAGCATCTTGAAATACTCTATTTTCTTCCTCCCCAAAACTGTTGGAAATGTGCCCTAAAACCAATCATATGATGATACTTTACGGACATTTCACATGTTAAACTAATCTAGTTTAATATCAAGGGCAAAGATTATTGTTTGAGCGGTCTCATATAAATGTTATATGCTTAAACGATAAAGTCCAAGGAATATGTGATTGGGAGAATGCAATCTAAAAGAAGTTAGATTCATGAGACCATTCTTTCGTAGACACATCCTAAACGTTCTTGATCATAGGATTGCCAATTGGGCATTGACAGTCCGTTAAGATCAGTACGTGCTATGTCTTCTCTCAGGGAGAGTGACTAGTCTCGAGTCATTGGTGTGAGTGACACCAAGACAAGTACGTAGGTGCTCAATAGAGAATGAGTTCACTGAACACGATCAACGACGAGTTCTCATATTCATGTCACGTGAGAACTCATGGTTAGGATAATGCAAATTAGTCCTTTGACCTGAGGCATCATAGTTGTCTTGTGGTTAGGTCCTTGATCTTTGATCGTGTCAAATGGCATTCCTTTGGAGTGTCCACGGCATGGTTGGGGTCAAGCTATCTAGTCATGGAGACAAGTGAATGCGCAACAAGGGATCTCTAACCTTCAAACCGTTGAGGGAGAATACTCTATGATATGATTTAGAATCTCTGGCCAGAGTATGAATGAGATGTTGGAATGTGTTCCAGATCACATTCAATGGAATCATATAAGCACGAGATTCACATTGGATAGTAGACATGAATAAACTATCAAGCCAAACAATGTGGTCAAGAGTATTGTATTAGAGAAGGACCGTATTGCATTTGTAATCCTAAACTGAATAGGTTCTCTACCTCTTCTGATTAGCTTGGGTAACCATGATATGCTGCTAGGTGTCACTCATGGTTTGTGGAAGCCCTAAACGTGTATAAACACTAAAGGGAGAATTGAAAGTTAGTTTCAAATTCACAATTGATTTAAAAGAGTTTGAATCGCCCACTGCCTCGCTAAAAGGAACCTAATGGATCGTACACCGTGTAAGGTAAAGATTGAAGATTCAACAGAGATGAGTAAGAATAATTAAATGGTTTAATTATTTATGGCAAGGATTAATTAATATGTTAATTAATCAAACGAATAAGTTCGTTAAAGACCTCGGGATAGTTTTGGACCTTAAGGCCCAATGGGCTTCGAACGTCGAGTCCATTAACTTAAGTTGTATGACAACTTAATGAATAATGATTCACAAAGACCAAATTGCCCAAATTAATCCCTAAGGCCGGCCACTATGTAAGGGAAACAAACTTGGACTTATTTACAAGTTTGCCACTCAAATGAATTAAGCTATAAATATGACTTTATAGACAAAATTCATTTAGGGTTCTTTTTGGGGGAAATTGGTGAAACACAATCTCCATTTTTCTCTCTAAAAGGCCGGCCCCCTTGGAGGGATTAGCTAGCAATCCTACTCCTCCAAGGTCACTCATATCTTCTCCAATCTAACCTTGGTGTAGAATCTTAGAGGTTCCCAATTTTGGGAACTTGGAGAAACCTCTTCATCCATCCAAATCCATAGATTTAAGATGCAAGGAATGAAGGCCCTCTCTTTGGGTGATTAGCCTTTGCTTAAGCAAAGAGGAATCTACAAAGGTATAAATCTCAACTCACTTTGTTTTGAGTTGTTTAAAGGTTCACCAATCTACTAGGCTTTGAACATTCATGGGTAATTTTTTGTTTTTAAGTATATGCAAGCATGATTCCGCCTTTAATTTGTTAATTGCATGCTAATGATATTGCTTAAATGAACATGTTTCTCTAAAATAATCCTTCAAAAACTACCTCCTAAACCAAGTTACAAAAATGCTCGACTCATCTCCTCAGCAAGAAAACTATTCTTTAAGAGCAAACGTATCTCATGTCATCAGGGTCGAAAGCAAAAGTATCTCATATCATGATTTTTCCTTGTCTTTTCCTTTGCCCTTGCTCCTACCTGCAAGACAAGGATAAAGAAAGCAATTAGTCAGAACCGAAATCAAACTTTCAATCTACAACTGATTACCCGGAATCTTTGTCTGGTTGCTTAGCTTGCATTGCTCTCCAGTACTATTCGTCAACTGTTGATAGGTCTCGAATTTCCTCAGCAAATATATCATAACAGCTATTTTGATGTTTTCTCTTTACACTGAAGCTGGCTAGCATGGATGAGTCATAGAGAAGTGATGTTCTGAAGGATCATTCAAATGCAAAGGTTGCACACCATGTTTTCTATGCAAAAGATTGATGCTACGATCCAAAAGCTTGCCGACAATGATTACTTGGAACAGATCACTGTTGTAATACCCTGAAATTTTAAATATAGGAATATGTGGAGAAAATTGAAAATAAATCGATTTATGGTTATGAAAATAGAATTGAAAATTTTAAAGTTTTATTTCCGGAGATTATTATAGGTTACATATTTGAATTATTGAGATTTTATGTTAATTTTGGAGAAATTATATTAAGTTACTTGAGTTTAGTTTTTAATTAAACTAGTCATGAAGTTGGGAGTTTTGAAATTAATTATTTAAAATTCATAGACCATTCGAGGTCAAAATTTATATTTTTGAATAGAGCTCGAACTCACGAACTCGTAGGCGCTAACCGTTCGTTAAACGGTGATTTAACGAATAAGATATAAGCGAACAAAGAGAAAGGTGAAATGGTCATTTAACCATTTTCTGGAGGGCTCCAGAATCTTTGGAGCAGGAAGTAGTGGAGCCATGTGGCTCCCTGTGGATGTAGAAAATGGGAACAACCCAATTAGAAAGATTAGGTGGAAGGAAAAAGGAGGGGGAGGGGAGCAAAGGATCGAAAATCCTAACCCATGAACCCGTGTGACGCGCGGCTTGGTCCGGCGATTCCTCGTTGATTTCCGTCCAATTTTCTGGCAAATTAAACATAAAAACCACTCCCAATCATCAACTTAGCCCTCTCTATCCTAATTCCACCAAAAATTTGAGGGAATTTGGTTGTAATTTGGTATAAAAAAAAACGTTTAGGGTGCCGCGGGGGTTGTAGAATGAGAACCATCAATTGGCAAATGATCTTCTTTAATTTCCACCACCAAAAGCCTCCCCTATAACCCAGGAATAAGGCCCAACCATCTTTGGAGGCAGCGGAGCACCGGTGGTGTCGGATTTAGAACACCCATTTTTAGGGTTTTCCAACGGGTTCGAGGCAAATTAGAGCCTTTCTAGGCCAAATTGGACTTGTCCACAGGTATAAAGTTTGCTCTACTCTTTGAGATCTTCATTTCTGTAATTTTTGAGAATTTTAAAAAATAATTAAATTTTCCGGCAAGTCGAGGTTGCCGACCGCCACCTACAGTGGCGCGTGCGGCGGCGCATGGCTAAGACGACGATTTTTTTCTTTTTAAGCTAATTAAAATGTTCTAAGTCCATATTTATAATATGGTTGAGGTAGATCAATTATTTGGACTTAATTTAAGAAGTGTTAGTCACTTTAAAATGTGAGGATTATTAAATAGGTTTTGGAATATGAACTACGAATGGTTTGATCCCTTTTGAGGGTACGTAGGCAGTCTAACGGGAGATTAGATGTAGCCATAAAATAAGTGAGATTAAAGACTTTGAAAATAAATAATTAGAATGAAATTTAATCTATAAAGGAAGGTGGTGACAAAGTGTGAAAAGAAAATATTGCATTTATTATAGAAATTGAATTTAGGGACTAGGGACGGAAACAAGGCCTATGAGTAGAGAAACATGTTAAGTGGTAGCTATTTAATCAAGGTAAATCTTGTGTTGAACGTTTTTGTAAGGAAAAAGGGAGTTTTGGGTAAATAACTGGAGTTTTTATCTTCATGCCTTGATAATTAAAGGTTGGATTATAAATTTTTGTGAGGGTTCATGAAATTAAAGTTCTTAAATGGGATTAGTGGTAAGTGAACTAAACAAGAGTTTAGTTCAGGCCTATCACCAATATGCTTGTTTTCCAAAATAAACGAATTTTCGGGTCGGGTCGTTACAAATGGTATCAGAGCAAATGATCCTATTTTGTAAAATAGAGAGCATACCACTTCTACCTATGGGACAAATAAGGCAAGTGAAAATGATACCACACTTCGGTATTTAGAGTTTCATGATTACTCAGTGGCTTAGATTTTGCAAGTCCCCAACTGAGGAGTTTCCCTCACTCAGGAACTTAGGGGAGCATTTTTTGTACCATACTTGACCAATCATGAAACTACTGAGCACCGGTCAATATTATACCGTCAAGGACCCACAAAAGTTTCCCTCCAACTAGGAGGCCAATCACAACGTGACAGATGTCAACATCATAGGCCAATCACAATGTGACACGTGTCAACATCAGAGGCTAATCGCAACACGACACGTGTAAATGTCAGAATAAAGCTAGAAACCATCTTCTATAAAAGGAGATCATTCTCTCACAACAATCCTTAACTTTATTTGTACTAAATCATTTACTAGAACTCACTAAATGAGATCTTGAACCCATGTATTTGTGTAAACATTTACAATTAATGAAAATTCCTCTACCCGTAAACGTAGCCAGTCTGGGTAAACCACGTACATCCTGTGTTTACTTCTCTGTCTCTGTCTATTTACATACTTATCCACACTAGTGACCAGAGCAATCTAGTGAAGGTCACTGGCACTTTTTGTTGTACCAAAATCCTCACTAATTTTGTACATCAACAAGGTTATAACCGAGCCGCGTCTATTGTTGGTAGAAAACTATTTCCAAACCCCCCCCCCTAGGCCTTGTTTAAGCTTTATGCCTTTGAGAATTTATGGAAGGGATCTTTCTTCGGAGTAGGTCCTACTATAAGAAAAAATTCTCTTGTGAAAAAATGTATTTAGACAACTTTTTTTTAACTAATTATTAAACCCACATCAGCATATAACAATTTTTTTTTTTACAGAATTGAAGCGGAAGGATCATATTGATTTGTAACACCTACTTTCAAGGACTACATTCATCGATTTTCAATTTTAGGGACCATCTTAATGGTGTAGGTCAATTTCAGGGACCATCTTAATGGTGTGAGTCAATTACATGGACCATTTGTGATAAAAACCTATAAATCGTGTGGGGCCCATTTATGTGCTACATCAACACTTAACGAAATTTTTAACAGAATTGTGATGTAATTACCATATTGATTTGTGACACCTATTTTCAAGGACTACATTAATTAATTTTCAATTTCAGGAACCATCTTGATGGTCAGAGCATATTTCAGGGACCATTTGTGATCAAAACCAATAATAAACATAGTCCATTGACTTGGTCCAAAAAAAAAAATTTGACTCTTGATATATGCCTGGATACTAAAGATTTCATTGATTTTAGCCTAAATTCTCATTTTTAGGGCACTTACAATTCGATACATTTTTTGTTACTTAAATGATTAAAATCAAATACATGCAGCATAAATCGATATCTCTACAACATATTGACCTTGTATCAACGACACAACGATAAAATAATGATGACTTGCTAAAAAAATGAATCATTTCAGCAATTAAATATCAAAAGTGAATCATTTCAATCCAAAGCCCTTTTTTAAGGGCAATGCTTATGTGCCCCTCAAGTTCTATTGGGAACCTACTTATCCCCCCACTTATGATTAATATATCTTTACCTAAAACATTATAATTAGTTTTGGGGCCCAAAAATGTCACAGCTGAACCAAGTCTCAAGGCCCAATTGTCATGGAAAGCCTATATTCAAGCACAAAGACACGCCAAGGCACGAGATCGACGAGGAATATATTTACAAACATGCCATGCCACGCCATGCTCATGCCTATTCATCACGTCATGCTTCCTTAGCCACAAATCATGCTAAGCCCAAGTCACATATTCGAGGCTTGCCAAGAGGATTGTGGTGTGGATGGTTACGGAAGTTTATCGAGTCTACGTGGAATCATGGTCATGGAAGACTTTGGGCTGCTTGGGAGCCCAAAAAATCCAAGCCCATACCTTTGTATTTCATGCAGGCATCATTGAGAGAGAACTAGCCTAGTTTATCCATTTTCCTAGCAAGCCAACCCCTTTAGTTAGGATTAAACTAGATGTAGACATTGAAATTTCGATGAAATAAATGCATTAAAAATTACATTTGTAGACATTAAAATTTTGGTGAAATAAATGTCGACCATTGCATTAAAATTACAACATCCACCCATTTCACCTACATCATACAATTACTTCACCAACAAAATGGACGGTGGTAATTCATTCTCACCAACAAAATGGATGGTGATGATTCATTCTCACCAACAAAATGGACGGTGATGATTCATTCTCACCAACAAAATAAATGGTAGTGATTCATTCACAAGGCCTATAAATAGGCTGTTCCATCAAAAGATCAGGGGGGATTTTTGGACATACATTTTCTCGACTCTAAAATTGGAAAAGAATTCACGTCAAACAAAAGCCTTGAAATACTCAAAACTCTAAAGTTCTCAAGCAAACCCCGAAGGATCAAGAAAGCTCTCTTCGTTCTTCGTCAAAATCTACTTCAAGATCAAGCGCTCGACACCCCTTGAAGAAGTGTTCATCATTCAGTAACTGTCCATCCAAGATCAAGCCCCGACAGCCCTTGGATCAACCAAATTCGCAAACCAACATCTTACGGAGATCGAATCAGAGGATCAAATCACATAGAGATTGTAACCCAAACAAAGTCATTAATACAAATATTATTTTTGTACACGTGTTCTTGTCTCGCTCGTTTCAGGAAATTTTCGTGTTTACACTAGATTCTTGCATTAAATGCATGTTAAGCCCAGCAAGTCAGGCATTTAATGCTGACTTTCCCTTCCCAACCTACACAGACAGCCAACAAGCAAAAGCCATGAAGCGTGCTACCATATTTAACGCCCTGGGAAAGCCGCGCCACAGAAAGAAGCAATATGCAGGTCTCAACAGTGCAGCTAGTTTACACCAAAAGGAGAATAATAGGATAGCTAAGGAGAAAGGAGAAAAAAACCAAGCCACAAAGAGATATTCCCTTAAAACCTAGAGAATAAGCCTTCACTAGGGAATTCATATTAATAGAGAGGGGAAGATAAAGAATACGTGGTGATAGGGAACCACCCAAGAAGAAGCCTAAAAAGTTCCAGTTAGTCCAAAAGCATACTCCAAGCCCCAAGCATCATCATCTATGCAAGCTTTGCACCAAACATCCCAGCCATTAGAAACCTTACTATCACCCTAAGAAAGCATAGATTATCCAGCAAAGAATGCCAAGCAACCATCCAAATCCCTTCTCTCTCAAGTAAATTGATAATCTTCTAGCTTCCACACCACGCTTCACTTGAGCAAGTCATTATCTTGATCTTTCACGCTATCTTCGAGTTATTAATGTTACCGGGGTATTTCCTAAGACAAGTTATCTCTTTCAAGATATCCGGGACTTGTTATGACTCCTTCAACAAGGGGGACAAGAAAACGCTCTCAAAGCCCAAGTCCGCCTCGACCTAAAAATCCCCCAACAATTAGAACCATTCATTTTCTTTATCATCATATAGAAATCATATATGCAAAAAATCATTCAATTTGGAGATGTTTTAGGCATTCATGAGCATCAAACAAATGGACGGTATCATGAGGATGCTACTTGTTAGCTAAACTATAGATGAATTTGCAAAGCATGGATGGATAAATGATGTCCAAATCAAATGATTTTTGCATTAAAATTATGATGACAAAGAGAATGAACAGGTGAAGGTACATTAACAATAAGTGAGGGAATTTCAAAAGTATTATATTTTTTTTAAATGTGTTAAATGACCTTGTGAAATGCAACAAATTACTTCTGTAAATGCTCCGCAACTTCACCAACACCAAAGATTGAGATTAAGGGTTAACTGACCAAAAAAATGTAAATTTAAGTGTCCTGAATCATGATCAAGGCCTACAATTTCCAGGAAATTGATATGTAATGCAATATGCAATAGTTTTTTAATTAAAATTGCAAAGAAAGAGACAGAATTGGCTTCTTCTGTTCGTTCAAGAAGATAATTATATACTTTAATAAGCGTTCTACGTTATTGGAATGGGGTGTGATATTCACACACCCTTTTTTACTTCTCCTACATCTTTTCAGTTTTTGGCAGTCAAATCAAATGAATTCAAGAAAATCAACGGAAATAAATCAACAAAGAGTGTATCAGAAATAAAAAACAGTGTGTGGATAGCACACCCTATTGGAATATATGGACCCTCCCTCCCCACTTAATTATCTATAAATTACTGGGTATATATGGACGCCCTCCCTCCCTTCCTTTACACCGCCACTTCCACTTTATCTCTTACATTTCTTGCCTCCCTTTCTCTCTCTAGCTAGTTTAATGGCTGCAACTGATCCAATGGTTAAGGTTAACTCGTCACAAGTTTGCCGTTATCATCCACCACCCAAACTGACCACCATAAAAAAGCTTATTGCGGAATCACAAGACACCAACGGCAACTTCATTGTTCCTCCCACTTATACCTACACAACCAATAATAATCCCCACGATGATCAGAAAGCTTTCGAAGAAGATACAGAAGCAGCAACAGTTCCGACCGTTGACTTATCTCTTCTCACATCATCTGCTACTCCTGAACAGCGCTCTAAAGCTATCAACGACCTCGGCAAAGCCTGCCAGGACTGGGGCTTCTTCATGGTACCTACACCCTCCACTCTTCACTTATATCATTCATATAAATGGAGAAAAATACTATTGGACTATAATACTCAAAAAAAAAAAAAAAACGTCCAATTTCTTAGCCAATATTAGTAATAGATCGACCAGTTTATTAAAATAACTTAAATTCTTAAATTTAAGATTATTTTATTATCAATAATTATCTCTTTAATTAGTCTACTTATTTCCTTTTCTTTATGTTACTTGTTCTTCTTCGTGCTCTAAACCCTATATATTTATAGATTTTATTTTATTTTATTTTTATAACGAACTTATATCATAGGTTGATTGTATTTATCTACTTATATAATATTTTTTATGATCAACATGTATCAGAGATTAATGTGTTAATGTGTCTTACTGGTAGGTATATTATGATTTTGTATTTTTAGTTAGGCTTCATATCTCGCTCATAAGTGTAATATACATTTTATATTTTGTTGCTTAATTAGAGTTAGGGTCATATATTCTACAGATGATGAATTTGTGTTCGTATATTAGTTTTTTGTTAGAAGATATTAAGTAGATTATTCGAATTACAAGATGCATGAAATTAAAAGATTTTGATTTAACTCTAATACTTAAAAATGAGTATAAAAGAAATACAAATAGAGAAAAGCTAATACTAGACTTAATTTAAATCTTTCTTTTTTTTTTTTTTAACTCAAATCGAAATGCCTCAAGAAAGAAAAAGGCAAAATTATTGGTTTTGTATTTTTATATATTTTCATTTTCCACTGGTAGGTGATCAATCATGGTGTGCCAGAGAGTCTGATGAAGGCAATCTTGGATGGTTGTGAAGGCTTTTTTGATCTCACGGAGGAGGAGAAGCAGGAGTTTGAAGGTAAGCATGTGTTGGACCCCATCAGATGCGGGACCAGCTTCAATGCCTCTGTGGATAATTTTCGGTTTTGGAGGGATTTTCTCAAGGTTTTTGTATATCCTGAGTTTCACTTCCCCTCTAAACCTGCTGGCTTCAGGTTAGTCATCGAACACCATTCTTGATAATGAATACATGATTTAATTAAATATATGCTATCAACCTTTTTAAATCATGGTCTTGTTGGGTAGGGTATGTTGAATCATGATGATTTAATTATGTTATTATCTTGTGGTCATTTAGAAGTTAATCAAGTAATTAAGTTCCAAAAGTTGAATTACTTGGCACACATGAACATATTTTAATACCAAGTTGAATTCCAATTATGAAGCTTTATTTTAAAGAGATGTGGGTTAACACATGATCATAATCCAACAGGATTCTCTCCGGATCCTTTTGGTGAGGATCCTGAGAATCTGTAAATCGTGTTTGTTCATCGTACATCATGTAGTTTTTGTCAGATACTGTTTATATTTAATTTTAAATAAAAATATTAAAAATGATTTCTGACCTTACGATGTATGATAAACAGATATGATTCACGGATCCCCGGGATCCTCACAAAGAGGATCCAGAGAAAATCCGGATTCATCACAATAAGCACTAACTCTGCCATATAAAAAGAATCCTAAATCATAAAGATATGTGGCTTATGTTAGTTGGTTTGAGCAATGTAACTATCTTCTTACTCTTGAGTTTGAATCTCATTTGGTAAATTAGGGTAGTACACAAAACGCGTTCACCCTGCCTTTTTGTTGGTGCAGTGAGCTTGCATCAGAGTATTGCAAAAGAGCAAGAGAAGTGACAAGGGAGCTACTGAAAGGAATATCAGAGAGCCTGGGGTTGGAGGCCACAGACTTAGACAAGGCCCTGGATGTGGAATCAGCTGGCTTGCAAATCTTCATTGCAAACCTGTATCCTCCTTGTCCACAGCCTGAACTTGCAATGGGGATGCCTCCTCATTCTGATCATGGCCTCTTGACGCTTGTCATGCAGAATGGGATCAGTGGCCTTCAAGTGCAACACAAGGGTAAATGGGTCAACGTCAATGCTGCACCCTACTCCTTCCTTGTCAACACTGGCGATCACCTCGAGGTAAATATTCATATTCAATTTCACTTCGTCACTTAGTATTAATGTTTAGTGGCATCAACCCTAGAGATATTTGAGGCATTCTTTATCGATCCTTGGCAATCACACAAGTTAATTTCCATTTTGCTACATGTACGTATGTACGTAGTAGATATTTAGCAATGGAAAGTACAGGAGCAACATTCACAGGGCAGTGCTGAACAACAAATCAACAAGAATATCGGTAGCCACTCCGACTGGCCCATCACTTGAAACATTAGTTACACCTGCACCAAAGTTGGTAGACACTGCAAAGCATCCGGCAGCAGCATATGTTGGCATGAAGTACAAGGACTACTTGGAGCTTCAACAAGGCAGCGTACTTGATGGGAAAACCATCTTGGATCGTGTACGTACGGGGGTTTCAAACTCTGAATAGAAGATCTAACCAGAAAAACACCAGCGAAGTATCCCATATTCCAGAGTACTGCAGAAAATCCCTTATAGGTCCCTCTGTAGCTTTGGAATTGGGTCTACACTTTCGGTCCTAGCTGGCTAGCTTAACGACATGGTGTCATGTTTCTGTACACTAATGTGAATAATAATGACACTAAAAATCGTCGGAAATAAATTCATTGGAGCAAATGCCAGACAATTTCAGCTTATTAATATATTACAAGTTGAATTACAAATTGCACGAACTATGAGCAAAGACAAATCACACCACTCATTAGCAAACAACTAATCCAGTAAATCAAGAACAATGACAAGCTATCTATAAACTTCAACCATCACAACTTCAACTTTTGACCAAGACCTGCCCCTTCATACCATGCCATGTCCCTTTACTAAGGTTACACCACGTATCAGCAAGTCTCGTCCCTTATTGTTAAACTCCTCTACTAATTAATTAGAGCTAATTTAGGTCAATTAAAACTTACAATAAATATGTTAATCCTATTACCCTAATTAACTAAAGATCAATGAACCTTCTACCTGAATTAATGCATCCAAACCAACCAAGAGTTACATACTAGTGTCATTTACATATGTACAACTTACAACCCTTTTCTCTAAATTTTGATATTTTAAAATAGGTCAAACCAACTTGAAACTTTGCATTGTAATTTTTATTTTACATTACGTGAATTCAAACTCTTCGTTGCAAGTTCTATTATATTTTGTATAATCAAATTAGTTAAATAGGGTGTTCCATTGTAATAATAAAATAAAATTAAACAAAAGGCATCTCGGGTGTACTCAAACGACAAAGTGTCCCTAGTCATAGAACTTTGTCAAATTGTCCTTTCGATACAGGTAAAGGTCCTTTACCTGCATACTTCGTTAACTCCTTAAATCACTAAATGTAAAAATGCACACTTTCAGTAAATCATCCTTATCATGGCTGCTACTAAATACAGTTTGCAACAATTTTCTGGTCACAATGGCCTTGCTAGGAAAGTACATCTTCTTATTTTCAAATCATAGATATTTGACACTAGCCCGGTAATCAGAGCAAAGTCTTACTCGGTGAACTTTGCAACAATAGCAATTTTCTGGTCACAATGGCCTTGCTAGGAAAGTACATCTTCTTAGTTTCAAATCATAGATATTTGACACTAGCCCGGTAATCAGAGCAAAGTCTTACTTGGTGAACTTTGCAACAATAGCCCGGTAATCAGAGCAAAGTCTTACTCGGTGAACTTATATCCTTATTTGCTACTTGACACAATACCAGATCGTATATGGACAATTTGACCCTTATTTGCTACTCGGCACAATACCAGATCATGGACAATTTGACCACCAATTCATCTCACTCAAATACAATAAGTGGCTGAAGCATGTAGTCCAGAATTAAGTTTTCATGATAGTCATTGACCTTCTTGTGTAAGTCAAGTGAGACTCCAATTTCAATATAGGTTCTTCAAGGGTGGTGATCACCACTCGACTAGCTATCATGCTTCTTCGTAGTTTAGCATCTTCAGCCATTGTTAAAGATGCAAATTTTGTACACGCCTGATTTGACGAAATTTCACTTACAAGAGAACAAAAATCAATAACCTAATTGACGAATACCCTGAAAAAAAGGCAGAGGGTGTACGCCAAGGGTCTAATGCCTAATGAAGTCAGAAAAGTAGCAGACAAAAAAATAGAACTTGAGAGAAGTATGAGTAGTAAGTAGCGATTACCGTTTCATCTGTTTGACCTGACTATTTATAAGGATAAAACTTAGCAAGTAGCTGTGAAGGGATGTTGTGAGCATACTAGGCAATTCTTGGTGATGCATTACAGTCTCCACAATCAGCTAGCAGTTTTGAAGGTCCCTACTGGTAAGAGTTTAGATGTGTCAAACACCCAAGTGAAGACTCCGAATACTCGGTGCCCTGCCACCATTGGACCAAGTATGGTCCGATGGAAGTATGGGCGGCCCAAAGACCCCATAATATATGTCATTGGCAGCTCGGAGAACCCATGGTCCATTAGTGGTATAAAAGCCCATTACCTTATGGCAAACTACGTCTTATTCTCTTAGGGTAAAATTTTGGTTTACTCACGACGTCAAGGGTAAAATCGTCATATTAAGCATATTTTCCACATATCCTTATCCTATTGGTTGTGGTTAATTTATATCTACACACTTGTTACTTCCATAGAAGCCATGGTCTCAACCATGGTTTTAGAACTTAGCCAATGATTCCAGGATTGTAAATTTAAAACTTACTTATATTTAACCACTATTATGTTGTTACGACCTGTTCCAAATTTTCCTGTAGCTTTGTCCTCATTAATGTAAAATTACCCAAATGCCCTCGAAGGGCACACATTGACTTTTGTTGACTTTATCTGTCATGACATATGACGTAATAATTAGTATATTTGAATAGTGCTCACCGTTACAAATGTGTGAGTACAAGCGTGACAAAAATCAGACTTAAAACAAAGTTTTTACTGGACATTGAATTCAAGGGCATTTTAGCCATTTTCCTCTATTTTCGGAGAATTCTTTGATTTCTAAAGGCAGTGGGTCCCATGGGAGAAAGGTTTTTTTTTTTCCCTTTCTTTCCTTCTCTTTTTTTTTTTCCCTTCTCTTTCTCCCATGTTTCTGGAAACCTCTATGCATCTCTCTCTTCCGTGTTCGACAAATCGAGAAAAACGAAGGACGACTTTGCTGTTTAACAGCGAGTCACGATCATTGGCTGCCATCATCACCGTCCCCACCTCACCTTGAGTCCAAAGACTCCACCTTTGTTGGAAAACGCAAAGTCGAAGTCTTGAAACCGGAACTTCGACGGATACAATGAAAATTCAACTAATGTCTCGTCATTCAAGGCATATGTGTGACTTCTAAACTCAACCAATTGCTTCATTTGGTTGATTAGAACTAGATTAGTGTAACAAAAAATTATAAAGTATAGGTGGTTTTGGACACAAATTCGAAGAATGAAGTTTTCTTGTTTTTCTGGCGAGATTCTGGCCATTTTTCAACATCCAACTTGGTACAATCTTGTTCCTCTCTTCCCTAGCTTCACTTTGATATAAAGTTCATGAAATTTGGTTGAAAATCGAGTGAGAATGAAGTCTGGAAAATTCTCTGAATTTTCCAGCAAAAATTTTCAAAATCTAAATTTTCCGACAGCTCTGCTCTTGTGTGGCCAACCCATTGACTTTTTTCGTCAGTGTTGACCTTTCTTCAAATTTGTTTGTTTTATAGAGTTTTGCTTGGTTTTTTTTTATTCATTTAGGCTATCTCCAACCAAAGGGTCCAGATGGCCGAAAATAGCCCAAAAATTGTCTTTAACCGAGAGTTAGGCCAAATGACTCATAGGTCCTACCAGACAAAAAAAAGCCAAAGGGCTAACCGGCTAGCTCAACCCAGCTAGCCCTGGGGCGAGCTGGATTTTGAATGCAATGGTAACATGCTGACGTCAAGTAGCCGTTATATTTGATTTTATTTTTTTTTACAATGGTAACATGCTGATGTCAGATAGAGTTCTATTTTTTTCCTATAACTTCCTAAGTCATTAAACAACATTAAATAACATTAAGTAACATGAAACAACATTAAACAATATTAAACAACTTAAATAACATTAAACAACATAAAAAAAAATTAACAACATAAAACTTAAACGACTACTCCATGCTTCTTTTGGCCTAAAGATGTGCAACAAGATCCTGTTGTAGGTACTTGTTTGTGACACGGGAACATATCATCTTATAGCGCCTCATGTACTCATTTAAAGAGATATTACCAGTTCTTGGATTCAAAGGCAAATTAGGCCCATCATATATTTTTACACGAGCCCTTCTTGACCTATTTGGATCCTCTTGGTCGTCATTAGACTCTCCATCAATATACCTATCTCGCTCATCCTCCACAATCATGTTGTGTAATATGATGCAAGACATCATGATGGAGTCCAAATTTTCTCAACTCTAACCTCTTGCCGGTTCTCTGATGATCTTTCACCGTGCTTGTAGAATACTAAAAGCTCCCTCAACATCTTTCCGGTATGCCTCTTGTTGTAAGGTAAACCACTTTTCGGCGTCATTCGCAAGGTTTGGAATTGCTTGGACAAGTGTTGCCCACTTTGGGTATGTGTCATCTGCCAAGTAATACCCCATATTGTACTAACGGTCGTTGATGTAGTAGTTAAGTTGAGATGATTTACCTTCCGTTAGGTTTTGAAGAAGAGTGAACGCCCAAGAACTGTAATGTCATTTTGGGATCCAGGGACTCAAAAGAAAGCATGCCAGATCTATGTGTCATACGAGGCAACCGCTTCTAACACAACAGTTAGCTTTCTCGACCTTCCGCTAAAGCCTCATTGCCATCTGGTGGGATAATTCTTCCAATTCCAATGCATGCAGTCTAGACCCTATCATGCCTGGAACCCCACGATCTTCGGCTTTGTGAATGAGTCAATCCAGATCTTCTTGATTTGGCTCACGGATGTACTCCTCTTTGTAAAGCTGAACAATTGTGTTACAGAATTTAGCATGACTATCAAGAATGTAGACTTAGACATACCATATGTTTCATCCATCGAATCAGCTGGGAAGGTATATGTCATCATTCAGAGTGCAACAGTAACATTCTAATGAGGTGAGAAACTAGGGCGGCCTGCTCTGTCCAGCTTCTGTCAAAAGTATGGATTAACCTACTAGACATCATGAAGTAAACGCTCGAAGACATGGCGCTTCATCCGGAAGCGACGTTTGAAATCCACTTCTGTGTACACCGAGTTGGGGTTAAAGTAGTTGTTTATCAAATTGGCATGCGTCATCGTTCTATTTTGTGGTTTGTAAACGCGACCAGCAACAAAGCCACCCCATTGAGGTTGTTTCTTAGTTGCTAACAAACCATGACCGCGGCCATAGCTGCCACATATTGTGTGTTGCGCCATGCTTCATCTTCTTCATCAGACTCCTCATCTTCTCATCTCATATGCGCCCATTTTTCTTCCAATTCAGAATTGGATAAAGACCCCCAGTTAGAATCTGAGGAGGAACCAAAGTTGAAATTTATTGCAAACTTGAATTGAAAGAGATTGAATATGAAGGTGTGTGATTTATAGCCCAAAATTTTGGCCAAAAAAAATTCAAATCCAATGACTAGCTGAAGTCGGTGTGATGCCAGCTAGCAACAGCTACCTGATGTCAGATACCGTTGGATTTGAATTTTTTTTTTCGCCAAAATTTTATTTAAAAGAATTTCAAAATTCTCATTTTTTCTTATAAATTTAAGTTGTTGCAGTTTTTAAATTTAATTTGTAGTTTTTAAATTTAAGTTGTAGTTTTTAAATTTAAATAATAAATTATGTTTGGCCTATAACCCTCTAGCCCCTCAGTTGGAGATGATAAGAAATATGGCGTTCCACTGTTCATTAAAATATTAATTTGTTGGAGGGCTATAGGGCTAAAACGAGCCATCTGGCCCTCCTTCAGTTGGAGATGATCTTAGGTGAGAGGAGTTCCAGAGATCCTAGAGGACAAATCTAGCTTGAGGAAAACTTCATATACGATCAGTGAGTGGATTTTTATTTCATAAATGTTTTATTTATCTAAATTCTAAGCATGCCTAAATAAATATGAATTTCAATTATACTTTACTAATTATATCGATTTTATGATATCTTCAAAGTTATGAGTTATGATTTACGAGTTAGATAGATTTCGGGATTTTACTACCAGAATTATGATTTATGATTTATGATACATGATTTATGATTTTTGACGATGGCAATTTCATGATTGTTATTCATTTATTATTACTTATCTTGTAGCATGCATACACCCATATAGACTTAGAGTATTGTACAATGTCTTCTACTGTAGGACACAATTTGCACGTGTATGAGTATTTCTAACTTGTCCACATTGTGGACAATGGACATGTCTTTCCAGCTTGTCATTGCCTCGAGATTACGTAGTAATGACATGATTATATTGCTAGCTTCTACTAGCTACAACTAATGGATGATTATACTTCCAGCTTCAACTCTCCACGTCTAGTGGATGATTATATATAAGCTTACATGTGTATTGGGGTACTATAGTTATACTTTCAGTTTGTCATTACCTTGAGATTACTTGGTAATGACATGATTATACAGTTATACTCACAACTTGTCATTACTTTGAGATTACTTAGTAATGACATGATTACACAGTTACATTTTTAGCTTATCATTGCCTCGAGATTACTCGACAATGAAATGATTATATTATTCAGCTTCCACTAGTTATGGATGGTGATGATATTGTATGCCATGCCACTGGTAAGTATCAGCTCAGTTTATATATATCTATCATCTCTCAATGTATACAAGTATATATCAACTTTCAGTTTTTATGGCATGCTTAGATTTTCAAAAACCTATATAGAGCATTATATTTGTGTTTTCAAAATAAGAGACTAGTATGTTCAGAAGATAAAATGTTTTTAAAAATTTTATTTTTCATCCACTCACATTTTTATGTTTTGCGCCCCTCATGATTTAGTAGCAGTAGCAATGATTACATTCGACACCAAGGTATTTCCAGTAACTCTGACATTCCACTGAGTATGGTATTTACTCAACATATTCATAGAACTTGTATTTGGGTAATTATGCTCTGAACCCATTCTTATGCATGTAAAGGAGGGTCAGAGACTCATTAAGTGTGGCCCTTCGGGGATGTGCTAAAATAGATGTGATTACCTGTAGGTGTTTTTATTTGGGCTTATCCCTATTTTAGAGGAAGTTTTGCCGAAATTTCGGTAGATTATATTAGTTGAAAATTTTAATTATAATTGCATGCATATTATGGCTTAGTCACCCATTCGGGTGATTGCCAATATGCCTCGGTTTTGGTGTCTACTAGACATCAGGGTCGGGGTGTGTCAAATATAGCCATAGACTACAGGATCATGTACACTACTAGAACATTCTCCTTAAATTGTGAAAGTCAGAGATTCCTTTCTATATATTCACTTGTCTCTTGGTTATAGTGTAGAATCACAAGGTTAATATCTAATCCACAAAATAAATGTGATGCTTCAGGTTAAATGACTAATTTTGTATTATTGCAACCCATGAATACTGACATGAATATTAGGTGTACGCTTAACGAGAATTCTTATTTGATCGCATTCAGTAGTATTTATTCCCTAACAAGTACGTATGTATATGTCTTAGTCTCAACAAACTACAACATGAGACGTGCTATTAATGTCCAATTAAAAATTCTACGATTAAGAACACTTTGAAATATGTAAGTCTTTTAAAATGTGTCTCAACAATCCAAGTTTACTAGATTTACTATTTCTTTTGGACTCGTTGTAAATTACGATAAATAATATACGATAAGCTATACAGGTTATATCAAAACAAGGTAATCAGTTACATGAAATAATCTCATAAAATAAATTGCAAAACTATTAACTTTATGGGAATACTCCTAACAAGTGATGGATCAATTAAATACGAGCATGGATGGGAGACAAAGACGTAAGTAACATTTGAGAACGAGACCATTCATCCAAATCGACCAAATAAGAAATGAAACCAATCACTTGTTTTTTTTTTGTCATTAGTTAGGAGTGGGGGTGGGGGATCGAACTTGGGTGAGGTGGCCATTTCTTTGGCTCTAGTGCCACTGCAACTAGGCTGCCCTCCTCAAAAACCAATCACTTGTTGACCGATCATCTAGATCAAAGGCGTTTGGCCATATTTATAAGTGTCGTTTTCGTCTTAGTCCAATCAAGTAGTCGCAATAGTTACGCGATTAGCCTATTAGGAGAAGGTGTAGGCACCTGTCGAGCAATCCCAATCAAATGGAACAAATCTCACGGCCCAAAATTATATGAATTACCATTAGTTTTCTTTTTTATAAAAAAAAAATATTCAAACTAGAAGGTGAGTCATAAGTGAATAAATTAAAATCAAACTCGACATTTATAAGATTGAAACTTTTTTTATTTATAAAAACAAAAACAAGGAAAAATTTAATATTAGTCCAATCTCATACCCCTAGTATTAGGATTCGTCCACTTTTTAGTTATTTGTTTTCAATTAAATCCAATGACTATAATTCCACATCAATATTGTCATTCCTTGTTTTTTTTTGCATCCTTTTTTTCATTCCAAAGTTATCCTTAATCTAATCATTAGTTATAATTCATAAGTTATGTAATCCCTCATTGTCCTCCTCTTCTCTTTAAAATCATGGACGCTTTAGTTGCCAACGTCTACTTACCAAACCCCACTTATAAGGCTACAAGGATGTAATACTAGTAAATTTTGTTCAAAACAGACGTATAAAAGTAGACCCATATTCAAAAACCCAGAAAAATAAAAATCACTACAACGTATCACTAAGTGCCAATATGAATTAACACAATTAGATTGCTTGGTGAAACAATATTGGAAATAAAATGAATTAAGACAGCAGCTACTTGAACATCAAGGTCGTCGTAAGTCTGAACCACCAAGGCCCAATGGGGGGGGGCCAAACCAACCGAGCATGTGGGGGACGGAGGGCAGCCATTAACGCGGCAAAACGCCCACCACCCAATGCGATAGAATTGAAAACATCGATTTCAAGTATTTTCCCCATGCAGCATGCTTTGAATGAATCATCATCACAACACACAAAAGGAGGATGCGCATATGCATGTTTCTGATATATGTATAATAATAAGAAAATTACTTATATCAGTGATATGCTTAAAGTTTCAATTCTTTTTCTTCTCCTCTAGGCCAGATGTTGAACACTCTTACCTAAATTATTGTTTGGGTGTTGTTATTGGCATTCGAAAAATTTATTGTGCACTCTAAACTTTTTACATTTAAAAAGAAAATACACTTATTAGGAGTGCACAATAAGACTTTTGAATTGCCAATAATAGCACTAATACTTGAAAATAGAGTATGTGAAAAATCATTTTCACTTTATCAAATGACGTGTTATTTTTTTGTGCAAAAAGTAAGACATTTGACGCCTTTAAAATTATGTTTTATGTTTTTCATCTTTAATCCCTACCCAAAAGCATTAAAAAGTCTTGTTTTTTGTGTACAAAATAACACATGGCACTTGATAAAGTGGGAAGGTTCAAATGCAAAGATTAATGTAAATGTTGCTAGCACTCCCCAACAAAATATTGTTGGAATTAAAAGTAAACTGATTTAGTTAAATCTGTTTTAATTTGGCTGAGGCTTCAATCAAGTTGTTACAAATGAATGGCCCAGATTAGTTTGTTGAGTCCTTAGGCTTAGATGTGAGCAAGTGGCATTGTCTGATAGGGCATTGTATTGGATGGTTAAGATGCGATCATAAGCTCTTTCGTGTTTAAGGAAATCTTTCGTCGAATTGAGAATCATGAGACATTCAAAGGAGCTATCTGCTCCAAAAAGAATTTCGACGTGAAGGACAAGCAAAGGTCAGTGAAACTTCAAAATTTACCCCGTTAATTTGAATACATGAGGATGAAGGATAATGAATCACTATATGATTACTTAACTAGACTATTCGAATTGCTAAATCAAATGAAATCTATGGTGAGAATCTAATTCATCAGAGAAAGGTGCAAAAAATTTTGATTAGTCTATTTGAGGTGTATGACCTAATTTGTGTAGTAATTGAAAGAACTTCTGATTTAAGTACTATCATTGTACAAGAGGTAGTTGGACCACTCAAGAGTTATTACCATCGGCTAAATAGACATGTAGAAGATGCTATGAACTTTGAGAAAGGTTTTGCAAGCATGAGCATTACTCCAAAAGCTTAGAACAAGCCCTTTATTCATGGAGTTGCTAGCAAAGCAAAGAAGAATTGGAAATCAAAATACAAAAATGGGAAACCAAACTCAGCCAAATGAGAGGGAAGATAGAGGTATGGATTTGGATAAACCAAATTGTAGCATCTGTGACAATGCTCACTATGGGGAGCGTTGGTTTAACGAAAATGTTAAATATCGCCACTGTGATAAGTTTGGGCATATGATGAGAGACTACCATCAACCAAAGAAGGGTCAAATGGAAAATTATGCGAACCAAGTCCAAGATTCTACAATGATGTTTTATTCTTGTTGCAAAAAGATTGTGGAATTTGTTACCTGGAAGTGGTTGCATAACCACATGACCAGTAATGGGTCCCTCCATATTAATATTGACAGAAATGTAAGGTGCAAAGTAAAAATGGGTACTAGTGGTCTTGTGAAATCAATTAGCAAAGGAACTTTGATTGTAGAATAAAAATATACACTCTTTGGTGGTTTCATGGCTTTCATATTTGGAGATAGAAATTTACATCTTTCCTATTGGGGTAGGATAAAAATATACATCTCCCATAAATGTAAAATGAGATGTAAATTTGGTTTACATCTCAAATTTGTATCTCTTCATTAGAGATGTTGTTTTAAATGTGTACTAACTACCAAGTTTTTGAATCACCATTTGAGATTTAAAGTTTATATTTTAGTTAATGACGATACACCTATTACAATATTTACAATTATTAATTAATTTAGTCATAGACTGAGGCAAAAGACACGGGCCTCAGACGGTCAAATTAGGTTCATGATAGGGGCACTCGATCATGGGGATAATCTATCACTTACAAAGATCGATGGAATGATATATGAGAAAGAATTTGTACAAGGTCTTTATTGATTTTGAAAAAGCGTATGAATAGGTCCCGAGAAATTCTTTGAAGGATTCTAGAAAAGAAAAGAGTATGAGTAGCTTATATCCAAGCAATAAAGGATATGTATAATGGAGCAATGGCTGTAATAAGAACTCTTGAAGGACAAACCAATAGTTTTCCCATAACGCAGGGTTACATCAATGCTCATCTTTAAGTACCTTTTTGCACTAGTACTGGATGAGTTAACAAGACATATTCAAGATGATATCCCTTTGTATATGATTTTCACAAATGATATAGGGTTGATAGAGGAAACTCAGAAGAGAGTAAATGCAAAGCTTAACCTTTGGCATAAAGTGTTAGAATCAAAAGCTTTTGGCCTTAGTAGGTCAAAGACAGAATATATGGAGTACAAGTTCAGTGGGAACATGTGTTGAAATAAGATAGGGATGAAAATTAGAGATCAGGAAGTACCAAAGGGCGAGCTCTTTCGCTATCTTGGATATATCTTGAAAATGAATGGAAAATTTGATATAGATGTTAACCATAGAATACAAGCTGGATGGATGAAATTGAAGAGTGCATGTGCCACTAAAGCTCAAGAGAATTTTTTTTAGAACGGTAATAAGGCCAACAATGTTTTATGGCACGGAATGTTGGGCGGTCAAACATTAATATGTGAAAAATGAGTGTAGCGGATATGAGAATGCTTCATTGGACGCGTGGACACACGATAAAGAACGAGGATATCCGAGGTAAAGTAGAAGTAGTCGCAATTGTAGATAGGATGATAGAAAATCAGTTAAGGTGATTTGGACCTATAAACCAAAGACCTCTACAGATCCTTTGGTTAGAAGATGTGATTATGAGACAGAGACTCACGACAAAAGGGTCTAGTAAGACTTGAAAAGAGACTTTAAGAAAAGACATGGAGTATTTTGAGCTAATAAAAGACTTGGCATAAAACCAAACACAGTAATATTCTATGATTCATATAGCCAACTCTATTTAATGAGATAAAACTTCTTGTTGTTGTCTCTCAAATGATGAAATTAGCTCCATTTTTAATATGCCTATTTCATTAACCAATGAGACATATATCTTCTTGTGCAAACAAGCTACATTATATTTATTTTACTTTGGAAAAGGAAGTGATTTCTACCCACAACTTTTTTTTATCTCATGTCATCCACACTTAATTATGTTTGTCACTCTAAATTATGTAAATTAAAAGAGAACCAAATGACCAAAATAAACAGATGTGTGGGTAAATAATTTTTCTTTCATGATACATCCTAGTGAGTGATCCGAAAAATTAACTACTTAAATTTTATATTAAAGATCTAGTAGATCTTTTCAAAAATTAAATCTTGCTGAATGATTGATGTAGCATTAGAGCCGAACCTGTAAAAAAATAAAAGAGGTGTACTTAATCAATTCCGTTTGACAGAAAAGAAAAATCGAAATGAGAGAATAATGGAAGGTAGGAAACTGAATCTCCGAAATTCTTTGTGCAGTGCGCATAGGGAGAAGAGAACCAACTAAACAATCAGAGAAAAGCAAAGAAAGGAGACTGCGAGCGATCCAAAACAGTACCTACTATGCCCACTACACCACAGCCTGTAACAACTCTTGCAAACCTCTTAAGAAGCCGACAATTGAACATAATTCCAAGCACCCCATGTGAGTGAGACCATTCTCTCTTCCCTTTTTAGTCTCAGTTTTCACCGCGCTATCTATCTGTTTTCTGCTTTCTGCTGCTCTCTCACTTTCACTGCTCCTATTTGTTGCCACTTTCCCAAGAAAATTCCAGCTTAAATTTTCTGGGATTTCTTCAAAATCATGTGGGATTCCGAGACTGAGTCGGTTGGAGGAAGAGATTATGGGAATGGGGTTCCGAGTTCAACCAAGCAAAGTGTTAAGACTGATGGCTTTGAGCTCAAAGGCAACTCTTGGTATGTACTACTAACTATCAAATTATTACATTAATTAATTAATTAAAGTCTGATTAAACGAGATGTTAATCGTCCATCATGCATGCTTTGTTTTGCATATCTTTGACAGGATATCAATTTGAAAAGTTGATTAAATTATTTAGTGGGTTTGTTTGTTCGTTTAAATTAATAGGCATGTTGCAACTGATATCGCAAGTGACCTGCTGGTTCAAGTTGGGGATGTCAATTTTCACTTGCACAAGGTGAAGTATGCTAATTCTATTGCTCAAATGCTTAAAACTTCACTTCATTCAAACCTTTCTTGTCTAATAATTTTGTTACTGGTAAATATTGAGACAATGAAATTTTGTCTGTGTTGTCCAAGTATCCCCTGCTTTCCAGGAGTGGAAAGATCAATAGAGTTATGTATGAATTACGCGACCCGGACTTGAGTAAGATGGTTTTGGATGATGTTCCTGGTGGACCGGAGGCCTTCGAGCTAGCTGCTAAATTCTGCTATGGAATTGCAGTTGACCTAACAGCAGCAAATATTTCAGGCCTGAGATGTGCTGCAGAGTACCTTGAAATGACAGAGGACTTGGAAGAAGGCAACCTTATTTTCAAAACCGAGGCATTTCTTAGCTATGTGGTTTTATCCTCGTGGAGAGACTCCATTGTTGTGTTGAAGAGCTGTGAGAAGCTGTCGCCGTGGGCAGAAAACCTTCAAATTGTCCGAAGATGCAGCGAGTCTATTGCCTGGAAAGCTTGTGCTAATCCGAAAGGGATAAGATGGGCATACACCGGAAAGCCAACAAAAGTTTCTAGCCCAAGCTGGGGTGACATGAAGGACTCAAGTCCAAGTAGAAGCCAGCAGGTCCCTCCCGATTGGTGGTTTGAAGATGTTTCAATTCTTAGGATTGATCACTTTGTCAGGGTTATCACCGCAATTAAGGTAAAGGGGATGAGATTTGAACTGATTGGAGCTTCAATTATGCACTATGCATCTAAGTGGCTTCCAGGTTTGATCAACGAAGGAACGGGTGCTGCAGATGAAGGAAGCAACAGCAGCAATAGTACAAGTAATAGTGGCAGTAGTTGGAAAGGTGGACTTCATATGATTGTGGCAGGAAATAAAGATGAGCCTGCAAATATTCAGGCCAAAAATCAACGGATGATCATTGAGAGCCTTATCAGCATAATTCCACCACAGAAGGATAGTGTCTCGTGCAGCTTCCTGCTTCGGCTTTTGAGAATGGCAAACATGTTGAAAGTAGCACCTGCTTTGGTAACTGAGTTGGAAAAACGGGTGGGAATGCAGTTCGAACAGGCTACATTGGCGGATCTTCTTATTCCTTCATACAATAAATGTGAAACTATGTACGACGTGGATCTTGTTCAAAGGCTTCTGGAGCACTTTCTGATTCAGGAACAGACAGATATTTCGAGTCCAAACCCACAATCTTTTCCTGGGAAGCACTATGATGACCTTCAAAGGGGTACCGGCCCAAATGCTAAGATGAGGGTAGCTAGGCTTGTCGATAGTTATCTTACAGAGGTGTCCAGAGATAGAAGCCTCTCCCTAACAAAGTTTCAGGTACTGGCAGAAGCTTTGCCCGAATCTGCAAGGATCTGCGATGATGGACTTTATAGAGCAATCGATTCCTATCTTAAGGTACCTCCTCCTCCTGAAATTACATGCATGTTTTGAATATACAATGAAGGGAAAAAAAATAGATATAAAGTTTGCTACACAGAGAAATGTATCACTCACATTATTTAGTGCAGAGAGCTTCAATGTTATTAGTGGCCTTTGAACAATGGATGTATGCTTGTTCTTAGCTTGCGTAACGATGGGAGAGCGTTATTAATTTGAATATTTGAACTATTTATTGCTAATTAGCTAGTAAGTTTACATTTTCAGAGGTGAATGATTATGAGTTCTACCGATATGTATAGCAAGCACTGCAAGTCAGCTTTTGTGATCATGACTTGAAAGCACAACTCAACAATATCGTTTTCCACTGGTTTATATAATTCATGAACAAGCATTGGGAAATTATTTTAGTTTTCTCTCATAAATCGTTACGCCATTTTTGTTGATGAATTGCTTCAGATTAAGATTTCTCATCACTTTATCAATTTAACAGGCCCATCCAACACTTTCTGAGCACGAAAGGAAGAGGCTTTGCCGGGTGATGGATTGCCAAAAGCTATCAATTGATGCTTGCATGCATGCTGCCCAAAATGAAAGGCTCCCTCTGAGAGTGGTAGTGCAAGTCCTTTTCTCTGAACAAGTTAAAATAAGCAATGCATTAGCCACAAGCTCCCTCAAAGAAGCTGGAGACTCTCAGTTTCAGCCAATGGTTTCCAATCGAAAAACACTACTGGAAGGGACCCCGCAGTCATTCCAAGAAGGATGGGCTGCCGCTAAAAAAGACATTAACACGGTGAAATTCGAACTGGAGAGTGTGAAAGCCAAGTACCTAGAGCTCCAGCATGACATGGAGAATTTGCAGAGACAGTTTGATAAGATGTCGAAGCACAAACAGACATCAGCATGGAGCAGTGGGTGGAAGAAACTAAGCAAACTCACAAAGAACACAAATCTAGAGAACCAGAACATCGGGCTGGAGCACACAACGACCGCAGATCAGCTGAGTAGAAAGACACCTAGGAGGTGGAGAAATTCCATCTCCTGAAAATAAGAAATGATTGAACGAAAGAGATTTACATCTACATGTTTGACTGTGTTCCAAAGGTTTTCTTTAATTGTTTGAAGGATTTTTCTTTTTTTTTTTATATTTTTCATTTATTTCAACAGGAATTGGAGATCTCTTTTCTGTAGCAATTGTTCCCAGAGCCTGGCTGATGAACATCAGCATCACTGAAATTTGATTGTATTATGGGAGTGTTTTCTTCTTGTGTCAATGCTAATATCTGTTTGTTTTTTCTTTTTCAATGGGGGAGGAGCAGGCTGAATTACCCGAATTCAAAGAGAGTGCATTTCTTGATTGATTTATTTATTTTTACAATCGATATTCTATGCTAACAGTGACAACATAGATAATCCACCACTTTTTTCTTTTTTTTTTTGTTATAATTTTTTTTTTCAATTTTTTTTTTTAAATTTGTTGTCAGTTAGGCGAAATTACCTCTTCGTCAATAGTCGTGTACGAGACACCAACCCTCTCCCAAAGGAGAAATGACCATTGTACCTACAAGGTTCTAAAAGACGCTAAGCGCTAGTCGGGCGGCGGGCTGGAGCTTAGCGCCTAGGCGGCTAGGCGAGGTCTAGGCGGACTAGGCGGATTTAAGTAAATCCATTATATTTCGTGTAAATAAATGTCTGTTTATACTTAAAATATATAATTTCATCATAAACTACAAAATAAAATGACATATGTATTTTGAAGTATTGGAACATAATGAAAACATGGGGAATAATCATGTAGTGTGTGCTCATTTAAGTATTCAACAAGTCTTTTACAATTTATTGAAAAAAATTAAATGCAAAATGAAAGTTATTTATTTTCTATCTAAGTGAGTCGCAACCTAAGCATGTGCCTAGGAGGGTCTAGGCGGCCTAGGCAGGTGCCTAGGCGGTCTAGGCGGGCGCCTCAATTGGTCTAGGCACTATTTCTTAATTTTCAAACGCCTAGACATTAGTCGGGGCAGTGGCCCACCATCTAGCGCCTAGGTGGGAATTTTTAGAACAGTGTGCATCTAGAAACTCCCTGCTCGTCCCCCCCTCTACTAGATTTTATTAATAATATGAAGAAAAAAGAAAAGGTAAAACAAGTGGGGGCACTATTAAGTTGAAGATCCAATTAAGACATAATTGCAATGCAATACAGTCCTTATCTATAGCAAGAGTATATGTCAAACCCCTAATGTGGATATCAAAGTTCATATGATTCATAATGAATATAATTTAGGACTCTCTTATTATATTCAATACTTTGCACAAAGATTTCCGAATCATATCTTATAGTATTCTCCTTCTTTATCGAAGGTAGAGATTCTTTGTTGTACACTTACATGTCTCTACGATTAAGTCTAAGACCCAAACAATGCGTGGAAAAAACCCTAGAGTTATGACGCATCATCAAATGATCAAAGACTTCACCATAAGACAACTGTGGTGTCTCAGATTTAAGGACTCATTATTGCAATTTTGGAGTTTCTTATTTGACATGTCAACAGTGTTCTAAAAATCAGCCTAGGCGGTAGTGGTTGCTCAGCTGCCGCAATTAAGGTAGGATCGGAAGAAAAATTGGCAGAGGAATTAGGCGAAGCCTAGGCGGCCGCCTGGGTGCTCTAGGCAGTGTAGGCAATCTACGGCGGAGTCGATGCCGCTTTTAGTGTGATGTGAATCCCGACTTTAATAAATTAGCCATGGTTACTGAGCTTGGTTTTGGCGGACTTGCAAGCACACTCACCATCGCAGAGAATAAGAAAGTGAACAATTAACCCTTATCTTTTAATTTGACACGGTGTTGTTTTAGTTTTCTTTAAGTTTTGTTTACTCTTTACATGTGGCTTAGTAAGTGCCACTATTTTCGCCCATAAAGAAACAAGGAACCAAACACTACGTCATACAATCCTGATAGCACTTTAATTGAAAGAAAACGATACTAATCGACAAAATAAGAAAAAAGAAGAAGAAAATGACACTATCTATTGTTGCAGTCCTATTAGAATAGGAATGTGATTGTGTAAATCCTAGTATTTTTTGGAATATCTCTTATATTCCTATTAGGAGTTGATTACCTATTAAATGTTGTAATTCTAAAGAGAAAGGTTTTTAACTATCCTACTACTATAAATAAAGGCACAATAGGGTGGAATAGCACACACCCACAATTACACACCTCTCTCTTCTTCTCTACTATTGCACCACCTTTCTCTCTCTCTATGGCCTCCATAATTGTTCAGTAAATTATGCCTACAACACGTTATCAGCACGTACTTGACGCTACGCTAAAGAGAGTTTATTCTTCAATCAAGGGAGTATTACATTTTAATCATTCTTTTTATGATTAATTTATTATTTTGAATTGATCTACATGCTATTGATTCAATTTCATTTTTCTATGTTGAACGTGATACAACGCATTGGAGATGTAATTCCGGCTTTATGCGAAGGATTTTCTACAAATTCAAAGGCTTTTGTTGTTTTCTGCCAATCAAGTACGCTTAAAATAAAGTAAGATATTTGAAACGACCTTGAAGCATGAAAACATTCCCCATGACGCATGAACCCCTTATGTTTATATTTTCCTTCCGATATATATATATATTGTATATGTTCATATATTTGTCATTATATATATTTGTTTCATGCATTACGCAATTTTTGTTATGTGGAATTTGTGAGTCAAAGAATCGAAATAAATTAGAAGCAATTTAGGGTTTTTTCAAACCCTAGATTTGAAAAGAAAAAAAAACAAAATGGGGTAATTTTTTACGGCACCACCACGACGCCATCGTATGGTAGACCTTGGGACAACGTTTCAATGCCTTGGACCTTAAGCGCAACCCTCTGGCCTTACTGCTTCTTCTCAGACCTAACTAAGCTTCGGCTTGGGTTACTTGATCCACAGGCCTGAAGCCCTGGTTTGCAGGACCGGCTCCCTGCCACGCCCTATGCCAGCTTGCTACTAGGCTTTGCCCTAAGCCATAGCCCGCGAAACCCTAAGCCAGGCTATGCAGCTGGGCTTCTTCCCTAGGCCTAAAACCAAAATCAGCCTGCACTGGGCTTATTCACTCACACCCGTGTGTCCTTTGGGCTTGCCCCGTGTGTTTGACTAAACCCAACACGTCTGCCTTCATGGCTAGGCTTACCCAATTTGACCCGTGGCTTGCAACCACAATTTAGGTTACTCCTAACAGCCAACCCGAGCCTAAAACGCCTATAGGGCCTTGCCCTACTCACGGCACTGATACCCACCATGTGTGGGTTATGGTATTTCGAATCTAATACTAATTTTTGGCATTCTAAATAATTTTAACCCGAATGTAATTATTATTCTTGCTTCTACGATCGACCCTGTTTGGTCTCGATATATTGAATTAATTAAAAATGACCTGCAGTCCATTAATCTGATAATGAATCCAAAGTTATTGACCTGAAGATCACTTTTGGACATTAGTGATTCAATATTTTATTTCTTTTCTTTGAACCGTTGACTCACTTTCGTAGTCCCGAAGTAATCACATTTGAGTTCCTAAAGAAACTCAAATCCACTACACTTTGTTGTATATTGCATTCTTTGTTCTTATAGGAACCTCTCTTTTATGAACTAAACGTTCATAAACTAAATTGAACCTATAGTTTCAAATTTAGTGCATTTGAAAACCCAAAGATTTCATAAAACAATACACCTATGAAAACTTGAGGTTTTTTTATGAAAACCATGTCTTAGAACTCAAATGTTCTAACTTTGATGCTTATGGATGATTCATTCCCATAACACCAATCACAATCTTGTTCCTCCAAATCAATGGATTGTTGAACCGTCACAAGTTCGATTTCCTTTATTTGGACGTTTCTAATAGAAACCATTTTATATGTGGGTACAAGACGTGAGTCTCCACTTAACTATCAAGAAGCTGAGAAACCATTGAAGCTAACAATGGCAAGGAGATGAATAAGCCTCCGCCATGATCTTCATTCGAAGACTTATAATCGAAACATTACAAATGGAAATCCCTCTCAAACGAGAATTCCATGGCAATTTGGCTTGCTCCTACGAACTGGCTAATCATAAAAAACATTGCCTGAAGCACACCATGATTACTTCTATGAATGAGTAAATTCTAAAGTTTATAAATCCGATCAAATTTTGACTGGAGAATATCTTTCTCATCCTTCCATGTTTCTAACTCGCTCCTAAAGCAGTAGTGTAGAAAGCAAAAGTTTACCAAATTCTTGAATCTGATTACTACCACCAACACATGGTAGAATCAGGGCCTTCCAAGGTGTGGCATCATGTCCAAAGCATGATCCTTGGTACCTAAGACCTAAAACTTCAAGAATAAGGGATAATATTCCCGAACCTCAACCCTGCATAATCTACTTTCGCCTCGATGGAATAGATCATTGATTATGCACATGTTCAGTCATCTACCAATGTTGTTGAGGGATACCATTCTAGTAGTCAATATGTGAGATTAATTTTGCTCCACCGAACATGAATGGCCTTGTTGGCCGAATCCACCCCAGTAACTTTGGATTACTTTGTGAACATTTTTCCATGTTCTTGGATTCAAGTTTGGTGTATATTTTACTTATGGATAATCTTATTGCTATTGTCCTCGAATATGAGTTAATTGAATCATGTTTCTTAATACATGTGACCAATTCAATTAAACATGTGATTAGGTAGGAATGTGGGTTAGTTGTCTAGATGAATGCGTACTACACACACTAACTTTACACCTAAATCACATATCTAACAACTACTTCAGGTCTATCCAACTTGATTAAGAGCATTGGCACACTTCTCTTTGTAGGAATGGTACTGAATTACCATTTAAGGGACCTTAAATTCTCCCTGACTTTGAGTTTTTAAGGATATTCGAGATGATAATGATCATAAATGAAACCACTGAAGAAAATAAAGTGAAATATCTCTGCACCACCTTCAAAAATGAGCCTGAAGCTTTGATTTGGGGCCAATGGGTTGTCTCCCAACTGGGAATACACCACATGTGGCCGGCCTAGAGCCTGGTGATTGAGCAGTTTACTTGCTTTGGCATGACCTTTTGGGACACTTAGGTTGAAAAATGATGCTACAACGCATCTCCTTATCTAAAGTAAGGATATGGTGCCTACAAGCACACTTTGCTAAGCCTGTTCTTTAAGGAAATTGATTTTCTATATCATTTCTTTCAAAGATACGAAATCACCCTTTTTCATAGTGGATTCATGGAAATATATGTGGATTAATCCAACCAAAACGCAGACCATATAAATACTTATGGTTTTGGTTGATGAATCGACAAACTGGTCACATGTTTGTCCACACACATTGCTGCTAAACCTCATCACCAATTAAGGGTTCACCACTCTACTTATCCCTTAAAGTTCGGGAGACTAGACAATGCCAGAGAGTTTATATCGACGGTTTTCGGTAAAGTATTGCATGCCATTTTAGGTTTATAATTGAACATCGAATTCCCATGTTCACCCCAAATAGCCTCGCCTAGCGATCATAAAGCGCAATTTAAATGATTGGCTGAATTTTGGTAAACGTACCAAGTTTTCGGTTTCTGCCAGGGCTATGCAATCCTTGTACGCAGTTATGTTGGTTCGCCTTGAGGCCCATTGCCACCCAACCTATATGACGTTCCAGTTGGTTACTGGGTACGAACCTGACGATTTTCGTATTTACACATTTGGGTGTGCATTTCATGTGCCAAGTTGCGCCGCCACAAAGTACCACCATGGGTCCTCAAAGAAGGATGTGTATCTTTTGTCGATTATGATTCTCCTTCTATCTTCAAGCCATTGCACGCGATCTCTTTACTGCTCATTTGCGGGTTGTTACTTTAATAAGATAGTATTCCCGCCGTTAAGGGGAGATAAGAACGTCAACGTTCCTGTAGAACGACGTTAATTTGTGTAGACGTTGCCCACTATGTCTCATCTCAATCCATGTACCGAACAAGTATGATAAGTAAGTGTAATGAATTCTAGATTTCAGAATGTTGCTCCAGATGCATTCCTCTGATCTAGCTAAAGTGACAAGATCAGATACCAGTTGCAAATATGCCTGCAAGGATAGACGTGTTTAATGGACATCAAGTCAACATCCCTAGAGGGTGTGCCGCCCTTATTGTACGGTTTGGACACCCATGTTAGACGATCTGTTGGAAGTATGCCCACAAAGCCACTCATTTGATGTAATAGCTTTTTGGAATACTAATTATCTTAAACTATTAATGTTTAATAGAGGGCAAAGCTTATTGTTAATCACTGTTTATTGTATCATGTGTTTAAGGGATAAGGGAATCTAAGGAATGTATTTGATCTAAGAGAGAAGTGATCTAAGTGAATTGGATTAACGAGACCTTTCTCTTATGTTCATTCGTAAAACGTTCCTAGCCATAGGATTGCCAATTGGGCATTGGCAATCCGCTAAGGTTAGTATGTGTTATGTTAACTCAACCGTGAGTATGACTAATCTCAAGTCATTTAGTGTTGGACACTGAGACAAACACATAGGTGCTCAAAAGGTAATTGAGTACACTGAACTACGATAAAAAGGAGTTCGAACATACATGTCATGAAAGAACTCGTAAGTTGCAATATGGAAATTAGTCCTTTGACCTGAGGCATCATAGATGTCTAATGGTTGGGTCCTTGATCTTTGATCATGTCAAAGGCATTCCATTGAGAATGTCCACGGCATCATTAGGGTCAAGCTATCTAGTCATGTAGGCATATGAATGCACAACAAGGGATCTCTAACCTTCCATGGTGGAAAGAGAATACTCTGAGATATGATTCGAGAGTCCTTGGCCAAAGCATATGAATATGACTTAGGAAGTTTATTCCAAATCATATTCAATTGAATCATATAGAGAAGTATCACATTAGATAGTAGACATGAAACAAACTATCACTTAAACAATGTGATCGAGAGTATTGTATTAGAGAATGACCGTATTGCGTTGTAGTTGTAACTGGATAGGTTCTCCAACCACTTCTACTTAGCTTGGGTAGCCATGACATACTGCTAGGTGTCACTCATGGTTTGTGGAAGCCCTGAGGATTAGCAAACACTAATCTTCATCAAATGGAGAATTGAAATGTAGTTTCAATTCACAATCGATCGTTAAGAGTAACAATCGCCCACTGCCTCGCTAAATGGAACCTAATGGATCGTACACCGAGTAAGGATGAATGTGAAGATACAAAAGAGATGGATAAGAAATTAAATGGTTTAATTGAGAATGGTCAAGATTAATTAATTAGTTAATTAATTATACGAAAGGTTCGTATTAGGCTTTTAAGTTGGTTTTGGGTTTCGGGGCCCAAAAGGGTTTTTGGTCCAAAAGGCCCATTGAGTTTAGGTTGTATGACAACTAAAAACTAAATGGAAATTAACCCAAAATCTAAGCCAAAACCGGCCTAGGGTGAAAGGGTAGCAAACTTGAGTTAATTGCAAGTTTGCCACTCAAATGTGAGGTGGTATAAAGGCAACTTTATAGCCATTCTCTCACTAGGGTTTTCTAGAGGCAAAGAAGAGAAACTTTCTCTCTTTTTCTCCATTGAGGCCGGCCATCTTAGAGGGTTTTTACTAGCATAAAAAACTCTCTAAGTCATCCATTTCATCTACACACCTCATCCTTGGTGTGGAGACTTAGAGACACTAAATCTTTGGTGTTCTTAGAGATCCTTTCCTCACATCCTTAAGGGGCAAAGGAGCATCATCAAAGAAGAAAATCACAAGAAGGACCCAATGAGCTAGAAGGTGACTTGAAGGCCCTCCACTTGGGTGAATCCCTTGTGTAAACAAGGATGAGCTTCAAGGGTAATGAATCTCAAATCCCTCATTCTCTTTAATGTTGTTAAAGAGTCTTATGGTTCACCATTCTCTAGGCTTTGAAAGTCATGGGTTTTAGAATTGTTTTGAATGCATGCCTACTTTAAAGAGTTATTAGTTTGCATATGTGTTCAAATGTTCTCACATGTTCTTAGCTAGGACAAAAAATTTCCTTCACGATCCAGTACAATGACGGATAGCCAATCAATCTTTCTTGGCCTGTAGCATGATAGATCACTCGGTTTGTATGATTCACTTCCCTAGAAGAGGAAGACACGGCACAACAATGAATCTAAACTCGATTGTTATCTCAAATCATTTCCATCTCATGAGATTAATCCGGATCTCTCCCGAGACTTAAAGTTCTTGCTCCAGTATACTAGTTTGGATGAGCTAAATGGAATTGAAATGAGATTACCATCGATGATGTTTTCACTTATATGGTAGCTACCGACATAAATGAAAAACGACGATATCGAGCCGTGTTCTGTTGATTAAGTAATAACGTAGAACTGATTGGACAACTGAAATTACAATCCAGTTCAAATTCCTTACCAAAGTATGTTTTGGACTTGTCGTTCCTACACTGCCTAAGGTAACCTTGTTAGGTTACAAGTGGGAAATGAAGCGTTATGAGATGAATAAAACAGTGCGATATAATGCACATTTTACGACGTAAGGTTTCTCTCAAACCTCCTGTGATTGATAGCACCATTATGAAATGTGGTTAGTGTTTTCTCCATGGGGATATTAATACAGAGATTTACATGTAGGTTTCTGAAAAATTGCATGGACTGGTTTAAATAGTTCCAAAACCACGGAACACCCTCTTAACTTGTTTGAGACGTTCACTTACAATCCAACAAATGTGGTATACCCTTCTTAAGTGATTATTTGATTAGTCAGGGATGAATTATGCCCTTGCATGTTAAACTATGAAGTCTTATTCCGAATTGCTAGAGTTATAGTTTATGTCATTGACACGAACTCACTAAGACTCTGGAAGAGTTTGAGAAAACTGCCTCACACCTGAAGATGGAATTTGAGATGAAGGATCTTTGGAAAACTCATTTATGCTTTGACTTAAAGTTGAAGCATTGTTCTGATGGTATTTTGGTCTACTAGTCGAATTACACCCCGAATGTGTCACTTTTAAGTATACCTTTGATCGTCTATACGTTATATGTAAATGAGACCCTTGAAGAGGTTATGGAATTTGAAATTCCATATTTAAGTTCAACTTTACGCTTCGTTGTATTTAGCTCATTGTATTTAGACAGGACATCTCTTTCGTTGTTGATCTATTGGTAAAGATGCAGCACCGCGCCTACACGCATCCACTGAATTGGTATTAAATACGTTCCCTGAAGGTACTACGCAGGCAAATCCCAACGCATCTCAAGTGGATCCAACCCCCCTGATCCTCGAAATGATGTTTGCCTTGTTATTATACTGACGCAGGTTACTTATGAAACCCGCACAAGGCAAAATCCCTAAATGGTTATATCTTTACCTTTAGGGATATCGCAATATCTTGGAGGTCCACAATATGACCTTAGTTGTGAAATCTTTAAATCGTTCCAAGACTCACCTCACTTCAATATGCCACAAGTGAGACATGGTTAGGAGTTCTTGTTGAGCATATTTGAAGTACTTGCTATGTTTTCATCCATCGTTGAGTCCCAACAACGATCCATGAAATATATATCCCATGTATCAATCAGACCAACCCATGATACATCAACGAAGTCAACACCAAGACTTATTGCGTCTACATCTACATCAGCAAAACATCAGGAGATTGAAGTCATGCAAGCCGATCCTATACAACCTTGCCGACCTCTACACAACGTCACTGCCGAAGTCAACCTTCTAGAAGCTTGTCCGATGAATTGGTATGCCTAACTATTCATATGCAATGCTTGTAGCTCTGATTTGGAAGTTACGTCAAACTCAGGGGGAGTATCCAGAAGTATACTCACTTAGTCTTAATGTACTTTTTCCCCTACGATTAAGATCATTTTTCCTACTAGGTTTTTGCTACCTAACTAGGTTTTAATAAGGCACACATCCTGAGCTGATCATACCTTTGTGAGCTTTTCTACTTGCGTCCAAATGACATATAGTTTTGACTTAATGCAACTTCTCACTTTTCTCCTTAGTCTATGGGTTTTCCCCCACCTTGGGTTTTACCATAACGAGGTTTTGTGAGTTTTAATTTTTTTTAATGCATTCTTTCGTTGATTTGAGACTCGCATTCGCTCATTGTGCTGACGACTTCATCAAGTGTACTAACTTCATTGTTGAAGACCTGATGCGCCATTTACTTGAGTATTTACACACTCAAAGGGGAATGTTGCAGTCCTATTAGAATAGGAATGTGATTGTGTAAATCCTAGTATATCTTGGAACATCTCTTATATTCCTATTAGGAGTTGATTACCTATTAAATGTTGTAATCCTAAAGAGAAAAGGTTTTACATATCCTACTACTATAAATAAAGGCAAAATAGGGTGGAATAACACACACCCACAATTACACATCTCTCTCTTCTTCTCTACTATTGCACCACATTTCCCTCTCTCTCTCTCTATGGCCTCCATAATTGTTCAGTAAATTATGCCTGCAACAACTATTATATTTTGTAAGTATAGTTCTTTTTTTATTTTTTTTGGTATACACTATCAAATAAAAAACATGCTATATTTAATTTTTATGTATTTTATGTTTCACCACATATAAAATAACATAAGATATATATGTTATATAATGAATTTTGTTAAATTAATAAAATGTAAACTTTATAATTTATGTATTCTTCTATTTTACATTTTATTGTTCTAATACTTCATAATATATATGTCATTCTATTTTCTAGTTTATGATGAAATTATATATATTTTAAGTATAAATAGACACTTATTTACACGAAATACAATAGATTTACTTAAATCCGCCTAGTCCGCCTAGGCGCTAGGCCCCAACCCACCACCCGACTAGCGCCTAGCGTGTTTTAGAACCTTGCATGTCAATTAAGACTTCCATATAAGAATTCTCCTTTAAATGTGTTAGTGAATTCATTCTCTATTGAGCATCTACATACTTGTCTTGGTGTTTTTTGCACCAATGACTCGAGGCTAGTCATTCTCACAAGTGAGATGGCTATGTATCTTAGCAGATTGTCAATGCTCAATTAATAATCATATGACCAGGAAGAGTCAAGATATGTGTTTTGAGAGAAAAATATCTCATGAATCTAACGCATTTAGATTACAATCTCTCTATTACTCATTGGACTTTCTTTGTTTAAGTGTAAAACTATTAATGAAACAACTGTAAACAATATAGTTTGCCCTTCGATTATGATCTCTCTATTAAATATTCCTTGAACCTTATTGTTTTCTATTTTTGATCAAGGTGCGCAAAATATGTAAAACAATTGGGTTGATGATCAGTTGTAAATCCATCTTCTGTGTAAAAAAAAAAAATCTGAATGAAGCTATGCAGGAAGTTGTGGAGTTCATGAATACTTACTCCATCAGTTAGGATGACTTTAATACTATTGTGGAGTTTTCCAAATGTAAGGTAACCCTTGGTGTAGGTTTGGTTATTGCTATACTACACCAAAATTTTCCTAGTTTTCTCATTGATAAGCTATGTACTAGGGGCATCGAAATCTACTAGTGGCATACTGCCTGCTGTAAAAGCAGCTCTGACAAAAACATACAAAGAAGAAAGCAAAACAAGGATTGTACATGATGCAGATTTTGTCACTATTCTTGGAATGATAAAGCCTGCTAAGAAACAGACTGCTGCTTTTTTAGAACCATCTGATGCTCTAATTGGGTGATGATATTTTGGTTCTGTTGAAAGAAGTCATCAGTGGTTAAGGTACTCATTGCATCTGCAGCATTAGTATGCAGCATTAGTCATATGCAGCGTCAGTATGCAGCATCAGTTTCAAGGTACAAGTTGCATCTGCAACTTCATCTACTCTCATGTGAGTTGCAGCTGCCACTGTGCATCCTTGTGTCATTTGGTGAATAAGATAAAGCTACATCTGCAACTCTATATCTCCCATACTGTGTTGCAGCTGCTCCATGCAACTTTCTCTATAGTTTTAGTTTTCATATTTTACCTAGAAACTTGTATCTAGTTTAGTTGGTTTAACTAGTGGCCTATATCAGTGGCTTACAGCTGTCTTTTGTCTTTAGCTACTAGTCTTGCTCGGTCTCTCTATATAGAGCCCTTTCTTGTAATTGTTACTCATAAAATGAAAATACAAAACAACCACTTTGAACTAGAATTTAACACGGTATCAGAGTAGGAACCGTAATTAGCCTACCTCTGATTTATTTTCTACTGTTCATCCCACGAAAATGGCAAAAGATAACCCTTTAGTTTTAGAGGCTACGAGTTTCTCTACTTCAACTTCCAGCATCATTCATGGAGAGATCAATCCTAATAAAAGGTTGTGCTTCGTGTTATTAAATGAATTCAACTATCTACCTTGGTCTCGTGCTGTCACGCTTGCCCTAGGAGGAAGATCCATGATAGGGTACATCAATGGCAGCATTAAACCACTTGAAACTACCTCTTTGTCTTATGATGCATGGTTGTGTAATGACCAACTAGTTATGTCGTGGATACTCAACTCCATGGAGCCCAAGCTATCTGAGCTTTTCAGTTACTTAGAATCCTCATATATTCTTTAGGAAGCAGTCAAGGAGATATACGGGAGTCAAAACAACGTTGCTCGTGTGTTCCAACTCAAAAAGAACCTTGGTAGTTTAAAGCAAGGTGATCAAGCGTTTGTTCAACACCTTGGAAGGTTGAAGAACATGTGGAATGAGCTAGATTTGTATCGCCCACACACCACTGATTCCGTTGTACTTCTGAAGAGAGCTGATGAAGACAAGGTTTTCCAAATTCTGGCTAGTTTGGGACCAGAGTATGAAGACCGCAAGAGCCATCTTTTGATGACTCATAAACTTCCATCCTTTGCAGGTGTGTGTCAAGTTGTGCAAAGAGAAGAAACCCGCAAGAAAGTGATGAGTGTCAAAAACAAGACCAACCTTGAAGCTAGAGCATTCAATGTCAATCACAAATCAGTTAGGGAGGAATGAGGTCAGATTGGAAATGCACTTACTGCAATGGTGGTGGCCATTTGAGGGAGAAGTGTTGGATTCTACATCCTGAATTAAGACCTAAGTTTGAAAACAGGTCGTTTAGAGATGTAAGAGGTTCACTCAATCACTCACACACGCATGCTCCAAAGGCCTATCATGCAGTAAGCACATCTACTGATGAATTGGTAAATTTCACCTCCAACCCAGATGATTTAATAAATGAGTTTGCTGCCTATATACAAAGGAAGAAGGGAAACACTGAAAGTGAGGATCAAGCCATTGGAAATCCCACTACTTTACTTGGGGAAATTTGCTCGATTCTTGGATGATTCAAAATGTGTACCACAAAAAGACATCTCAAGTATAATAAGTTCACTTTCCACTGCTCTAAATATAGGTTTTTCACATAATGTTTGGATTATAGACTCAGGTGCCATTGAGCATATGACAAACAAAGCATCTAATTTACATAAGTATACTTAGTTACATAAACCTAGCCATGTATATGTGGCAAATGGTGAGGGGGAACTTATTCTAGGTAAAGGGAAGATAAACTTGATGAGTGATAGGGTCAAGTCACCTGCTCTTTATGTTCCTTCTTTTCCTTTCGAACTGTTGCTCGTTGGAAAGATCACAAAAACCTTAGACTGTCTTGCCATTTTCTCTCCTCACAATGTTGTTTTTTAGGACCGAGTCACCAAGAAGAAGATTGGTGAATGAGTCAATCTAAATGGTATGTACTACATGTCAAGGGATATCAACATTGTCCAAAAGTATTTTGCATGTTTAAGTTTTGCTCAAGAACACTAGCTTTGGCACTAAATATTAGCTCACCCTTCTGAACAAGTGTTGTCTGCTTTATTTCCTAAGTTTTGTAAGAATTCTCATGAATGTGAGACATGTCAACTCTCAAAGGCTACTAGACTTCCTTTTGTTTCATCCAAGTTTAGAACCAATAGTCTTTTTGAAATTGTTCACTCTGATGTTTGGGGTCCCTCAAGGGTAGAATCATTTGATGGGTATAAGTACTATGTTACCTTTGTAGATGATTACTCTAGAACTACTTGGTTATATTTATTGAAGTTTAAAAGTGAAGTGTTTGATGCCTTTAAAGATTTTCACAATCTTGTTAAAACTCATTTTTCTTCCAAGATACATACATTTAGGTCTGACAATGGCACTGAGTTTACATCTAACATCATGTCAACCTATTTAAGCACTCATGGAATTATACCTCAAACAAGTTGTGTGGGTACACCACAATAAAACGGTGTTGCCGAGATAAAAAAATAGGGATTTGTTGGAAAAAACAAACTAGGTCCTTGATGTTTCAAATGAATGTTCCCAAGATGTTTTGGTCCCAAGGCATTCTTACTGCCACTTACATCATTAACAGGTTGCCTAATCGAATACTGAGGTCTAAATCACCTTATGAGATCCTTAAAGGAAGAACCATGGATGTATCTCACCTTAGAACTTTTGGGTGTACTTGTTTTGTCCACATTCAAGCTGCTTAACGTGACAAATTGGAACCAAGAGCTATAAAATGTGTATTCATGAGCTATTTGAGTTCTCAGAAGGGTTACAAGTGATATAATCCAAGCACTCGAAAAATCAGTGTCCAAAGATGTGAGATTTGATGAATTCACTCCCTATTTTTCAAAAAACTCTGAGTCTATTTTGTAGGGAGAGAGTTTCTTAGATTTATTTCCACTTCCTACTCTAACTATGTGAGTTGTGAAAATCCCACTGATCCTTTTCAAGCTCAAGATCAACTCCAAGAAGCTGTGATTGCTCCAAGGAGAAATCGTACCAGAGATAAGCAACCACATGCAAGGTTTTAAGAGTATGTTGCTCATACTACAAGGCATCCTATTTCTCAAGCTGTTAGTTATAAAAATTTGTCTCCATCTCATGCATATTTCCTTAGTCTATTGTCTAATGAAACTGAACCTAAAAGTTTTCAAGAAGTTAGTGTCAATCCAATCTGGCAAGAAGCAATGCATGAATAACTCAAGGCCTTGAATGATAATCACACATGAAGTGTTGTCAAGCTTCCCCAAGGAAGAAAGTTGTGGGAAGTATGTGGATTTACAAGACAAAATTTCACTCTAATGGTTCAATTGAAAGGCAC
The DNA here is from genome assembly GCA_963580275.1 of Crataegus laevigata. Taxonomy (NCBI): domain Eukaryota; kingdom Viridiplantae; phylum Streptophyta; class Magnoliopsida; order Rosales; family Rosaceae; genus Crataegus; species Crataegus laevigata. The sequence continues at coordinate 9,275,288 of OY756941.1, forward strand.
AAGGCCAGACTAGTAGCTAGAGGATTCACTCAAACATATGGCATTGATGACAAGGAGACATTTACTCCAGTTTCCAAGATGAACATTGTGAGACTTTTACTATCTGTGGTTGTTAATCATGAATGGCCCTTGTTCCAAATGGATGTGAAGAATGCCTTTCTTCATGGTGACCTTGAAGAAGAGGTATACATAAGATTACCACCAGGACATCCTCAAGAGAATGAACCTAATATGGTCTGGAAACTTCACAAAACCATATTTGGACTCAAGCAATCTCCTCATGCACGGTACTCCAAACTGAGCTCAGTTTTGGAAGTTGCAGGATTCAAAAGAAGCCATGCTGATTCTTCCTTATTTGTTCAAATTGGTTCAACTGGTATACTCGTGGGACTTATATATGTTGATGATTTAATCATTACAGGAGACAATATTAATGAACTTAATGCTCTCAAGCAATCTCTTCACCACAAATTTGTAATTAAAGATTTGGGAGTTCTCAAATATTTTCTTGGGATTGAGATGGCTATTTCTAATAAGGGTCTGTTCTTAAATCAAAGAAAATATGTGTTGGATCTTCTTGATGAGGTAAAAATGATGGACTCCAAATCTGCTCGTACTCCTTTAGTCAGCAAGCTGAAGTTAGATGTTGAAGGAAAACCTTTAACTAATCTCAGTACCTATCAAAGATTAGTTGGGAAACTCATTTATCTTACTATTATGAGACCAGACATTACTTATGCAGTGAGTCTCATTAGTTAGTTCATGCATTCTCCTACCTCAATTCACTGGGAAATGGTCAAAAAACTTCTCATGTACCTCAAGGGTGCGTTTGGTACGCGGGACGGGACGGGACGGGACAGGACGAGGCGTACCGTCCCGCGTTTGGTACGCCTAAAACGAGTGGGACGAGGCGTTCCACGGGACAAGTTTTGGATGATTTTTGGTTCCACCTCCCCCCCATGGAACGGGGTTGTTCCACGTCTGTGGGACAGAAATTTTTAACATTTTAGGATAACAATGCCCCTTGTCTTTTTCAAAATTTACAACATCCGTCCCGTCCTATTCCGTCCCGTCCCGTTCCGTCCCATCCCGTCCCGTCCCGTCCCGTCTGCGTACCAAACGCACCCCAAAGGCTCAGTATGAAAGGGTATTCTTATGAAGAAAAATGGTTCAACTCAAATTATGGGCTAAACCGATGCTGACTAGGCAGGTAATGCCCTTGATCATAAATCTACCACAGGTTTTTTCACCTTTGTTGGAGGCAACCTTGTTACATAGAAAGGTAAGAAGTAAGATGTGATAGCTAGGTCAAGTGTTGAAGCTGAGTACCGTGCGATGACATCCACTACTTGTGAGTTTATTTGGTTATAAAGTCTCCTTACAGACCTAGGTTTTTCAAGCTCTCACCCGATATATGGTTATACAATTAAAACACAAACGAAGGAGTTGGCTAACCTTATCATGAAACAATAGCCATTAAAGACCTAGCAAAGAGGATGTAGTTGCGGCAACACCAAAGTCTTTTACAAAGCACCTAGTTGGATACAACTACTTTATGGGAAGCGTTTGTTGTGTATCTAGGGTTTGCAGGGACCTTAGTATTTATGCTGGCTAAGGCATTAAGGTTTTGTGCATAAAGGAATCTCAAATCCTACTTTTTTAGCCTATCAGTTAAGTATCATAATCACATAAAAACCAAGGACTTTTTCAATCTGACTTGTATTACAAGACACTTAATACAAGATTGATATCTTTAGGAGATCAAATCACAATGTCTACATTAATCTCCAATATTACATTCCTATTATATGTTGTGGACCATTTAAGGTTGATTTACAATGGAATAAATCCAACAAAAAGAACTACAGGGAGAGCGTCTACACTATTCTTCAATGACCTGTTGATATATTATTGCCTCTGAGCGTGCATCTCTATGGAATATTGAATTTAAGTTCTAGGATTTTACTCTCTGTTTCTTGTCAAGAAACTTGACACCACCAGAAATGGTTTGTTTTAGGATTACTCTAATTCGTTTATATATTGCCTGCAGAAAATTACTCAGTAATTATGTTATTAGGGTTGTAACGCAAGCTAGATTGTTTTTGGATTCTAACTATTCTAGTTGACCATCTGACTTATTGGTGCTAACTTAGTGATTGTTCTTTTCACAATGTGTCAGGAGGTTCTGCTATTAGTGAGAAGCTGCAAAAGGTACGCTCCACAAAACACCCTATTCCTTTTCAATACGCTCTTCAATTACTCCTCGCTGCCGTGACTGTCACTTTCTCATTCCTTGACCTTCTCTTCTCTTCTCTTCCTCCGTCAACTTCATTGCTTAGCACTTCAAATACTACAGCTTACTGTTTCCATTCCGCCGTTTAGTTGCCGAGCAAAAGGTACGCAAAGGAAGAGAGAAACAATTAGTTTTCTTTAATTGAGTTGCTATTTTCCTTTTTACTTCCCCAAATTTTATGAGCTGCCAAACGGCTGGTTTAGTTTACTGCTCATGGAGTTCTTATTCTTAATAGCTGGCTAGGGCCTGAAAACGGCGCCGCATTGCCATTTGATACTATCTGATATGATCAGCAGAGCCTTTAATTTCGTCAATTAAATTGTATTCCATACAATAAACATAGTAATTAGTTTGCGTAGAAACTTAATAAGATTGTTTTATTGTGTGCATGTTGTAGGTATAAATGGCACGCTCCAAGGCTCCGGCAAAGAAGCAGCAAAAACACGGCATCAATTTCAAAGTAATCGATATTTCGGGTTTTGAATGCATTTTTCTTTGTGAAGTTCAACATCTGAAAACTTTGTTTGCATTTGATGTTTATTTTCTTTTGTAATTTTTTGCAGAAAATAAAGCGAAAGATTGGCAGAAATTTGCCGCCACCAAAGAACCCTACGGATACTGAAATTAAGTCCAAAGGTTTCGACTTTAATCTGTTCTTAAATTCATGTGATATTACTTTTTGTACTCTCTGTGTCGTTTTTCGTTAATTCATTGAAAGGAAAATTTTGTCATCGTTTTAAAATAAGTTTGTTTAAGAGTAATTAAGGATGAGAGTTTGTATTCTCTCGATTGTTTGAAATACTTTTTCTTGCCACGATGAAGGAGTTGCCTATGTGCTTCCATTTTGATGTCAAATGCCGTAGTGAACTAGTTTCTTAATGAGTACTAAATAATGGTTGCTATGAGCAGCAATTGTTCTTCCCGAGTAGAGTGTGGCATCGGAGAAGGTAGGATTAGCAGTGAACAAGAAAGGTTTAACATTGAAAGAACTTCTTCAGCAAATATCTCATTACAACCCGAAAGTTCGTAAAGGTATTTTAATGTTATTTTAAAATATTTTCTTAATGAAAATGCTTTTAGCGTTATAGTATCTTCCAAAATATGAGAATTAACCTATTTTTAACCTGAAATAGATTACCTAGATCGTTGATCATGTATTTCTGCACATTGATTTGGGTTTGAATGTGTTAAATTTGAAGAACACACCTTGTCAACCTTTTTGCCCACTTTTTCTAATTTTGCCCCACATTTTTGAATACATAATGTCGAGATGAGGAGGGCAAAATAGTAATTTTGAATCAAAATATTTACATAAAGATACAAATATGCACTTATTAAGAGAATTTGTCCCACCATCATTTTTTTTCATACAAGTAAATGGAATCATGATATTTTTTTGGATAGTTTGAATGACCTGAAACGGTTGCGCTTGATGAGAATGTGGGAGGAGGTGGACGATTGTTCACACACTCAAAGTGTGCTCCTTGCTAGGTTGATCATAAAAATAATCTTTGAGTAATTTTAAGAAGTTAAAAAAAATTCGATTATAAAAATTTTAGGATAAAAACAATTGAAATGAGCAAATAATAAAATAGAGTGTATCTCTCTGCCGCTCCACAAAACTCCCCCTTTCCTTTCAATACATTATGCAATTACTCATCACCGCCATAACTGTCACTTTCTCGTTCCTTGACCTTCTCTTCCCTTCTCCTCATCCGTCAACTTCATTGCTTGGCACTTCGAAGACTACAGCTTACTGTTTCCATTCCACTGTTTGGTTGCCGAGAAAAATGTACCCAAAGGAAGAAAGAAACAATTAGTTCTCTTTAAAAAATTTAGAGTTGCTATTTTCCTTTTTACTTCCCCAAATTTTCTGAGCTACCAAACAGAGAGCTAGTTTAGTTTACTGCTCCTGGAGTTCTTGTTCTTAATAGCTGGCTAGGGCTTGAAAACGTTGTCGCATTGCCATTTGATACTATCTAAGACACACTATGTGGCCGACCCTATGGTTGGGTTCCAGGACTTTCTTCTTCTTTGACATGATCGAATGGGACACCCTGGACGAGATATGATGCGTCGTATCCTCAAAGTATCACATGGGCATCACTTGAAATCTTATCATGGCCATCCACTTTGCAAAGAATGTTCTTTGGGGAAGTTAAACATTTTTCCCTCAATTACAAAGATTATTCACGACACCCTCTAAGTTTCTTCAAAGGATTCGGGGGGATATTTGTGGACCTATCCAACCAACTTGCGGACCATTTAGACACTTCATGGTTTGGTTGATGCATCGACACGATGGTCACATGTCTGCTTATTGTCCACATGCAACGCTGCATTTGCGAAACTCCTAGCACAAATTATTAAGCTTAAGGCTCACCACCCTGATTATTTGATCAAGTTGATTTGACTAGATAATGTTGGAAAGTTTACGTCATAAACCTTTTACGATTATTGCATATATATTGGGATTGATGTTGAACATCCTATACCCCATGTTCACACCTAAAATGGCATGGCAAAAGCTTTCATAAAGCGCCTTTAAACAATAGCTCAGACTTTGGTTATGCGAACCACTTTGCTGGTATCTGCCTGGGGCCACGCAATATTGCACACAACCATGTTGGTCCACCTGAGGCCCATTGCTACCCAACCTCATTCACCGTCCCCAAGAAGGTAGCCGCACCTCCCACGCGACAAGGTACACTGGCGGTTAGCCAATCACCTACTCCTACCCTGAAGCATGGTAGGCATCCTAGTTCAAAGGATTCACAACTCCAAAAGAGGAAAACGGCATAAACTAGTAACCCTAGTTTGAATCCGACCATTGCTTACTCATCTGTTCCAACGTATGATGTTATTCTAGAGTACGGTGATGTCTTAGCAAGACAACCCGGCCTCCCAAGAATCGTGAGATTTTGATCCATTACGCAGTATTGGACGAGATTTGGAATCGGAATGAGAAGATTGTCGATAATGCATTCGCGTATACCGTTGCTTCTGATATCATGCTTAGCGATGACATTGAACCACATTCCATTGATGAATGTCGACGTAGAACAGATTGGTCAAACTAGAAACAAGCAATCCAGGTCAAACTCGATTCACTCGCAAAATGAAATGTGCTTGGGCCTGTAGCTCTTACTCCACCATATGTGAAGCATGTGGGCTACAAGTGGGTTTTCGTGAGGAAGTGTAATAAGAAGAATGAAATAGTGCGGTACAAAGCATACCTCGTAGCGCAAGACTTCTCTCAACGCCCTAGGATTGATTACGAGGAGACGTATTCCCCCGTAATGGACGTTATAATGTTTCGCTACCTTATCAGTTTGGTGGTTTTCGAAAAACTGAATATGCAGCTTATAGACATGGTAACTGCATATCTCTATGGGGATCTAAATATGGAAATGTACATGAAAGTTCTAGAAAGACTTCCATTGACTGGTTCAAATAGTTCTAGACCACGGAACACTCTCTCGATTAGATTGAGGATATCACTTTACGAATTGAAACAATCTATGCAGATGTGGTACAATCGTCAAAGTGAATATTCCACAAGTCAGGGTTATGTGAACAATGAACTATGCCCATGCGTGTTCATTAAGAAGTCACATTCTGGATATGCAATCGTTGCAGTTTATGTCGACGACGTGAACCTCATCGGAACTCCGCAGAGCTTAAGGAAATTGCTGCTCACTTGAAATTGAAAATGAAATTTGAGATGAAAGATCTTGGGAAAACCGATATTGTCTTGGCCTGGAGATCGAGCATTATTCAAATGGAATCCTAGTACATCAATTGAACTACACCCATAAGGTGTTACGACGTTTTAATGAGGATAAAGCGAGGCCTTCGAGTACCCATATGCTCGTTCGAACTTTAGATGCTAAATGATATCCCTTCCATTGAAAAGAGGATGAGGAAGAGATTTGGAGCCTGAAGTTCCTTACCTAAGTGCAATTGGTGCTTTATTGTATTTAACTTAATGCACTAGACTCGACATCTCCTTCGCTATTAATCTTTTGGCTAGATACAACAACACGCCTACATAGAGACACTAGAATGGTGTTAAAAATATTTTCTGCTAGCTTTAAGGTACGACGGATTTGGGCTTGTTCTACACCCACGAATCCTCGAGAGGAGTCGTCGCCCCCTGGGTCCTCGGGTTGATTCTTGCCTCATTGGTTACGCAAATGTTAGTTATCTGTGTGACCCACATAGGGCATGTTCTCAAACGGGTTATGTCTTTATCGTTGGACCAAGAAAACACTAGTTGCAACCTGAACCATGCTGAGATTCTCGTCTTGCGTGAAGACTCGCGATAGTGCTTTTGGTTTAGAGCAGTTATGGAACATATTAGAAGCATTAATGGTCTTTCTTCCGTCGTTGACCTTCCTATGATGATCTTTGAAGACAATGCAGCATGTATCGAGCAGTTAAATAAGGGATACATCAAGAAAGACAATACCAAGAACATAACGATGAAGTTCTTTTATTCTCACCAGCAACAACAACATAAGAACATTGAAGTCAAGCAAATCCGGTCCCAGGATAACTTGGCTGATCTCTTCATGAAGTGATTGCCCAAGTATACTTTTCAGAAGCTCGTCCAAGGAATTGGTATGCGTAAATTATCTTAGTTGAATCGCTTGTAGTTCTCTTATTTGGAAGTTATGTCTAACTTAGGGGGAGTATCTAGAAGCATACTTACTTGATCTTAATGTACTCTTTTTCCTACGATTAATGGCATTTTTCCCACTGAGTTTTTGCTACCTAACGAGGTTTTGATGAGGCACCCATCCGGGGATGATCATACTCCGTTGAGTTCATTACTTTCGTCATGTTTGACATTTGTTTTAGGCATTATACATACTTCACAAATTTCTCCTTAGTCTATGGGTTTTCCCCATGCCTTGGATTTTACCATAGTAAGGTTTTGTGAGTTTTACTACCCATGCATACTTGCTTTCTTATATCTGAGACTCATATTCACCTGTTGTGCCGACGACTTCTTCAACTGTTCTACTTTATCAGCTTAAGATTTGATGCGACGTTTTGTTTGAGTATTTACATACTCAAGGGGGAGTGTCGCGGTCCTATTAGATTAAGAATTTGATTGTGTAATCCTAATGTATCTAGGACTATTTTGTATATTCCCTTTAGTAGTTTAATTCCTGATGTGAATTTAAACTAACCTAATAAATAGATTAATTCAAACCAAATTTACTCAAAAGTGTACAAATAAGTTGTAGTAGAAATATGTAAATACAAGATCGAATCCACCGGAGTTGATTTAACAATTCAATCCTGTAACTATTACTTAATGAATTGAAATAAAGATTGGGTTTGTATCGAAGAATAATTAAAATTAACAATGCTTAAACAAAAATATGATTGAGAACAAATGTAAGAAAACACTAAGGCTTTGATTCCACCACTAATTGTCATACCCTAGTATCCAATTGTCAACTCATGAATTATCAAAATTAATGAAAACAACTTTCGTACATATGTCTGTAGTCAGGCACACATGACAATAATTTCCCAAAGAGACGTGAATTTTACCATGGCCAAGCTTACACTCAACTATTCCTACAGTCTCTATATCCATGGTCAGGTATACACAAACATGTAGAAATCCAATTAAGCAAATTTAGAAACAAATTAACCACTTATCAACTTGGTCATGTCAAACAAATAGCTAATTTTCTAGGAAGCCACACAAACCAATATTCGTCTACGGTTGGATCAAAATATAAGTTCATGATTCTCATTCACAAAACATAGATAGAATCCAATTCATGGTTAGAAATAAATTCATATGCAAATAATTTCAATATTAAAATCCTAGACTATGTTCAAGCACAAAGAACCCAATATCAAAATTGCACTTCCACTAGTGAATGAAAACTAATCATCAATCTGAAATCCACAAATTAAACAATCAAATAACTAGAGTAATCATAATTAGGGCTTCCTCTTAGCCTTAGCTAAGAGTTTAGAACCCTATGAACAAAGAATTCATAATAATTCTAAGAAGGAAACTTTGCATAAAATAAAACTAGGGCTATATAGCCAAAATGGTTCTTGAGATTTGCATAACTCATCACTTTAGTCCCTAACATTTCAAATCAATAAAAGTGGTCATTGAGATTGTCCATCATACATCATTTTGGTCATTCCGTTAAAAACTTTGTTAAGTGTCCCGGAGCTCTTGGCCGGAAGTTTGGGCAATTTTCAAAACTTCGTAACTCAATCGTTTCTTAACCAAATTCAACCCATAATGTAGAATAAGATTATACCTATTTGGAAGCCCAATGGCTGCCAAAGATGGCCGGAAAATAGCCTCAAAGTTGACTAATCCGAGGGAAACCTCGTCGGAAACTGGGTAAAATTTAAACATTCATAACTTCTTCAATGCTCAACGAAATCAAGTGATTCAAAAACGAAAATCATACTTCTTGACGAGACGAAGAGAATGGTAGCTTTTTTTTTACTAATAAATCATTGTGGTTTGGCAGAAAACGGCTCGAAAGTGTCTAACTTGAGACTAAAACAGCCACTTTCGAGCCGTTTTTAGGCCAAACCACGATGAGTTAGCTGTCGAAAAAGGTACCATTCTCTTCGTCTCGTCAAGAAGTATGATTTTTGTCTTTGAATCACTTGATTTCATTGAGCATTGAAGAAGTTATGAACGTTTAAAGTTTACCCAATTTCCGGCGAGTTTTCCAGTTTTCCCTCAGACCAGTCAACTTTGAGGCTATTTTCCGTTCATCTCCGGCAACCATTGGGCTTCCAAATAGGTATAATCTTATTCTACACTTTCCTATCTTCATTTTGATATATTATGAGTCGAATTTGGTTAAGAAATGATTGAGTTACGAAGCTTTGAAAATTGCCTAAACTTCCGGCCAAGAGCTCCGGGACACTTAACGGAGTTTTTACATAAGGACCAAAATGATGGATGGTGGACAATCTCAGAGGCCACTTTTATTGATTTGAAATGTTAGGGACCAAAGTGATGAGTTATGCAAGTCCCAAGGACCATTTTGGCTATTTAGCCTAAAACTAGAAAAGAAGAACCAAATCAAATCCTCCCTGCCGCTGCCCTCTCTGCTTCACGCTAGAAGAAAAAACATCCCCCCTGCCGCTGCCTTGTTTCACGCCAGCAGAAGAAATCAAAGCCCCCCTCTTTGTTGCTGCTTCTTCTCTTTATATTTTGCCCCCTCTTCCAATTCGTAGGACCACGTTCTTCTAATAATATTAAGGATTTTATTCCTTCATCTCACAAATATCTTTCTCCTGACTCGTCGATTGCCAATCCTTGGAACCACCAATTGAAATTCTATTGACAATTGTAATTCCTTGTGTATAAAGTTGAAAAGCCTCCTTTGTAAGTAAACTCCCAATAAATAAGATTTCCCAAAACCCATTAGCCTTCAACCTACTAATAAAATAACAAGTAATTAAATAAATGAAACCAATGTTAATAACATGACCAAAACGTAACGAATGTGTTGAGACCATGTTAATTCTACTTTTATCAATAAGCATTCTAATCCTTATAAATTACAAAACTAAAGTAATTCACTCAAAATAATCTGAATGAGGCACTAATAAATATAAACAATAGGGTAACAATTGTAATAAATACGTGTCTATCAATTCCTAGTAAATAAAATCCCTTTTGTAGGTCAATGTAGAGGTGGGTTCAAAAAACCAAAAACCAAAAAAAACCGAGAACCAAACCGGACCGAAGCCAAAAAAAACCGAACCGAAAGTGTAAAACCGGACCGAACCAAATCTGGTTCAGTTTGGTTTGGTTTCTGGGGTGCGGAAATCGGACTGAACCGAACTGAAGTAAGGCAAAACGACGTCGTTTCATATTTAATTATAAATAAATATTATTATTTTTCCCTTGGACGGCGTCGTTCAGTCCAATTTGTAAATTTTGTAGCACCCGCCTCCTGCCTTCTTCTGTTCTTCAGTCTGTGAAACCCTAAACAGAACCGAACCCATTCCCTCCCTCTCCTCCTCTGTACGTACTCTCACTCTGGACCATCTCATTCCCAGCTCCGCCGCTCTTCCACTTCGCCTTCTTCCTTCCCAGCGACCTGCGACCTGCGACCTGTCTCACATCTCGCCGTCGCCGTCTCACTCTCAGTCTCTCACCCCCGTGACCTGTGACCTGCGACCCAGGAGGCACGACTTCCTCTCGCCGTTTCGAGTCTCGACCCACAAATTCCCTCCTCTGCAAGGTTAGTCTCTCACCCCATGATGCGTTTTACAGATTTTTTTTTTCTTTCTATTTCGTTGGTTCTGATGAATCTGATCTGTAGCTTTTCAATTTCATGGTTTTGCAGTTTGTTTTGGGTATGCTGGATTTGATTAATTTGTGAGAGTACATAGGGTTTGGAGTAGCTTAAGGGGTAGCTTCCTCAATTATATTAGGGTTGTCCTCGTTCTCAGTTAAGAACCGAACCATTATATTCGGTTCTGTTTGTTCAATTTTTTCTGAACACAAAACCGAAACCAATCCTTTAAACGTAGTACATAGGGCAGACCGAAACAAAAACCAATCCTTTAAACGTAGTACATAGGGTAGACCAATTTTTTCTGAACACAACAAACCCTGTTTGTTCCATAATAAGTTATGGAATTTGTATGTTCTTGCTCGTGGCCTCCACTTCAGTCTTCATTCGTATCTGTTTGTTCAAAAATTAAAAAAAAAACATAATTATAAATAATCAAGTTTTACCGGAGGAGGAGGATTGCGGATTGCATATTTATGACTTATGACTTGTAGATTACTTTCCAAATGTCAAATTAATTAGTATTTAGGTGTCAATACTTTCGAGTAATATGACGAGGAATACGAGCTCAACGGCTAAATTTCAAAGAGAACCAAAATATGTTTGATTTTGATTTTTAATTATTTGTCACCCAACAGCACAAAGATTAAAGTTTGTCGTGCATCCGTAGCTTTTCCATCTTATATGTTTTGTATCTTTTGATGATTATAGTCATAGACCATTAGACCTTGCTTTTATTTTATATAATAAAAAATAAAATAAAAACCGAAACTAGACCGAAACCGAACCGAGAAAAAACCGAAAAAAATGAACCGAATTGAAATTTCGGTTCAGTTTTGGTTTTGCCAAAAAACCGAACCATTAAGAACCGAACCCAACCCTATGTCAATGGACCATCTTGATGGTGTGAGTCAATTTTAGGGACCATTTATGATAAAAACTTGTAAATCTTGTGAGTCCATTTATGTGCCACATCAATACTTAATGGAAATTTTAACATAATTATGACGGAATGACCACATTGATTTGTGACACCTATTTTCAGGGACTGCATTGATTAATTTTCAATTTCAGAGACCATCTTGATGATGAAAATCAATTTTAGGGACTATTTATGATAAAAATCAATATAAGAATAATCTTTGAGTAATTTTAAGAATTTAAAAATTTTCGATTAAAAATTTTTAGGATAAAAATAAGTTATTTACAATTGAAATAAAAAAGGAACTGTATCTCTCTGCCGCTCCACAAAACTCCCCCTTCCCTCTCAAAACACTCTGCAATTACTCCTCGCTGCCGTGACTGTCACTTTCTCGTTCCTTGACCTTCTCTTCCCTCCTCCTCCTCCTCCTCCTCCTCCTCCTCCTTCAACTTCGTTGCTTGGCACTTCGAAGACTACAGCTTACTGTTTCCATTCTGCTGTTTGGTTGCCGAGAAAAAGGTACGCAAAGGAAGAGAGAAACAATTCGTTCTCTTTAATTTTTTAGAGTTTCTATTTTCCTTTTTACTTCCCCAAATTTTCTGAGCTGCCAAACGGAGAGCTGGTTTAGTTTACTGCTCCTGGAGTTCTTGTTCTTAATAGGTGGCGAAGGCCTGAAAACGGCGCCGCATTGCCATTTGATACTATTTGATATGATCAGCAGAGCCCTTAATTTCGTCAATTGAATTGTATTTCATACAATAAACAAAGTAATTAGTTTGTTCAAAAACTTAATAAGATCGTTTTATTGTGTGTATGCTGTAGGTATAAATGGCACGCTCCAAGGCTCCGGCAAAGAAGCAGCAAAAGCGCGGCATTGACTTCAAAGTAATCGATATTTCGGGTTTTGAATGCATTTTGCTTTGGGAAGTTCAACATCTGAAAACTTTGTTTGCATTTGATGTTTATTTTCTTTTGTAATTTTTGCAGAAAATAAAGCGAAAGATTGGCAGAAAGTTGCCGCCACCAAAGAACGCTACGAATACTGAAATTAAGTCCAAAGGTTTTGATTTTAATTTGTTCTTAAATTCATGAGTTGATATTGCTTTTTGTACTCTCTGTTGTTTTTCGTTAATTCATTGAAAGGAAAATTCTGTCATCATTTTAAAATAAGTTTGTTTGAGAGTTTGTATTCTCTCGATTGTTTGAAATACTTTTTCTTGCCACGATGAAGGAGTTGCCTTTGTGCTTCCATTTTGATGTCAAATATCGTAGTGAACTAGTTTCTTAATGAGTACTAAATAATGGTCACTACGAGCAGCAATTGTTCTTCCCGAGCAGAGTGTGGCATCGGAGAAGGCAGGATTAGCAGTGAACAAGAAAGGTTTAACATTGAAAGAACTTCTTCAGCAAACATCTCATTACAACCCGAAAGTTCGTAAAGGTATTTTAATGTTATTTTAAAATATTTTCTTAATGAAAGCGCTTACAGCCGTATAGTATCTTCCAAAATATGAGAATTAATCTATTTTTAACCTGAAATAGATTACCTAGATCGTTGATCATGTATTTCTGCACATTGATTTGGGTTTTAATGTGTTAAACTTGAAGAAGTTACGACCTTTTCAATAATTATGTTGTCTAGGAAGTTGTTTCCCATTATTGATTTTCGGTACCATATATAGTATATATCTAATAATCTAACCGTTATTTCTCTCTGAAGATGCATTATTGGGTATGAAGGATTTACTCCTTAGGCATCCAGAAGAGTTGAGGTTGCACAAGTATGCTATTGTTGAAAAGCTGCGCGAACGCATTGGCGATGACGATAGGCTGGTTCGAGATACGCTATATCAACTTTTTAAGTCAGTAATTTTACCTGGCTGTAAGGAGGTAATTTTTTATTCTTGTCTGAATGCAGCAACGTAAAAACCTGTTGTGAATTATATGTATTAATGCCAATGTTTTAAAAGACTCGCCTCGGGGTGCCCTTGAGGCTGGGCACCATGAGAAACGCCTCAGTTTTGCTGGAGTGGGCCAAAGGCTTCGCCGGAGCCGCCTAGGCGCCGCCTCAGTGGGTTTTTTTTTTTTTTTTTTTTTAACTCCCAAACCCAAATTTTGGGTAGGATTTTAACTGCCTCATACCTCTTCCTTGCACTTTCGTCTCTGTGCCTTTTTTCTAATTTTTATTTCTAATATAATGGATGTGTGTGCTGTCTACGTGCATTGTTATATGTGTGCTCATTGTACTTTTCATCTTCTATTTTATACATATATAATATAATATATGTATATATATGTGTGTATATATATATTTATAATATATGTGTGTGCTCGGGTGATTATTGATTAATAATCTTCTTCTTTTTAATATAATATATGTGTACGCTCAGTGTATATATTAAAAAATTTAGGCGTGAGGCTTCGCCTCACGCCTAGGCCGGGCTTCCCCTCGGACGCCTCGCCCACGCCTCACGCTTTTAATACATTGATTAATGCGAAACAAGGACGATTATTTTTTATTATTTGCAGTTCAAGAAACTTTTGGGTTGTTAATTTCACTATTTTCCTCTTAATTTTTTCACGACACATGTGTCTTATACGCCAAATTTTATTCAATTGTTGCCGTGCATTGCACTAAATTAAACTGCCAGGCCATACTTCTGGATGTGCAAAGCCATTCCTAGCTGGGGGGAAATGTAATTAATTCTCTCTTTCATAGAAATTGACATAAATTATCTTTGAAGGGCTTATTCTTTTTCCTTCCTAGTTTTCACTTTTTCTTAATGTTATGCATCTTCCATACAATAGATCAATTTGGTAGTTTCACATCTACACTGCTTTTATTGTATATATGGATTCATCTAAGTGTAACATTGTTTTGAGATTCTGTTGTCATCATCTCTCTATTATTATCATTAAGTTCGGTGGTGTTTATAGCCAATGAATTTAATGTGACATTTTTTTCCCTTCTTTTCTTGTCCAGGATAATCAAGAGCTGTTGATTTCCTTGATGATGGCCTATATATTTAATGCAATGACACATTTAGCAATCGATGTTCGGTTGATGGCTTTCAAATTTTTGGAGCTTGCTATCCAATACCATCCACCTTCCTTCTTCTTGAATGCTGAAAAGGTATCCTAAGATTGTGCTGTAAAATGTTGTATGCAGTGTTTTCATTGGAATTATTTATTAGATATGTTATTCTGATGTACAACTGTAGAATTTCTGATTTATGATTTAGTCATTAACTATGAACTGTTATATGGTTTGTTGTTCTTCTATGCATTATTCTAATGGAATGGACTTTAGGCATATTCTGGTAGTTATGTACCTGTCACAAAGATCGGATGTTACATGATAATCATCTTTTGAGACTCCACACTGTCTCTTGGTTACATTATAATGGTTATGGCTAGAGTTTGCTACTTTGTGGTCTAGTGTTACGGATTGAGGCCTTATTCAACAACATTCTTTTTCTCCAAGATTCTGCTCTCTCTGTAATTCTTGGTCTCTTCTCTTCATGTTTTCTTTGCTCTCATTCTGCTCAATAACGTGAAAGTTCTTATAGATGTTGAGCTTTAGGTTAGTTGTCATCTTCTTTCTTTCTTTCTTTCTTATTCCCACTAGACTTGTTATTCCTGTACGCAGATATTCTTGTTCGAAACTTTATCCCTGGTGGGTGTGTGAGCTTGTTTGTTGGGTTGCCTTTATATTTTCCACTGTGTTATTTCCTATCAATTGTTTACGGTTTAGTCTGTCTGTGTGGTTAATGAATCTAAATATTAGATGAACTCGAATTTTTCAGTGTTGCCGCTCTCTTTTGTGTTTAAAGATAACTTTTAAGGTTGTTTTAACAATTGCTTCATTGACAGATTCTTCAAAGCTTTGAGGATATTCTGCGGAGGAACCAGTTTTTTTTAGAGGACAAGGGCAAGCTCAAGACTGCTCTTGCCGGCCTGGAACTATGCTTGTCGCTTTTGCCATGTAACAAGAGAGAAGCTGGCTCATGTGGAAAGGTATTTTTAAGTTTTCTTAAAATCCTGAGGGTTTGCACGTTTTCTTTCATTGTTTGTATCGTGCAGCGTGAGCCTGCTTGTTTTCTTGTACCTTCCAGCTGTATTCTTTCATTGCACATTATTGTTGAAACTTTGCTGTTAAATTTTGTTATTGTTGTTATTATAATCATCATTTTCCCCTGCTTAGTTAGTATAGACAAGGGGTGCAAAGCATGTGTCAGTCTGAAAGCCATGAAAAGTAGCCTCAACTGCACATTTGAAACTTTTGAAAATAAATTTGTTTTTATTCATACTCGGAGATCTGACTTCTGAAGCTGGACGAACAATTTTTGAATGGGAGAGTATTTTTTTTCTTGGGTGATAGTGGTGATCAGAGGCCAAATGAAAGGAAAAAAAAAACTATCTAGGCATATAATTGCATCAGGAAGAAACTGTTCTGAGTCACTGCTTTTAGTCTCTTACCTTATTGATGAAATAGTTTTGTAATACCTTTCCTTTTACTTAATAGAATGGTGCTGGACAAGGGATACTGCATGCTTTTGAGCCTGATGTACCTGCAAAATCTGCTGGTATGTGATACATTGGTGCATGTGTTTATACGTCATTATCGATTATGTTCTTCTGATGGCACCATGTGTCTAGTCATGGCTCATATCACGACAAAGATCAATATGAGTTTGATAGTTGAAGTTCCTGAACTTTGGAATGATAATACTTATTTTGGTTATGTAATTTTATTAGTTTGTACTTCTTAGTTTCAAATGCCTTGCAGTTGGCAGCATTCTCACAGCAGGAGAAATCAAAATTCACCCTGATAATATTAGCTTGTTACTTAGATTGTGTTAATAAGTTGCGGTTTAGTGGGACAAGCATTCTGCAATTCAAGAACTTCCAATTATTTAATACCTTTTTTCGTTTTCATATTGACCTATCGTCATCTTGCTTTCTTTTGTAGGATGTTCAATCATCATCCCAAAACGAAAGGATCTTGTCCCATTTCTAGTAAATTGTTTCCAAGATTTTATTCCGGAAGTTCAGACTGGCTCTCTTCTTAATACACAATCATTTGATTGTATGCTGTCCATACTTAACAGCATAAACCTTGCAGTCAAATTCTTCTTTTATATGACTGATGAGGGTAAACTAGAATCACAACCTTCTCAACGGGGGCATGGTGTGACTATGTGTGATACTATCTCTGTGACACTAGTAAAGAAGTTTTTACAAGTTTTGTTTCCCCTGAACATGAGAAATCAACTTTCAGAAAAGGTATAAGTTATAACCTTAATACAACTTTTAAATTCATCATTGTTTCTGCAAAATGACTTCTTTAAGAGTCTCTTGATTGGTCTCACTTTATTTTGCATCCATTCTATGGTCTTTCTGTTTTAATACTCTAGTAAGCATGGAAGCCTATAGTATTGCTTGATATTTTATATTTGTATTTTTGTGTTAAAATTTCCATCATTTGCAATTTCTCTCATTATCGATGTATTTGTCAATATTTTCATTGATATATTCCATTTTTTCGGACCCTTGTTATTTCATTGATAATGATATATTATACTTTGAATAAAATTGGTATAAAGTTATAGTACAAATGCAATGAATAATGTGTATTTGACCTTCACATTTTATTTTTTGTTCATCTTAGATATTTCTTGCATTTCTCTCAATTTCTCTTCTGTTTTGTTCACCTAAGATATTTCTTGTATGTCTTGCAATTTCGATTCAGTATTTTGGAGTTTTCATTACTATCTAATGGTATCTGAACATGTTGACATTTTCATAGAAGGTCATGTTTCCATAAGTCTGTCTTGTTCTATAGATTATATCAGGCCAACCCCTTGGCAGCTCTTACATTCTTGAAACCCAAGTGTATAGTAAGAATCATATACTAGAGTTTTTTCTTGGGGGGAAATTTCAAACTTTAGGATCTGGGCAGGTGCTATATGGGCACCAAATATCTTAGAAAGGGATTTCTACTATGTGAGGCACATTCTTAGCTGTAGATGTGTGTGTGTGTGTGTGTGTGTGTGTGTGTGTGTGTGTCTGTAGTAATTCATTTCACATTTTATGAGGGTCTTTTGTTGCCAGTATTACAAGTTCTCTTTTTAACTTGAATTGGTTCTTTGCTATTTCTGTTTGACAGGATGATGTTAAATATTTTGTCTTGAACACTGTGATGACGGAAATATTTTTGCACTTAAGCAAATGGATCTGCCCTCCTCCTGTTTTATTTGAGAAAGTTTTAGAATTTCTGGAAGATTCTCTGCTTGGAAAGGTTGGTTCGTCTACCATAATGTTTTAGTATGAAGTTTTGCATTCATGCTGTTCAAATTTCTGCATCATGTGCTTTGTATTTCTTAGAAGTACTGATTTAGGTGTGATAAGCGGTATTAAGTATAATAGCATTGTAATTTGAATGTTTCTATTCAATGAATTGAAATATAAAATAATCTCATATATTGACAATAAAAAAAAATGATTTGCATTCTGCTAATGTATATTAATAATGTCGATGATGGCCTTCAGGGCTCATGGCACATCTTCCCCTTAAGCACAAGGGTGGGGGTTAATTTGGGGTGCAAATACTGGTTGGTGCTTGATGTAATTTGCCTTGAAAAAAGTATATTAAAATAATATCTTCAATATAATAATGTAAACGATGGATTGTTGTTCCACAGCATCACGTTTTGAAGGTAAAAAGAAGTTTATGATCTACATTTTGCCATGATAGTTTGGACCTCAAATACTGGTGGGTGCTTGATGTAGTTTTTCTAGAAATTAAGACATATATTATGTTCAATAGAATAATGTAACTGATAGGTTGTTACGTGCAGCATCAAATTTTGAAGAAAATATTTATGCTCTAGAACTTGCCATCGTGGTTATTTATAAAAGAAAATTTCATTCAATTTTAGTTACTGTATTTAATAGTTTTGTCCTGTATGTTTTAGGTTACATTTCTAATACTTTCTGTAAAGCTTCTTTTAAAATGTTGGAAACTTGTTACTTTACAGGTATGCAATGACACGCTTTCTGGTAAGGCAGTCTGGGAGAAGCATTTAATTTCACTTCTTCCTTTTGTTCCAAAACTTGTTTCTCAAGTGGCAGTTGACTGGAAGTATCGCCTTCTTCAGGTATGACCTGTGCTTAAAACTATTTTACATTCCAAGAGTTTATCATCAGCAGAGTTATGTCAACTGAATTCCTTTTTCCTTATAAGATTGTCTTTACTCTTTTCTTTTAAGTACTTCAATGGTTGTGTAACTCTAGATTTGGTTCTAAAACAATTAGAGGTTCCCAATTTACACAAACCATTGTAGTGGGGTATTAAATGATTTGTCTTTTAACTTCTGAAAATGGTGTTACCTATATATCATTAAATGCAGGCTTTTAGTGAGGCATTCAAGGACTGCAATCCTGTATCCCCTTTAAAATTGGCTTGTATTTCCGTACTGGAGGAGCTGCTAGTTCCTGTAAGCTTGATTCTATACCTCCTGCTTGCAATTTCTCCAAGTTTTTTCTTTCCTTTTAGTATACTTGTGGTAGTAAGAAATCAGACTCCTCTCTCTCTCAAATTGAATTTTGATATATTTTCTACACGTCATAGAGACAAGACATGCTGTACCTGGATCCGAGTATTCCCGAGATATTAGACTTTCAGATTACGTGGATAAGAGAGCTTCCTGTGTTGCTTATTCTGCTGGATGATAAAAACCCATACTATTCCCAGGTAACAATTTTTTAACCTTGTATGACAGACAGTAGTATTGACACAGAAGAACCTAGACAGTAGGTTTTGCATCTCGTATCTCTGTATCAGGACGTTATTCAATATTATTGTCATTATTTATCGTCTTTGTTTTTCTGCATAGTCAGTCTTTATCATCACCTATGCTTTTTCACCCCATTAGTTCTGGCTTATATTGCATGTTTCTTCAGGTTGTGCTGCACCTTCTACTTCGCCTGGGACAACGTGCTTTAGTGAACTCTTCCTTTGCATGGGAATATGACAACATGCAGTTGTCACTGCAAGAATTTTTTGGCATAAGTCAAGATGATGGTAAGAGCCCATTCAGTATACACTAGTATTCTTCTTTGTGGATTAATCATCCATCAGCAGACAACTTGGTTTCTTATGATTCCGCCTCATGTTCTTGCAGGAAATGTATTATATGGTCCCTTTTTAAGGCTTCCCAGAGATTCTCAAGAACTCTCTCTTTCCTGCCTCTGTTATATCTCTAATTTGGGTCTACCTTTGCTGAAGTCAATAGCTTACTGTTGCCTATGTAAGTTATTCATTTCTGCCTTGGTTAGATTCTGTATGGATTTGACAGCTTAGGTTTGGCATGCTGTACAAAGTTCCCTATAGTTATTATTTTGACTTTTTTAATGTCTCATGCGTGCCATTAATATGCAAGCTATTCTTGTTTCTGTTATAACAATTATAAAGGAACCTTGGGAGTCCAAAAGTATTCTGGGTTAAAGTCACATGGGTACCAGATACGTTCCTTTCTGCACAGTAGTTTTGTTGGTAGAGTTATCTTTTACTACAAGAATCAGGAAAAAAAATCCCATCCTCATCAGTTTCTTCATTAGAAACAGTATGTCATTTTAAAATCTGATGTAGAAACCATTTTGTTGCATCATTTTGTGGCTGAATGATAGTAATTTTCCTTCAACTGGAACATAGATGCTTGCCATTCATGTCTTAATGTAACTGTCATTTGTTACGTGATTAAATCCAAATATATAGGGGGTTAGACGTGCCATTAAACATCAAAGGGTGATTCTGTTCTGATTGACGTTATATGGTAACAATATGAAGTAATGATGAATGTTCTCTTTTCTGCTTTCCAGTGACGTGTGAACATTGTTGAAGTATGACGAGTTATTTGCAAATTGGGATGGTTTAAGTGACATTTCTATCTTTTTCCTGTTCATTGCAGGTCCTGATCTGGAAGAATATGTATTATTTCGAATCATAGAGGTCCTGAATTCAGCTTATAAATCTGGGCATATTCAGATTGTTGATCACATTAGTTTCTTGATCACTTTGCTCTCCCGTTTCAGAGTTTTCCCAGGTACGTCTGACAGAATTTCTTCTCCTCTTATGGTTTGTATTAGTATGTGTAATTTCTATTTGTACCGGTTGACATCTTATGATGACTTTCAAATTTCAAATTTTCTAGTTTCTACTAATATGATGACTTTCAAATGATTTATTGTTTTTCATGCTTTATCGTAATAGGGTAACTAAATTGCAAGTATAAGACTTTGTCAACATGTTTTAAAAGGCTGCTTCAGAACAAAAATTATCTTGCTCTGAGATTTTGGGATGGAAAGTTCCTGCTCTGGACTATTTAGAGCTATTTATTATTTTTGCTGCCAAAAGATCCGATGCCTTCATATTAGTATTACTAGAGAACCAATTTATTACTTATATGCATAATTTTTATTGCAATTTCTTGGGTTCCAAACCTAAAATGGCTTCATCATGGCAGAAAATATCGTTCCTGTTAGAGAGAGTGATGTGAATATCTCAAATCGAGGGACTTTTAAGTCACTCAGCCGAACTGTCTGCTCATGCCTGTCACAGATGGGTGATAATACTCTTGTTTTGCAGATGCTAGAGAAAATTATACTCGATCAGATGGTGAGTTGACTAGATAACTTCATCTTATTGTGTTTTTCTAGTTTTCTTTACATCAATATCTTCTTAACTTCTTATTATTTTATAACTTCATCTTCTTAACTTTGTCAACTTACTGTGTGTTCCTGCATTTTCTTTCTGAAAGTTACAGTTTATCTATTTTTCCTGATTCTGATTTTTGTACATATTTCAGTCTCAAAATCCTCCTCTAGACAACGTTTGTGCTATGCTTAGGACGCTTATTACACTGGACTCTAAAACTACGATAATTTCCCAAAGAGCTTTTATAAGCCTAGGCAATATCCTTCCACGGTATCTGATTGACGTTGTGCAGGTAACTTTCATTTCTTGTTCAGAGAGCATCTGCCTTAACCACCCAAACACCATTTTTTCCTTGCTTGTGTCTTCTAACTTAGTTTGGAATATTTTCCACTGAGAGGATTCCAGTGTTTTTGGTTTCTGAAATTCAATATTTATTGAATCTGTTATTCTATGCTGCTCATATGTAAATTTGTCCTTCCCATGAAAATAAGTTTTTTCACGGGATGCTCAGATTTGATATCTGTTATTGATGTAGGCCAAGATAGGGGTCAATTAAAGTGGAGAAAATCAAAGAAACGAGAGTGCTACAAAATAAGAAAGAATAATGCTCATGCATTCAAGAATAATATCTGGAAGTAGGAAAAAGTAACAAGTCAGTGTTGCATATTTGTTAGTGGCTCGATTACATTTCAAAGAAAAGAGGCTTAGAGTTTTAAGATTTTTAGTAAAGTTTTAGTTTTGGATAACCTTATCTTTCCTTGTCCCCCAAGGATTTGGTTTCTTTTTTTTTTTTTTTTTTTTTTTTTTCAGTAGTTACTCAGGATTTTCTTTATGTTTCCTTTATTAATTAGATTTTTAGTATTAATGAAGATGCAAGGCAGCATTGATATCATGCGCATAGTTGTCCAGGGTGGGATAATTGGGCTAGGATTAGGCTGGCCTCGGTACGCTGTCTGCAAATGTAACCAAAATGAGGATAATGGAGGCTGGCCTCGGTACGTTTAATATCTTTCTAACAAAGAGAGAGTAATTCATGCACGCATAATAATTGACTCATTATCCTTGGCAAAGAGAAAAGACATCCACAAAGACATTTTGCTTTAGAGGTTCATCTTAAATTGTTGTGTTTTCCAATAGGAACCTCTATGAAGTATAAATGTATCTTTGTGTGGTAAGTTGCTAGTTACAATGTCATACTTCCATAGTTGTACGTTGTGACACAAGAATCGATGGATTGGAGTCTTTAAATATCATGTCCTCTAATAAAAAGCCAACAAAATATAATTTTGTTTGCAATCTCATACTACTGCTGGTCTGGCCGATGGGGTTTTGGAAGGGATGTCTATATATGTCTTTTCAATAATTATCAATATAGGGAACATTTTGCAGATATCTTGCTCTAATGCTTTCTATATGTTTGTAGACGTGTGGTATTGTTTTACATTTTGTGCCCCCTCTTCGTGAACTTTTAAATTGTTGCATAACGCTCTAGTGCATAGTATTCTATTTCAAACAATGAAGGTCCTTTGGCCTTGTTTCAGTTTTACCGTTTCTCAAGTTTCTGCCTTCTGATGCAGTGCATTGTTGAAGATGACAAGAAGACCACCGTTTCCATTTCTTCAAGTTCATGTCGTTATTATCTCATCCCTTGCTTTGTCTTGTTTGATAAAAGTCACGAACTTCTGAATCTTGTATTGAATACGTTGGGGTCATGGATAACTGATAGTAGTTTGCTGCATGTAACTGGTGATCTTACCCACTACGCAACTGACATTTCAAGTATGGTAGATGCAGTCGTTTTCCTGCTTCAATTGATGCATATGGATGACAAAATCTGTCAAATCATATCTTCGTTCAAGGCAGAGATTGACTATATCATGGAAGGCATCAGGTTATTACAGGTATTTTCATTGCACCCTCAGGCATAACCCTGCATATTCAGATAATCTTGATTTTTTTTTTCCCCTTACAGCATACCTGAAGTTCGTCCTCTTTTGAATTTGATAATTTGATCCATTCCCGTGATAATTCCAATTGTTATAAATTATAAATGTTTAAGAGAGTAACTGCAGTGCAATGTCTAGTCAACGTGTACATGTTACATATGGTATGTACTGCATGCAGTGGATGAAAGGATTGATATACGTAGTGATATATGGGGCAATGTTCAAAAATATATAAATTGTAATTTGAAGAGCGTTATGGATTGAAAAGTCTTTGATATTCTAATTGATCTGTCACTCCATATGTAACTACTTTACAACTGGAAATTTTTGTCCCAGGTGTAATTCTTTCGTTGGTTTGATTTGGTTTTTTCCACGCACTCAACTCTTACATGTGCGCTTTGTGTTGAGATCTTTTTTTCTTTTTCTTTTTTGTTCTTTTTTTTCTTTTTTTTTTTGGGAAAAAATGGCGATCTTTAATTTTGTTCTACTTTATTTGTGCAGTCATCAGAGGAAATCAGCATGACGATTGAAGAAAAGCACAAGGTGCAATGTGCACTTGGTAGACTACAGAATGTAATAAATACACTGCACGGTGAGATGCAGTCAGTCTAGAAGAACGTTGTTAACCTGAGGTAACCTGCGTTGTGTGAGTCTTCTTCTTCATAAGCATCTTTAGGATTCATTTATGTGTAGGGTCCTAATAATCCTCTTCCTTTTTAAATGCAAATTGAAAGTTATCTATTTTCTGTCTAAGTGAGTCGCAATCTAGGCAGGTGCCTAAGTAGGTCTGGACAGACTAGGCGGGCATCTCAGCTCGTCTAGGCGCCCTTTCTTAAATTTCACACGCCTAGGCATTAATCGGGGCAGTGACTAGCCGCCTAGTGCCTAGTCGGGGCCTAGGCAGCGCTAGACAGGGGTTTTTAGAACAGTGCTTGGAAGACATTTGGGATAACGATTAGCGAATGACCAATTTTAGATAAACAGTTTAACTACTAGTTTTCCGGACAGCTGTAAGTGTCCGCTGCATCTGATTCCGTTGTTGCAGGAATACTCAACTATGGTGGAAGTACAAGGAGTTTAAAGACAACAGACGGTCCAGATCCAGTAGCTAGAGTACGGCTTCTAGATTGATGTTGGTCGTCAATCCTTGACTTGGTTCAGCTTAGGTACTCGAAGGCCCGGACTGAATGCACATCTCCCATGGCCGTCGTGTCTACCTCATGGTTTTCAACGAGTATAACTGATCAAAAGCAAAAGAAGAAAAAGAGTCTCAAAACATGTAGGCATATTTTTCGGGTTTTGGGGGTATGAAGCTAAAGTAGTGTCTCCATCATATATCTGGCTATGTTGGGTGTCCAATTTTGTTGTAGAAAGATTGAAACAGATTGATGGTGATTTAGGATTAGTTTTTCTTTGTACTTTTACTCCTTATCTTTAACCTAGTAATTAACAAGATCATTAGTTTTGTTAATCCTGTTATTTACAACTAAAAACATACTAAATTCTCCGAAATAACAAATTAGTTCAAAATATTCCAGGAACACACAAAAGTGTGAAGTAGAAGAAAAACAAAACTAGATTGGTGCGGATGGTCAAGGTCTAAAATATCGATGATATCGGAAATATCGGTAGTTCAAAAATACGGAAATTTCGATGGAAATATTGAGATATTATCGATATCGATAAAAATTGAATAAAAACCACGGAAATTGTAAGAAAAATTTGGAAATTTTTATTGAAACTTAGTCAATTATTTATTAGTTTATCACAAAAAATTGGAAGAAAATGCATTGCATGATGAATTTAACTGATTTAAGTTGATTATATAGCGAGCTGGCAAACACTGTGAGTGTAGAAAATATGTAAATATTTTAGCATATTTTCACAAAAATATAAGTGATATGGTGGTCAATGTGTTAAATGAGTAAAATGGAAGGGGTTAGTCTAAAAACATGAAAATATCGGGATATTATGGATATTTTAGACCTTGCGGATGGTAAACCAAATGCAAGATTTATATTTTCTTCATATATTTATGATTTATAAAGGAAGTCATTAAGGGAAGGGATTTTTATTTTTTTTATAAAAATGAAGGTTAGTTGTGGGGCCTATACCGCATCGAATTTTAACGATTCAAATTATTTATTTTTCAAGTTGTATCTTATAGATCATTCTTGCAAAATATTAGTCATGTCAGAAATATTTAAGACATCTAACTGGATTCAAATAAATGAACGAGTATTTAAGTGATTGACAACAATACTTACATATATTTAATAGAATTGTCATCTAATTGTCATATGTAATATATGCGAATATACGTAAATTGGGAGATCATATTTGACCATTGAGATGATGATTATATTAAATACATATAAAAAAAGTAACAAAATAAAAAGTGATCAAATTCAATAAAACATAGCTAGGGTTAGTTCAAAAGGAGCAGAAGGCCCAAAGAAATAAATTAGGCGGGAAATTTGACTCAATCCCACAATTTCCCCAATTTCTTGGCGCCAAAATCAAAGTCAATAATGAGGTAAGCGCAATGAAATCAGATCCAATTCAAATCAACTCCGACGAATTCATGCGATGCAATCAAAGATCAAGGCCTTCTTCAAACCCTCCTCCTCTTCTTCTTCCTCTTCACCCAACCCAGCAGCCGCACCTCCGCTTCTTTCCAACGAAAACGACGACGAATTGACCGTCTGGGAGAATACGCAGCACCAGTACTGTAACACCTACAAGCGAAGAGCTCCAAACCCGCAAAAGTATTTTTTTTTGTTCTGGGTTTTCTGCTGTTTGGATGCCGAGAAAAAACGTTTCAATTTTTTTTTTTTTTTATTAAAAGTTGTTTCTGGGTAGCTTCTGTTAAGACAATTAGGAACTGGGGTTAGCCTGGATTTAAAATTCTGGGATTTTCCTCACAGAAAATCTGAGATTTAGTTTATTTATGAATATATTGATTAACTGACTGTTTAAATTTATATTTATTTGCTTCTGTTTCCCTTCCAATCTTTTCTTTGTGTACTAAAGTAGTGGAAGGGACAAAAATCCAGTGAACCAATTGCCGGAGAAACCCTTTTCTGATGGTAATTCCTGGAAGCCGGAATCGACCACATTGGGAAGAACAGTGATCAAGAACAAGAAGAGAAGCTATGCTCAGTTCTATCTGGACTTTGGACAGTCTGATTTCAATCTGCACACGTGCTCCACGTGCGGGGTCAAGTATACCGCGGGAGACGAAGACGATGAGAAGGCTCACAGGAAATTTCACAAGGACTATACCAATGGAATTCCATTCAAGGTGAAAATTCGTTATAGGTTTTGTGTCTCCTTTGTTAGGTCCATTTATAAAAAAATAGATTGTTAGAAATGGGTGCTTGTTTACTCAAATTGCTGACCAAATTTTGTAGGGATGGTGCAATGAGAGGGTTGTTCATTTGCCTTATGTGGAAGGAGGTCGGATTGTTTTGGTGTTAGATTCTGATCCTCCGGCGCAGAGAAACAAGGTTCGAACACAAAATCTGTTTTCTTGAATTTGATACTTTATCAGAGGATTGAATTGGATTGGACAGCATAATTCAAAGAATTCAAGGTATGATAAAGGTAGAGATGAATGATTAGAGTGAAGGAAACTTACCCCATCTGGCTTGCACCTCAAGTTAAACACAGTTTTCATTTCTTGCTTCAACCATACCTTGAATATAATGGGTTATATAATCAAATCCAACCCTAGGCACCAAACGAGCCCTATGTCTGTGGTATTGTTTCAAGTTAACTTGAAGATGTGCTGAATGGGGTTACTATGTTGTATGGCAGGTTGGGGAAGTTGTGAATAGAATGGAGAGCGAGCTTGGAACTGGATGGATTTTGCACAAGTTGTGTAAGGTGAGTGACAATTAACTTGGTCATTTAGAAAATGCCACTAGAACTTTTGTTGCATCAAATTTCTTTCATTGAATTACCATTAACTTCTGGATTTGTGCATTCTTTGGAGACTCTCATAGGCCTTTATGAATACTTCGGCGCCATGTAACTCCAATCTTTTGACAGTTTCAGGAGTACAATAATGCATTTTTATCAGTTTTTTTTTTATGTGGATGGTTTCCAGTATCTGACTATTGTTTTTGCAGGTATATCTGTTCATTTTGTCCCAAAGGGTTGCTGGCTGTCTAGTTGTGGAACCAATTAAAGAAGCATACAAAGTTCCTTCATGTGTTACTGATGGAAATTCTGATGGTACTACTACACATGAAGCAAAATCATCTACTCTCCAATTTGGGGATATCAGGTTTCAGAGGGAAGTCATGAGAAAAGCCCCTTCTGTTCCCGAAACGTTGAATGAGAATCTCAACGGTGCTATCTTCTGCGAAAGGGAAGCAGTGGCTGCTGTTTGCGGCGTTAGAGCCATTTGGGTCACTCCATCTAACAGAAGAAAACACATAGCCACCCAGTTATTAGATGCCCTGAGGTATGTTCATGTTCAAGTACTTGCTATCCTCTCCTATGGATTTTCTTTTCGAGTGGATTTTATTATATTTTCATCACATTGCAATCAAATTGCACGATATCGCAACTCTGCGATTAGGATCATGAACTGCTAGCCAAATTACATCAGCTAAATTTAAGTAGTTTTTAGTATAATAAATTGTCCAAGAATCTGACAGAAACACAGGTTCTTTTCTTATTCATACCGATCATATGTCCTGCGGAAATATGAAATTCTTTTGAACCTCTGATCATCTGGAAATCATTTTCTGTCCTATTATCCCAGAAGACTGAATCCCTTGCTTCTTTGCAATGTCTGCTCCGATTAGCATTTGGCTGTTTACTTATTATTTCTCCATCACAGGAAAAGTTTCTGCATGGGATTTGTCCTCAAACGCTCTCAACTGGCATTCTCTCAACCAACATCAGCTGGAAAGGCATTGGCATCCAATTATACTGGTGGTGGTGGATATTTTCTGGTGTACAAAACCAACCATATTGTCCCGTAAAACACAGATATTTGTGTCCATCTGTGCCTTGAGTTTAATTCCTTTAGAAACAATTTTGACATGTTTGCTAAATTCTAAAAGCTAGAAATACAACTTATTTTCAGTTCTTCAATCTTGTTTTTTGAAGTGATTCTCATGCACTTGTCTCCAATTACGCTCTCTTTTTGGTCTCCGTCTCATCCCCATGTATGTAGTTTACAGTATCGTCTATTTACTGGACGATATTGTAAATCATATACTCTTGTTTACGAGGAAGGGATTCAAACTCCGGTGCAAAGTGAGTTTGTGTCTTAATTATAAAAAACATGTATATCAGTAATTCAATAAAAAAAAAATTATTTGAAATTTGGTGTAGTATATGAGATCTTATTCTCCCTCATTGAACAGTTCAAAACACAAAGAATAGATATTTAATAATGTTAAATAATATGTTTTAGTAATTAAATAAATCCCTACAGAGTAATTAATTATATTTGAAGAATTTGTTTAATAATGTATGTTTTAGAGACCCCATGCCTGGGGGCTTCAAACCTTCAGCGTTTCATATAATCAAATACAGCCAGAAATATATAGAAACCCAAAAATCAACTAATGGGACTGCTTTAGTTTAAGGCAATTTTTCACAACCATAAATGGCCATTTTGTTTTGCACTGTATTTTGTGAAAAGGTGTTGCCTTAAGATGTTTCTGGAACAGAAAGCTCTATCATTGTTATGCTGTAAAATAAAATTAGCGTATGCTAACATGTTTTACTCCATAAGAAATGGAGGGCATGTTCCATGCTATCTAGGATTCTAAAATAGTGGAAAGGAAAGGTGTAAACCTTATATGGTTATACAATTAAAACACAAATGAAGGAGTTGGCTGATCACATCATGAAGCAATAGCCATTGGAGACCAAGCGAAGAGGATGTAAGTTGCGGCAACACCAAAGTCTTTTACAAAGCACCTAGCTGGATACAACTACTTTATGGGAAGTGTTTGTTGTGTATCTAGGGTTTGCAGGGGCCTTAGTATTTATGCTGGCTAAGGCATTAAGGTTCCATCCATAAAGGAACCCCGACTCTTACTTTTTAAGCTTATTAGTTAGGTATCATAATCACATAAAACCAAGGACTTTTTCAATCTTACTTGTATTACAAGACACCCAATACAAGATTGATATCTTTAGAAGATCAAATCACAATGTCTACATTAATCTCCAATATTACAGTCCTATTATATGTTGTAGACCATTTAAGGTTGATTTACAATGGAATAAATCCAACAAAAGGAACTGCAGGGAGAGCGTCTACACTGTTGTTCAGTGACCTGTTGATATATTATTGCCTTTGAGCGTGCATCTCTGTGGAATATTGAAGTAATGTTCTAGGATTTTACTCTCTGTTTCTTGTCAAGAAACTTGACACCACCAGAAATGGTTTGTTTTAGGATTACTGTAATTCGTTTACATATTGCCCGCAGAAACTTACTCAATGAATTAAATTATGTTATTAGGGTTGTAACGCAAACTAGATTGCTTCTGGATTCTAACTATTCTGGTTGGCCATCTGACTTATTGGTGCTAACTTAGTGATTGCTCTTTTCACAATGTGTCAGGAGGTTCTGCTGTTGGTGAGAAGCTGAAAAAAGAACTGCTAAATTTGAACCCAAAACGTAACTGGTACTATCCTACATGGATGCGACCAAATTCAAACATGCGCATTCTCATGCTATTTAAATGTGTGTTATTCCAGAATGCATGATTTTTGTGTTCGGTCATACTATGTAGCAGTGCAATTACAATTCGATTTGAAGGGTACGCCAAATACAAGTGCAAAGAAGACACCAGCTGGCCGAGGAAGATGTGGTTCTGCTGCTGCCGTTGAGAAAAAAAGGTGGCCGAGGTTCAGGAGCTGGTGCTAAGAGAAAGAGATGAATGGGATGGAATGGAAGAAGAGATGAAACTTTTCCTTGCTGTGCTGTTGGCACGTTTTATAAGCGAACGTAAAAAGATATTTGCTCCGTACATGAACATTTTTGGTCGGGGAGGAATGGTAGGATCTCCGGTTTTAGCGTCGGTTTGCAAGGTTGATGTTTATACTGATACTATTGATCTCTAGTTTTAGTGTCGTTTATAGTGCTTTAGAAATGTGTAGACAAGCTGGCTAGAGCAGTTACTTTTCATCTTCATCCCAAATTCAAATGGCTCTTTACGTAATTTAGTTTAAATTAAATTGGAATATCGCTCAATTAACCTTTTCATAATAGAAAGGTGAAATGCCAAATGTTTGGAGCAATGGGCCATAGCCGGTAATTGGTCGCTTATTATAGTGTCAAAAGATTTTCTTATAATTGAGCAAGAGCAAGGATACACCACGCCACAGTATTATATGGAAATTGATCATTACAAAATTATTCAAATTTTTTTGGGCTTACACAAATTGTAATGATAAATGATTAAAGTTGCTCACAAAATACTTGTAGCTCAATTGACTAATAGCATTCTATCAACACTGCAACACCAAACGATTGAGGTCCCCAAAACAGATCTAGCTAGAGGGATCCAAAGAATCCACCTTTATTTAACTGCATTTGGAAACTATAATAATATCATACAATAGCAAGTTAGTGCCAAGATATATTGGCAAATGCCAACTTATAATATATAAAAGACATATACACAATATAATATATATATATATATATATATATATTTATGTGTGTATATATTGATGGTTTTAATTATGGGGTGGTAGTGGTTATTGCAGGTGGAGAGGCGATGGGGAAAGTGAGAACTGGAGGGAAATCTGGAAGTAAAGTAATAGGGGGAGGCAACCTGTATTCTGGCCAAAATGGTGTGGGTGGCAGAAAAGGAAGGTCGATTGTGGGTGGCAGAGGAGGAAAGATGAGTGTGGGTGGCAGAGGTGGAAAGTTGAGGTTTGGAATATTAATATTGGGCACATTATAAGGAAAGGTTGGTGCCAAGAGCTTTCGAGGGGCGCCGCCGCCGCCCAAGGCTGAAGAAATTGATAATGTGAAAAGGATAGAAGTGGCAAACAGCCACTTCCAGTTATATGCCATTTTAGACTTGTGATGTGGAACCAAACCAATGGTTAACTTGAGGTAGAGAAGACCCAGGAGATGGTGAATTTATACACGAACGGTTGAAACCTAGTGGTTTTAATTTGGACCCCCCGAAAAAAATTGAGCAAAGGTTTGGTAGTTTGATGGGGTACCATCGAATTTATATTTGGTTTTTAATGCTGTAAAATTCTGATGTGGGTGTAAATGAGTAAGACACATATGTCAGATGCAGGTTTGGGTCAAATTTAAGAATAGCAACAGTAAAAGTACCAATAATTTGCACACCGTTCCTGTTGACCCTATAAGTCACAGAGACTACATGGTGTACATGCCGAAATAACTAAGGAGCTAATTACGTTTCTGTTTGGACCCGATTTTACACCATCGACCTAGGCGATCGAGGCCGTTGAGTGAGCATAGTTCTCAACCGTTGGATAAGAGAGTTAAGATATTTTGTTATTATTAAGAGGTAATATTATGGTTTTTAATCATA
The DNA here is from genome assembly GCA_963580275.1 of Crataegus laevigata. NCBI lineage: Eukaryota > Viridiplantae > Streptophyta > Magnoliopsida > Rosales > Rosaceae > Crataegus > Crataegus laevigata. Next base: position 9,307,038 of record OY756941.1, read on the forward strand.
ATAATTATTTCTTAATAATATATTGAATTATCTAGAGTATAGTTGGATGATAAAGTCGTGGTAATTTGATACAGTGCCATGTGATATTGATATTGCTGCAATTACGTGGAAAGATAGCATGGCTATTGTGAATAGAGTCCAAGAGCTAAGGGAATTCAAGTGCTGTTGGTGCATGGAACTTTCATGGGAAGTGGATTATAGAGATGCACGGCTTACGAGGCATTCAAAGCCAATCCTTAGTCTAGATGGATGCCATGCAAAAAAGAAGATAAGGACCACGTGGAATACATCCACATAAGAAAGGAAAAATAGGTTTTTTGGATGGCGGTGATAATGCCGAAGCAAAGATAGGATTATTTATCCTTCTGATTATTTGCTAAGTGATGGCTCTCGCTCATCTAGTTGGGATTTAAGTCAAATTCTACTCTAGGATCAGGCCGTGCTCAGCGAGATACAACCACTATAAATACAAGGCATTCAGCAACGGAGAAGAGACCTCCAACTTAACACACAAATCTGCCCTGCGCAATTTCTCGCTCTACGCGAAACCTCTCAACAACCTTGAGATTTTTATTTTCTTTTTCACCTTCATATCTTCAGTTTGGATAAACAGCACTGTGGAGGCAACCAACGATATCTTTAGTTGGCATAAACAGCACTGTCGCCGTAGAATCAGTCGATCTCGGAGCACCTTCAGTTGGCATAAACAACATTGCGTCGAGGCCGGTTGGTTATCTATCCAAGTCTCGGTCAAGAAGGATTTTCTAATATTTCCCGGTAGAGGTCATCTCATTAGCCTTCTCGGCGAAGTGAGGTGTTACCAGGTTACTACATTCGGCACATTGAAAGCCGAATTTGATATTGAACATCGTAAAAATAGCAGCCTTGTCTTCAGGCTCTAGAACCCAAAGGCCGAGACGTGTTCCTTCCTCGGCCGCAATCGCAAGACGTAGAAGTCAGCAGTGCGCTCAACGCAACATCAACACATTTTACTCCTCGGCCGAGCTCGGCCGACGAGTTGGCACGCCCCACACACATTTGAAGGACGTAGTTAGCTTACTAATTACTTGGCCTGCGCACCACGTAGGCTAGGTGATTTTTGTAGTCAACAGTTTCTAGATGGTTAATTGCTTATGTGGGCGTATCAATTTGCTACCAAACTCAATTGGGCGAATATTTTGAATGTAATGGATGTGATGAAATGCACTTTTGACTCCTAACTTGAGCGACTTTGGCCGAGGAATGAACATTGTAGGCTTTGAGTTGTATAATTTGAAGACAAGGTTATGCAACTCACTATGAAGCTCTGGATCTTGTGCACCGGTTCGGTAACCTTGACTATATTGGTAAGAGTATAGGTCCGTCGAAATGGTAGGTATAGGGACAAAAATACTCAAAGGAAATGAGCGTCTTTATTGTAAAAGTAGTTCGGCCAGTCGGGTTATGTCGAACTCTGAATATACCTTGGGAGCATCCAATCATGCCGAGAAGGCTAATGAAGTGAGCTCGTTCGGCCAAACACTTTTCGCCAAAGACGTGAGATAGCTAATTAGTCAAACTTGGGAAACTTATTTAACTAAACTGTTAAAACTCCTAAGACGAACTGTTGCCTCTAAAATACTTCGTTTAACTACTTAGTATTTTTCTAAAAAAAGTGAGATGGTTTATATAGAGCGCTGATTTGTGTAATGAGTCGAAGACCTCTTTACATTGCAAATCCTTGTATTCTTATAGAGACAAATTTCTTGATGCCCAAGTCGTACTGCAGAGTCTGACGGCATTACAACTTCTTGGAATATTATCTCGATATGCTCGAAATCACCTTCAATTTCCTCATAACCAATCCAACTTTTGTAAATTATCTTAATGCAATTTGCTACTAGACCTATATTCCACGTAGACACCAACTTTTGAAATAATCTTCAAATATTATTTTGACATTCGGCCTTTTCTTGATAATTTGCTCATCAGACTACCAAGATAATTTCCCCATGGTCAGTCAAGCCTTATCTTGATATTCTAAAACCCGATAGCATCTCAACCTCCAAGACTCTTTAATTATCCATTCAATCTTGAAAACTTTGCAGTTGGCAGTTACCTATTTATTATTATCATTGTCCCTCTTGGTTTATCCAAGTGTAAGAAGTTCATTGTCTCGGTTTTCATTGTAATTTTCCAAGTGATTCTACTTAATTTTAGTGGTTAAAAGCGGTTGTTCTATCTTAGTGCGGAAGTTGAGTATAAAGAAATGACTAAGGGACTTTGTAAACTTTTGTGGTTAGGGAGGTTTGTCACCAAGTTGGGTTTATGAGTGTGTGGTGAATCTATATGGCGACAATAAACCCACAAATAACATTGCTCATAATTTAGTTCCGTACGAAGCATGTTAAAGTGGTCACATATTTCATTTAAGAGAAGCGGGAAGATTAGATTGTTCAATTTAGTTTGTGAATCAAAAGATCAACTAGCTGATATCCTAATGAAAGCAGGTTCGAGTAAAGCACTCTACAACTCACTTTAAAACTCACTTTTATAATTTCATAGAAATTAGGTATCCTATTATATTTATAATAACCTGTAAAGTCCTCTTTTATATGTATACTTCCACTATAGATAGGAATAAGATCTCAGAAATTTACACAGACTTAATTTTCGCATGGCGAAGTATATGAAGAAAACAAATTAAGTTATAGGTTCGATTTCACATTATAAATACAAAGCACAAATGAACTTGAAATATAACAACACGCCAAATAAAGCTTCATTGGACATAAAGCATATCAAAGCATACAGTACATATTATAATGAAAGAAATACGTAACCAATACCGTGCATAAACAAAAGCATATTAATAAAAAGAGAACATGAAGATCCAATAATCCAACAGTAGCTAGTCAGCTAGCGTTGCTGCGTCTGCATGTGCGAACATATAAGCATGACTTACGGTTTACCGGCTGCAGGTGGTGGAGAGAAAAATGGGAAAGAGGGCATTATAGTAGGGAAATTGTTTGGGAGTACTGAGGGATAGTTTGGCACTGGAGGCAGTGTAACCTTAGGGATAGTAGGGAATGATGTAGGAAAATTGGGAAGTGGAGGCAGCTGTGTCTGTGTGGAGCCGCCGCCGGTGGGATTAGGTAGAGATGGTAGGTTGTTTGGCAAGTTTGGCAAGTTAGGCAATGTGGGTTGTGGCAGTGTTGGCAAAGGAGGGAAAGGTGGCAGTGTTATGGGAGGTCTAGGCAAAGACGGTGCAGTCGTCGTCTGGAGAAGATTGCGAGCCGCTACGGAGACATGGGTGCTTGAAGAACACAGGATAATGAACAAGATAGCAGCAAAGAAGCAGTGCTTGTAATTGGCCATCGATTCAAACTGATCGATCTAAAAGGTTTGGAAGTAATTCGAATAAGTAACTAAGTATATATGATCAGTTGAGTTAATGTCGATGATGAGTTTGTGCATGTATATATAGCCAAGGAAATATATATATATATTGTACATAGTACATATATATGGTTGTGTTGTTGTTGGTTTGTTCAAATATGGTTAGGAAAAACTTGACATGATGACCCATGTTTGAGTTGTTAATTAGTTCACCTTCTTTTCCACTACTCGTCAATGAGATGAGTCGGTCTCTTAAGTTGTTGGCTTCGGTTGCGGTTGGCTATAGCCAAATATGACTAACTACGTGCTCATCTAGTTTAAAAATATATATTGCATGCAACGTAAGATTATTTCTTTAAAAAACTTCATTTTAATCTTTAATAAAGATGAGTAAGATTAAAATCTAATTTTAGTCCCTTATACATTAATCACCTCATTTATTAATTATATTTTGATGTTTTAATTATTTCTTTTTTTTCATCCTAATTTTAATGTACTAATTTTATTTCATTATAATTTTCATTTTCATTTCATTCATCGTAATATATTTTGTTGTAAACATTTAGATAAACTAACTTTTGTTTTACAATATATTTCGATATACTTTGGTACATTAAATTCATTATAATACATTTCGGTGCATATATTTAGGTACACACATTTCAGTACATACATTTCGATACAAAGATTTAGGTACGTTAATTCAATATAATACATTTCGGTACACACATTTAGGTACTTTTCGGTCCATACATTTGGGTACATACATTTAGATACATTAATTGAGTTTTTCAAGTTTGAAGAATGTTAAATAAAATTAATATATTAAAAAAAATTATTTGGTCAAAAAATAAATTAAAATGTGTATATTAATAAATTTAAATATTTAATGAGAGACATTAAATGAAATACACATTAATTATTTTGAATTAAAGACACATCAATAGATTATAATCAATATGTAATCTAACACTAAATTTATTTTAAATTTCAATCTTCTTCAAAAATTAAAGTTAGAAAACCCCTTATTTCTTCCGCGGTAAAAATTAAAGTTATTAGGTTATCTAATTTCGCTCACTACGGCATCTATTTGACAATCATTGAATCAAATCTTAAAAAGTAAAGTTCTTAGGTTATCTAATTTAGCTCACTACAGCATCTTTTTGACAATCATGGAATCAAATCTTGACTTATATATTGGGTATTTGGGTTCTTCTATAAATTCGAATTGAATTCAAAACTTTGTTCACTATTTGTCGCTTAATACTACGATTTTAATAATATTATTATTTTATTTATAAGTGAAAATCTTACTTAGATCTTATAGATGACAAACCAATGCTTATTCACCTACAATTAATATTTACAACCAACTGTTACACAATTTGCATCCAGTTAAATTTAGTTGTAAAAACAAAATCTACTTGCAACCGGTTAAATGTAGATTCTCATCACTTCCACACACCAATTCCATTTATCATTGCCTTCTTACAATTTACTTTGATCTCGTACAATTACTTGGATTCAAAGGGCAGTGTTATCTACATACTCATTTTTACTTCTCACACACGCCTCTTAATTTTCGGCTGTCGGATTGAATGAATTAAAGAAGATCAATGACAAAAAATTAATAAGAGTATAGAAAGTAAAAATGTATAAATAGTAGATTCCTTCACAAAATACCAATGTAGTTGGACACATGACAAATCACAGCTAGATTGACCTTCATTCATAAATATATCGACCACACCCAAACATAATTTTCATGCCCAATTTTGCACATTAACATGCCTCGCAAAATTTCTGTACCACGCCTCTCCACTATTTTTTTAGTGTGCATTTATAATGGTTTGGTATGTCATAATACAAGGGGTGTGATATCCACACACCCCATTTTACTTCTTACACACAGTTTTAATTTTCGGTCATCGAATTGGATAAATTGAAGAAGATCAACGAACATAAATTATCAAGGGGTGTGTGAGAAGTAAAATGGGGTGTGGAGATAGCACATCTCTAATACAATTGGTTGGAAATTTTTGTTTTCAAGTTTCCAATTAATTGTATTATTACACTTTAGTACACTAAAAAATCTCTCTACTTAGAATCAACTACACGGGTTTCATGAAAGAACATACACAATGATGAAAATGCCCTTATGACCAACTGTAGTAAAAAATGTGAACCAAACACAATGAAGCACATGTAATGTCCCAACGTTAAGAGGGTGATGGGAAGTTTTTAAAGCCAATGGTTTCAGGTTTCCCAAATTTGCCAACACAAATGAATAAGCTTGCATATGTACGGGAAAGGTATTTCGCTTTAAAAAATTAAAAAAAAATTTTGTCAAACGATTGATTTGTTAAATTAGATATTAAATTAGACAACCGACGGAGTTTGAATCAACGCCGTGATGCAAAGGTATTTCGCTTTGATTATTTAATTCCACCAATTTAATGAACCGAGATTACATGAATTAGTAAGGCGGTGGAGAGCTACTTGTCTTCCAAGTTTTGTAACGGTCATAACTGGAACTCTATCCTCAAATATTAAACCAACTCTAATGACTCCCTACTCGTAATCTCATTATTCTCATATCATATTGTTGGTCCTAAAAACTACTAAGCATACGTGGCGCACAAACCGAGTAACTAATAAGCTAACTATGTCATTTGGTAGTGTGCAGGGCGTGTCAACTATTCGGCCAAGCTCGGCCGGGGAGTAAAATATGTTGATGTTGCGTTGCTGACTTCTTCGTCTTGCAATTGCGGCCGAGGAAGAAACACGTCTCGGCCTTTGAATTCTAGAGTCTGAAGACAAGGCTGCTATTTCTACAAAGTTCACAAATCGTCGTCGCCGGATTTGGTCACATTGATTATATTTGTGAAGGTATAAGCATGCCGAATTGACACCAGAGTATAAGGACACAAGTACTCAAAACAGATATATGTCTTGACTATAATGTGGTTCGGCCGTCAGAATGCCAAACTCTAAATCCCACTTGTGAGTACCCAATCATAAAACAACTTGGCGTTCAATGTGCCGAGCTCACTACTCTATAACACCTCACTTCGCCGAGAAGGCTAATGAGATGACCTCTGTCAATAAGGACTCGAAAATCCTTCTCGACCGAAACTTGGATAGATAACCAGTCGACCTCGACGCAGTGCTGTTTATCCAAACTGAAGGTGCTCCGAGGTCAGCTGATTCTACGGCAATAATGTTGTTTATCCAAACTGAAGGTATCACCGGTTGCCTTCACAGTGTTGTTTATCCAAACTGAAGATGTGTTGGCGAAAAGGAAAATAAAAATCTCAAGGTTGTTGAGAGGTTTCGCGTAGAGCGAAAGTTTGCGCATGGCAGATTTGTGTGTTGAATTCGAGGTCCTCTCTTTGTTGCACGAAATCTTATATTTATAAGATTGAAAACACATTTGGACGCAATGTAGAATTGTACCGTGCATCACCAAATCACCTATGATGATAATCCATTTCTTTTTTTATAGCATCACACTTTGATATAGATAATGCCCACTAAAATCACAAGTGGATAAAAACATGGCATATGCCATTTAATGCTCACCTGCTGATTACTTCCACATGCAAGACTCATCCAAATATGCTCTGTGCAATTTGATTTGAAAACCATGTCTCTTAGGATAGAATCCTAATATTGCATGTCCACATAATCCCTTTCTGCTGCCATGCTGATTTCATGAAGCTGTAAGTCGCCAGTTGTGCAATCCCTTGTTATTCCATCATTATCCCAACCGACTGTGCTCTAGATAATATTTTAGATATTTTAATAAATTATTCAAGAGATAAATATATGATTAAAGAAAAATCACAATTCCATCCCTTAAATAATAATTAAAAATTATCGTCTCATCGGTGTACGATCTTGATTACTCGGATCAATGATGTAAATTTGGGTCCAAACATTGCCCCCAGTTTTCTTAAACCTCGGCTCGTAAAAAAGGTTAAGAAAATTAGGATTCTTCAACAGACCACTAATAAATACATCGATACCAAGAAATATATTGAACCGAAATTCTCGCCGAATCCTCATCAACACTCTACAGTCGAAATGATTAAATCGCACAACCCCATAAGAATGACTTTGGTATTATCATAATATGGTGAAATGAAAATCATTGAGGCCATATCATCACTTCTGTAGTCAACAACGTTGACCAACCCTTTAACATGTTTGACAAATTCATAAGGAAGCAAGAACTTAGGCAAAACATCAACTCCACCGAATATAATAAAATAGGATACTGAATGTGAACCTGGTCCTGCACTTGATTCGAGGAGAACAAACCCCACCGAACGAAACCCTAATGCCTTTTATGTGAACAACCCATTCAGTGAAAATGAGATCAAATATAAAGATGTCGACCATATTAGTTGTTCTGAAATTGGAGATTAGCACACCTATCAGGCCGCCATTTTGTTTTGTTGAACTAAAATGCTGCCGAACGAGTTGATACCGCCGAGTTCGAACCAAATTTAGAAATGAACAGATACAATGAGCAACGAATGCTGGGTCATCAGTGGAGACTATCATCACAAGTCTTCTCAGCTCGGCACTGTGCATTTCTCTTCGAACTGTCGACTGTAGCGATGAGACATTCTTTATCGCCGAGCTCAGATTATTATGTGGTTACACTCGATAACGAATTAATGCCACCAAGTCCATTCTTTTTAACTAAAAGATGTCTACCGAGTACAGAACTTGGGCGAGCACACAAGCGAGTTTTACAAAGGGCGAATCTAATTTCACCAACCCCGACAATCAGTCAATCACTGTCATACTAGATATGGAATTGATCCACCGTGCAATAGATACTGGGTGTCCTAGGGTCGGCGATAACTAGCAATCAGTGGTCATCTGAGCTCGACATTGCATATTCTATGTACGCTGAGTGCATCCCCTCTCTGTCATGCCTCTCCGAGTAACAGGGAGAGAACCCTTCCCATTTTTTCCTTTGTTGCCGACTACAACCATAAACACACCTTGAAAACCTGAATTGAGCCTTAACCGTGCAATAAACATACCACATCACCGAATGAAACAAACCACTCAATGGCTAATCGTGTAGCTCTATTTAAAGTTCATGTGCTGCTCATTGCCACTCGACGAAGTTCACGTTGAGTTCGACCAAATCTACTGAAATGCTTCTTCACCCCCAGCCTATACGGTCTAATAAAAGGACCTTGGGTCAAATGCATGAATTCGAAAATGAATAGGCCTCGTGCCCCCAATTCGGCGACCACCACTTAGTATCTGTTATCAATGTTTTGAAAAAGTGCCATGTGGTATTCATGAAGGCCTTATTTGACCTCGACCATTTTTGTTTTAGTATTTCACACTGCACCAAGCATCAATATTGCACACTGCGGGGTCGAGATAAACCATAAGGCCGAAGTCGAGAAAAGTATTAAGCCATCACTGCTTTTTCCACCAAAGAGCTTATTGAGAGCAAGCCTATATTGTCTGCCCCCCATTTTCTTTACATAGACTTGCATAGCCATATGTTCAAGAAAATAATTTATTCATTATATATTTAGCAAACAAAAAGGAAAATGGCCGAACCATATTCAGGAAAAGGCCAACGATGCTTTATTCCAAGTCGAGATCTTGTAATTACAAAATGTTCAAATTGATTTTGCTCTAGGCTGAATAAAGAATTTTCTCCAAATATTTCTGACTTGGTGAAAAAAAATTCATTTTCGGCCGCCAAATGTGTTAAACAATTTTTATGCCCCCCAAGCATAATTTCGGCTTTTAATTCGAACAACTTAGCCGAACGGGATTTCTCCATATCTGCTGTATCACCAATAATCATATCGATTGGCATGGTTTGTTTAGTTGAAACCGTGAATTGGTCTTGTTTGTCATTAGAACATTCATCTGACGAACCATTTTCTGAGTCAATTTTTGGCTCAAAGACTTGAACTTCTTCGTCTAGGCTTACCACGTTTTCAGTGTTGATCGAAACAATGGGTGGCCTAAGTTTTTCTTCGACCGTCTTTACAATTTTCTTAGGCCGAATTTGGATTGTGACCAAAGCGGAAAATTCCCCCCTCCCTCCCCCCCCCCCCCCCCCCGGCCTCTAGCCTTTTTTCAAGAACTCTACAATACTCCTCAAGGAATTTTTCATGCTTTTCGGCATTTTCTTTTAATAGGCGCCAAATCTCATCCACTGGAGTCTGATCAAGATCTTGATATATCATGTGAACTTTGTAGTTTTAGCACTGTGTCCCACTAGGCGTGCCAAAATGTTGGTCCTAAAAACTACTAAGCCTACGTGGCGCACAAGCCAAATAACTAATAAGCTAACTACATCCTTCGGTAGTGTGCGGGGCGTGCCAACTTGTCAGCCGAGCTCGACTGGGGAGTAAAATATGATGATGTTGCGTTGAGTCACGCTGCTGACTTCTTCGTCTTGCGATTGCGGCCGAGGAAGAAACACATCTCGATCTTTGAATTCTAAAGCGTGAAGATATATTTGTGAAGATATATTTGTGAAGATATATTTCTGCGAAGTTCACAAATTGTCATCGCCGAATTCGATCACAATGATTATATTTGTGAAGATATAAGCACGCCGAATCGACACCAGAGTATAGGACACAAGTACTCAAAACAGATATATGTCTTGACTGTAAATGTGGTTTGACCGTCAGAATGCCGAACTCTAAATCCCACTCATGAGTACCCAATCATAAAACAACTCGACGTTCAATGTGCCGAGCTCACTACTCTATAACACCTCACTTCGCCAAGAAGGCTAATGAGATGACCTCTATCAATAAGGACTCGAAAATCCTTCTCGACTGAGACTTGGATAGATAACCAGTCGACCTCGACGCAATGCTGTTTATCCAAACTGAAGGTGCTCCGAGGTTGGCTGATTCTACGGCGATAGTGTTGTTTATCCAAACTGAAGGTATCACCGGTTGCCTTCACAATGTTGTTTATCCAAACTGAAGATGTGTTGGTGAAAAGGCAAAATAAAAATCTCAAGGTTGTTGAGAGGTTTCGCGTAGAGCGAAAGTTTGCGCAGGGCAGATTTGTGTGTTGAATTCGAGGTCCCCTCTTTGTTGCACGAAGTCTTATATTTATAAGACTGAAAACACATTTGGACGCAATGTAGAATTGTACCGTGCATCACCAAATCACCTATGATGATAATCCACTTCTTTTCTGATAGCATCACACCTTGATATAGATAATGCCCCCTAAAATCACGAGTGGATAAAAACATGGCATATGCCATTTAATGCTCACCAGCTGATTACTTTCACATGCAGGACTCATCCAAATATGCTTTGTGCAATTTGATTTGAAAACCATGTCTCTTAGGATAGAATCCTAATATTGCATGTCCACATAATCCCTTTCTGCTGCCGTGCTGATTGCATGGAGCAGTAAGTCGCCAGCTGTGCAATCCCTTGTTATTCCATCATTATCCCAACCAACTGTGCTCTAGATAATATTTTAGATATTTTAATAAATTATTCAAGAGATAAATATATGATTAAAGAAAAATCACAATTCCATCCCTTAAATAATAATTAAAAACTATCATCTCATCGGTGTAGGATCTTGATTACTCAGACCGATGATGTAAATTTGGGTCCAAACACATATGAAAGCCTTAGACTTTAGATCTCGCACAAGTTTCTCTCTTTCTCTTCCGTCCTCAATTTGCAAACCAAAACCTTGATCCAACTTGAGTCTCGCTCTCTCTCTCTCTCTCTCTCTCTCTCTCTCTCTCTCTCTCCGCATCAAGCAACAGTGAACTTAGTACAAAGTGCTGCTTTTAATTTCATGTTGGTAACTCTGATCATGATAGTATAGCAGTGAAATGAAGAACAATGAAAATGGTCTCTTCTTGAGAACCTTGTGCTTAATCAGTTGGGAAAACAGTTTCTCTTCTGTCCAGGCAGAAGAAAGGAGACAGCACACAATTAATCTGGAGATCTAATATACAAATGTAAACAGAACGCAGACATGAGTTTGAAATATAGCGACAGAATTATGGAAGGAGTCATCAGGCATTGTTGAACTTAGTAAACAGTAACTACTTTAAAATTCATTTTGTAACCTTGATAGCTTATGCAAGTTCTAGAATTACCTGAGCTTTGAGAATCACAGAACGGCTGCACCAGCAATTACCTAACTGGATAACAGCGAGTGTTAGGTTGACTCGGTCACGTATACAACAACAACAACAACAAAGCTTTTGTCGGCTATATAAATCCTAGAACGCCATTGCGCTCAGGTCTGTATATCAACAAGAAATTGTTCTTCTTGTTCTTAACTTCATGCTCCACACTTAGTAGGGAGCTTTTGCTAATTGACCGACTTAAACTTGAGTTGCATCTCTTAATCATACGATCAATGTCTTCAAATGTCTTCTTACAGAAAAATAGCTCGATGCCAGGTTGATAAAGTGTTTAACGCGTCTCCTTCACAGAGTCGCGTTAAATTTAATTTTGGGAACTTAACTTTGGATAACTAGTGATCAAAAGAGTGACGGTTTCTTGGCCCGAAAGAAAAGAAAAGAAAAGAAGGCATCAACTTGAAAACAAAGAGCACAACAAATTATAAACATTGTTTTATTTTATTTTATTTCAATACAAACGAAATCATTTCACATTATTTTTCGAATTGTCTTAATTTAATCACCACACAAACAACATATTTTTTAAATAACTTATTGGGTGAATTAGATCGTACAAGGCCACAGATGAAATCAGGACCAAAACAAATGATTTTTGACAGAAATTCTGCCATGTTTCTCCTTCAAGTTGCCTTCCTTATAATCGAGCGTCCATTTCTCAAATGTACAGTCAACAAAGTCATAATAACCAGCATGTACAGCAAGAACACCTTGCTTCACTTTTTCCTCTATCCACGGGTACGTGAGCAAGTTCAGCAATGAACGGTTGATTGATTCCTGCACAAGGATTTCATTCAATATGGGCAACATTTTTTTATGAATCTGGAGCATCCTTTTATAATATAAGACAATGAATTGGGATTTCCCTATTGGGTCAGGTCATTTCGGGGGCAACATTACTTGCAACCCGAATTGATGCCCCAATAGGAGAATCTAATCATACAAGGTCAACGACGACAAAAATAAATAGATCAGGAGATTTATACCAGTAAAACAGAATGCTGATACAAGTATCAACATATACAAACTAGAAGTTCATTTAGCTTAGTCTTATACTGATGAAATGAAGAAAAATACAAACGGAGACTAAATACATTACTCTAAAAGGAAATCATAAATAGTATAAAATTTAAAATGTTACCTTCTCACAGTGTTTGCACTGCTGGTCAAAACTGAGCGTGGAAGCGGCAGCCCTTGTCCACGACCTTGCATCCTTCCCAACAACAACCCAATTTTGGATAAAGCTACTGCACAAAAGAGTTTTGGCAAAGTGAAAACTATAGCTCGACTGCTCTTGGACAAACAAATAAAAGGCAACCGAACACAAAGACCACATGCAACAACTTGAAAAGTATACAAGAAGAAATTTACTGAACCTTTTCTCTATTTCATCATCCATGCTCATAAGAGCACGAATGCCTCCACAGCAGCTGTGACCAACGACCAATATGTTTTCGACCTACAAAATAACTACAGTTAAGGATGTATTTCCATCTAGCTTTTCTTGCTTCCCTTTTCTATTAAGAATCGCACTAAATCTGGGAGAGACAACTTTTCAAGTGGTACCTCCCTATTGCCACTCTATAACTTTAAAGCCATTACTTAGATAGGGATTTGGTTGTAACGGATTAGACTAACAAGGAAATAATTGGAAGTTTCTTTTAGAATTTACTCCCAGAATACTTACTTTCAAAGAATTCACAGAGAATTCCAATGCAGCATTTGTTTCTGAGGGTCCACTCTGCAAAAACAGAAGGAAAAAAAAACAAAACAAATGTAGTGGATAATAATATATCATTTGATTCGTGAGTGTTCACTTTTTCATAACCTTCCACAAATCAGAAATGAAGCAAAATAATTCAACTTTGATTTACAACGTATACCTCAAAGGAGGGCACCAAATTCGCAATGTTGCGCACTATAAATGCTTCTCCCGGTTGGAATCCCAGAATGGTTGAGGGGCATACCCTAGAATCTGCACAAGAAATGACCATGAACTGTTCTAGAATCATCAGTACACACACATATTCTCCCTGACACTCAACGCCAGATTGAGGCAAACAGAAAATGAATTATGAACAACATGTCCTAATTTTAAGAATATTTATGAACATCAACTGTTAATGACTAAATTTGAAAAGAAAAGAAAAAATCTACACGTATACTATACAACCTTTGGCGCTTGACCCTTTGCAAGGTTTTGATAATGTTCCAAGTTTTCCCTATTCATAATAAAAGCCAAATTAGGAAACAGAATTACTTTACTTTAAACTAAACAACATTCAGACCTGAGTCCTTGGCCATTTACATGTATTTATGTTTTTTGAAGTTGAGAAACCGTTGTTTCATATCCTCAAACAATTCGCTCCGATCATCAGTTTCAGCTACTCTCTCCAGTTTGTTGTTTTTATGTTGTTCAGTGATGCCTAAGGACTCTCTTGAAGCCTTTACAGTCAAACCTGGACAATTGCTGCAAATATGCCGAAGACAAAGGATTTCAGCACCAACCAATTATCTTTGGGATTTTGAGTTCAACAGGTTACTCGGATGGCAAGTTAAAAAAAAAATAGAGACATTCTTATCTCTTAGATCAATCCGAAGGTTGCATGTAGTCGTAATCTTATATTGTAAACATCTCCTATATACAAACCATCAAACAAAGAAAATTAGAACCCTTGTGATGGCACACAACAGATCTAAGTAAATCCATCAAATTGATCTCACTACTAGAGGAGCAGTCCATGGATTTGTAGCTGAGGTATGATCAACTGACTAAACCAAAAGAACGGTTAATAACATCCAAGCCAAAAATCAAATTTCCCAGATTATATCAGTAACTTTAGCCATGATTCTGAATTTGTTTTTTCTTACACAAATTTAAAAATTTAAAAATTTCATGGGAGCTGAAAGAAATTCAATGTGATTTACATTTCCTTTATCAAATCAGTCAAAATTAGTAAATTTTGGAGCTCAAATGGACATATTTGGAAAGAGGATATAAAGCAAAACATTCAAAATAAAATAATACAAAACTAGATCATGAAGCCTGAAACAGACATAGCAATTAAGAAAACATAACAAAAATAATAAGAATTTGAGCAGAAAGATGATGCATTCAGGATCTTACTCGGAAGTAGTCAATAATCTCAATTGGGTCGGCTGAATTTTTCCTGATTTCAGCTTAGAACCAAGGATCTGCAGCAAAAATGACCAAAAATAAACAAAACCAAGAAACAAATGAATAAATGAAATGGTAAAGAGAAAAAGAAAGAGGACGTTTACTGGTCGTGTGTTGAATGGGATTCTGTGAAAATCCGAGGAGGGGGAGGAATTGGAGATTGAGTCTTTTGAGACAGAGGTTGGCGCGAGAACAGCCATGGAAGAGAGAGAGAGAGAGAGAGAGAGAGAGCTCCGAGATGATGGGAAATGGGGTTTCAGTTTGCAGAGAAGAGAGCGATTAAAAAGATGGAGGGGAAAGGAAGGGAGTGGATGAGTGAGCTGGTCGGATCAAGAAACATTTGTCGGCCTCCCACAAAGACGGAGAAATCGAAGTAAAGTACATCAAATATATAGCTTCCATGCTATTATGCTCTGCACACACGCAGACGCACTTCGCTTCCTGAATCCTGATGTTGTCCCAGCTGTCATCTGAAAAATGAAAATATTTTCGTAATGCTCACTGTTTTATTTATTATTATTAGATAAATTTAAATTTTGATATTTGTGTAGTAGATAAATACAAATATCAAAATTTAAATGAGTAAATTACATTTTAGTTCAGGTTTGAGGTCAATTTTAATTCCTTGCAATATCTTTAAAACATTTCAATTTCATACAAACGTTAAAAACTTCGTTAAGTTAGCTGTTAAGTGATGACACGGCAAATATGAGGTCCCTATTTGTAATGATGTGGCTGTCATATTTGTGTCATGTGACTAAAACACTTAATAAAAAATTTCAAATATTAAAATAATTAACTAAAGAAAAGTATATAAAAAAAAACCCCCTAAAAATCGTCTTCCCCGACCCATCCCTTCTCCCATCCATCATCACCCCTTCCTCTCTTCCAACTTTCGCCGCCAAAATCTAACCTTGCAATCACCGCCATAGCCCGCAAGCTCAAAAGGGTACCCATATTTCACGCATGAAAGCGGGTTTCTCCCAAAGTTTTGGCCTGACCTAGTTGCTTTGAGCTCCGGATCTAATTTATTGAATTTAGTGGCATGCTAATCGTTTAGAAACTTATTATGTAGTATATGAGCATATTTTGGTTTTCAAACTGCTGGGGGAATTATTATGTTCATAACGGTTTTCATATTATATATGTATATAACTCTGGTCCACTCACCCTTGTTTTGCGCCCCCATTCAGGTCACAGAAACGAGGACTACGGGATTTCTTACGAGGCCTTCCCCTATCAGTAGCTGCTGATCTTCCGCTACTGTTTCTTTATGTAATATTTCCATCTTTTGCAAATAAACTCTGTAGAACATGCTCGGTACTCTAGCCTCACAGTTAGGCTTGTTTATCTTTGTAAACTTTACTGTTTTTAAGCTACATTTTGTTCCTAAATCAATACTTTTGTACTTAATTAAATGGCTTCGTCACCTTCAGGTGTCGGCCAGCACGTGCCTATCTCGGTATTCGGGGAATATCGGGGTCGGGGCGTGTCATGCTTTGAGCTCCGGATCTTCTCAACAATGGTTGCAGAGCCTTGGATTTTGAAGATGGGTAACCAGGTAAGCTCCAATCTCAAGCACGCTCTTCTTCTTCATCCTTCAAAAAATCATCAGTCCTCAAATCCCAACCCATCGCTACCGCCAAAACCCAGAAGCAGACTCTGAGATCTCGAAGCTCAAAAACGAGATCTTGAATTCCGAGGGAGTGCTCAACCTGGTCTCCATCGACGAGGCCTATCTTCTTGAGCTCGCCATGATTTTTTTGGGTGGGTGATGATGTATGGGAGAAGGGGGTGGGGTCAGGGAAGATTTTTATTTTTATTTTTTACTTTTCTTTAGTTAATTATTTTAATATTTTAAATTTTGTATTAAGTGTTTAGCCATTTTACCACTTAACAAATTTTCTAATGGTTGCATAAAATTGAAATAAAATGATAAGTAAATGTATGAAATTGAAATGTTTTAAAGATGTTGTAAGGAATTGAAATTGACCCCAAACTTGAGGGAGTAAAATGTAATTTAACCAATTTAAATTCATTCAATGATGATAAATAAGATGGTGAACATTACTACCAATTGAAAGTGGTGAACAAAAATGAACCGAACGAGATGTTTGGACACCATGGGGAGAGTCCAGTTTTCTTTTCTCTTGTGCCACTTTGCTAACTATTCCTGTCTGTCCTATTTGCTCAAGGGGTGCATGCGTTACTACAATTTTTTTTTTCAATAGTGCGGATTACTGAGTAGTTCGGACTGTTTTTTTAGCGCTGTTAAATCCTATTTTACCCTTTGACAAAAACTAAATTAAAAAATATACATATAAATGCCAAGTTAGTTGCAAAGTAAATTTTGTGGAATTTGTTGGAGGTGCTCTGATTAAATTGAGTCTCCAATCTTTCAGCAAACGCCTGAAATGTGAAGAATATCTCAGTGAAAGTAAAATTCACATTCCCTTTCCATTTTCGATACATTCGCCTTCAAGCCGAGTTGCTGTACTTAAGAAGGAAGACGATACTGCAGAGTTGGTGGTCGCAGGTCCACCGGCTTTGTAGTATGTAACGTGTGGAATAATACGAGACTATTACATCTGAATGATGGGCAATGATGCCGAAGCAAAGGTTTAATGGACGTGCACCCACCACGATTGCAAACATCAGTAACCGCTGCCCTACCCATACAGCATAACCCATACCAACCGGCCACCGCAGCATAAATAGCGAGTACTAGGTGAACATCGCGAAAACATATTTTCAGTGAAATCAGTACCAATTTTTCAGCATGACATTATGTCTATCGATGCCGACATATCTTTTCCACCCCTAACATTACCTAACATTACCACCGTGTATCCGTTATGAAAATGATCAAAGAATGGTCAGTATATCATCCACAGTATAGCATAAAACTTCACACAATTTCACATATTTTTTGCTACCTGCAAGAGTGGAGAAAACATTTACCACACTAAACCGTAGATATGCAGACTGTTGCAAGAGTGGACCATGCTGCCAAAAAGTAAATCAATTATCCACGTCTAGTAGAATAAGACACAAAAATTACAGAATCAAAGTGCTGCTAAGCACCCAAGAATATTTGTTTTAGAAATCAAAAGGCCGGTATGCAGATTTGTTCGAGTTGTACCACCTCAAACAGATAATTAGTTATCCTCCCACAGAGCACCGGGGCACTAACCTAGGAACAATACAGTAATCCTTTACTCTCTAAAAAGAAGGGCATATACAAGTGATTCACGGGAACAACAGAGCACATCAAGACCGAAATACATATGGTTTACTAACGACCACGGCACATCAAGACCGCAATACACACGGTACACTAATGACCGCTCTTCCTAAAATACTTCCCATACCCACAAAATTATAGCCTCCTTTCCTCTACAAAACCCAACAGTACCCTTATGCAACCTTTTGAGTCATCTAGCAAGTATAGCTCGACATATTGCACTATATTTAAACAACAAGAATGTGCGGAGAAATAAACGATAATGGACCTTGTATAAATAGATTCTTCCACAGAATAAAAACATTGGTGAATCACATCAGGAATCATTTTAGAAATGAAATGCCTACAATCACTACGGCTTGGTGATTACCATGTTGCTCCATTTCCAGCTTTCAATGTCAATAATACCATTGTCATTAGCGAAAGAATGCAATTTGAATACCCATCTAAACTTGGCGCCGACTGGCTTTTTATGAGCCCAAGTTGGGCTAGCGCTATGATTTCCAACAGACATTCCATATGCTCCAGAAAGAACAACAAATGCAACACTACGAGCCAAATAAGCTTTACCATCATGTTTGCAACTGTTCTTCTCCAAAAGTTAGGCCAGATACCTCAATACCACTTTGAATAACCCCAAAGACCTGGCAACCTCCGTCATGGTCGGGGAAATTAAACCCTCCTAAATCCATCCCAACCCTCCTAAATCCTCAATCAAACTTGCGTTCCCCACCATCAAACCGACATTCTCCCAACATACACAAAAATTATCTTCCTTTTCATCAGTTCTTACTCCTTGTGTTGCTTTCTTCCATTCACAACTGCTACATTTTATACTATTCATAGTTGATCCCAAACCATCAGGGAAAAACAGGTTTTGAGTTCCCTATAAGACACCTAGGGATTATAAATAATATATCAAGTAAATACTGCAAGAGAGGCCCATTCCATTTCCTTTCTAATCCCAAAAGAATGTGAAATTGCTTATAGCACACCAACATAAAAAATGTTAATGGTCTCCTAACACAATCCTAGTCATAGGATCAGCAATAAGATAATAAATAAACAAGCTTCAACCATGGTTGACGAAAAAAAAAAACAAGCCTCTGCATTATAGTATACGAAGATTTCATGATTTCAGCACAACGGAAAAATCAGATTATCACCAGAACTGATGCCCCATGTTAGTCTATTTTGGGGTTGAAGTCCAAACTTCAAAGATCAATCCTTCCACCGCAAGATAATCCACAGAAATCACACTAACATTTTCTAAAACTAAAAACTGAATTAAGTTCACATTGCTGCAGATTATATAACAGATTCAAACAGCGAGAGCCATGAAACAAAAGGCATAGAAGCTCTACATCATTCAATACAACATGCATCCATCCATAAAGCAATTACAACAGCTAAAGCAGCAATGACAAAAAGGAAAATTCTTACCCTTACTTCCCTAATTTGCCTTAACCTTGTCATCTCCCACAACATTAAGTATGGGCAGACTACTCAAAAACTCGTCAAGACCTTCAAAAAAGCCAATCCCTTCCATATTATCCTCCTCCCCATTTGCTGTCCCATTCCCTTCACTCATTGTCTGAGCCGCAGGCTCTTCCACCTCATTATTACTGAACTCCACATTCAAATCCAACTTCCCCAATGCAGCAGCACTTCTCTTTCTTGCACCAGAAGTTGATTTCTTACTTGACTCTGCCTTCAACACAGACCCAGCACCCACACTCCCACCAGCACCCTCCTTACCCTGCCCACCAGCATTCTGACTCCCCTTCCTTAATCTATCTGAAGCTCTCACCGGGGTCTTAGCGGTGGAAGCTTTACCTTTTGCCTTTACAGCTCTCTTCTTCCTCCTACTAACCCTCTGCCACTCATCATCATCATCAGAGTCCTCACTTGGATCCGAAACATCAAGCAACGCCTCCTCATCATCATAATAGACCCTTGGCCCCGAATTAGCAATCTTGGCTCGTGCAGTGTTCTTCTTCCCTTGTATTGGGCAAGCAAACATTGTCGAAAATGGTGTCCACACCTCAGCTGACCCACCAGTATCCTTACTATTCTCCAGTAACCCCAATGGGAAATACCCCCAACAGCAGAAGTTCACATCTTTCCCCGCCTGAGGCGGTGCCGCTATCGGCATTGCATTGAATGCCCTCTTACAATTCTGGCACCGAAGCATGCAATCCTCGTAAGCGCCAGGATACTCGAAGAGGTTATAACAGTAAGGACATGCAGTCCAAAAGGTCCCCGATTTGGACACTGTTTGAGGCCGAGTCGACTCAGAAGGGGGAGCTGACCCAGAAGGGGGAGTTGACTCAACAGGACCAGTTGATTCGGAGGGCGGAGGAGTTGACTCAGAGGGCGGAGGTGCTGGCTCGGTCACGTTGATGGGAATCGGAATCGACCTTTCCTCCTCCATCGATGGTCTTCCGTCCTTACTTCTAGGGTTTTTACTCATTTCTTGGTGGTGTTGTTGTTGCTGTTGCTGTTGCTGCAGCTGCTGCCACAGCTGGGGAAGTTCCTGATATTGTTGTTGCTGCTGCTGAGGAGGTTCGTGGTGATGTTGCTGATGGTGCTGCTGCTGATGTTGCTGTTCTTGTGGTGGCTGTTGTCGCTTTTGTTGAAAATTCCATTGCGGCTGTGGTCTCTGCACTTCCGGTTGTGGTTGCGGCGGCGGTGGCGGTTGGGACTGGAATTGTAGTAGCTGTGACGGTTGGGGATGAAATAGAAGTGGCTGTGTTGGTGGTGGTGGTGGTGGTGGCTGCGGCGGCTGTTGCTGAACATGATGCATTTGCAAGAATTGCCTCTCGAACAGCTGAGTCGACCCGGAGGGAGGCGAGTCGAACCGGTTGAACATGCTCAACTCGTGGTCGTACATAGCCTTCTTGGTGGGGTTAGAGAGGACGTTCCATGCCTCGGAGACCAGCCGGAAGGCATGATCGGCGTAAGGGAAGCGATTCCGGTGGGGGTTCAGCAGGAGAGCGAGTCGGCGGTACTGAGTCGCGACGATTTCGAGGTTCTGAGTGTACTGTGCGAGTTGGAGAATAGCGTACCAGTCGGGCTGCTGGTTTTGGTTGTTGATCTGGGGTTCAGCGGCGAGGAGAGTGTCGGCGACGGCGATTATCTGCTCGGTCGCCTCGAGCCTGGGGTCGGTCTCTCGGGCTCGGATCGCGAAGGTCTTGGTCCCCTGCAAGTCATGCGCCGACAGTAGCTTCACGGCGGTGCTCAGCCACCGCTCCGCTTCCGCCCTGTTGGTGTTGAAATTGAACTCCATTTCTCTCTCTCTCTTCTCTATCTCTCTCTCACTCCACTCTTTGCCTTTCTTGGTTTTCGGTGAAGTTCGGACAGAGTAGAAGGGTGGGGGACTTCTGGGTGGACGAAAGAGGACCTGGGTTGTGACTGAAATGACGGGGATTGTTTGGTGGAGGGCTGGGAGAATGGGAGGTGCAGTAGGGGTATTTTGGGTGTTTGGTAAAAGTTTGATCTGATAAATCCGGGACTGGCGTTTTATCTGGAAGCGCAGTAAGAGTGACACGTAACACGTTGCTGTTGTTGAGGGTTTTGAGCACGCTTGGACTCGGTTAATGGATTGAGATTTTAAATCAACGGAACTGCTGCCCTTTTGACTTTTGACTACTACTTCGTCCAGTGTCTCACAGCGGAACTAGTCTCTCACGACTCATGTCATCCACAGATGTGATGTGAAATGGGTCGGATCATTGGACACCTGCACGACGGCCCCCCCGGAAGTCGACATGTGATCTCCTGTTTTGATCGCTGTGATGGTTCGCATACTAATTCGTAATCAGAATGGATAAAATTGAGTTGACGGGAGAGAGAATTGAAATCCGATTGTCTAGAATTGAAGTAGATGTTGATATCATATGATACGTGTGTTCCCTGTTAAAGATCGGTTCATTACCCCTTTGACATGAACCAATCTAAAATAAGATATCTATTATTCTGCTTAAATAAAAAGAAAAAAAAGGGCTAAAATTTTCTAAACCGAATCAAAAACAAAAATTTACAGAAACCGAAAATTACTAAACTTTTTCGATTCAATTTCTAAAAGCGAACTGAAATTATTAGTGTATTTGGATGAGATTAATCTCTACCATTGGTTCATAAAGAAAAACTCATTCAGTCATTCTCGCATTTAGTCATAAGGACAAACTCATTCTTGGTATTCAATATACCTTGATTAAAAAAATGAGATTGGTTCATATAGACAAACTCATTTAGTCATTCTCGCACTCAGTCATAAAGAGAAACTCATTCTTGGTTTTCAATATGCCTTAATTAAAAATGTAATACGGCCTTTTTATTTATTCCTTGTCAATTTTATACGTAGGTGCATCTAAGTTGAAGTTTCAAATAGAAATCAATTTTATACGTAAGTGCATCTTCATAGTATAAAGTCATCCATCATCTATACTATAAAGAAGTGTCTTAAAACATGTTCTAAATAGTATATCGTCATCCATCAGATATCTTACAAAGAACATGGGTTCAATAGAAAATATGGTATTCCAAAATATTCTAAGTAAGCATAATAACTCATAAGACGTTTCATAAATGTAAACCTTAAATCGTGTTTTTCAAGTATGCATTTCTACTATTAAAACATGTATTTTAGAAGGGGTTCACTCACATATACTTCGCCGCTGAAGAGCCATTCAAATTAGCAAAGACGGAAACGCCACAAATAATTGCTCCTAAGCACATAAAGGGTCCAATTAATAAAACTATATTCAAATGATTGAATTTGGGAAAACATACGTCAAATTATCATAAGACAGGTCTTGGGTAAATTTCGAAAAAGTCAACACAAGAATATTCCTTGACAGAATATTCTCAAACAGACGAAATATTCCCTGACAGAATATTCCATTAGGGTCAAGGGTTGGGTCAAAAGCCTTAAAGGGTTTTAGGTTCGACTGATTGGCCCGAGGGCCTTAGTTTTGCACGGCTCAGGGCTAGGTCCAAAAGGTTAAAGTGTTTAGGGCTGGGCTTGAAGCTTGGCCCTGTTTTTTTTTTTTTTTTTTTTTTTTGGGGTTTTTAAAAGAAAACAAAATAAATAAAAATAAAAAGGGTTTGGGTTGGGTTTAAAGCTCACGGGCCGAAGCCTTTTAGTCTTAGGCTAAGGGTTTAGTGGGCCAAAGGCCCTAGGTTCCTCGGCCCAAAGGCTTTGGCTACCAGTTCTTGTTGGGGAAGAAGGCCGGATTTCGGCCGGAGAATTCTCGAGCTCTGACGAAGCTCAAAACTCAATTAAAAGCCACAAAATAAAACACCAAAATGTAGCCTGAGTGAGAGCCACGATGGTGGTGAAGGTTGTTATATGCGTGCGTGCGTGGGTGTGGTGCTAGGGTAAAAAGAGATAGTGCGGAGAGAGTTGAGAGAAGAAAGAGAGAAAAGCCTGAGGGCAAAAGATAGTGAGGGAGTGAACTATGAGAAGGAGAGCAGAGAGCAGAAAGGAGAGAGGTCGAGGGACACGAAAACAAGGTAGGCCTCACATGGCTCACTAACCAATCCCATAAAACAATTTAAAAAGAAAACCAAAAGTATCCCAACTTGGTGAAATTACAAAGATGCCATTTTCGTTCGTAAAACCCAGGACGGGTTGTCACACCCACCAACTCATCCAACGCCTCAACAATGTCCATCTCCACGTTCTACTACTAGTTCAACTTCAAGAGGAATGGGAATGGGTCATGTAACGCCCCGCCCCGAAATATTTATTTTCGGGAAATAAATCTGATGATAAGCTCACATAAAACTCTTGATTACATTACTACCAATAATCATGAATCTCTAATTAAATGCCTTAATTCCACCAATGATAAATAATTATAATTTTCTTGCCAAATATACAATTATATTCTCATTATATCACCATTTTCTTTATTCAGATCAATTTCCATTTTAAAGATTAATTCTCGAATTATTTAAGGCTGCATCTAACACTGTTAGACTGCCTACGTACCCTTGAGCGGGATCAAGCCTTTCGTAATTGACCATTCGTTCTTTTTTCCATTTTCGAATCCGTGTTGACCAAAAGTTAACTCTAGATCAACTGTAAGGTCCACAACCCTACGTAAATCAATCTGGAAGATCTGCACATCAAATTGTGGATCTGTAACTTCCTAAGGTTCACATTATGCTTATAAAATACCATACTAAAATCTTACCACGATCCGATGATCGAATCTTCGCCAATCACAATTTTTAATGGCAGTCAACGTTTTATTTTACAAGCTTAAAATCCAATTCGGGAAGATCCATACGGTGGATTCTCGATCCATAAGTTTCTATAGTCCTAAAATATTATGTATTATAAAGTTTGGTAATGATCCAATGGTCAGATCGTCGATTTCAATCATATTCGAATGTCGAACCTTAACGGAATTATACTCAAACAATGGAATTTCATTAATTGGATGTCAAATATGGATTCAAGGCATCAAAATTTAGCTTAGGGTGGTCAGGGGATGTCTCGGCCCACACCCCGTTACAGGTGGCGGTCGGTCGCCTCGACTTACCGAAAAATTTAACTATTTTCAAAAATTACCAAATTTTACATAAATGTAGATCTCATATCTGTGACCAATGCCAATTTGCCGGGAAATGGCCAGAAAAGCCCTTGATCCATCGAAACCCTAGAAATAGGTTCTCTTCGATTCGAACATTCTAGTGTTCCATCGCCCCAAAACATGTTCGAGGTTTGTTCCTAGGACCAAGATGAGTTAATTGATGGTAGTATTCAACGGTGGTACTTGTAGATTTGGCCAATTGCCGCCACACCCCCAACAACATCCTTCGGGGTATTTTACCTGAACCTAAGCCAATTTCCATGAATTGTTAGTTGTAAATGAGAGAGGGAAGGTAGGGGACCTATTTCTAAGTGATCATTCAGGGCAAGTCGCCTAAATTTGGCAGGAAAATCGCAGGAAACCATTGTTTTTAGCGGGTCAAGTAGAAAAAAGGAAACGGGTCACGAGTTGGGTGTAGGTTGCAGAGGACCGATTTAGGTGCTCTGCACCTCCCTCATTTCCTCTCCTTTCTTCCTCTTCTCATTGGTTTCTCACTCTTTTCCATCTCCTTGATTGGGCAGCCCCATTCCCCTTCCTTTCTGATTCATTCTCTTTTTTTTTTCTTTTTTTTTTCTAGCCACTCATGTGGCTTCTTTTTCTCTTTTTTTTTTCTTTCTTTCTTTCTCCTTTTTTTTTTTGACAAACTCCCACACATATGGGCCTTCTAGATTCATAGAGAAATGACCATTCTGCCCCTACCTTCATTTGTTTCTATTTTATTTGTGTTAACTCCGTTTCACAAACAGTTTTCGCCCACATGCTCGTGAGATCGAATTATATCCAAATATGCCAAGAAAACGATCAAATATGCAAGGATAGAATACGTCATCATATATTTCAATTTTCATAACTATAAATTGTTTTATTTCTGAATTTTCTCCACATATTCATATATTTAAATTTTTAGGGTATTACATTCACCCCTCGTTAAAATAAATCTCGTCCCCGAGTTTTCAAACACCGAGTTGCGAACAAATTTTAGAACTATTTCCACCATTTCTTTTATGGTGAATAAAATTATAACCTATATATACGATTTTATTCAAGTTGAAAATAAATAAATCAATGAAGAATTCATCGTGATTCTCACCTATTTTCTCAGTTTTCCAACCACATTCTTTGGTAAGGAAAAATACTAGAACTTCTAGCCACATACATTGGCAAAATAAATATCTGAAATCTCATTCACACTAATTGAAATTTTAAATCATAATTATTGGTAATACCACTTACCATTACTTTTGACAACACCAATATCAAAGATTCTGATCATAAATATCATTGGCAAGATCAAATGTCAAATTTCAAGCCATGACTATCGTGGCTAACAAAATATCATAATTTAACGCCATAATTCGTTAATGACAAACCAAACCAATCAAATTTGTAATTTATAAACTTTCCTCGTCAATTCTCTTCATCAAACGCAAAAACTCACTCCCTATTCCAAGATTCTATATCACCTCAAACACATACGCATCACAGTAGTGATTACAACTAAATTCAACACCAAATTCATTCTATAACTACAATAACCTTCACAACGCGTACTATCATTTCCAAAACTTTAATAGAAATACCTTGCAATGCTTGAGTAGGCGCAGCTACAGCAATTGTATAAGTGACATAAAATTTTCCTTTTGACTCAAAATTTTTGTTTTAAAAACATTTTTGAAATCAGCACAGTAAAATCATTCATTTACAAGATTGCAAAACATTTGCAGCTCACTCACCTAGTCTCATGTTCAATAAAACCCTGAAACCTTTAATACGTCATATCGTCGTACCAATACAAAAATAATTCTAGTTTGAATTTTGTTTAGTCAATCTAATGCCATGCCATCCGTCACAAGATTTCAAATCACTCAACATTAATCCTTTATTTCATATAGAACATAAAATTATAAGGCTATAGTCACACAGTTTGGCCAAATCTACACTCCATAGAGTTTTAAACCTTTCATGGTTATCAAGCATGAAAATAGAGTTTTAGAAAGTTACATTGAACTCGACAAATATAAGTAACTAGACTTCAAAGTACTTAACGAAACCATTTAACAAATAGGAATGGCGTTTCATTTTTCACATGTCACAATGCTTTCCATCAACAATTTCCTAATCAAAACAAATAATCATTTCAATTACCCAAAGAAGAGAATTCATATATATCACGACTCTATTGGCCAACAAAATTAAACCTTATTAATCACATAGCCATGAGAATATGTACAGGTCATCAGTTCTGTTCGCAATATCGAATCTATCAATGACAACTCATGACTATGTCAACCAAACTAATCAAATTTGTAATTACAAACTCTGTCCATCCATTCTTTTCATGTCAAACGAAAAAGAGACAATTGGGAAATCGTTTATATTAAACGAACTCAAAATCTCATTCCATACTTTCAATTCATGTCCACCAATAATAAATGAAGAAATCTTTATGATATTTTCACCATTCCCAAATATAATGATCAACCATAAACACAGTTTATGATTTTATTCTCATTCGATAAATCATCATGACTTTAATAAATACTAAATTTCCAACCACAATTATCATTTGTCAAAATTTTTAAAATATCTAGCCACACTTATCATGGTCAAAATAATGATTTCACCACCATTTTCTTTTATCTCAATCAAAGACCAGTATATTGGAAAAGATTGTAATGTACCTGGCCAATATACATTACACATTTTTCTCACTTCAGCAATTCATTCTTGCAGCCCACACATGGAGCTTTTCTCTCGGAAACACTGGGTCTTTATGCCCATTCAACCACTTTTCCACATTCCATGAGTCATTTAGCCCAAATTCACATCCATGGGCTTCTTTTACGCCCAAATCAACATTCCTCCCATTCCACTGGCTATCACGCCCAAATTTAACATTCCTCAATTGCACAGGTATAATACATCTTTCCCCCACTACTTGTCATAATTTCATAATCATCTTAATATTCACATTCCCACAATGCATAACATAATATCAATCCAATTCACTTCATTTCATGATGATTCATAATATATATATATATATATATATATATATATATATATATATATATGGGTGTGATATCCACACACCCCTTTTTACTTCTCTCACACATTTTTGGATTTCGGACGTCAGATCGGATGAATTAAAGAAGATTTAACGGACAGAAATTAACAGGGGTGTGTGAGAAGTAAAAAGGGGTGTGTGGATAGCACACCCCTATGTATGTATGTATGTATGTATATTCCACATAACTTCCTCATTATTCAAAGAACTTAGGAAAAAATGCAATATCAATGCAAATAATAATTCCTACCATCGGAGTTTCATATTCACCATGGAAATTGCACAACAAACACAAGGCCAATGATATATGTATCTCACATATACATATTTATCACATGCATGCCACTTTATTCACAAAAATTTGTGAAATCATACAACCACAATACATACCATAATTCACACCAACAAGAACTCGAGAATATTACATATTGTAAAGCAGGATCATTCGCTTTGATACCATTTGTAACGCCCCGCCCCTGAAATATTTATTTTCAGGAAATAAATTTGATGATAGGCCTACATTAAACTCTTGATTACATTACTACCAATAATCGTAAATCTTTAATTAAATGCCTTAATTCCACCCATGATAAATAATTATAATTTTCTTACCAAACATACGATTATATTCTCATTCTATCACCATTTTCTTTTCTTTTTTTTCCGACAAGCTCCCACACGTATAGAGCCTTCTAGATTCATAGGAAAATGACCATTCTGCCCCTACCTTCGTTCGTTTCTATTTTATTTGTTATAACTCCGTTTCACAAACAGTTTTTACCCACACACTCGTGAGATCGAATTCTATCCAAATAAGGTCCTTAATTTCACACAGTTAGGGCCAAATCTACACTCCACAGAGTTTCGACCATTATGCATTATATTCTTATCATTGCTTATATAATTCGAGTCCTTGTGGCTGAGCTACCGCTTATACAATTAAACATCCTTCGGTCCATAAATTTGGGTCATTGCTTTTAATGATAGAAAATGGAAATTGATAGAGATAACTTTACAGATCAAACCTTCTTTTAATAACAAATTAACTAATTGGAGGACGATCCATCTAAACTTTTTGTGGCAGCACGAGTTTGACGATACCCACTCTCTATATATGGCACATTAAATGAACACCAACTCTTCATACTATAGCAATCTGAAAAACATGTACTGTGGCATACAAATTTTTTTTAAAGAAGAAAAAACAAACTAACGAACAATGTGTTTTTTGAAAGAAGTATTAGTTATGTGCTTTTTTAGGATCCACTTAAATTTTTACTAATGATTGGTTTTAAAAATATTTTCACTAAAAATGCTTTCAATTATTTTAAAATCACTTCCAAATAAGCCTTTTATGCAAGCAGTGACGAAGCCACCTTAAGACCTGTGTATAGGTTGTGCTCCAAGTCAAAGTTGTTTTGTAAACTTCTCCTGTCATTGATATTATATATATCAATAATTGAAAGAAGAAAAAAAAAAAACTAAATACCAAGTGGATGAAGTTACTCCAATGTATCAGCTTGAGTTTGTATCATTTCAAATTACTTAAATCTAACAAATAATGAGGCTTAGTTTTATGGAATCAGATATTCAAAATTACAATTTCATATAATGATATTGGTTGAAAATCTAAAGAACTTTTGTCTTTCTTGGCATGTTGGGCACTTTGCTTGCAACCTTTTTTTATATATACTCAAGTGTATGGTAATTAATATATTGTATAGTAACTTGTATAACCTAGAGGTCCTATCATTTATTTTGTTTGATTTCTTTATTTCCTCTATTTTCTAACCTATGATTTCAAGAGAGAAAATGGTTTATGTGGAGCCCAAAATAAATCCAAAAATTCTAGAAGCGACACATGAATTTTTGTACATGAATTTTTGTTCAAGATTGGCCTCATTAAATGGGCAGGCTTCTCAAATACTTCCACGTGTAGTTTAGCACTCTTGAAGGTCCATGTAGCTGAATATGACAACCTACAACTCACCTGCCCATGACAAGGAAAAGTCAAAGCATTAAAGATAAGGATTAATTATCCAAATTATATCTTTAATACATTCTTATTGAAGATTGACTATATTCAAGTAAGTAATCTCTATTTAACTCAATTAGGGAAATTTACAATTTTACACCATTATCTCAAGATATTATTTCCTATATAATATCTTGAGAATATTCTCTCCATGAACCTTGTCTAATAGAATGCCGCCATGTGTAGAGTAAAACCCTAAAACCATGGTTGGCCCTCTCCCCTATATATACATATACATATATATATATATATATATATATATATATATATATATATATATATATATATATATATATATTCTACCAAATTTCGGGAAGTTTTTGATACCCCTAAAAGCCATAAACACATTACTATTTTCAGAGAAACTAACTTAGGCATCGGAGATTCATTGGCCTAAACTCCCCACCTCGTGGGTGCGTAAGGCTTAGGTTTTTTTATATATCAAATATGTTGATTATTTTGTAGGTGTGTTTTCATTAAAACAAAGAATAGCAGAAATTTGCATCGACAAATTGGTGCTTTCATTGAGAGATAATTCAAATATACGAAGAAAACTCTCGCAATTGGTTTTTGGAATTTTCTGTTATGTTGAATTTCTCATAAGTCACATCAATTAATTTTTCCTACAAAAGTTTATTGATCAGAGAAAGGATACAATGGTAGGAAATTCTGAAACCACGATGAAAGAGACCCCATATGTTCAAGAATTTTGACTAAAGTGGAGAAGATGACGTGGCCCTACGACGGCGATCCTCGAGGCTTAACGTGATGGCAGAAAAAGCCCCACCATCGCAGAGCAACGTCACCACCATGGCCATAAACCAGTAACCATGGCAAGGCCACGAGGGTATGCCCAGATAGTTGCAATGTTGCCTTTGTAGCACATAGACCCCAAAAACCCTAGGCAAGAAGCCCAGGTTCATCCACCAGCCCACGGGCAGGAGACCTAGGCCCTCATAGTAGCAAGCTAAGCCCAGGAGGCCCAAGCTATTACAGCTCAAGTCGCCATCCAAGCAGCCCAAACCACAGCAGTTAAAGCCCAGCCAACAACCCAAGCTGCAGCGACCCAAGCCTAAGTCGTTGTAGATGCAGCTTGAGCCCAGCAGCTGGCGCGAGCAATGCAGACCCAATGGCAAGTGCTCTACGCATGAGCCCAACATGCTCTAATATATGGCCCAGCCAGCTAGACAGGTTGGCCCGCCCCGTGACCTGACTCGTGGCACAGACTAGTCCAAGGCTATTTCAGGCGATCCAGATTTTGACCACCGAACCAACGATCGACCCATGGATTTTTTTCACCCTATATTTCATATGTATGCCTGCTCAAGGCCCAAGTTTCGTACCTGCAACTCATTACACTTACACCACACATAGAGACACCCATCATCTTGATTTTTCCACTTTAAATGGCAAACATCACTTGTCCTGGCAGATCGCCAACCTAAGTAACCCCCTCGCCCAACAGACAACTTTGGTGAATCAGCTTCTTGAGTGCATTGAGATGCAGCACACGCCTTAGACGAGGTGTCCAAAAATAGGACAAGGGCAGATGATCGTGACTCTTTTCTTGGCAAGCAGCCGTTCAGCTCATCACGAACTGAGAGTTAAGATTGTGTACACTTTTGGCTTAGCCCTCAGGAAAACGTCTTTTCCTGCCTTAATGCATATAGAAACATTCAATCCCGACTCGCCCCATGAGTTAGTGTGCATTCGAGGTTAGGTTCACACTTTGACGAGTACTCCAGACATTCCAGGCGAAACGACCACACGAGACTAGGCCCATAAGGAGATCCTCCCGCGAGGCACTAAAGTAGGCATTTGCACAAGGAGAGCACGTGAGCAGTCTCACTTGAGTTCAATTAGTGGTCTCCGCCAAGTGAGATAACAAGCAGCTCGCATACAGGCCATAAATGAACCACGCATACCGCACCTACAACAAAGATGAATAGGATATGTGGAAGAGCAACAGAGGCCAGTAGGTCAACATAAAGGGGTAGCCGAAGGCTTTACTGCCCTAGCAGCCCTAGTAGAGGCAAATCCAAGAGGAAGTACAAAGGTTCGTAGCAGAACAACTGCAAGGATTTGAGCGCATTGAAACCATCAATTAAGGTCAACCTCGTCAAGTGCATATCCAAAAAACATCTGAGTGATCTTGGATATGAAGTGCCCTACTACTTTGAAGGAGATACAAGGTCTGACCAGGCGAGCAATAACACTCAACCGTTTCCCTTTGTGATATACCAGGAAGGCTCGACGAGACAAATGTACCGATCGATGCAAGTTCTTTTTGAAGAAGTACCTAACATGACCTCCTCTATTATCCAACCTGGAAGCAGCGGACTAGCAGATGACCTATACATATATATGGTGATATCTCAAGCAGCAGTGAGCTCAATCCTCATACGAAAAATAGTTGGGGGCCCGACTATCTATATTCTACAGTTCAAAAGCTTTTCTTGATGTGTAATCCAGATGCCTGAAAATCAAAACATTGATTTTGGTGCGAGTTGTCGTAACTTGGAAGCTCAAGTCGTACCTTCAAACGTATGCACTCTTCATCGTGACATAGTATTCCGCACAATCCAGACGTGCGACGATAAATGCACAAACATTAGCAGACATTTTAACGAACACAACAACTTAGCCCGAAGGCATTCTAGGGGCAGCCTAGCACTAGAATGACGCATCAGCCCAACTTGTAAGAGAGTTCCTCTAACTACCAATGATCAGAAGCACGCCTTGTCCTCATTACGTAAGCGATTCCATATATAGAGCAGCTTAGAGCCATCAGTCAAGCTGTAAAACCTCTCCCCAAATTTATGTATTTTAATATCAAAATATTTATGAAATGACAATTGTACCCACATATCCTCACCCAATTTGGATATACTTTGTAAATTCTCTCTCTAATTTTCTTCTCTCTCTGCTTGCCACGTGGCACAACCGTAACCCATCCCCTATTTCGCTTTCATTCCCCGAGTCTCTCAGTTCACACACTCTCACTCTCTTTCGCACACTGTCTTACTCTCTCCGATTTACATGCACTCCCACATACACAAAAAAACGAAGGAATTGACGGCTACGACGACATCACACGCCACCGTGCGGGTCTTTCTCTCTATCTTTCTCCTTCCTCTTCCTTGAAGTCCAGGAAACCCATAAAGTTCCTCCAGCGAACCCCTAAGACTTTTGAGCAAGAATCCGACCACCTCCGGCAACCATTTGACGTGTTCAAGGTATGAAATCCCTTCCCCTCATCCTTACTTTCTCTTTGGTACCTTGATCGTCCCTTGGGGTTGTGAAACAGCGGTAGTCGGAGCTCAAGAAGCTCTAGTTTTCCTCTCTGACGAAAATGGGTCATACCTAACCCAAGACCCTACCCGGGTCCTTTAGTCTAGGGCCTTCGGGCCACCAAACCCAAATCTGAAGCCTTTGAACCCAATGAACCTATGCCCTTTGAGGCCGTATAGAACTTGGGCCTTAGGCACGTTAAACTTAAACCCAACCTATTTATTCAATTACTTATTTTATTTATTTATTTTTCTTTTTAAAAACCTAAAGACACTTAGGCCGGGCTTTCGAGCCCAAGCCCCATTTGTGCAACCCAGGGCTTTTGGCCAGTTGAACCCAAAACCCTATTAGACCCAGGCTTTTGGGCCTTATAACCCAGCCTAGTGGCGAAGCCCAAGCCTATCGAACCCAAGCCCAAACCTATTAGACCTAAGCCCAATAATCGAGGCCCAAACCCAATCCAACCCAGCAGCCCAGCAGCGTGTGAGCTTGCGCGTGGTCGGCATGTGGGTGCCTGTCAGTGTCAGTGGGTAAAGTACATGCGCCACCATTCACGAAGGTGCCAGCGAATTTTTCGGCGACCCATGACGGCGCGTGGGGGCACCTGGGGGTACACGAGGCCCCCCTTTATGTTTTTCGACATCCTGAATCCATTTATAATGTCCGCTTTCTGACATTCAACCGTTTGAGTATAGATTTGTTAATTGTACCTTTTATGTGCTTAGGTACGAATATTAGCGGCGATTTCGTCTTTCCTATTTCATACGGCTTTTTGATGATGAAGTATCTGTGAATGGACCTCTTCTAAAAAGCATGTTTTAATAGTAGAATTGCATACATGAAAAGCATGATTTAATGATTACGTTTTATGAAATGTTTTATGAGATATTATGCTTACTGCAAATATTTTGGAATTCCATATTTTACCATACTTATGTTCTTTGTAGTATATATGATGGATGACAATATACTATTCATGAACATGTTTTTACACACTTCTTTATAATATATATGATGGATGACTATATGCTATAAAGATGTTTTTGAGATATATATACCTATGTTTGGAAAGAGTATATTTAATGTTTTGTGCTCATCTAGTGGTTACTGTTTTGCCTACGGGCGAGATATATGGTTGTTGGCTTCGGGCCGAGAGAAATAATCTTTGGCTTCGGGCTAGGAGAAATAATCTTTGGCTTCGGGCCGAGAGACATAGTTGTTGGTTGCGGGTCGGGAGATATAATTATTGAAAACCACGGGTGACTAGGATACCACTAGTTAGCACATTATATACAAGATATATTTTATGAAGGTTTTATGGTGTGCTAGGGTTTCAGAAACCTATTACATATTATGCTATGAGTTTTCATTAAACTTTGGGGATTAATATGTTGATAACTATTTCAGTATTATATATATATATATATATATATATATATATATCAACTTGGTCCACTCATGTTTGTTTTGCGCCCCCTTAGGACATAGGAATAAGGAATACGATCCGAGATACGAGACATTCCCTTACCAATGATACCGCGTCATTCGCTCTGCTTTGACTTCTATTGTAATAGCACCTCTCTATTTTATCTTCTACTTGTACTCTGAATTGGTTGTATGCATGTTTTACATGTTCTTAGCTTGTTCATTCATTAAATGGCTTGCGTCACCCTCGGGTGTCGGCCAGCGCGTGACCATCCCGATGTCACTCGGACATCGAGATCTGGACGTGTCACAAGCACTGCCTCTGGTGCACTCAACTTAGCCCTTGTTTCAAGGACAATTTTGTCCAATTATTTTAATTGAAACCTTGTCTCCAACTTTCCACTAAACCCCACATGACTTTATAACAGCACAGATTTTATTTTATTTATAACAAAAATACCCGTTTTTCACCCCAAAAAAAGAAAAGAAAAAAAGCCCGTATCAAAATTTAAAAAATTGGACCGGAGGTAATGTAGTGGCGGTTCATGGAGCCCACCCCACTCCAGTCTCCCACTTATTCCCCGTCTTTTTTTATTCTTTGCAGAACGCCTCTTCTTCCTTGCATTTATGTTAGGACGTTAGACTTGTCTCGTACGCTTCTCGACTTCTCCTCTGTCTGTTTCTATATCGTTCAAATTTCTCGCATAAATTTTCAGCCATTTTTCTCGTTTGCGAGTTTGAGTGACTCGGCTTCATGACTCGGCGGTTCGCGTCCGACTTGGAGTCTCCGAGCAAGCGATTTGAGGCGTTCGAGTTCAGCGCCGACGACCAGGTGGTGGAGACGCAATCCGCCAAGATGATGGCCAAATTTCGAAACTTAATGAAGAAGGTGCCCAGGAACGCCAAAAACGCCAAGAAAAAGTGCCTCGATTCCCCACTCACCAAGTACACGTTCCTCCAGTACTGTAAGTTTTCACCGTTCGCTTTTCCTAATTTGCCTTTTGAATTGTGGTTTCTGACTAAATTCGGGGAACAAGAAATTGGAAATTTGGGGATTTCGGAAATGCATCGTTCTAGCTCTCCGAAATTGCGCCAATTAATTAACTTCAAATTATCGAATTTAAATTCTGCTTCAAAATGTTGGAAATGAACCGATTGACGTCGATGGTGGAGGTAGTAGTAGTAGGGTCATCACTGCCCGAACCCTTTTACTGATTTTTAAGTTTTCTGAGTTTTTTTCTTTTACTTTCTGTGTAGTTGCAAAAGAAGCAAAGAGTCCACAAAAGAAAATTAGCACTCTATTATTATTAGACGATGATTCTGGTACTAGTGCGGATCGTCAATGTGGATCGTATGATTTGTTTCGTGCGGGTACAATAGCAGAGGATGGCGCTGCAAGACGGATGTCTGGGTCGGATGCTTGTGCACTTTCTAGTTCTTCAAATCATCAAGTAAATGTTCATGCTATTTCCATTTGCTTCAAGTGTCTAACTCCTAACTTGTCCTACTTGGGCGAATTATTTTCAGTGAGGTTTGAAAACCTTAAAGCAACTGTATTTGGCCCTGAAATTTCGTAAATATGATCATACTTGGTTTCTTTCCATTTTGCTAGACTCGTCATTTTACTCATTTTAAAGGGATGCCAAATGTTCACTTTAAGCATATTGTTGATAACGACTTGATTTTTGTTGTTGCAGAGTAAGCAAGTTTTTATAATTTCAGATGACAATGACAGATTTGAGAAATGCCCCTCATCAACTTCAGCCGTTATTCCATCAGAGAATGAAGGTGACTTTTTAATTCTGTGAAGTACATATCATATCGTTATGGTACCTCTTTATTCTCAGTATTTTGTGAATGCCATTTATCTTACCCAGTAATTTTTTGCATAATTTTAGCTCCATTAGAAGAACAAGCATCAAAGCCAAGTTCTGGTGGATATGCAAGGGTAAGCTTGCCTCCCTTCCCCTTGTTATATTCCCTTCTTCCTTTTAAATGGTAATTTGAATCTTGTTAAGGTAAGTGTAAGAAACATAGCAAACAGGAGGAGCAAGAAGCCAAACATAATATAGGGTGTTGAACTATGAAAAAAATGAAATGTTTGATGAAAACTACCCCCAATATTTTTTTTATCCAGAAAGTAGGATATCCTCTCTATTCTCAATGTTTGAGCTTGGTGGATCACCAAGTTTATGATAACCATTGGGTCATCAGGACTTGAATTGAAAGGTTTGTTAAGAGTTATTCCTATGAGGCTGGTTAAGAATTTTGCATCTGAATTGGAGAACATAAGTAAATATGAAGGAAATAACTTTGAAATTAACCTAACTCATTTTTATGTCAGCTGGATGAGTATCCGAAACACTTCACCTCTCCTGGCTTGGGAACTTCTTTGAACCAACCTCTTAATCAGCAGCTTGATGCTTGGATTTTAGGGTTTAGTTGTAAGAAGTTCATGAAAGAGTGGTGTACATTTGGAGGAGGATGCTTTAAAAGGGACATGTATGTATGACTAGTAAACTATGAGCTACATGCATAACAGCGTGCTGAAAGATATGTCATTTCGTCTTCCTGACAAACGTAGGTATAATATAAGTCTAATCTGGGGTTTTTCTGGATCGTTCCTCTAGCCTGTTTAACCTTGGCTTCATACTCTTTGCAATTGTACTGGAGATCCCTAACCATAAGAATTTGATCTTCGTATGCCCCGAAGAAGGCTATTATTCTTTCTTTGCAAGTGTTCCCTAAACCAGCTGGTCTTGAAAGATGTGTGAAGTGTTGCTATTTATTTTATTTTATTTTCAAGAACCAAATGTGTCTAAACAATAGAAAAGTTTCCTTTGGGTTTAGCCTCATTAATCATTATGCTACCGATATTAACTACGCATTTTCACATCTGGCTGCATTATGATCAAGCGTCCTGTTTCTTTTTTTCGTCCTTTCTAAATGCTTTTAAAGCATGGCTAAGACTAGATGTAACTAGGGTTGAGATGATTAGTGTTGGGGCATTTGGGATAATTTTGGAATTTTTTGAGATTGGAGTATTTCCCGATGTAACACGTAGCTGCATAGTCATTCTAAGGGAGTAGCTGCACAGTCATTCTAAGGGATGCTTTCAACCTAAGGTAGCTCTCAATCCTCAAAGCCTTGTTCAATAGATAGCCTGTTTTCTGCTTTGTGAAATGGTTTGATGCTAAATATTCTCAATTATTGTTATTAGCTTAGTTGGATGATCTCTGGTTTATAGAAGATATGTATAGCACAAGAAGTACTACCTTTGATCTAACATCATTAGATCCATGACAGCCTTAACTGTTGACTTCTTAGTTGCAAAGCTTCCTACCATGAATTTGGTATTGTGATGATTATTTGGGCTACAAGATTTAGTTTTTGGGAATTGTCCCTTCCAATAGAGATCTGTGTATTGGAGGGGAATTATATTTGAGATTGTGAAGCCGTGACTATATTACAGTGTCCAAGGCCCATCATTATTGCCAACTGTGCCTTTAAATAAAAAAGGTGATGATCAGATGGATGTTGAAATGTGATTGATCTGTGATAGGAGGAGCATTATCAAGTTAAAAGTTGCCTCTCTACACACCAAATAAAAAAAAAAAATATCAAGTAGTTTGCATTGAAGATTTATTGGTGTAAAGGAAACAAGAACATTCTATGGATAGCTGTTGGTTTCTTTCTTTTGCATTAGGGGAGTTACATGATAGTATTTTCACAGAATGTGTGTGCATGTGGATAAAATACATTGCTTAGACATATCAGTTTTTTTCAGTTTACACTATTTAGTAACTTTTTGTAGTAAATTGTTATTTTGATAGATTATAGATACTATGTGGGACGGAGAATCTCAGTTAATTTTTTTTTTATGCTGTCGTCTTTAGGTAGATGGTTTAACTGTAAATGGGAAATTGAGCCAAATGGAATGTTTATCTTGAAGTGGTAAATTGGTGATATTATTGAGATTTGAGTTAGAATGGTGTGGCAGGGTTAGCTGCAACTGCTTTTATGTTCCCTTTTAATTATAAAGGAAGATTTATATGCAATTAAATTTGGTGTAGGTTGAAGAAACTAGACTCAATCTTCATCTTGAATCAAGAGATTCTAGAGGAGCTGGAAATGCAAATAAAGATTCAGGTTCTTGCATATTTAGATAAATGGTATTGGATCTTTGTGATATTGGATTGTATCGCGTATTTTTTCCCCTTAAACTCCTTTATAAATTTGTAGCTTTACATATTTACTTGAAAGATTCTACCTGTTTGATTGATTGAATACTGATTTTTAGTCTACAAATCAATGTGGTTTACACTTGAATATGGAGTGACTTAAACAAGCACAATTATTTTTAAAAAGGCCTTCTTCCTAACACTTATTTTTTGCTTTATAAAACTTAATATCTAGCTTCTTTATTATTGTTTAAAAAGGCTTTCTTCCGAACACTTATTTTTTACTTTATAAAACTTAATATCTAGCTTCTTTCTTCCTCAATTTACACTGTAACATTATATTTTATACTAAAGAATTGGTTTCAGCCTATTGGTATTGAGAATAGAAGATCAAATTTGATATTATATATTTGGTTTTATTTTATCTCCATTTTAACCCGTCTTGCTTTGCCTCTCTGCTGTCTTGGATAGAAAGACATTAGATAATGGTATGTTTTGATGATTTACATTTTAATAAAAATTTTGTTTTTCTTCAAATAAAATCTAAACCTTTTGAAGAAAAGTGAATACTACTTTTGAAAATTAGCTAAATTATTTAAATGTTCCTTGTGTAACATTTGACTTTGTCGTCAATGCAGGCATTGCGCAGTTGAGTTGTTCTGTTTATGAACCTCATGTGGACAAAGAGGAAGATACTAAATCATTGGATGAGAGGTATGGACATGATGGAGTTTTTATTTTGATGTTTACCAGATAGTTAACTATTAAAAAGAATTGAAAGCTCACCACCTTGAATTTTGAGGAAGCAATGCACTTTCACCAAACCTAAGCTTGGCTAGAATACTAGACCTCCAAGGTTTGTTCATGCATGGCACCAAACAACAGCAGAGTCACTTATCTGACCACAAATACCAATACCAGAGAACCAAATATTAGCATGGTAATCTTACCTAATTCAGCTAAGGGACAGGATAATACACTCCAAGCATCAGATGTGTAAGAGCAGCACATTTGTAACTGTTTCTCATCTACATAAGTCAAAGCAATAAACTATACGTTCTTAAAATTTAGATTAGTCATCTCCATTTTTTTTTTCTCGGGTTGTTTTTCATTATATTGTGTTAATTTATGTCATTGTAATTTGTAAACTATAGTTTTTTTTTTAATCTTTTATTTTTTCTTTGCAATTTTATACTACCTTTGTTGAGTGTATCGCCCATTATATTTAAAACTACTTGTTTTGATGTTAAATTTTTGGCAATCTTCTTACATGTACGTTTATTGACTTTGATATTATCATATATCATCCTTTTTTACTTCCATTATGATCCGTGTTGGTTGTTTATTGTAGTGCTGATAAGCCTTTTGAAGTGAGTTATCCAGAAGGAGATCCTGATGCAGTTTCTATAAGTAAGAGAGATCTTGAGCTTCTACAGCCGGAGAAATTCATTAATGACACTATAGTTGACTTTTATATTCAGTAAGTTTGACCTGGCATCTTTCAAGTCTAGTTTCTTCTCTATTGGAAGCATTAGAACTTCCTTTTTTTGCATAATAATGAAGGCATTATAACTTTTAGAGAAATTCGTTAAATCTGTAGGGAGGCTTCTTGTATTTTTTTGTCTTTTATTTCTGGATTTGAGCTTTTAAATAGTGCTGAATTTCAAATTTGTTTGGGTTTGGGCTGCCTTCGTATTCCATATAATTTACCATGTTGTGTAGATCATCAGATTGTCAGGCACAAATGATACTTTTTCCTTACCCAAGCCTTACTGATCTGATGCTAATTGATATTTACAACTTGAATGTCTATATTCACTTTGAATTAAACATTAGCTTCTTTTTTATTTATTTTTTGAGGAACTCATATAACCATATTAATGTGTAAGTAAGACTTTCAGGACAGGTACTTCAGAGAGGAATCTATTCTCTTTTCGTTGATGAAACAAGCCATTCCCCTTTCTGAGATCATAGTATTCTTTTGATAGTTTACCACCTTTACCTTTAATATATCAAAATTGGGAACTACAGTGTGTAAAGATCTACTTGCAGTTTGGTTCTAGCTCCTATACTCTTTCTTTTTATCCGATTGTACTTCCTACTTCCAGATTAAAAAATAGTCGATATTGAGTAATTTTGATTTTTTACTTTCTCACAGATATTTAAAAAGTAAAATTCAACCGGAGGAAAAGCATAGGTTCCACTTCTTCAATAGTTTTTTCTTTCGGAAACTTGCTGATCTAGACAAAGACCAATCAAGTGCTTGTGAAGGCAAGGCAGCATTTCAGGGTGTTCATAAATGGACTAGGAAAGTGAATGTGTTTGAAAAGGATTATATCTTCATTCCTGTAAACTACAGGTGAGAAAATGCCGTGCATTATTTTTGTTGCTGCTTGTGGCATTGGAGAATTAGACCACCGTTTTAATATGAATTATTAATTTATTACTATATCTTGTGCAGTCTCCATTGGAGTTTGATTGTCATTTGTCATCCTGGTGAAGTGGTTAATTTCAAAGGCAAGATCTTTTACGACTGTGATTAATTTCCCTTATGTACTATGGTTTCATTGTTTCAGTTTGTTTTGTCTAATTATCTAGCAGATGAGAAAATTGAAAGCTTATCAAAGGTTCCATGCATCTTGCACATGGATTCAATTAAAGGAAGTCATACAGGCCTCAAGAATCTTGTTCAAAGGTAGCTTCTTATAGCTCAGCTTCACTAGTCTCCTTCTGGTTGCCAGCCATAAAAATTCATTGTTCTGGATTTCAACAAAAGCTATTATGAATTTATTCATGCTTCTACTTGAGTCTTTTTTGGATTCTATCAGTCTTCTGATTCTGTTTACATTTGGTCGATGCGGAAGTTAGAATTCCCATTCTAAAAAATTAATGGGCCCACTTGTGCAAATTTTTTCTATCAAACAAAAATAACAATTTCGTTAACTAATAGTTGAGGTGTTAGATGTAAAAGAATATATTGCTTATATTGGAATTTGTTCTCTTATCAAATTATAAATTAATCCCAGTGATATGCTATAATATTGAAAATTTGAAACTATGTCCTTCATTTTGAGACTACTGATCACAAGGATTTCCCTGATAATTTACATTGTCATGAGATGACAGATACCTATGTGAAGAGTGGAAAGAGAGGCATGGTGACACATCAGAAGATGATTATTCAAAATTCTTACATTTGAGATTTGTAGCTCTGAAGGTAATGCCTTGTGTTTTTAGTGACATCCATATTTTTTTTTTTTAAGAGAAACGAGATCAGTATATTAATGAGAGAAAGAAAGTACAAAGGTGGAAGAGAAATCCACCTAAAGAAAACTAAAAGAACAGAGGGAGACCAAAACCTAAGTACTTAACAGCTGCTAACAAATCCCTAATTAAAGAAACAATATTATTAACTAAAGAAACAATATCTCTTTCCACTTTAGATATCTAACTTTTTCTTAGTATTAATCATGGAAATTTTTTAAACATTGGGGAGGAGTTGGATTTTCTGGGGGTGATTGGCAGCTTCCATGTCAAAACATATTAGACTCTACAGTTTGATTTGTCTTGATGGGAGGGGAATATGATTTATTGTTGTGTTTATGCAGTTAATTTTTAGTTCTCTTCTCCAAGGTGTTATTTTTGTCATTCTTTCCTTGTGCTTTTTTTTCTTAATAAATGTTTGTCTAACAAACGGAATTAAATTACCGTTTGTGACGTTTTCTTTTCTTTCATATTATTCAGTTACCACAACAGGAAAATTCATTTGACTGTGGCCTCTTTTTGCTTCATTATGTGGAATGTTTTCTGGAGGAAGCTCCTGTCAACTTTAGCCCTTTGGAAATCACAAAGTCCTCCAAATTTGTAAGTCATCCTATCTCCTTTCACCAGAGCCTAAGCAAAAAGATTGTATATGTTCTGTTTTCCAGGCCTTTATGACTGATACAACTTTTCTTAGTCCTATGATCCTATCTCCTATCAGCATAAAAATGTTCGTTTAGTTGTCAAATTTTCCCTTGTACCTTCTGTTTCTCTCTCGTGTTTTTTGGTTGACTTGTTCTACTACTATTTATTGATTACACTCAAATTCAATCCATAGTAATCCTTAAGTTGTCAAGCTTATGTTGCCTCTGCATGTTGTCAAAGTCATGTGCACGCTGCAGGGGTGGGCCTGGGTCAGGCCGGGTCCAAATTTGGAGGGACCGGACCGGACCCGCTTTAAATTTCAACGGGACGGGCTGGGCCAAGTAATGAAATTTTTGAATCTGGAACCGGACCTAACCCAAATGGCCCGGTTTGGGCTGGGTCCATGGGTCCACTTACTGTTTCTTTCTTTTTTTTCTTTAAGAACTGATTGTTGGGTCCATTTACACTTTTTATTAGAACAGAGTACATACTCTACTGCATCATCCTTTTATTTATTTTTTCCATCTTCGAAATTCCTAGATCTAAAATTCCAAATAACATAAAAAATCCAAATTTCCAAGATCCAAAATTAGAACCAAGTACAGAGCCTACAGATTCTAAGATCCAAAATTTCAAATAACATCAAAAATCTAAATAACATCGAAAGTTCAAGCTCCGAATATCAAAATAACATATAAGCTCCGTAATAACATCCAAAACAACAACAAAATAGCATCCGAGACATCCAAGTCCAAAGATCAAATTAACATCCAAAATAACATAAAATGAAATCCGTAATAACATCCAAATTAACATCCGAAATGACTTCCAATATTCTAGTGATTTATGGTAGAAGGACGACACCCTTCCTTGTGACATCTCTCTAACTGCAATTGAGGAAGAAACATATGAGATCATTAGAAATGAGAGATTAGAAGCATATTAAATAATCAGTAATTGCATGAAATATTTTACATGATCAGCATAACAAATTTCATAAACATAAAGAAAGCCAACAAACTTTTCATTATTGGCTTTACTTAATAATCTAGTCAGTTTCCGTTCGGGGTTGAAAATCGAAACCAATAATGGATATCAAATAATCTTCACTATTGCTTTGACTTACAAGCATCAAGATTGCAGCTTCAATTACCAATTTTAGTTCAAAAATCATTATCTTCAAAAAAGTTGAAACAAATTTAAATACCAAACAACTTAAAATCTACAATCTATAAGCAGATCCATAAAATTCAAAACCAATCGAAAAGTTTCAGCAAGTAATCAAATCACAGCAGTCCATATAATGAATCGAAAAGCCTATGCAATCACAGCCCCAAAAAACCCAAATTCCCAAATCAGAAACCCACATAATTCCTAAATCAATTGAAAAACTTATGCAAAAACCCTAAATTCCTAAATCAGAAACCATAATTCATAAATTACCTAGGGATTTGCAGGATGATTCTCAACGGCAAGGATGGTGTGGTGGTGGCTGGAACTCGATATTGTGGGGACTGGAGGAGAGTCGGGAGACGATGCCAGTGATGGTGGCTAGCTACTGTGATGTTGACACGGTAGAGGTCAACTCAATAACTATGAGTCTCAGGGAGTCGAGTTGAGTAGGGGTGGGAGGGAGAACGAGAAAGTGGGGAGAGTTGATGGACGGAGATGGGGCGCCTTATCACGGTTTGAGACGAGAGAGGAGAGG
Organism: Crataegus laevigata; assembly: GCA_963580275.1. NCBI lineage: Eukaryota > Viridiplantae > Streptophyta > Magnoliopsida > Rosales > Rosaceae > Crataegus > Crataegus laevigata. Next base: position 9,351,250 of record OY756941.1, read on the forward strand.
AGATTTGGGGAGTGGGAAAGTCTGAGTGCGATCGAGGTCTGAGAGACAGACTCTGCTATATGTTTTAATGCAGAGATTTAATCAACGGACCAGGTTAAATCTCAGATTTTTGGACGGTGGAAATGTTCCGGGTCAGGGACCCGTTTCCTCAGCAATTAGGACTCACCCCGCCCTGCAATTAATGTGGACCCGCCCCACCCCGTTTCAGATTTAAAAAAATTGGACCCGCCACGAACCGCTTGGACCTGCCCCTACCTGCGGGCCCAGGCCCCATTTGCCCACCCCACCATCCATAGTATATACTGTTGGCCACATTTTGTATGAAGCATTGGGTTTGAATGGATAAGCAACTATTTTCAAGGAATGATGAAGCAAGGAATGAAAAATTTGTTGCCAACTTGGTGGTAGAAGATGGATTACTCAAGAAGAAAACTTCTCCCTTCTAATCCTCTAATTCCTATTCTAATCTCTTTAAAGTGAAAATCGTTCTCTTTGACCTTAAATTTAGAGGGTTTATCCATTCTAGTCCAATCCTCTATACCAAACGAGGCTAAATAGGTTGGCACATCTCCTATATACCTCATGCCTCATGGTAAGTTCTTCCCCCAAGATTTTTTCTTGTTCGTAGGATCATCTGACAGCTATTATCCCAGCTTGAAAACCCATCTTGTATTGCACCCTAAATGAGAACAGACAGATGAACAATTTTATTATCGATAAAATGATGGATTGTGGGGCCTAAGGTTACTTGTTCCCTACTATTTCCTTGTGTTTAGGATATGGAGGCAGGGAATTCATTGTTCTTCTACCCTCTGCCAAAGTTAATAAAAATTTACTGTTTCTTCACTTGTGGAAGAAACTAACATAAATTTTTATTCTATTTTTCAGTTGATAGGATTTACTGGTGCATTTGACCATGTATTTTTATCTTTAACTGGTGTATGACTTTGTAACTATGGGAAATTACACTTGATATGCTACAACAATGTTATAATTTTTCAGCTCACAAAAAATTGGTTCCGTCCTGAGGATGCTTCTGCCAAGCGATCTCATATTAAGAAGCTAATTTTTGAAATCCTTGAAGATCATTCTCGGGAAGCACTAAATGCTGATTGTACCGATAAGCATCCTTCCTCACAAGGGATGGACGAAACAGACAAGCTAGAAACTGGCATGAAGTTTCCTGAAGATCTGTCCAGCTTAACAAAAAAAGTTCATGGTAATTCCTTCAGTTCCAATGCCAGTGGAATTGAAATTTCGATGTTAGGAGATTCTCCTCCTATACAGGTACGGTGCTTTAGAAAATCATGATTGGTTTTGAGGGGGTGTAACCAAGAACTTCTTTTGGGTTAATTTCTGATGTAAATTATCTGCAGGTTGCTTCTCGGGTTATGAGTTTAATGTCGCCAATAGAGGTAATCCTTTTTTATTTATTTATTTATGATCTAGAAGTTCCTTTGGCTTTTGGGTGTTATTATTTGCTAGTTAGCTAATAATAGGTACCATGTTTTTGGAACTTGACTGAAAATTTAGTGCTGGATGACATTACGCATGTGCTCCGCCATGATTATATTGTATCAGTTTGACCACATTACATACCATTTATATGTATCTGATCGTTCAGTGTACCTATGTGTGCTTTGTATTTATGATTATTATGATTCCAAAGATACTTGACATGCAACTGATTATAAACTAACTGAAAGTACAAAGAAAATGATATTGCTATTTTCATAGAAGATTATTTTACATAGAAACAACGATGGTGCATTGCAAAAAAAAACTGTCCAAAGAAGATTATTTTACATAGAAACCATACAAAGAAGATTATTTTTCATAACAAATATTTTGAAGACAAACTCTGCTAGTCTCCAAAATTTTCCCGGAAACTGTTGGAGTATCTGCCCTTTGGCCATTAATAGCATCAATGTTTTTTAGATTTTACTAGATGCTTTGTATGTTACATAAAGTTCGCAAGGTGTCTGTGATCCTTGCTCCCAAGAGAAGAAAAAATAGTTGTACCTGCTTTTTGTTCCTTGACAACTCGTCAGGCATGTCTAGTTATGATATCCAGGAATGCTGTCTAAAGTTGCAATGCCTGTTCAAAGCTTATATTGCCTTAACAATATTGTTCATATGGATTGCCATAAAAGAGTAACGTGAGACACGTGTGCCATGCATTCTAGTGAAATTTGCTTCCAGATTATGTCGTGTGTAGTGTGCACTATTATTAATTTTGTAGTTGAATAACAATATCAACCGACATGATGCTCTGAGAATGGTTGAAATTATTTCTAAACCAACTAAAGATGTCCACTTTATCTTGCTTGATACAGGAAGTTGACGATAGTGATGATCAGATTACTGATTCACCAGTCAACGTGGAAGATTGTCAGCGAGGGACTGGATTGGCTTCGAAATCACTCCCAAAATCCTGTTTTGAGAAGAGATTTAGAGTTGCTAGGCATATCGGAGGAAATGTTGATGCATCTAGTAGCGGATCACAGAATTTATCTGCAGTGGGGATGGATGAAAACAGTTCGATATTGGAAAATGAGGCTTTGAACTATCCAAGGAAAACAGATGCACCTGAATCTTCAAGTGAAATTTACGAAGATTATGTTGTGCTGGATTCTCAAGACGAAGATGACATGCAAGGCGACTACAAAGATTGCGTTGTGCTGGATTCTCAAGATGAAGATGAAATGCAAGACGACAATGAGGTTAAATACATTTCTTCCTCTCTAGAAAACGAATCTTCATTTCATCAAGATTCTGACTCAACCCAAAACATCGATCGTGAAGGGATTCAAACGCGAGTGAGTAGTGAGGATCCAGAGTCCGGATCAGTCGACCGGCAGCGTCGAAAAAGGCAACGGATCACTCGTGCAGGACGTAGAAGACGGCTTACGCCCCTTTTAAGGGGGTTGCATTTGTTCTGGTGATTTTGTTAATAAAGCACTAGTGATCTTTTTCTGTATTAAGAATAATTGCTTTGTAAAAAGCAGTGGAAAGGGTAACGAGTGTTCGGAAGTAAAAAAAGCTAACACAATGGTCCCGTCGTGTATGCCTCCAAAATCTTACGGTGGACGAAGAAGCGATCTTCATTCAATTTACTTCCTCCTCGAATAATTTTGCCAACGAAGAAAACATATCTCACCACCAGAAATTGGCCTTTTACCACAATGGTAAAGGTGTTGAGCTTGGTAGTTAATTTAACATCTAATTTTACAAAAATTTATCGTCTGACAAAAAAAAAATAATAATAATGTCATCACCAACCTCACCACTTATCTATTACTATTAGATTAGTTTAAATTTTGAAATTTGTGTAGTTTTGACCAGAGATAAATAGAGTGGTTAGAGCATCTCCAATGGAAGTCCCCATTTAGGGACTCCGACCACCATTTTTTAGTACTCATTTAAAGACTTAAAAGAGAATATGTGTCCCTAAAGGAATATTTCTTCCAATGGTAGAATTTTTAAAGTAGAATCCTTAAATTTGAAGTTTTTATGGTTTTATGTGATAATTTAATTTGGTGCACATTTTTTGCTTATGTTAACTTTTTTTTAATTAATTAAAAGCATTAAAAGAAACCTTCAATCAGGATTGGATTTCCATTGAAGGTGTACCGTTTTTTGTTTATGTTAACTATTTTTTAATTAATTAAAAGCATTAAAAGCTACAATCAAGATCGTGGGCTCCGTTTTTCACTCAAAGTTGTCCCTATATAGTCTTTAGATGTGAGGACATACACTATGTATCCGGTGAGTCCCTATACTTTAGGGACTCACTTTCCTACCCATTAGAGGTTCATTTTGTCTCTATATTTGTTTTATACTCATTTTATATGGTGGTTGTTCCTATTTAGAAACTTCACGGGAGAAGCTCTTAACACTACCCAATTTAAGGGTGGTGAGTGAAAATGCACCCAAACAAAGTAATTTCTAATAAACACGTATGTCCAGCGTGGCCTTCTCATTTTCTTTATCAATTAGGTAATGCCACCGTGTAGTCCACGCAGAAGTAAGCCCCCTATTTACTTGTAAGTGAGAAGTCTTAAGTTCGATTCTCGTCAAATGTGCATTTGAATCATATTATTATGGCTAATCCATTGTAAGACTTAGAGAGGTGTATTCAATTGGGAATTTGAAAGATTTTAATGGATTTATAAATCCATAGATTTTTATAAAGTTTAATTGATTTGTAGAGATTCTATGTAAAATTTTGATTCAATTCCCTCGAAATCTCATGTGAAAATGTGAGATTTGTGAATGCTTATAATACACTACAAAATCTCTATAATTCCCTAACTTTTCCAAATTCTTTAAATTCAAATTATAATTGAATACCCCTATAATGTTATAAACTTCTTTAAAATTCTAATTGAATTCTAAGGATTTTAATAAACTATCTTAAAATCCTGATTGAATACACATTGAATTTCAGAGAATCACTTAAAATCCTACCTAGATTCATTAAAAAAATTAAAATCTCTCAAAATCCCAATTAAATACTTCTCCACCTTCTTAATATAAATACTTTGTTAATAAAATTCCTCCACAACCGGGAACCGACAAAGTATTACAAGCAGGTTTGAAAGTTTTGAATTAAATGGTCCGGACCATATGGAAGCCGCCAAGCCGGACCCCAAAACAAAATTAGAACTTAGCATAATAGCTTTCTATAGAATTTCTTTATTTATTTATTTATATGGCCTTGTTGGCTACAAATGTTACTTAGCCTACGTGGCGCGCAGGCCGAGTAAATAGTAGACTAACTAAGTCCTTCAAATGTGTGCGGGGAGTGCCAACTCGTTGGCCGAGCTCGGCCAAGGAGTAAAATGTCTTGATGTGGTATGGATGCGCTCGGCTGACTTCTGTATCTTGCAATTGCGACCGAGGAAGGAACACCTCTCGGTCTTCGGGTTCTAGAGCCTGAAGACAAGGCTGCTATTTTTACAAAGTTCACGATTCAAATTCGGCTTTCAACATGCCGAATGTAGTAACCTGGTAACACCTCACTTCGCCGAGAAAAAGCTAATGAGATGACCTCTGTCGAGGGGGATTCGAAAATCCTCTTCGGCCGAGACTAGGATAAATAACCAATCGACCCTGTCGCAGTGCTGTCAATCCAAACTGAAGATGCTTCACGGACGGTCGGTTCTACGGCAACAGTGCTGTCTATCCAAATTGAAGATGTTTACCGGTTGCCTCCACAGTGCTGTCAATCCAAACTGAAGGTATAGAGGCGAAGAGGAAAATAAAATTCTCAAGGGTGTTGAGAGGTTTCGCGTCGAGCGAGGAATTGCGCAAGGCAGATTTGTGTGTTGTGTTGTTGATCCTTCGCATGTTGCCATTGCTTCTGTATTTATAGGATCTGAATCTTCTCTTGTTGGGTCACGTGAAGAAGCCATTTGCTTTCTCTTTTTCCTGTTTTCTCTTTTCCTTGTTTTAGGGCATGTTTTTCACCTTAAATCAAGGAAAAGTTGTCGTCCTAGGCTTACCTAGTTCTTAGGGTTCCACGTAAATCCTCTTTTAGGCCGAGAAAATCTTCCCTCGGCCCAAACTGCTATTTTGGGCCCAAACAGGCCTAATTCATGCAAACTGGAAGCTTTACATTTGAGAGAGAGAGAGAGAGAGAGAGAGAGAGAGAGAGAGAGAGAATGGATGACGACGATGGGGTGAAGCAGAGGCTTTAGAGATACAGGGAATGTTCCAAGTGCTTCCGCGATTGGTTGTCTTCGACCTTGATTACACTATCTGGCCTTTCTATTGGTACGCCATTTTTTCTCTTTTTTTTCTTTCCCGACTACAACTTGTTTGGTTGCCGAGAAAAGTCAAGGAAATTCTTGTTTTTCTCTCCTTTTCCCATGAAGCAGCGAAAAGCTTCCATTAATTGTGATAACCCAGATGACTAATGAATATATGTAATCCTACTTTCCCTGTCAACTGGAAACAAAACCATGATTTGAGGTTTCGGATGTTGTGAATATTCTTCTGCATAGTCCATTATGAATCTTAGAATGCCACAACTCTTGGTTTTGTACCTTTATAATTCCTAAAATGCCACAACTTTTGGTTTTGTACCATGTATTCCGTTAGCTCCAAATACTTCGTATCTTTTCTTAAATCTCTTTTCAAGTCTTCCTAGGGTTTATGGTTTAGGGTTCACATATGTAGGCTATAAGCCATGGACGGAGCTAAGGCCATCTCCAACCGATGGCTGGCCAGAGGGCTCGTTTTAGCCCTCTGGCCCTCCAAGATTCTCCAAGATATTAATATTTTAATGAACAGTACATGTCCATATTTGCCTCCGTCTCCAACTGAGGGCCAGAGGGCCAAAGGGCTCGTTTTTGCCCTGTCACAAAAAACCGTCTCCAATCGAGGGCCATAGGGCCAAACATAATTTATTATTTAAATTTAAAAACTACAACAACTTAAATTTAAAAACTACAACAACTTAAATTTAATATCGATAATCAACATTATCTTCATCATCCGACATTGTAGGAATATAGTCAGAGGTAAACAACTGCCGCCGAGCCATAATTTCCTTTTTTTTCATATCAAAATAGGCCTTACTCATTGGAGTGTAATTCGAAGTGTTTCTTTCCATATTCTTATCATCCATCTCTTCTTGTATTTGTTTGGCCTGTTGTTCATGCCTACACTTCCTTTCTTCCGCCTCACGGGCATTTTGCTCCGCCATTAATCGCAATGAGGCCGCCATTTCAAGTTGAGCAGCGTAATTATCATTTGCCTTACCCTTTTCCTTCAACCTTTGGGCCTTGTTTCGTCCCATAGGCCTAGGTAAAGAACCTTCGGCCGGAGACAAATTTTCTACCCTTCTTTGTTGAATGATAGGAGATCCATATTCATCTGTATATACAAATGGGGACGTAGTTTCGAACACCTGCATAGGATCTACTCTATGTTGAGGTGGATCTTCAAATAACACCCATCCTTTACAAATTTCCCAACAACCGTGAAACTGAAAGGGTTTTGAGCTGCCCTCCATATACAATTCCTCCGCTTGGCGTACCTAAAAAATACAATTACAAAAATTAAAGGAAATTAATTCATGAAATTAAATATAATTACAAAAATTAAAGGAAATTAATTTATGAAATTAAATGTAATATCATTAAACATTTAAAATAAATTATGAAAACACTAATTTCGTCGTAGTAATTGGCGCCGCTTTCATGTCTACTTGCGGCTGCTAATAGTCCTTGATGCCATTTATTCAAACTTGGATGAAGATGTTTCTTCCATCTTGAAGAACAACTCTCGTGGTTTCGGGTATTCGGTGGAATGGTGCCTTCGTAGAACTCTAAGTATTTTTTGGACACACGAGTCCAAACACCTTCACTTGTTTGAGAAATCCCCCTCACACTATCTTCGGAGACCCATCTATAAACCCTGCAAAGAGCTTCATCTTCTTTTCGGGTTCAAGCCCTACCTTTCATTGCAGATGAGGCCATTTTTATTGAAAAATGTGAAGGAAATATTGAAGGAAATTATTGAAAATTTATTGAAGGAAATTATTGAAAAATTTGAAGAAATATTGTATATGAAGGAAATATTGAAAAAATATTGAAGGAAATATTGCATATGAAGGAAATATTGAAAAAACATTGCATATGAAGGAAATATTGTAGATGAAGTGAAGAATTGAAAGAGATTCACCATATTTATAGAAGAAAAGAAAAGGTTTAAATTAAAAATTTTAAAAAATTGCAACCGCTAGTTGCTTTACATTAAAAAAAAATGCAACGGCTAGTTGCTTTAAATTCAATTTCAAATTATTAGTGTCGGTTATAACCGACACTATTGTAATTCAAATTACTATTAGTGTCGGTTATAACTGACACTAATAGTAATTAATAAAAAAACATTTGAAGCTAACGCTAATAGTAATTAATAAAAAACATTTGAAGCTAACAGCTAGTTTAAAACAATGTTAGTGTCGGTTATAACCGACACTATTTCTGCCCTCTAAATTATTCTTGTCGGTTATAACCGACAAGAATTTCGACAGTTTAAAAAAAATAGCCAGCCCGGGGCTGGCTGGCTGGCTAGAAGTGGCCAGCCCTCTAGCCCTCTCCGATTTCGTGGGGCCCTCCCAGATTCCACAGCCCTCTGGCCTAGCCCTTGGTTGGAGACGGTTTTTGGGCTCTTTTCAGCCCTCTGGACCATTCGGTTGGAGATGGCCTAACTTGCGCTAGGGGGGCGGATGTGCGTGCTCAATTTTTTCGTAGAGAAAAATGTCCATGCTTGTGACATCAGTAAGGTGTATCACTAGTTAACTTGTTTGTGACATTAGCATTTTTTTAGTACATCGATATTTTGACACTAAGAGGAAGGAGAGTTAACTCCTTCAGTTGCTACTGTCAATGTTGAAAGAGTATGTTCGTCCATGAAATTTTTTAAGTATAGATTGAGAAATCGAATGGGAGATCCATGGATGAATGATAACATGATTATTTTTATAGAGAGAGATATTCGATGGTATTGGTGATGAAGTTGTCATGATATTTGACGGTATTAGTAAATACTTTAGCCTTTTAATTGTGACTGTTGTTTGAGGATGCCCCCCATCCGTACAAATCTCTGGCTTCGCCCTTGCTATAAGCTATCCATGGATAGACACAAAGAAAAGAGAAAACAATCTGTGAACTGAGTTATGTCTAACATACACAGTTTAGCATATTCTCTTGCAAACATTTTTGACAATTTTATGTTCAGCTCAAACTTACATTTCTATTCTTTTTTTCAGTGAATTGCGCTCCGAAAGTGAAATGCCATCGATGTATCCCCATACTAGAGCAGTATTGTATGCACTGAAAGAAAAAGGAATCGACCTCGCCATTGCTTCGAGGTCACCAACTGCGGATATAGCAAAGACATTTTTTGAAAACTTGAACATCGAGTCAGTGTTCGTTGCCCAGGTGATGCTTCAGAGCACAATGCCTTTTTCTTACTTCAGTTGCAATTGGGCAAAGCTGAAAAGGAACAGTTTACAGATCTAATCATAGGCAACTTTTACAACACTTAGGAGCTGGGGTGAACCAACGCTCTTTTTTTTTTGGTGCGGAAATAGCCCCGCCCTTTTTCCCCTTCCAATTTTGCATCTCCTTATCAGAAATCACTGTTTATCTATACAATGTGTGACAGAAGTGTTACTTCGCATCAAGTCTCCGTGCCAAGATATTTTATTTTTATGACATCTCACCCATTTATCAAAACTTTGTGATGGTGTTTACAGGTTTCAAAGATGGGCGTAACAAGCATTTCGGTGTGCAATGGGGTAAATGTTGCAGCGTTGAGGCAGGGTCTTACAAATTACGCCAAAAATGTGAATACATATGAGCGGAACATGCAGAAATGGCGCACAATGTACTCCAAAAGTTCAAGCTCATCTGAGAAGAATGAGAAGGAATAAATCTTCCATAGATGTTGAAGTACGTACAACTTGAAACTTATTGATGCGGATCCCTGTATTGTAACCCGGTTATGGCGATGATTTGTTGTATCAATTACCAAGAAACGCCCTAGACGGCTGGAGCCCTCCCATCTCGCCGTCTCCTTCGTGTGTATTGTAAGCTGGATGTTCGGGAAACGGTATCAGTCAACCAAATAGAAATTTGATGTTATTTGGAAGTAGTAATTTTCTATGCCATATATGAGTTTTGAGTAGATTTTGGGTCCCAAAGTGATCCCTCTGTGTTGTTCTTGTAGTAGCAGCTTCAAGGTTTTTGGGTATATTCCGATGAAATATAATTTCTCAGACTGAGCTAATTATGTTGAATCTTTGATTCCAAACTACAGTATATCTGCATTACATTACATTATCAAATAACAGCTGCTCAACTACCACTCGCAACATTTTTTTTTTTTTAACAACTGAAATTTACAATTTTCAACAACACAAGGATTTTATAGGGCTGATTGCATTTGGGAACTGAATTCCAAGTGCATGTTTTCGTCACAGCTCAGTCTCATACAAAGTAAAAACTATAAGAGCTTCGTGGTAACTCACAAAACAACACAGCAGTAAATACAAAATATTAGTTTGCCCTTGCCATTTGCTAACTGGTTCAAGCTCGATACAGTCTCGAACCCTTTCCTTCGATTCTGGCACCTCTACACAAACAAAAACATTACATTACAGTCAAACTTCCCACAAATATTGAATGCATGAGACTATTTCTAGAGACTCCATACAATATGCCTCCTACATCTAGCAATTCGCGATTGCATACAAAATTTCTTGTTCAGAAGCAGAAAATTTGCAAAGTGTTTCACAACATTGTAGCACTCAGGAAGAGCTTTTTATTTTATGAGAAACAAATAAAATACTGAAACAACTATCTCTTAACTCCAAAGCGTAATCTTTTGAATTACCTCGTGTCATATTCTTTAGTGAAAACTTGTATTCCTTCTCCTAGTTACAAACTCCTGCTGATTCATTTCTTTCAGTGGTGATCTTCCAGTAATACATGCTTCAAGTTTTCTTGCTGAGGGTGAAATAGAATTGTTTTCATTCTCTTGGGTAGAATCATAGAGCTCATTATCCACTTTCAAATTCATTGCTGGTTTCACCTCTTCCTTGCACGTTTGCAATATTGTATCCAAAAGATTCATAATCTCCACATCCTCACAAGTGAAGTCCCCAATACGATCACAGAATTCTTCGAAGTGACCAAGAACGTGCTCCCTATCTTTTGATAGACTTGCGGTGTCTTGAAAGAGAACCCGTTTTTCAAACTCAAGCTGCTTGCTTATGCCTTGCAGTCTCCTCTGTTCACCCGTCAGTTTGTCATTTTCCAGTTTGTTGGCTTCCAATAATGCTTGAAGTCCATCTGCTTGTCGTTTTTCAGTAAACAAGGCTTCCTCCTGATTTTTCAAACTTTTTCGCAAACCAGATACTTCCTTCTCCAACCCAACAAGTCTCGTGTTCTTCTCTTCAATCTCTAGCTCTGTCATATGTTTGGCCTTCTTCAAAGCTTCAGTAAGCTTTTCTATTTTAACCAAATTTTCTACAACCTCTGAGAAGGACGATATAAATGCACTTGTCAAGTCTTGCTCTAATGACGATGCCAGTACTTGAAGATTTTTTATTTCCTCATCTTTCTCATTTATAACCTTGAAAAGATTGTCTTTCTCTAGTCCAAAGGTTTTCTCTGCATCTATGCTTGCAAAAATTGCTGCTTCCACTTCTCTTGTCATGGCCTCTTGCTCCATCCGCATGATATCATTTTGGAGATTTTCTATGCAGCTATCCTTCTCCTGCGCATTTTTCATAAGGTTCTCTGTGTTTTCTGGGATGAATTCCACTTCCTCATTCTTTGCCGCAACTGTAGCTTCTAGAAGGACAATCTTCTGCTGCAGAACTTCCGTTTTTTTAATTTCCTCTTGGATAATGGTGATAAGGCTGTCTTTCTCGTGCTTAAGTGTTTCTTCGTACTCAACTTGTGCAAGAAGTGAATCCTCCATTTGTCTACATTTTTCTTGATTTTCTTGACAGCACACTTTCAATCTTTCAGCTTGAGATTTCCAATTCTGTAATTCGAATTCTAGCTGACTTGCTTCACAAACTTCCTCAGCCAATTCAAGATTTGCCTTTTCTAAAGCCAAAGATACTTCTCGTTTCTCCACTTCCATCTGCACAAATTGTTCTTTCATGTAAAGTTGATGCACAGATGATTCCTCAAGCATCTTTTTAAGTCGTTGAACCTCTTCCTCCATGATAACCTGCTGCTGCTCAGCGAGTTCCAAGGACCTTACCCTCTTCATTAGCATTTCTGCTTTGACGTGATCTTGTTCAAGCTTAAGATGAGCATTTCTTAAATCGCTGTTCTTCATCTCCAACTCTGTTTGAAGTTGTTCAAGCTTAAGATGAGCATTTCTTAAATCGCTGTTCTTCATCTCCAACTCTGTTTGAAGTAGAGAGATCTGGTCATCCATTATATTACAAAGGTCCATCTCAGTCTTTTCATCAGATTTGTCGGAGTAAGCCTCCGAGAGTTCTGATTTAAAGATCGTAAGTAGTACTGAAATCTCTACATTTAAAACGTCGATCACTGAATGGCAGCTTTTTAGCTCCATCTGAAGCTTCTGTATTTGCTCCTCTCTATCCTTCAATTCAAAGTTGTGCCTGTTTACATCTCCTTTCATCTTCTCTATTAGGAAACTCACTTCAGATTCTTTTGCTTTCAGATTTGTGGAACAGTTGCTATGTGTCTGCTCCATGCCCCTAAGCTTGTTTCGCAACTTTGTTATTGCAGCCGGGGCACAATTTTTGATTTGAGCTTCCTGCAGTTCTTTTATAGATTCTCTCAATTCCCGATTCTCTCGCTCAAGGTGAACAATTCTGAATTCCGTTTCTTTGGAGAGTGATTCTTTTGTTGACAGTGAGTTTCTTAGCTCAGCAATCTCTTCATCCCTTTGAACAGTCAAGCTATCAAACTTTGACCTTTCTTCTTCACACTGGGCAAACACATTCTCGTAACGTGATCTGAATTCAGACACTTCAACCTCCAAAAACTTCCTCTTGCTTTCTTCATGAGCTAAAGCATGGTTGCACATTTCCAAACGTTTTTGAACACCTTCAAGAATTCTAGTTTGGGAATCCAAGTTTATCTGCAACAGAGTGATTTCTTCAAGCAGTGCTGATTTTTCCCTCTCCCACTCCTCTTTACCCAACTGGAACTCAGCTCGGAGCCGTCTATGTGCTTCTTCAAGATGTGTAAACTGTTCTTTTTTCCATTTCAGCTGATCTTGAGCATTTCTATTTTCCTCCTCTAATGCCATCATGACGTCATCTCTCTGTCTCAGTTCTTTGGCTTCACGAGCTTTCTGCTCTGCCTCGAAACACCTCCTCTCTGTAGTCGACAAGAGTCTTTTAAGGCCCTCAATCTCTTTAGTACTAGCACCAAAATTCTGCTCCAACTCTGTGTTTCTCTCAGTCGCTTCATCTAAGGCAGATACTAACTCTCTATTTTCCCCTTCCAATTTTTGCAATTTCTTCTCACTACCAGCTCGGAGTTTTTCATGCAAAGAAGTCAAATGCCTAAGCGACGATTCTTTTTCAAGCAAACGAGACTGGAGGGTTTCAAAAGCCTGCCTTGATTGAGAAATTTCCTCAAGCTTGACATCTAGTTCTTGAGCTTGTTTCTCATTCTCCCGCTTCGCTTCTTGAAACTTGATCATCTGCTCATTGTGAGCTTTCTTCAAAGCATCAGAGAGTTCAGTCTTTACCCGGACTTCAGTCTTAAGCCTCTCCACCTCTGTTTTAGCTTCGTCTAGTTCTTCATATACGTCCTCCATTTCCCTTTATCATCAACTTGTGAGAGGCTCTAATGCAGTAAAGATCTGAAGCACGAAGAAACACGTTAACGTGAGCATTTTCATATAGAAAACTGAAAACAACCAACCGCATAGACAGACGCATGAGAAGAAAAAGCGGGCTTTGTAGTATTTAAGACTAAGAATTCCATGAGTATTATGTGCCTTTGATAATCCCACATCTGCAGTATATTGTATTAGTTGTGGTGGGTATATGGATCATGGCACTCTTTCCCTGCAACTTCTGCCCCGCTAGTTGACACCCTTTGGTATCGGAACATACACTAGGTCGTGTACAGAATTGGGCATAGTATGGTTATGACTCCATTGCTACCTACCTATAGAAAGTTGGGATCTGCTGCTAACAGTGACTGGAATGGGGCTCCTCAGTTGTGAAAAGGGCAAATTGAGCCATAAATTCGACCAGATTTTCCGAATATAATTGATCGAAAACTTGTAAGTATCTACTGGAAATAGACAAAAACCAGATGAAAGACACAAACATGAACCTGATTCTCGAAACACCAATCAAGAAATGGGGCAATAGAGCAAACCCAAATTTGGATTTCTTATCGATGTACTTGTATGAGTACATCGATAAACGATAGTCAAGACTCGAGATTTTCAAGATTCAACTTCGGTTTCTGAAAGATTTGGGCAGTAAGAAACCTAGAACACCAAAATTATGACCTTGGAAGTGGATTCATTCAAAAGATAAGCAAGAAATTAAAAAAGAAAACGAGAAATACCTGGAACGAAATGAGTGAATCGCAGATGAAGGGGGTTTATGTTTCTTTCTCTGTTTCTGTTTCGAATCTGGATTTGTGTGTGTGGGGGATTCAAATGGTTGAGTTGAGTGGGAAGCAAATTCGAATGGTTTCAAAATCTGATTTGGGGGCCAAAATGGGAAAATTCGTTTTTATATCTTTTCGCAACCACAACGGTCAGAAATTTCTTTTCGCACCACAACGGTCAAAAATCTCTTTTAAAAGGATAACCTTCTTAAAACAAAAATATTATTATTCTATTTGATCACCATTCGTACTATCTCTTTAATATTAATGAGACCCAGTCGAGTAAACTATAGTATTACTCTTCTTAAAGTCACAAAATATATTGGTCTGAATGTAGTAAACTACATATTGTAATAAGTTATAATTTTTTTGTCCCATTTTAAGGGCACACCTCTACATAGTAATAATTGTCGACGAGTTCAAAAATTTGCAACAATTTTCAGTTGCGGAGGCAAGGCTGCTGCTGGCTTTGTCATTAGAGATGAAAATTGAATCCCTATTGTTGCGGGTGCGAGAAGTATTGGGGAAAACACAATTTCAGTTGCGGATGCTCTCGCAAGGCGTGATGCTCTAAAAGTTGCTTAGAATAAGGGCTTCAAGAATGTATGTGTGGAGGGGGATTCTAAGCTAGTCATTGATATTTTGAAGCTTGGCGGCTTCCTTTTCTCATGTTTGGGAATTGATATTACCGATAACTATGTTTGGGAACACACTTCGTACGTGTGCCAAACTTGCTTATGCTTTTGATCGAGTTGGAACTGACTGTAATTGTGGCTTTTTTTTTCTTTAATGAAATTATTTTCTGAGAAAAAAAAAAAGAAGAAAATATGCAAATCACAAATAAAAGTTTAAGATGACCTAAAATATTCCTCTAAAGTTGTTTGGGGCAATGCTTTATTTTTTAGAGTTGATGTCACGTCTTTGAACTTAGGGGTACATAATACTTTGTCAACATGGCCACTTCTTCGTATAAGAATTCAACTTTTCTTTTTTACCGTTGGAAATCCAACGGCTAAGAACAATCCACGTTCATCACTTTCAGGGGGTTGTGAGTGCGCTGCCAAGTGGGCCCTGCCGCTTGCTTTTGGTCAGCTCACTCGCCATCTTTCTCATGTGAATACCAAGTGCTTGAAACAAAAGATAATATGACGTGGGTGACGTCAGGTTGACATCACCCTGCCGTCAAATTGCCTCAAGCAAGGCCTCTGGCTACTTTAGCCCGACTGCTTGGTACGCGAGAGTTGGACCCACAATACGTGGGGCAATTGGCATGGGCTGGAGCATATGGGTTGGGGATTCCATCGCCCATTGGGTAGTGCAATTTGTAGAGGTCGAGTTGCTCTAAAGGCCGGAGACCCAGCCTTTGAATTTAAGGGGTCCCAGAAAAATTTCAAGCAATGATTTCAGATGGCTGAGGAGTATAAAAAAGCAGGGAAAGAAGATAAAAGAGAAACGAAAAGAGGCTGTTGCATTTCATTGAAACCCAATTGACATT
This sequence comes from Crataegus laevigata, assembly GCA_963580275.1. Lineage (NCBI taxonomy): Eukaryota > Viridiplantae > Streptophyta > Magnoliopsida > Rosales > Rosaceae > Crataegus > Crataegus laevigata. The sequence goes on from OY756941.1 coordinate 9,366,892, forward strand.
GACAAGCAGAGGTATGTAAACCATAAGCTAGTCTCACACTCACAGCCGGGCAAGCCGGTCCCCAGCTGAGTCATCCAAATACAAAAACGATTGTGTCTCTGCCGACATAAAGGGATTTTGCGCGTGAACCCTTACGGTTTTTTTTTTTTTTTTATCAGTTCGCAGACTTGTCTTTTCTTCACAAAAGAATAACAATAACATCCTGGATCCTCTCCTTTTATTTGGTACATAACATTGGCAAATACTGCTGGAAACAATCAAGAAGCACCCAGCATGCCTTTTCACACAACTATACAAACAACGAATGCTAAATCAAATGCAACTCACTAACAGAATCACGAGATTGGAAACATGAGCAAGGTTCACCGGTGTCACTTTTTGCCTACGTACGGTGCAATATTTCTTAATCTCTTTCCTCAATAAGCAAGTGTTCAAGTTCTTCCCTTCGCCGCTCCATGTCCTGTGATTGTTGCATACAGGTGAATGAATGTAAGCAAGCTTCCGTGATAGATTAAACATACATAACGTTGACAAGCACAATGTAACATAACTCAAAACAGACTATTTAGAAATACTAATACATTTTAGCAGAAATCTTATAGTGATTTAAGCCTTTGATGTCACGGGCCTCACAGCTAAAGCTTTATATCCCTATAGTAAGAACCATATAGAAAAGGAAGCATGATAAGCAAATGGTGAGAACTTACCGCAAGATCCTTTACTGCTTGCTCCCTTGAAATTTCTGTCTTCTGCCGAGACCGTTTGAGAAAGCCAATGCATAGGATTCCCTTAAAATTCAAATATTAAAGATTAGTAGTTTGAAGGGGCAGAAAATGAGGAAGAAAAAGGGCACACTAGACTTTTAAGTTATAATTGAAGTGGCAAAGGCAGGGCAAATGGCACTCAACATATTGATGTAATATATTCAGACCAAAAGATATTGAACAATAACGGGATAAATGATTTGCGAGGGATAAAGAAAATATAAAAGTTTAGGGAATACCCATGTATCTCCTACTGCTAGTTAAACATAATTCACGAACCAGAAAACAAGGGCGGCACTATAGATAGCCTAAGTGGAGCCATAGCCCCTCCAAGAACTTTACAATCCACCTAGGGTTGATGTTACACGGCTCATATATATGAAGGGAAAGTTTAAACAACTAGGTGAGTGCCCTTCCACCCCAACACACAATAAATTCCCTGAAGTCGTGAATGGGTTAGTTGCTTAGCAACAATTACCCAATCACTCATGGAATTAATCATGTTCCTAGAAGAGAAACGTTAACCTCAGCTAGCAATAGGAGCCATGCTGAGTCCTAGTTAAAGAAGAATCTTAGTTTTGGTTACAATCGGCTTCATCGAACCAAATAAACATTGGACTCTTCCAATTAAAAGAAGAAACAGACAAAACCACAAGCATACTCACGCACAAGTTTTCAAAATTGTTATATGATTCGGCTATTTAAACCTACCGAAATAACATAGATCCCACCACAAGCAAGGAGCATATAGCTCGCTATGTCCTCTAGAAGAACTAGGTCCGCTTTTGTACTGGAACTGCCAGGAAAAGCTCTTGTCATGACCGCAAGGCTGGTACAAAGAATCACAGCGTCAGAATCCATGTAAAATTTATGAACAGCCATAAAAGGAACTTGCTTCACTGTAATACAGGCACACGCTATCCAAATTATGGCACTAAAGCAAGCTTAAGTTTAATGTTATACTGTTACAAGGCTAGGCAATATACAGATTGGAACGAATTCAGTCGTGCTCCAAAATCTCGAGGTGCAGAAAAAATACTCTATGAGAGTGAAACATGACATTTCTCACTACATCTGCAAACTTACAAGATTTGTAGCATACCCCTACCAGCCCAAAACTCCAATACCTGAAAACAGTTGACACAATATTAAAATTAGATCATGGATGCAAAATTCGGCACCCTAGCACCAATATTTCAGTTAACTTTGATTCAACCTTTAAATAGTAAATTGCTGACTTAGCCTGAACAGAGTCAGAATGAGAGAAATGGAGACGAAAATTCATCATGACTGCTGTTATCAGCAAAGATTTTATGTTATCAGGTGCCAGTTTTGACGGTTGATATATGCGCTACTAGCTAGAAAAACATAAAGTTTCAAAAAGATAGTTTATTTGATATTCAGTTTTTATTGTTTCAATAACTTTGGAGTGGACATAATGATAGCATCTTAGAACACCCCCTTCCAGCAGTTGTTGGAGAGAAATGGGGATCCCGATCATCGCAAATATATGAGGATCCAATTTGAGAGATCATTTTCATAGGCATTTGAGTTTCAGGGAATCCTGTCTTCTTACACTACGTTTGGTATCAAAGAGTGAGGAAGAGAAAATCAAAGTTCAGAAAGTTGTAAGGTTCTCTTGTGTTTAGTCACATGAAGTACATAAAGTGCAACCCCAAGCCAACAAGGCCCTTGCTTTTGCGGGAGCCGGGGAAACGTCTATCGCACGTAGCTTTACTCTTGCATTGCAAATGGACTGTTTTCACGACTCAAAAAGGTCACAAAGCAGGGGATGCAACACGAGGACTTGGCAGGAAGTACATGGCAGGAAAATTTGATTAGAAACGACAAAACTTGGTAACATGTTAATGGGTTCAAAATTAATTTCGAATAATCGTAATTTAAATTTCATAAAAGTGAAAACGAACCTTCCAGAACTTCATAACGAATCCCCATTCCGTCTCGGCCACCACCACAATCGCTCCAATCACGACGGCGTAACACCGAAATATCCCATCGAAAACCTGCAATTCACAACCACACACACAACCCCATTTGTAACTAACTCCACACTAATGCATAACTCATATACACACACACACACACACACACACAGAGGGAAGAGAGAGAAAGTACATCAGATCCATCAGTGAAAGATTGAATGGCAGAGAAGACATTGACGACGATGCAGAGAAGGGCGGTGAGAGCGGTGAGGACTCTGAAGCATCTGCAGCAGATCAAGAAAGGGTCGGGTCTCACTCTCAGTCTGGTTGTACTCGAATCTGGAGACGTTCTCCTTCCTAGGCCGCTTTCTACGTCGGCTCCATTGTTTGTAGACATTTTCTCGCGCTTTCTCAGCTCCGAGAAAATTTACAAGTAATGACACCAATTAATGCAAGTAGTAGCTAATATTTGCGAATCCGAATGCCTTGTCGGTTTCTGTGATGGCTATATCAGGCTATGGCTTTGGCGGTCTCTCCCTCTGTGAGCGGGATATTTTCCTTACTTTGATTTGACCTGCTGGTGAAGAAGGAACTGTATCGAACCGCAACGTGGATCGTAGATGGTAGGGTCCGGTTTGATATTTTATATTATCTCCTTGCTACCCAATCGTCAACGCAGTGATATTTTAATAAAGGAAAAATTAGGTTTAATTCCTCATTTTGTTACTCCATTGATTATTTTTTTTTTATCAAGGTCATTGAGTATTAATAATATCATTAATTATTTTAATAGTAAAATATTTTTTTTATTTTTAAATATATTTTCTTAGTGTTAAAAATGTTACAATTAGTATATTCTTATTTATAGCTAAATTTTTTTTATCATATATTTTTATTTTTAGTTTGTACTCATTTTTAATTTGCAAATCTTTTTTAATGTGGACTAATTTTCTTTTTAGCTTTAATTTGTACCCATATATTAATTTCTTTTTGTGTTCATATTTTTTAAAGTTTTATTTGTATTTGTGCCCATGTGTTTACCATTACGTGACATTGTATAATTAATCAATGATAAAAAAAAATTACATATGGTATATTTGTGTTTTTTTTTTTTGAAGAGAAACGATAGCATTTTATTCAGAGAAAAAACAATCAAGCGACATCCTGGAGGGCCTCCACAATCACATCCGGAGGCACCTCAAACCAACAAAAATCATTGGAAAAAGAAATAGCCAACTTGGCCATACAATGTGCCGCAAAATTAATTTTTTTTTAAAAAAGAAAGACAAAATAAAAAATGTAAAAGGAAAGGATGGAAGGAGATGAAAAAAAAATGAGAGAAAATCATGCTCTTTCGTTCTCTGCGTGAACCCACTCCATGTTAGCATATACATTTGCTAAATTGCTCTTTCGAGAGTTACATGCATATATAAACAATAATCTGGAAATAAGACTGGTGACATTGTGATAGAACAATTCGTGGAGTAAATCTAGAAAATGTTAATTTATTTTTAGAAACTCGAGTAAAATGATGCAATAATTAACATATAAAACAAGATCCAAGCGCAAGCTAGAAGACCTGGTAACGCATCACAAACCATATTTTGTTCAGGTCACACGTTGGCTAGCAACAGAAAATAAGGTCTATGAAAGGATATGAATGTTGTTAGACTAATCGCTCAATTTAAGTGACTTCTGTTAACTTTACTGAGGAAATGAACAAAATAAAGTAGCACAAAACACAGAAATGAAGTTCACACACAAGCACACACAAGCATTGCGCTCTTGGGGTGTCGGCTAAAAAAACCAAGTAAGTAGTCCTGCGCATGTCACTTTTTCTCCATATGTCAGTCAGACGATGGAGACATACGTAGCCTACAAATCATGCCTACGTGGATAACCCATTTACTGGTGGGTGGTAAGAAACTAAAAAGACCCAAAACTTTTAGGCTGACTAAAGGTCTATATAAAGAAGATGAGGGATCCTTATAAAGATCATATTGTTGTAAAGAGTGAGACTGTTTGCCCACTTTTAAAGAGTGAGATTGTTATAAAGATCATATATTTATATTTTTAATTTGTACCCACTTTTAATTTGCAATCTTTTTTTTTTAATTTGTAGTATTTTCATTTTAGTTTTAATTTGTACCCATATATTAATTTCATTTTAAGTCCATATTTTTTAAAATTTCATTTGTACTCATAATTTTTTAATCTTTTATTTGTACCCTAATTTATTTATAATGTACCCAATCTTCTTTATTAATGTACCACTTTGTTATATGCGAAATGTACCAATTTTTTTTGTAAAATGTACCAATTTTTTTAACATTATGGATACATTCTTTTGCCATTTATTATTTCTTATTGTTACATAGTTTTTATCCATTTATTCTATGACAGCCCGTCACGAAATAATTTTATCGACCGAGTGAATTGACGTTTTTACCCTTACGTGGTCGGGGTTATGTGTGTGTGCTACGTTGGGCCCATTTGAATTGTTTCTACTTAGTTAGACCCAATGAGAATTGGGCTTGTTGTGGATTGGTTGGGATTGAATAAACACACACACACACACACCACATGCACGTGCACACCCTTTCTTCCCCGAATCTGTCAACTCTCTCTCTTTCTCTCGAATTTTCTACCTTCTTCACCATTTTCGTACGGATATCACCACATCTCTCAAACCAATCACGGATCGAGACTTCAAACACCATATTCATGTTCCTTGCAACCTTGTTAACTCATTGGTACCTTTGGTTTGGCTTTAAACCCCCCAGAACCCTAGAATCCCGAGTGCACAGTTAATGGCATTGTTCATGTGCTCGTAAATAAGGAACTTTTAGAGGATTCTAAGATCACAGGGAGTCTTAGAACCTTCGCGGGAAGCAATGTTGGAGTGTTTTCGAAGTCAGGATCGCGAGTTCTAGAGTTGACCGATTTTACAAGTTTTCTCCGGTGAGATTCTGGCACTGTTGAGGCTTAAAAGTGGTAAGGATGTGTTCTTCTCATCCTAAGCTTCATTTTGGCTTAAATTTCGTGGCATTTGGTTGAAAATTTAGTGAGAAAAATGAATTTGAACATTTTCCAGAATCCGGTGACGTAACGGTCGTCGACGCCGGATTCCTGCGATTGGAGGTAAGGGACGACATAATATTCCGTCAAAGTTGACGAAATATTCCTAACGGAATATAACGGTGTCAGGTTAGATTTAACAGAATTTGTTAGATTTAACGGAATATTCCTTACGACGTTAACTGTTTTATCCGTGTGCCAGGCACGTGCTTGTGCGTGGGCGGCGCTTGGGTGACCGGAAAATTTTTCTAAAAATATAGGGGTGTTCGTGGGATTGAGTAGAGTATGTTGGTATATTCAAACACCCCAATTGGGTAATGTATGAGAAGTTATTACCTAAGATTGGTTATGTGCATTTAATTGACGGTTTTATAGTTGTTTCGCATATAAGTGAGGCCTATCCAGAGGACGAGTGCAGCCACGCCAGGCTTGGGGGCTACCACCCTTCTACATATCAGTGAATGGGCTTTTGTTTTCAGTATATATATATATATATATATATAGGTATTTTCCCAGAAATTATATTTTTAAATGGTTTTAGAATTGAAATGTTTTTAGAATTGAAATGGTTTCATAATTGAGATGCCATGTCGGATACCGTTGATATTTTTATTGTGATTGTGCTAGTTATGCTTTGGCACCATGGACGCTCAGGTAAGTCAGATGAGTATACTTGTTAGTGATAGTTGTGCTGATGATGAGATTGAGATATAGCTCATATTCTTGCACCCTGGTGTTTGTGCTCCGCCAGAGTAGGGCATAGCCTTCACGTGATCATTCACCTCCCGCACCGTACGCTTACCTTAAATCCAAGGCAAGTGCCAGCCTGTCGTACAGACCACTATAGGTGGTTCCGACTCGTAGGTGACTTGCGATTCGTTGCATAGCCTTCACGTAATCGTAGCACTGAGCGTATTTATACACCCAACCTGTCGTACAGACCACCATAGATGGTTCCGACTCGTGTGCAGGATTTGGTTGATGAGCTATCGATTCAGCCGTACAGGTCACTTTAGGTGACTTCGGTTGACGCATTTGAGATTTGCCTGCATGTTTTCAAAGTGAGTTGCGCATTCCATGCCATGGTCTTAAATGTTTTAAACTTTAAATATTGCATTGTTATGACTTATGCCTATACTAAGTGATGCTACGAAGGCTCAAGTAAGTTCAGGTGAGTTATTATGTGATTGAAATGGTTACATTATATTGTTGTGCATAAATGTATTTAAAGCTCATCATTGCTGCACCTCGGTGTTAGTGCTCCAGCCCTAGGCCAGGGCACAGTCCTTCACGTGATGTTTACCTCCTTCACCACATGCTCACCTTGGATCCAAGTTTGGTGCCAGCCCTGTCGTACAAGTCACATTAGGTGACTCCGACTCATAGGTGACCCGTGATTTATCGCACGGCCTTCACGTGGTCGTAGCACTTGAACGTACATATTTACACCCAGCCCTATTGTACAGGTCACACTAGGTGACTCCGACTCGTGCTAGCATGACTGATGAGTTATAAGTCCAGTCATAGAGGTCGCGTTAGGTGACTCCAACTGCATGCTAGTTAGATTGATTTCACACCTGACTTACACTTATTAGTGCTGAAATATTATGACATGGCATACTTCAGTTTTCACTGCATTGGTGCATCAATTTTCATACTTACGTAGTATTATTTTCTGGAAACTATACGGGTTTTATGGAGAGAGGTTACTATGTTTAGAAAAGATAAATGAGTTTTCTAAAGCTTTGTTTTTGCCTACTCACCCTTCTGTTTTGCGCCCCTCTAGGTCATAAGTAGTTGTATGATAGGAGCATATTTATGCGACTTAGCTTGCTTGTTTTCTTGCATTTTGGTAATTATTTAGTATTTATTATAGTGTTTTAAGTTAAATTCGTGTGTTTGTAGGTTTTATGGGCTAAGGGTGCATTATGAGACAATTTGGAGTAGTTTGGAGTGTTTTTGGGCCCAAGATGGATTGCTTATGATCCAAGCTAGATGGATGGACGAATTTGGAGATTAATTGGGTTGAAATCTACTATGAAGATGGATAAGTGAAGCCCAAGTTCTAGAAGATAAGAAAAGAGCAAGAAACAAGGAACTTTCCTTTCCTTTCCACTTCACCTACAACATCCACCCACTTCACCTACAACATCCACCACCTTCACCTACAACATCCACCACCTTCACCTACTACCTTCACCTACAACCCTTTCCACATTCCCTATAAATACCACCCTATGCCACAACATTCTTCATCATTCTCTTGGCCTTCATCATTCATACACACATCCACCCTTCACCATAACTCACCTATATCCATCCACCACCACAATTCACCACAAAAATCATCAAATCACACTTGTGCCGCATAAAAGCAAAGAAGAAGGAAAGGAAGGAGAGCCTTGGAGCCGTGCTTGCCATTCAAAGCTTGGATTGTTGGAGCGTTTCTAGGTGTAATCTATCTTTGTTTTAAATGTTTAAATTTGATTATCTTTGTTTAATTGCGACTATGAGGAAATAAATTCGCCTTGGCTAGAGGTTAATTCGAAACCATGGATATATTTGTAATTTGAATTGATACCTTCAGTTGTGATTTCTGAGTTGTGATTTAATTTTCTTAACTGCTTGATTAATAACTTATTTGTGTATGTCGATTAAGAATGCATACTTAATTTACATGTATGAATTTGATGCTAGAATATAAGTGAATTTCACCTAATCGTTATGAACTTATATTCATGAGTAGTGAAGGTTGCTAGTCACAATCGCGTTAAGTAAATTCTTGGCATGAGTTTCATGCAATTCATAGTAACAAGTGCCTCGTCAATGCTTATGGTTTTCATAGAACTTAATGATCTTTGCTTGTATCTCTATTATGCAATTCATGTAGGGAACTTGTGAGGAATAATTTGAGTTGTTGTATGCTGTTCATCCAATTCAATAACATAAGGAAAATCTGAAGGTTAATTTAAGCGTACCTAATTAATTTGGGGTGTTGAGATTCACAATTTATTGAAAGAACAACTGAAAATCAATTTAGATTACATATGTGTCATGTGTGGAGAAGAACCATCTAGCTAGTCCGTCGCCTATCCTTTAACTCTTATTTTATGCTTTTGTCAAATTTGCAATTTATTTAAGTCTAGTTACTTCTCGTCAAAACCAAATCCCCCCCCCCCATTGTTAAATTGTATTATTTAATTAGATTTCATTGTTTTTAGTCTTTTAATTCAAATTCCGTCCATTTCAATTCCTAGTGTTTAATTTGATTGTTTTTCATTGTTTTTAGTCATTTTAAGTGTGTTTCAAGTTATTAGAGTTTTTAGCATAATTTTGTGTTCTTGAGTCTTGTTTAATATTTTTAAATTAATTTAGAGTAGATTAGCAATCCCTCCTAATCCCCGGCCTAGAACGATACCCTACTTACACCTATACTACAATTGTCAAAAAGAGGGTTAAATTTGTGCGGTTTTAAAATCCCGTCAAATTTTTGGCGCCGTTGCCGGGGATTAGCAAATTTGCTAATCCCTTTATTTTTGTTTTTGTTTATGTTTATATTAGTGTTTGTGTATTTTACTTTTGGTATTTGATTTATTTTTCTTTCTTTGATTTTAGGTATAATTGGAGCAAGACATGGATTTTGCTAGTATTCAAGCTCAATTGGCGCAGCTCACTGCTCAATTGACTAATAATGCCGAAAGGACCTCAATGCCAAATGTCCCAACATTTGATGTGCCCTATGGGCAAGGATATCAGACTCATCAGTCTCCTCAATTTTCTGCATATGAAGATGAATGGGGATATCAAGGCCACAGTCAATCAAGGGGCAACATGTTTTCCAACGCTTGCAATTCGAATTGGAGAGGTTATTCAGATCAGATGTGGGATGAATCTCAGCAATTTCAACAAAGTGGATATTGGCAGCAAGATGAGTTCTATTCCAGACCTATGCAGCCACCACAGCATCCCCCACAACAATTCCAATCGAATTCAAGTATGCCTGTGAATTATAATGAAATTCTTGAAGGACTAATCTCTTTGACGCAGGGTTCACAACAAGAGGAACAATTGCCGCCATCGGAAGAGTTCTATCAGTGGCCATATGAACCGTCACAGCCACCACAACAATCAGCCCAATTCGATTCAGGTACATCCTTGGATAATGATACATTTAATAAGCTACTCACCTCTTTGAATCAGGGAGTAGAAAATCAAAACCAGGAGATGCAAGACCGGACCAACAAGGTGGATGAATTGGAGAGGCAAGTTGGGCAAATTATGGAGATCATGGCACAGATTCAAGATCAAAGTGAATTCTCCAACTCCACATTTGCAAATTCAATAGGGGAAGTTGAAGTTGATGAAGCCACCACTTTGGAAGGTGAGATGGAGGATGAGGCTGTTCCAGAACCATCCAAACACAGCCCGAACTTGGATGACTTGCCGCTGCAAGAAGAAGAGGAGGAGGACGACCTAGGCAGTTTAGAAGAATTCTTGCTGCAAACTCCTCAAATCCCTATGCCGTCCAACTCAGATGAGGTTGTTCCAAGTTTAATTATTTCTGACCCCATTCCACCAAATATCTCTTTTCCTCGCAGATTTTTTATTCCCAATGACGAAGAGAGTGAAAAAGATATTGTGGAAACTCTTCCAAAGATCCAAAGTGATATTCCAATTCTTGGTGTACCAATTCAAGTTCCCGACGGTGTTGAAACATTCAAAGAACCTTGCACACCAAGAAGCGGGATTCGAGATAATGAAGTGGCTGGAAAATATGTGGAATGCATCAAAGAGGATGTAATTGTGGAAATCAAGGCCCAAGAAGTTGAGTTTGATGACACGGGACAGGCCACAACCATCATAGTAAACCTGGCCAAGTTCAAAGTCCCGGAAATGTCCAAAGGCGTAGTTTTTGTAATTGAGTTTGTGTCGGAGAAAGAAAGTAAACCATCTTCTCCAATTTTAATTTTAATTTTATTTTATACTAACATGTTTCTGATTTTAATGATTCAGGCACCCACCCTAGAATTTAGACCATTGCCGAATCATTTCAAGTATCACCTCCCATTGAAAGATAAATTCCATGCTTTGGAGCCGAGGGGAGGTTAATGGAAAGATTCGTCCGGCTGCAAGACGTTAAAGCAAGCGCTACTTGGGAGGCAACCCATGCATTTAACATAGGAAGTCCTAGGAATCACTCCAATTCCAGATTTGCGTTCCTAAAACCCTTATCTTTGTTGATTATTTCGTATCTGCCATGTTAGGTTGTTTAGTTGCTGTTTGTGTGTTTATTTTTGTTTTTCGTGATTTTATACTTGAAACATTGAGGACAATGTTTGATTTAAGTGTGGGGAGGTAACTAAGTGTTTATGCAAATTCGTGGGATTTTATCACCCTTTACTCAGAGACTTGTTCCTTGCTGTTTTAATGTGTTTTTAAGCAACTTTTGGGCTGTTTTAGTGTGTTTTGGTTTAAAAATCCGAAAATCACATAAAAATTTGAAAAAATTGTTTTGAAAAACCCAAAAAGAGTTGTTTTGAGTTGTTTTTGTGTGTTTGTTTGTATCTTAGGGTACCTTCCAACACAATGATGAGGATTCGGTTTGTAATTGCATGACTGTTAAAAAGAGTTGTAAACATGGATGAAAGTTTGATTTACTCTTTGTTTATGCTTGGTTGTGGTTATAACTTATGAATTCACATGCAATCATAAAAGAAAAATTAGTTTTTGTAACATGCTTGAAGGAAGGAACTCAAACTAACGCTACAACCTTGTGAGACTTGAGCCTAAACATTTATTTGGAGAGTTAATAATCTGTGCATTGTTGTTTTCTAAAGTCGTTGCATGATCTCATTATTCTTTGCTTGGTTGCTACTTAGAAGGCGTTTCATCATTTAGTTACAAATGCTAGAACTCATGCCCATTTCATTCAAAGCATGTTATTGATTTGCATAACACATATTCAAGATGAAGTTGTGTAGTGACCACCACCTAAGCCAAACAGCCGTGTATCCTATTTCATTATGTCTTTAAGTTAACCCCGTTGAGCCTTGTTAGCCTATGTTCTTTGTTAACCTACACTATCCTTACCTAGCCTAGATTAGGACCATCCATACCCTTGTTTTTAAAGCATAGTAAAGCATGACTACAATTGAATTCCTTTTGATTAATGAATGGCAGAAAACAAGTGTGGGGGAAGTATTGTTCATGTGAGTTTGTGTGCAAAGGCACGGGTAGAAAAGAAAAAGAAAAGAAAATTCGTGGAAAATAGAAAGAAAAAAAAAAGAAAAGTTGTGAAAAATGTTTGAAAAAGAGTTCTAAAGTGTTGTTTGTTGAAGAAAGGGTCCAAAACAATGAATTAGACCCTAAGTATTGTTTAAATCTTCCCCTTGTGTTTTTAAGTTGATTTTTGCATACTAAAGTGAATTCTAAGTCTCAATGTCACTACTTTGCTTACTATCGCTTTGAGAACGTTTGTTTTCCCTATCCTTCATTTGTTAACCAATACCCCAAGCCCCGTTACAACCCTATACTTCTATCTTGGTTGTTATGTGTTCAATAATGTGGAGTTTGGGATTGGTATGAGCATATGGTGTCACTGGTTCTCGCATCTAAGTAGTAGCATTCCATTCATGAGATCATACCTACACATGTATTAATTACTCCAGAAAATGCTTTCTTTGCTATAAACATATGTGAGTGTTCGTCTACATGTTTACATCAATCTTCTCACATATACCTAGTGTAGGGTGCGTAGTTAGAAAATCTGAGTGAAAATAGAGAGTATCTTGTAAGGAATTGAGTGAATTCTCTAGGGCATGTTACTACATTCAAAACATTGTTTTAATTGATTGATTGTGAGCTAGTAAGTGGCAACTGTGATTGAGTATGTGCTTGAGTGTAAGGATGACTAAAATTTGTGGGAATAACGATTTTTAACATGTCATGTTTCTTTGGAAATCCTTGAGGCAATTGTTGGAAGGTCTGAATTGTGTTTTGTTTGTTTTGTTTTGCTCGGGGACTAGCAAAAGCTAAGTGTGGGGGAATTTGATAGGAGCATATTTATGCGACTTAGCTTGCTTGTTTTCTTGAATTTTGGTAATTATTTAGTATTTATTATAGTGTTTTAAGTTAAATTCGTGTGTTTGTAGGTTTTATGAGCTAAGGGTGCATTATGAGCCAATTTGGAGTAGTTTGGAGTGTTTTTGGGCCCAAGATGGATTGCTTATGATCCAAGCTAGATGGATGGACGAATTTGGAGATTAATTGGGTTGAAATCTACTATGAAGATGGATAAGTGAAGCCCAAGTTCTAGAAGATAAGAAAAGAGCAAGAAACAAGGAACTTTCCTTTCCTTTCCACTTCACCTACAACATCCACCCACTTCACCTACAACATCCACCACCTTCACCTACAACATCCACCTACTTCACCTACAACATCCACCTTCACCTACAACATCCACCACCTTCACCTACTACCTTCACCTACAACCCTTTCCACATTCCCTATAAATACCACCCTATGCCACAACATTCTTCATCATTCTCTTGGCCTTCATCATTCATACACACATCCACCCTTCACCATAACTCACCTATATCCATCCACCACCACAATTCACCACAAAAATCATCAAATCACACTTGTGCCGCATAAAAGCAAAGAAGAAGGAAAGGAATGAGAGCCTTGGAGCCGTGCTTGTCATTCAAAGCTTGGATTGTTGGAGCGTTTCTAGGTGTAATCTATCTTTGTTTTAAATGTTTAAATTTGATTATCTTTGTTTAATTGCGACTATGAGGAAATAAATTCGCCTTGGCTAGAGGTTAATTCGAAACCATGGATATATTTGTAATTTGAATTGATACCTTCAGTTGTGATTTCTGAGTTGTGATTTAATTTTCTTAACTGCTTGATTAATAACTTATTTGTGTATGTCGATTAAGAATGCATACTTAATTTACATGTATGAATTTGATGCTAGAATATAAGTGAATTTCACCTAATCGTTATGAACTTATATTCATGAGTAGTGAAGGTTGCTAGTCACAATCGCGTTAAGTAAATTCTTGGCATGAGTTTCATGCAATTCATAGTAACAAGTGCCTCGTCAATGCTTATGGTTTTCATAGAACTTAATGATCTTTGCTTGTATCTCTATTATGCAATTCATGTAGGGAACTTGTGGGGAATAATTTGAGTTGTTGTATGCTGTTCATCCAATTCAATAACATAAGGAAAATCTGAAGGTTAATTTAAGCGTACCTAATTAATTTGGGGTGTTGAGATTCACAATTTATTGAAAGAACAACTGAAAATCAATTTAGATTACATATGTGTCATGTGTGGAGAAGAACCCTCTAGCCAGTCCGTCGCCTATCCTTTAACTCTTATTTTATGCTTTTGTCAAATTTGCAATTTATTTAAGTCTAGTTACTTCTCGTCAAAACCAAATCCCCCCCCCATTGTTAAATTGTATTATTTAATTAGATTTCATTGTTTTTAGTCTTTTAATTCAAATTCCGTCCATTTCAATTCCTAGTGTTTAATTTGATTGTTTTTCATTGTTTTTAGTCATTTTAAGTGTGTTTCAAGTTATTAGAGTTTTTAGCATAATTTTGTGTTCTTGAGTCTTGTTTAATATTTTTAAATTAATTTAGAGTAGATTAGCAATCCCTCCTAATCCCCGGCCTAGAACGATACCCTACTTACACCTATACTACAATTGTCAAAAAGAGGGTTAAATTTGTGCGGTTTTAAAATCCCGTCAAATTTTTGTATTATGAGGTGGTGGTGGTGACAAAGAGGTCTTACATTGTCATCTCTCAATTTTTTTCTCAATCCGCTTGGACAAAACTTTACATTCACAGTATTGAGGTTGTATATAGAAGAGTATTAGAGCATCTCCAATGAAAACCCTAAATAGAGTCCCGACAATAGTATAGTCCCTATATATAAGGAGAAAAGGCTTTTAACGGGTCAGAATAAAAGTCTTCAAAGTATCTCAATATATAGGATTTCGTCTAATACCTCAAAAAAAAAAAATCATCAAATATGATACGGACTCAAAAAGTGAGTCCACTGTTGATTTTGAATGAGAAACAACCCCATCATGTGGGAATGCCTTCTCTTTTTGGTTTTTTCCTTGGTTTTTCTCTTCCAAAGATGGTAACTTTTTTGGTTTCTATTAAAAGCAACAATACTACAATGAAATAAACCATGATTTTTTAATATTTTAATTCCTACATTTAAGGATTAGAGGTCCCATAATCCAAGTTTTTTTTACATGCTGAAATTCTAAATTTCTATATTTATAATTCCAAACAAGTGAATTGGTGTACGTCATTTTATAAATTCAGAATTTTATCAAAATTCCAATTTTATTTCTCTCATCCAGAGATATGTTACAGACTCGAATATTCCTCAAAGTTGACGATCGGAGTCTCTAAATAGAAACTCCCATTTGAGATAGTCTGTCATCAATGTGTAGTGAAATACCTCATGTATTTAAAAAAAAATCATTTGTTTAGATAAAAATAAAATAAAAATTACACATAGATTATACGTTTAATACTTAATTGTATATTGAGACAACACTTTTTAAATATTACAAAAAGAGACAAAAATTAATACATGTGAAATATGACATTATTGCCTTTTTGTCCTCTAGAGTGTAAGTTACAAAATTATCCTTTATAGTAGAAAAAGTCTTTTTTCAAAATTTTATCTCTTCATTTATTGCTCATCTCTCTCTCTCTCTCTCTCTCTCTCTCTCTCTCTCTCTCTCTCTCTTTTTAAGAAATACTGGTTTCAATTCATCTGGCTCATTAGCTGACCAGGAATTCCACCATAAGTTACAAAATTATCCTTTATAGTAGAAAAGTCTTTTTCACACTTTTATCTCTTCATTTATTGCTCCACTCTCTATCTTCTTCTTCTTTTCTTTTTTAAGAAATTTTGGTTCCAATTCATCTGGCTCTTTACCTCATTTTTCACACAACCCACAATTTAAAGAATTATAAAATAAAACATATTGGGGTTCGCCCCACTATCTCTCATTCATCTCTCTCCCTTCTCCAGGAAAATAAAAGTGTAAAAATCACCACCACATGCATCCAAATGTCCGCCGCTGCCACTCCCAAGATCACCCACTTGATATTGATTCCTTCCACCCAACAACCACATCATGCCCAAGACATGAACACCCACTCGAAACTCCAATCTTCATATTGAAATATGAATTTGGTACCTTATGCTTCTTTTTCTCTAGTCATGCCAACTGAAATATGATTTGAAAGAGACGACATATTTCTAAAATCAAATAGATTTTGAATAATTTAAATGCAAAAATCTTTTTTGTTCTTTCATTTTCGTGGAGAAGGAGAAAGGAAGGAGAGACTAGTGGGGCGCAAACCCCAAAATGTTTTTTTGTTTCTTTAAGTGGTGGGTTGGTGTTAAAAATGAATAGGTGTTAAGTTGTGGTTGGTGGACTCCAGGTCAGCTAACGAGCCTGGAACCTAGAATAATTTCTCTCCGTTTGGAAGCACTATTCAGGCAATATGCATTGAGAGATCCAATAAATGGTGTGGTTTTATAGTCACAATTTAAAAGAAACTTTTTTGTTCATTTGATTTCTCCGTGGTTGATACTTGTGATCAAAATGGTTATATTTTTTTCACTTTTCAAGATAATATTGGTTTTTTGTTATTATTTTTTTATGTATTATTTTGTTCGATGTTGAATTGAATCTCAAATTCACAACTCATTGACTATAAAATTAAAATAGAAAAAGTAACCAACTTTATTACATTACTAATATTAAGAACAATACTAGGCTGAGTAAGTTTGAAAACAATAGCTAGTGTATGGGTGAGTTTTTAAATGGATGATAACAAATATCCACACATAGGCATGGTGACATATGATGAACACTTTGAACTGATTCTGCAAAAATGGTCGAAAACGGGATGAACTGATTCTGCAACATTAAGGACGGGATGAACTCATTATGCAAAAATGGTTGAGAACTGATTGAATCGGTTCAATTGATTCTATAAAAAAATAGTTAAGGACGAGTTGAACCGATTTTGCAAAAATGATCGATGATGAGTTGAGTTTATGGCACGTATTAATTTTGTTGGAGTTGTGAGAGCTGATTTCCTAAAGCCTTAGTGGTATGGTTGGTATTTTAAAATATTAGTTCCATGATTTTGACTTGGCTTTAGTTGTTTTTATGTTTTTGTCTCTCATTGACATGCTTAAAAACTAGCAAAATTCCTTAAAATATAGTGAAAGTTTTAATCTCTATATATAAAGCTCCAAAAAAAAAAACCATTGATTATAATTTCAATATAAAAGAGAAAAATAATGAATACACACTTTTCTATTCCTCTTCAACCATGTTTCTTGTTTTAATTTGATTTATTCTCTATGTTGCATAAAAAAAATATATATAAAAAATCGAATAATGCATTTGCGTAGGGAGGTTAGAATATTCTTATGATTGGAATCAGTTTTTTGTCTGTTTCAAGTTTGTCAGACAATTTCAATAATTTAATAATCATCAGCACCAGCGGCACCTGAAGAAACGTATCACCGACTACTACTCCGCAGTTTGCGATCTGCAGTCAAAAATCCAGAGTAGGAAGAGGAGGAGAGAGAGACGAATAATGGAGAAAACAGACGCCATCGATGGAAAAGTTGACGAGGCTTCTTCTCGTGAGGGTTCCGTTTGTGGGTACGACTCACTTCATCACCTCTTGAGCGCCAATCTCAAACCCCATCTCTTCCAGGTAATCCATTTTCTCATTTATTTGATTCATTCTTTCAATCTTTCTGGGCTGGGCTGCCTATGGATTCTGGTGTGGCTCAACGATTCCGATCAGGATCTGCTTTTCAGATTTGCACGGTGGATTGTTTTGTTCATTACCAAATAGGAAAATAACTCAACTAATCCAGTTGTTCATATCGAGTGCACAAACATTTGTTCATCACATTGATTTAGAATATAGTATCTCTCTCGACTTCAAATGCCATTTACATTAAATTAGCTGTTTATTTGCTTGTTTGGCATGGTTGCTAGCTGAAAAAAAAATTGGATGTGTAATGGCGTTTTAGGATTCATACAGCCGACCTCGCTTAGTAAGATAAGGCTTTGTTGTTGTTGTTGTTGTTTGGTGGCGGTGGTTGTTGTAATGTTACTGTATTCTTCTGTTTCTCATTTCCCTTTCGGGAATTGAATTTCTGCATACTGATCCCGGAATGAATTAAAATTCTTGCAGTTTCCGTATAAATCAGATTATATCTCTTCCGTGATACTTGGTTTTATTTGTTATTTTGCATTGAACGGACTCGGACATGTTATGGCTCATCTTTTTTTTATGATGCAATTAACTTTTCAGGAAGTCAGCCGTATTCTTTTGGGTCTGAATCGCGGCAAGGCACTTGAAACAGTTTCTCTCCCAGAATCTGCTAAGTCTCTCTCTTCAGGACATGATTTTGACCTCCAGGTAGGAAGTTACTCTAACTTTTTTGCGATGGCATGCAACTATACCGTTCACACATGAGTAATTCACAATCAATGGAGGTGTGCTAAGGCTCTCTCTGCAAAAGTACACCAAGGCGTATTGATTCTCGAAATTGTTATGGAAACCATCTCTTTTGTTACCCTTTAGCTCATTGAGCTTGTTTTCTTTTATGTAAATGTAATGGAGTTTTTATACTTGTGCACTTTCATATGGTTTATCCTGAAATCAATTTCTCCCTGACTAGTCTGAATTTTTTATCTACTCTTTCAGGCCTACTGCTTTCTTGCTGACAAAGAGTTGTTGAGGGAACCCCGAATAGTTAGGGTTGGTCTCATTCAAAACTCAATCGCTCTTCCAACTACTGCCCCCTTTTTGGACCAGAAGAGGGCAATCTTTGAGAAAGTAAAGCCAATAATTGATGCTGCGGGTGCTTCAGGTGTCAACGTGTTATGCTTACAGGTTGGTCATGCCGCGCGCCATGTTGGGTGAAACTCTTTCTGATTTAATTTCTACCGGTGTCTGATAATTTCAAGTGAATTCATTTCAATTTAACACAGGAAGCATGGACGATGCCGTTTGCCTTTTGCACGCGGGAGAAGAGGTGGTGTGAATTTGCAGAGCCTGTAGATGGGGAATCAACGCGATTTATCCAGGATCTTGCAAGGAAGTATAACATGGTCATTATAAGTCCAATTCTTGAGAGAGATGTCAATCATGGAGAGACTATCTGGAACACTGCAGTCATAATTGGTAATAATGGAAACATAATTGGCCAGCACCGAAAGGTAAGCGAATTAGTTTATCTGTTGTTATGTTGTACGTTATGTCTTTTCTGTTTAATGCATACTGAAGAATGATAGCGGACAGAACCATATACCAAGAGTTGGCGACTTCAATGAGAGTACTTATTATATGGAAGGGAATACTGGGCATCCAGTGTTCGAGACGGCTTATGGAAAAATTGCTGTTAATATATGCTATGGAAGGCATCATCCTTTGAATTGGTTAGCATTTGGCTTGAATGGTGCAGAGATTGTTTTCAACCCTTCCGCCACTGTGGGCGAACTCAGTGAACCAATGTGGCCCATTGAGGTTAACTATTGCTCATCTGTTTCATTTTCACGCGTCACTGCTTTGCGATAATTTCTCTCTTTTAATCTGCAAATCCGTGTGGCCTGAATTAAGTTACTGTTTAGTGTTTACTCATTCTTCATTTTATAGGGTCCACTAGTTTTTTCTTCCCGTAGTCATCAACTAACACACGGTTGGACTGTTCTGTGTTATAGGCTCGTAACGCTGCAATTGCAAATAGCTACTTTGTTGGATCAATCAACCGTGTAGGAACTGAGGTTTTCCCAAATCCATTCACTTCCGGTGATGGGAAGACAGAGCATGCAGATTTTGGGCATTTCTATGGATCCAGCCATGTTTCAGCCCCAGATGCCTCGTGCACTCCATCTCTGTCACGCCATAGGGATGGCTTGTTGATCTCGGACATGGACCTCAACCTCTGCAGGCAGTTAAAAGACAAGTGGGGATTCCGAATGACTGCTCGTTATGAATTATACGCAGACCTGCTTGCCCATTACGTGAAGCCGGATTTTGAGCCCCAAGTCATTTCCGATCCCTTGTTGCATAAGAAGTCTCCCTGAGTTTTCTTTTCAAGTAGGTATGCAATCTGCACGTGTAACATGTGATTTCAAAAACTGCATTTGTAAGAACCCATTTCTCATCGGTTTCAAAATAAAAGTATTGGGTATCTGTAGAATCCAGTTCTTACAGATACTTTCAACTCAAGTTTTCTTTAACAGCCCGGAGCAGTCCTGAAAGTGAACGGTGAAGATTGACTCTAACAAATGCAAAATTATATACCTGAGCAGTCGAAAAAAACACGTGAAGGGATGAAAATCACCGTCATCGACACCAAATCAATATAGGCAGTAAAACTGCTTATTTGGGTTTAGGCCTAACTAAAGTTTAGTCTAAGATTACAAAATTAAATGGATATACTATGTCACCGTGCCGCTGCGGCACGGTGTATTATCTTTTATGATCCATGAGGTTGTCGTATGCGGAGCAGCGCATAAAAGAATTCCTCCTTTATGATCTTATTATAAATGTTGAATTTTTTTTAGTGCTTTGTAAATTGAGATTTCAAAATTTTTAACTGTTGAATATTTGGTAAAAAAATACAAAAATAAAGATTTAACTGTTAAAATTTCGAAAAACCTTGTTTGTTTTGGTTGCTTGCTTTTGAATAAATAATTGACATTATTTTCAGCAGCATATACTGCATTACAAGTTCTCTATTTGAGTGTGACACTCCTGATCACCGACCGTAATATTTTCATGTACAACTTATTAGACCTGAATTTTTTTTTCTCTTATTACAAATTGCAAGTGAGAGCTCTTAGGTTTAATTATCGATAAAAACAAATTTAAATCATATTATTACTAGTCTATTGTCAGGCTTAGTCTACCTGTGGCGACCCGTCCCAAACATTCTATGAAAATTCTCCCCGTACGTGTAAAATGACGATTATACCCTTATCGTTGAATAATATGAAAACGTTATATTAAGTTTATTTCGATTAAACTAATATATTCTAAAACATATTATTAGAAAATAATTGTAAAACTAATGAGGGATCTGTATCCCTTTCTCACCAACCCATTCCACTCAACATTCTTTTATCTGAAACCCCATTCCCCATCTGATACAACTCATACCTTCTCGCTGGCATTCACTCAAACTTTCCGAAGCCTTCCATCCCCTCTGTGTCATTCAATCATAACCTGAGGAAAGCAAACAATATAACTCACAATCTCTCTCTCTCTCTCTCTCTCTCTCTCTCTCTCTCTCTCTCTCTCTCATCAAACTCTCTCTCTCTACCACTTACACACGGAGCAATTTGGAAAACAATCCAAACCTTAGTGATTTGAAGATCCAAGGTTATCATTGGATTGCTTAGGACCTCACGAGTCCATAGATATCAGTTTCAAGTAAGAACTCGTTCGTTTTCACGTAGAAACTCGAACCCGGAATCCGGTGAGCACCGACGGACTTCGAGCCAATTTCCGGCCAAACCACGGCGATTTGGCCGGTGTGCAAGGTATCAATCTCTTCGTATCGATGAGTACTACAACTTTCCTTTTTATTTCACCCCATTTCGTTGAGTATTGAAGAAGTTATACTCATTTGAATCTTGCCCAGTTTCCGGCGAGTCCGGCGGCTTTCAAGGCAGTTTCCGGCCAAAACACGGCGAGTTAGATGTCGTGCGAGGTACCATTCTCTTCGTATCTTCGAGAACTACAACTTTCGTTTTTGTTTCACTTGATTTCGTTGGGTATTGACAAAGTTATGGCCGTTTAAATCTAGAGCAGTTTTCCAACGTAAAGGACAGTGGTTGTTAGGTCACTTTCAATGAATTTTGTCGGTCAACCTCGACCACATTTGGACTCCTATTAGGTACAAAATTATTCTCTATATTCCTAGCTTCAAAATGACTTTTGAATCATCAAGTTTGGCTAAGAATCGAGTTAGATATCGACTCTGGAAGTTGGGAAGAAAATATAAGTTTTCTGGAAAAATGTAACCGTGGTCATTTGGCTACTTTCAGGCCCAATTTCTGAACAACACAGGCCACATATGAACTTTCTGTGAATGCAGATCTATTCTCTACATTCCTAACTTTAATTTGGCTTTTGAATTACTAAATTTGGTTAAGAAACGAGCTCGTTTGAAGCTCTGGAAGTTGAACGAAAAATCTGTAAAAAATGGCTAGAACCCGCGAAGAAGACGAATACACTGTACTCGCAGGCGCGTGGCCACCAGCGTAGCCACCTTGTGGCGGTGCGTGCATGATCCAAATTGGAATCTGAAAATTGTTGTGTGTCCGTGACGTCGAGTAGATCGATTTCATATATTTAAACCCTATATTTGGACAATCTACGAAGATTTTATTTACGTTTCTGTTTATGTGTTATTAAACTAAGTTAATTAGAAATTTTACGTATAGGGAAACGTATTTTGAGGACGTACGTGGTTAAGCCAAGGTAGGAGGCTTCTTTTGGACTGCGTATTTGTGAGTGGGCAGTTTGTTTTTATACTTATACGTATTTATGATTCCAAAATGCATGAATAAATTACTGTACGTATACTGGTTAAATAAATGTTTAGGACGATATAATTGTGATAAATGCTGCTGTATGGTTGAGATATACTTGTCATGATATTCATACATGTCATATACATACTCATCTGCTGCACTGGTGTTAGTACTTGCCCCAGGGCCAGGGCCAGCCATCACGTGTATGTTCACATTGCACCGTTCGCTCGTCTGGATCCAGGTTAGGTGCCAGCCTGTCGGGTAGATTGCATTAGGCAATCCGACTTGTATGTGATGTGCTTTTGCACCAACTTCACGTGATCGTAGTACTGAGCGTATTGATTACACCCAACCTGTTCGTGTCAGAGTTATCTGTTCGAACTTGTGTGCTAGCATTAGATAGATGAGTACTTAGATATACTGTTTATCACATGATTATACTACTGTAGCATTGATACATAGTTACTTGGCATATTTTTAGTTATATTGCATTGTATCATTGCCAAATGATTATATAACTGCAGTATCGATCTTATCATGAATTGACTTGTATATTATCGTTGATACTTGATTTTAGTATTGTGGATATATATATATATATATATATATATATATATATATATATATATATACACGTACGTACTTACTCATAATGTGCTCCTTAATAAAGGAAACTATAATTGTTTTACGGCGAGGGGTTAGTATGTTCAAAACCAAACGTTTTCACATAAGTTTGTTTTGCTGACCCACTCAACTTTGTTTTTCGCCCCTCCAGGACTTAGGTAGTTGTTCTTCGTGGCATTCGAGGAATCTTGAAACGTTTCTGACATTCGGCATTCCGCTTCTGACGTATGAACTTATCACTATGTGTAATAAACGTACTTTAGTTGCTTGACTACTCTTCGGTAGTCGTTCCCTCGTTAAGCTCTGAATAACTATAGTGGGCCACACCCACGTTTGTGCACTCTGTCACTATTTCAAATTTTAATTGATTCTATGTTCGATTCAAATTTATACACTTTCTACATCACTTACCCCTATGGTTACGTCACTTTACAGTGACGGCCAGCATGCGCCGACCTTTCCGGGTCGGGGCGTGTCACTACCCCTTCATAATATCATTTGTTATAAGGAAAGGGATCATCTACGGATTCATTTCTCTTGATTTACCAAATCAGAGAATTCGTGCCGTTGAAATTTAATCCAACGGCTATAAACAGAAGCCCACTTTAAATTTATAATTTGAATCAATTTTTAACAACACGAATTCTCTGATTTGATGGATTAGAAAAAAAAAATCCCTTTCCTTATTATAAAAAAATCAATTTGAATTTCATAAATGATTGATTTATTGTTTTCATGTTGTTCTAGAACCTGAACATCACAAAGTGCGTAAAGCACGAAACGACCTTATCCCCAAGTTTGGCGGCCAACAGTAGCCCCTCTCGGCCCTCTTTTTCTTACACAAAAACAAACAACACGCAGACCCGCGCAATCACCAACGCAAACACATATCCAGATATCCTCCTCCTTCTTCTTCTCTCTCTCTCTCTCTCTCTCTCTGTGCTGTATCAATGGCTTCCATATCTGCTCCAACCTCAAGTCCTCACAAGCTCAACTTCCCCAACCCCAAACCATACCCCTCCTCCGTCGCCAAAAGACCATTCTACCCTTCCTCCCATTCCCAAACCACCTCCTCCTCGAGGTATCCCGATTCGTCCCTCTGCCGATGCCAGAAGACCCCTTCTTCCTCCTCCGACTCAACTCAGTGGAGATGGGACTCTGCGCTCCAGGACCTCATCAAAACTGCCATCAAAAGCTTCGATTCCTACCTCAATTTTAAACTACAACCATCCGCCCAATCCGCACCGTTTCAGGCCGACGACCCTGATTGGGACTGGGATCGCTGGCGCCGCCATTTCTTAGAGGTCGAACAACAAGAGCGCCTTGTCTCCCTTCTCAAGGTCTCTACTTTTACCACAATTCCTTCTCTCTCTCTCTCTCTCTCTCTCTCTCTCTCTCTCTCTATATATATATATATATATATATGTATATGTGTATTTATATATTTTGAAGCGATGATGATTTTGCTTATTTATGTGAATTTTGTGTTTGAAACTTGAACAGTCGCAGTTGCGTCGGGCTGTATCTGCAGAGGACTTTGAGGATGCTGCGAGGCTCAAGGTTGCAATTGCCGCTGCAGCTACAAACGACGTCGTTGGCAGAGTCATTTCTCATCTCAATGTACGTCCTTTTACCTCCCTTCACTTACTTTCTCTGTTTGCTCTCTAATTTTGGTTTCACTTTCTGAAAAGAAATTTTGCTCGTTTTCAAAAATCAGAGAGCTATACAGGAAGAGCGATACCAGGACGCCGCTTTTTTCCGAGATAATGCTGGTGCCGGATTGGTGAGTCAGTTGAACAAGGAAATGAGTTTATGATTACTAATGTGAAAATGTACCTGTGTTTCAGTTTGATGCATTTGGATTAAGTGTGTTTGGGTTGTCGAATTTCAATTGGGCATTGATAAAACTGCGCTTGGTTTAATTATATGTGTACTTCCGATTTTTGGTTCTAGGTGGGTTGGTGGGCTGGTCTTTCTGAAGATAAGAAGGATCCCCGTGGCATAATTATTCGAATAACTGCGGAGCATGGAAGATATGTCGCAAGGAGTTACAGTCCCCGGTAAGTTGTTTGCTTTGTTTGTTTAATTTATGGTCTTACCTTTTGTTTTTTTTGTTGTAACCAAGACCAGCAGAGAATTGGTAATTTGGTAACGCTAGCTTCTCAACCAATAAAAAGTAAGAGAAAGTTCAAAATTAATAGTTTATAGTTTCTTTATTTTGAATTGTAAGACCTAAAGGTTTAATATGAAGCAGTAGGAAGAAGTATGGGGGTTGAGAAGACAAACAGTCGATGCATGTTAGCATAGGGGAATCCAAACTGACGAAGAAGAATGAAATTGATTTTCAGCATCTTATTTGTTTATTGTTCGTGAAGATTTATGAGGGTCTGAGATAACCTCTTTTTCCTTTTCTTAATCCAACTTTTATCTATACCCATTTTAGATGCTAGTTTGTGTGAGTGGCTTTGCATATGTTCTCGCCAAAAAAGAACAGGAGTCTAAAAACAAGGGATGCTACTGAATTGGATCTGATAATACTAGTAGCAAGATACTGTTTTAAAAATTCTCCGTGCATGTCCCTACTTATCACCATTAATCTAAAAAGTGGTGTAGGTGGTGCTCTGCCGCGATGAAATCAGCAAGGCTATTAGGCGGTGCTCCACCACGATTAACCCGAAACACTGTATAAGATATATTTATGGAATACTTCTCATGTCTCATTTTTTGTTGTACTTCTGTTTTTGTTAAGACTCATATATTATTATGTAGTTTCCATTGAAAATTTTACTTTGGGTTTCAATTAATTTCTGCAGAATGGATTTTTCCGTTCTGCACGCTACTGGTGCTTCCTGCAATATGTATTTTTTTTATTAACTTTCATCTTCTTCAGGCAGCTTGCTACTGCTGCAGCGGGTGTCCCGCTCTTTGAGATTTATTTAACAGCAAATAAGAATGGCGAATACAGACAGCAGGTAATCTTGTCATGTATAATTTTTAGTTTAATCTAATGCATCAATTACAAGTTTCTAGTGGTTGAAATTTAAAATGGGCAATAATAGGCTTGCATTTTCCAGTAAATGCTTGGGACTGTTTTTACTTAATTACTTTGCATGCCTTTGAAAAATGTCAAGAACCATAGGAAAATAGAAGAGAACCCTCTCTTTCAATATTGCTTCTCAAAACCACCCCTTTCAAAAATCTTACATTAAAAAAATTTCATTTAGGCAGCAAACCATAAGAGAAACCTTTAATCCTCAATAATAACAAAGCAGTGAAATATAATGAAAGAAATATAAAAGAGTAACTAGTGTTCCACAACGAAAAAAGGTAGGATTTTTAAACATATAAAAATCATACAAGATCCTAAAACAAATAATGGTAAGATGCATTTGAGTGTTCTTCATCAAATAGACAGTTCTTATTTAGGTATTTTATTTATATAAAAAATCTGTTGTCACATGCATCTGAAATCCAGTCAATGAAATTTTGAATTATGGAATTTTATCTTGCCGGATAGTCTGTCACCATAAGATGGTTATTTTGACAAACTGAGTTTGGACCGTTGACTAATTTGAATGTGTCGTCTAGACTCTAGATTCATAGGATGATATTGTTATGTGCTGAACTATATTATCTTCAAAAACAAAAGAGGGATGGGCAAGCATAGAGGTTTGACCAGGGCCAGTTTGGAGGTTCAATTAGAATGACATAATGTACGCACATCAGTATTTTAATTGTAGTGTTGAATATTCAACTACAAAAATTTAGATTGTTGAATACTTTTTAAATTTTGTCAAATGAAAATTTTGAAAAATAAAATTCTGACATTTATGACAATTAACATTTGTTTTCCCAAAAAAATCTGTGTAAGGAGAAGGGAGAAAGTGCTGATGATTTATATGTGCACTGTCCACTAGCTGTAGGTTATGGTCAAAATTATTCGGTGATGCAGGGTGAGCTGTGTGGTTCCAGCAGGATGTTGCGCATTGTTGACTGAAAACAAAAGGCCTTTTCCTTTTGGTGGTGGAATGAAGGGTAAAATCCTGTGAGGATGCAGCTCTTGGTGGTAATTGGATCATTTGTCTGGATAGGAATAGGACATTAGAGTATTATAAAGGTGTAGTGCGGAAGAATTATGGGTACAGTTTGTGCTTCGAGTTGCCTATCAGTCTCTAGATATGAAAGAGGTTGCTTTTCTTAATAACAATTTTGTTTAATGTTGGTTGAACTGACCAAACCCGTTTTGGGGTTTAGTTAAGGAAACTATAGTTAGGGTTGAAATGAAGTAGCCAGTTGTTCTAGTTCCTGGTCAATCCTATATTTGTGTCGATCCAGTCTGGTTTTAATAAATAAGCAATGGCATTTGGTGTAAGTTAGTGAAGACTTAAATTATTCTTTGGTGTGAAATAGGATTGGAATAACAAATGACAATTTTGAAGTGGCATTTCATTAATTACTTTATACTTGTCTAATGCACAAGTATGATTTATCAATTTGTATGCTTAGAAATATGCAGCTAATGTACTTAATATTTCTATGCCATAAATTTCAGGCTGTGTATTTAAAGCGAGGAGGGGTGTTTCAGGATTCTTCACAAGTTAGCTCCAAATCATTGGATGCCAGTGGCAGCTTGAATCCCTTTGATACAACTGAAGAAAAAGGTGATCTATTTGTTGCAGATAGCGAAGATGCTGAAGATTGTGATGATACAGATGATGGCTCTGATCTTTCTGAGGACATCTCTGGTTTTCAAAGTTTCTTGAGAGATATGATTCCTGATGTGAACGTCAAGGTTTTGAAAGTGATCTCACCAGGGAAGGTAGACAGGGATCTAATATCGAAAGTGATTGAACAGATTATTGAGGAAGATGATGAAGATAATGATAGTGAATTAGAGAGTTTAGATGGTGAAGATGAAGAACAGGTTGAAGGTGACGAAGAGACAGATGTCATTGAACTGGATACTGATCCTGGAGTTATTCAAAATGCAGAACGACGTGAAATTGCTGTCAAAGTTGTTTTTGGTGGTCTTGGGCAGAAACTATCAAGCAGACCGCCTGCTAAAAATTTGCTCCGAGTACCCGCTAAAATAAAGAAGGGACGATTATCATTTTCCTTTACTGTTGAGAAAGATATTAATCAACAGGATTCCCATGGAAAGGAACAGTCTTCTGTGGATAAAAAAGCTAAACTTGGAGGTCAACGAAGCATTGATAATGTTATGCTTGATCTCTCTAAGTTCATGGGTAAAGAGAAGATACCACAGAAGGTGGGCTGAGTTTTCACTGTACAATTTGAACAACCTGCAAATCCACCACTGTTTATACACTAAAAGCTCTTGCCATTCTATTTTATGTTTTGACTATCAGGTACTCAAAGATGTTGGCGAGTTAATAAATCTTGCTCTCAGCCAGGTTAACAACCATCAACCACTGTCAGGAACAACCACTTTCAATCGCATTGAAATGCCGGCTTCTCCAGATCCTTTAAATGGTGATTTTCTTCAAAATTATGTTTTATCTTTTCCACTTTTTGGTGCTATAACGAGGAGGAAAGTGAGAGCACGAACCTGTTTCCCAACCCAACACCCAACACCCAACACCCATCCCAAACTTTTACTGTTTCTCCTTGTCCCACCATAAAGTGACAAGAAGAAGAAAAAGAAGTTGATCCCTTGAGAATTGTGTATCCATAGACGGATACATCATCCCTTGATCACTATCTTGGAATCCCAGCTATATTCATGCGACTCAAATGTGCCTCTTTAATGGAGATCTCCACAACCATCTCCCAAGTAACACTTAATTTCCTTTCATCCAATGTCCCACCCTAATCTCTTTTTCCATCACTCTAGGTTTATCCCAAATAAGCATAACGTCCTTTCCCCTCTATATAATTTTGGGAAGTTTTTTCTACACAACTTTTTCTTACCGGAGGGTTGCTTTTCTTTAAAAGGATTTATTGCCAAACTTGCTTGTATTATACTTTTATGAGTAGGAGCTTGTGAGTTTGTAGACTCTGAATTCAGTGGATTTATTGTCTTTTGCACCTTTGATTACCCAAATCTGGTTTCTGATCTCTCCCACCTCCGAAAAAAAAGAAGATAAAAAAGTAATGTTTGATGCTGTGCAGAAGTTTTTATGATTGATTACCCTGTTTTGTTTCTAGAATCCTTGACAAACTCTTCAGCTCACATAAGTTCATTTTATCAGGGATTTACATTGGTGCACATGGGCTCCACACCTCAGAAGTTATTCACCTGAGACGTAAATTTGGTCAATGGAAAGAGGATGGAGGGACTGAAGAGCCTCTAAACCTCGAGTTTTATGAATATGTAGAAGCCTTAAAACTTGCTGGGGATCCTTATGTACCTGCTGGCCAGGTAATTTAATTTTTTTATTATTTCTAGCTTCATAACATTATATTGAAATAAAACCTCATAGGGTATTTGTATTGAAACAAAACTTCGTTGTGTATTTTTCTTCCTGATACAAGTTGTTAAGACTTGGTTGACTGGAAACCACCTTAGTTATTCCAAAGCGCTCCTCTCAACTTTGGAATGAGCATTTGGGCTTAAGTTTTGTTTTTCATTGACTAGTTACCTAGTGTTTCTGAAACTTGGTCCTTGTACCTTATCAATTGGCTTCTGCAGGTGGCATTTCGTGCAAAGATTGGGAAAGGATATCAGCTTCCTCATAAAGGGATTATACCAGAAGAATTTGGAGTGGTATATTCTTAGCTTGTTTGATAGAATTATTTCTGATCACTTATTATTTTTCTTTATCTTCCGTCCACTTGGCATGCGTGTGTTTCCTTTCTTCAGAAGAGTTTCTTTTATTTATTTTTATTTGTTTTGGAAACTCAGGTTGCTCGATATAAAGGACAGGGGAGGCTTGCTGAGCCAGGGTTTCGCAATCCCCGATGGGTCGATGGTGAACTTGTTATTCTTGACGGCAAGGTTTTATACTTCTCTACTTTATATATTTTCCTGTGTTTTTATTTCAGAAAGTACTCATTCAGTATCTCTAGAATACATAGTGACTATATCAATATGATATACCTTTATGAAACTGTTGCAGTACATTAAGGGTGGACCTGTTGTTGGATTTGTTTACTGGGCTCACGAGTATCATTTCTTGGCGTTCTTCAATCGGTTGAGGCTTCAAGAGTAGCTTTCCATTGTACATAACATTGCAGTTGATAGATATTTTTGCGAAATTTTGTAGGGTAAGTTCTTTCTCATTAAAATTATTCTTTCAAACTATTGATGTTTTAGGGTAATACCACAAATGTTGCTGTGTTTTCGGCTAATCAACTCTGCAATTCGTCATAAACTCATATCTTCCTTTTCTCCTGAAAGTTGCTCACATATATTGGGGTTCTCTAAATTCCAGTGGCAATTTTTTGCTACACAGCATCATTTTAATTTGAGTTGATAATTAACCTTTGATACGTAATGTAATAAACCATAAGGTGGGGTGTCTGATATGATTATGGTGTACTTATCTGAAATTTTTAGTAATCATCTCAAAAGAGGGACGATCAAACTTAAAAGGGGATATCAGGGTGCGTTTGGTACGCGGGACGGGACGGGACGGGACGAGGCGTTCCGTCCCGCGTTTGGTACGCCTAAAACGAGTGGAACGAGGCGTTCCACGGGACAAGTTTTGGATGATTTTTGGTTCCACCTCCCCCCCATGGAACGGGGTTGTTCCACGTCTGTGGGACAGAAATTTTTAACATTTTAGGACAACAATGCTCCTTGTCTTTTTCAAAATTTACAACATCCGTCCCGTCCTGTTCCGTCTCGTCCCGTCCCGTCTGCGTACCAAACGCACCCTCAAGGCACCAGGCTTATATGTTTCATTACTAGAATTAACGGTTTTTTTATAGGGTTTCCAAATAAACAATGGGTATTAGGAATTTGGGGTGGTGTAATGAGTAGATGAGTTGGTGCAATAGATTATACTTCGGAAAGGCTTAGACTATATATACAGTTAGTTGTGTGCATGGTATAATATTATGTAGGATTTGTTTCTAAAGAGCTGATAAGAGGTGATGCGCGGAAGCGACAGTGGCCTTATTATAACCCTATCAACTATAACCAGCCATGCTCTTTGAAAGGAGGGACGTTTTGGTGGTTTTCTTGTATGGGCATCCGTCTTGAATTTGCTAATCATTGTTAGAAGGCTTTCCTTTGTGATTGTATTCCTATGTAATATGTGAATAACAAGTTATTTGAATACAACACCAGTATGATAGTTGATGCATTCCCCTCTGATGAAGGTTTCCGTTGCTGTCTCTTGTGTTGTGCAGTTTAGAAGATATTTACTATATGTCTACAGGTGCACTTGCAGGCATGTTAACTCAAAGGCAACTGCGCTGAAGCCTTGGAATGCAATAGAATAGATAACCGCCTTTTGTTTGGTAGCGCGTTTGTTCCGGGTACAAAGTGTCATGGGTTCAAATCCATCGCCAAACCTTATCCAGCTTGGATGGATTCCGTGCCGTATACGCCAGGGTTCTCTCAGCCAGACTAAAGTTCGAAAAGAAGTGGACCTAGCCCATCGCATCATAATTATATCCATGAATGGAAAAAGGGGTGCTTCTGATCGGGAGTAATCACTAGTGATAGGGCAAAAATCGAGGATGATCAGCCACACCGGGACTGAGACACGGCCCAGACTTTTACGGGAGGCAGTACTGGGGAATTTTCGGCAAGTAAAATACCATCCCAGGCTTCCACTATTTTGGAATAGGCTGTTCTGGCTCGTCCGTATGCACTCTCTGGAAATTCCTTTTATATCAATGTATGTATTTAACTTCTGCCGTACCATCAAAGTTTTTGGCTCAATTGTTATACACTTCAGTTCGTGCTTTTGTGCCATCTGTTTTTGCTAGCCGTTGCTTGAGTTCTGTGGAAGCAGTTAGCACTTCTGAAATACCTGAGCTGTCACATGTGATAATTTGATTCCTGTAGGGACTTAGTGGGCTTGTTCAATGTAAGTAATTAGAAATCAAATGGCATTTTAATGCAAGAATTATCTTTACAATTTGTGAAAAGGTTTGTCCATGGTGTTTTCATGTTTCTTTTGTCTGTCGAAACGTTTTAGAACCCCACGCAATTGCACATTTCGCTCCTCCTAAACGGCCTCTGGAAGACACATATCAAGTACATTCTGCGTACTTCTCTAACTTATTTGGATGAGCACAAGCGCGCGCATAAAAACACATAGACATGTATATATTCCATTTAGCTCAAGTAATACTCCTCCATTTAGAGACCCATGGGTTTTTTAGCTGCAGCCAAACACAATTGGCTTGCTATTTGGGCTCCTCTTTCTTTTACCATGTATGCATCAGTTCCTGCCAAAAGTTAGATTATTCTAATTTCGTTATGTACATTAGTAAACGCGATTAGGTTTTGTAGCGACACATTTCGAGTGTATCTACATGCTAGCACGAATCCCTCTGTGTGTTTGGTGCAGTGTGTCGGAATCTCATGTTAAGGCGTACGACTTTAGGTTTTGTGGCATTACTCGTACGACTTAAGCTTGCACGCAAGGTCTTTTGTTGAACTGTACGCGAATATGTCATTAAAAAAAATGATCTGATCCTATTCCTTTCCTTTCTCTTTTTACGATTGACCAGCACAGAAGCGTTGTGTGGAGACATGTTATGTCTGATTTACCCGAGGATGAGTATTTCTGGCAACCTGAAGAGGATCATCAAATTGTTGAAGTTGTTGGAACTTCCTAGCCATTAGGGTGAGGGTTCCTTGTTTTTAGGGTTTATAGTCACATAGAGTTTAATAAGGGGTGTGCTATCCACACCCCTTTTTACTTCTCCCACATTTCTTGTTAATTTCTGTCATTTGAATTTTCTTCAATTCATCCGATCCGACACCCGAAAATTAAAAGGGTGTGAGAGAAGTAAAAAGGGGTGTGTGGATATCACACCCCTTTAATAATCCCTATACTTGAGGGACAAGATTGTTTTTCTATTTTGACGTAGTCATGTACCATGATTATAGGACCTGTAAAATTGTGGGCTGTTATTTCCCTTCCAGTTTCAGTGCAAGGCTATTTATTAGCCACAACATTTATTTCATTCAATAAGAATTCTCCTAGAATATGTGTGCATTCAAACTTTTGCTTCATAGAGCTTTTTGCTATCTCTTTGGTTTTAACATCTAGTATCAGAGCCCCATCGCGGGGCCTGATTAAAAGCTTGCAACCCATGTACAAGATTCAAGAAACAAAGACATGGCGTCTGAGAGTAGCTTCATGCAACTTGCCATTCCAAGGTTTGACGGCTACTATGACCATTGGAGTATGCTAATGGAGAATTTCCTTTGTTCCAAAGAGTATTGGAACTTGGTAGAGATGGGGATCACTACTGCAGCAAGGGGGTCGAATTCCAGCGAAGCACAAAAGAAGAAGCTGAAGGATTTAATGACACGCCCCGATCCCAATGTCCTGTGGACATTGGGATGGTCACGTGCTGGCTGACACCCGAGGGGTGACGCAAGCCATTTAGAATGCATGAGAACGAGAAATAAGTAAGACTAAAGAAATTAATGGTAATTACTATGCATTTAAGGAACGTGTTCAGAGCATACAACTAATTAAGAACACTAAAAAGAACTAATATAAAATTGAATGAGCAAAGGAAATGTGACACACCCTGACCTGGAATGTCCACTAGGACTCCGAAGTCAAGTTGTGGTGGCCGACACCTGGAAGGTGACGAAGCCATAAAGTGTAGTGATGTGGAAAATGTGAATAAATTTAAGCCTAAAAGTGCCTAAACACCAGATTGTGCTGGTGAGCGAAAGCAAACCCATCTCACATGTGACTGCAGAGCATAAGTAAGTACAGTAGAGCGGGTAAGAATTATACCCTTAGAAGTAGCCACCTATCCTGAGATTTGCCAAGAATTCTTATCGATACGAACCTTATCAGCCAAAACCTGGAGGAGCACAAAACAGACATACGAGTAGACAAAATAAAACTTTGAAAACATCATTCTTTTTAGCAATACAATAACACCCTCGTTGAAATCCGTATAACTCCCCAGAGAATACCAATACATATGTATATAACAATCATGCTGAAGAATGGTAAAACCAAAGTATACCACATCGAGTATCTCAGCAACAACCATATAAGCAAGATGAAATAAATCAATATAAAATGAATATAAGTCGGAGTCACCTATAGTGACCTGTACGACTTATCCATATCTCATCCATCATATCACATCAATCAGGTGCTAGCACGTGAGTCGGAGTTACCTATAGTGACCTGTACGACTCATCCACATCTCATCAATCATATCACATCAATCAGGTGCTAGCACGTGAGTCGGAGTCACCTATAGTGACCTGTACGACTCATCAACATCTCATCAATCATATCACATCAATTAGGTGTTAACACGTGAGTCGGAGTCACTTATAGTGACTTGTATGACTCATCCATATCTCATCAATCATATCACATCAATCAGGGCTAGAACATATCTCATCAATCAAGTGTTGCACACGAGTCGGAACCACCTAAAGTGGTCTGTACGATAGGCTGAGTGTAAATAAATACGCTCAAGTGCTACTATCACGTGAAGGCTGTGCGAAATATCGCAAGTCACCTACGAGTCAGAACCACCTTAAGTGGTCTGTACGACAGGCTGGCACCTACCTTGAAATCTAAGGTGAGCGTAAGGTGCGGGAGGTGAACAATCACATGAAGGCTGGCCCTGGCCACGGGCGGGAGCACTAACATCGGGGTGCAGGACAATGAATTCTCCTCATAACCATTTATCACTAATTACCATTCGATCATACCAACATTATATACTCACCTGATCTTACCTTGCCCTCCGTATTGTTGCACATCACTGTGCAAAGCTGTACTAATCACACACTAAAATATAAACCAATTATGGTCTAGCATTTATAAAACATAAAACCACCATTTCACATTTCCTCACACAAGAATATATAACCAATACTAACTCACCAAGTCATAAGGTTCAAATTTCACTTACTGTATGGCTGCATCTAACGTCTCGTTAGATTGCCTAGGTACCCTAAACAGGGATCAAGCCAATAGTAGTCCACAACAATTATTTGTATGTCATAGCGTATAGATATACTGTGATAACCTAAACTCAACCATTTCACAGTATTCCCTAACATATAATTATATGCATGTATAACTTGGTATAAATTTCTTGATTCCATTTAAAAGCATTTATGGAACTATCAATCACACACACACACATATATATATGATAAAAAGGAAAAGATCCACTCACCTTGAGTCTGTGCTACAGCTTCTGAGCAAAAACGTTGAGGCGTCACGAACGATCGCTGCCTAGAACAATCATCAAATCACATCTCAGAATTCTTGTCGATAAAGTACATAACTTACATAGAACATGCGTCTACGTAATTTGATCCGGAAAATCCACATATTAGATCTCTGATCCATAACTTCCAAGGATCCACGTTATGCTTCTAGAACAATACCCTAAAATTTCATTACGATCCAACGGTTGGATCTCCGCCAATTGCTAAAACCAAGTGGCGGTTAACATTTTATTTACGAACTTACAATTCCAATTTGGGAAGATCCGTACGACGGATTCCCGATCCATAAATTCCTATTTTCCTCAAATATTATAAATAACAACCTATTAAAGTTTGATGACGATCCAACAATCGGATCGTCGGTTCATATAATCGCCTATTACGTGTCGTACATAGTTTATGTTCTAACGATCAATCTACGTCATTCAATTCTCAAAACTGAACTCAAGGCATCCAATATAACCTAAAAATAGCGTTGGCAGTCCTCTGGCCATGCGCCGCCGTGGGTGGCAGTCGGCCGCCCCGGCTTGCCGGAAAATTCAACTTTCTCCAAAAATTCTCAAAATTTGCAGAATTGAAGATCTCAATGAGTAGAGAAACTTTCATACCTGTGACCAAGGCCAATTTGGCTCGGAAGTTTCCAATTTCAACAAAACCCGTTGGAAACCCTTGAATGGGTGTGTTCCAATTCAACCTCCAAGTAACTCCGACGCCCCTAAACTTGTTTGGGCTTTGTTTCACACCTCAAGGGAAGTCTAAATGTGGTGGAGATGGATGTGATTAGCTTCAGATTTAAGGGATTTGAACCCAAAGACCCCGCACCATACCGTGCGGGTTTTCTATTTTTGAACCCAAATCTCACCAAAGTTGGGATGGA
Organism: Crataegus laevigata; assembly: GCA_963580275.1. Taxonomy (NCBI): domain Eukaryota; kingdom Viridiplantae; phylum Streptophyta; class Magnoliopsida; order Rosales; family Rosaceae; genus Crataegus; species Crataegus laevigata. Next base: position 9,403,187 of record OY756941.1, read on the forward strand.
ATGGATAGAGGGAAGGTCCTAGAGTGTTTTCCAGGTGGTTAGAGGGTTTGATTTGTTGAGAAATCGATGGAAAAACACCGGCAAATGGGTAAATAGGTCGGGTCCGATATGGGTTGCGGGTTGGCTCCCCCTTCCTTCTTTTCTTCTTTTCTCCTTTCCCTCATTTCTTTTGTTTCTGATTGGTCTTCCTAGTTCTCTCTTATCTTCCCATTAGTTGCCGCTCCCTCATTTCTCTCATTCATCTCCAATCCGCACCACCTATTTCCCTCATTCTTCTAATCTGGCCATACACGTGGCACCCTAAAATTTCTGAAATTTTCCAGAAATTAATAATTTTACAATTTTGTCCCTAATTTTGAACGTTAATAACTTCTTCGTTATAGCTCTAAATCACGTTCCATTTGTGCCTACGTGTCCGTAACAACGAGTACTATAAGGATATGCCAAGAAAATGAACATTACGTGTCACTACAAGGCAGTCAACATAAATCGACGTATGTGCCTCGAAGGGCATTTTCGTAAACTCACTTATTAAAATTATAAAAATCATAATTTTTAGGGATGGGCTATTACAAAATGGGTCCTACACCAAGAGGACTCGAAGATGCCAATACGGAAGTGCCTTGAAAGCCGGGATTGTATGCCTCGTTTTTAAGTCCTGAAGGGGGCGCAAAACAAACATGAGTGAACCAATTTGATATACATATAATAAAACAATTATCAACATACTAACCCCCATGTTTTATGAAAACTTATATAAATATGATAATAAAATAGGTTTTCCGAAACTTAGCATGCCGTGCAATATCTCAAATCATAACTCGTACATATACATAGTCGCTAGTGAATGTCCAATAATCCCTCCAAGCCTATGCCATATCCCCGTCTCTGAGCATACACTTAGAGGAAATATCACTCCAGGCCCTATGCCATCTCCCCGTCCCTGTGCTAATAGCCAAAGGAAAACCACTTTAGGCCCTATGCCAACACCATAACCGTCGCCCGGGATGGACCAGAATCTATCCCTTCATCCCGTAGCGGAATAGGGACCATTAGGTAAGTACAAAATAATTGAACATATATACATTGAAAATCAACTTCATAGTATAAAGTCATCCGTCAACTATACTATAAAGAGGTGTTCTAAACATGTTCTAAATATCATATCGTCATCCATCAGACATTCTATAAGAACACGGGTTATAGGAAAAATAATAGTAATTCAAAATAGCCTCAGTAAGCACGATATGTCATAAAGAATTTCATAAAACATACTCATAAAATCATGTTTTCATGCATGCAATTCTACTATAAAAACATGCATTTTAGAAGGGCTCCAATCATAGTATTTCGCTGTCGAAAGCCGTACTGCTAGTGAAGATAGAAATGCCACAATATATGTACCTAAACACATAAATGGTCCAACTTAGTCAAACTCTATTCAAACGAATTTATTTGGGAAAACGGACTTCAAAAACGGGTTCATGACATCGAAATTAGCCTATGAGGGGAGGGGTCTCGAACGAAACCTGAAAAGTCAACATTAACGGGTCAAAGTCAACGCTGACCGTTGATGGTCAACGGTCAGACCGGGTCACGGGTCAACCCGATTTAGGGTTTGGGTTGGGTCCTTAAAGGTTTAGGATTTAAGAGAAAGAGGGCTTAGGGCCCTAGTTCAAAAGGCCCAAAGGCTTTAAGCCTAAGGGTTTTCTGGGTTTGGTTGCCATCGCCCTAAGGCCTTCTGGGTTGAAAGGAAAACAGGCTGAAGGCCTTTTACACTAAAACAAATAAAGAAAAGAAAATATAAATATAAACTAAAAAGGGTTTTGGGTTGGGCTCGGCAAGAAAGGCCCAGAGGCCTAAGTGACATAGGGTTAGGGGTTTAGGCTAAAAGGGTTTGGGCCGCCCAGGGTTTTGGGCTTGGTAGGAAAAGGGCCTGAGTTTAGCTAATACTGATTGATTCACCGCATCTTCTCCATTAGGAGATCTAACCCAAGGAAGAAAAAGGCAGGAATTCGGCCTGAAAGCTACACCAACTTTAAACGGCCATAACTTTGTCAATACTCGACGAAATCAAGTGAAACAAAAATGAAAGTTGTATTTCTCAATGAGACGAAGAGACGGTTACCTTACATGCCGGCCAAATCATCGTGGTTTGGCTGAAAATTTCCTCGAAAGGGGCGGTGCTTGCCGAAAATTTTGGAAAAGCTTCCCCAAGCTATTTTATGTGATTCAAATGTATATACAACTTAAAACAAGTTTCGATCCAACCCTAAAACACAACCCAAGGGTTTTTAGAAGCTTACCAATGTTGGAAAATCATTAAACTCGTCGGAGAAGATGATGGATAGTACCGACCGAAAAAAAGGGAAGGGTTTGGGGTGTTCTTTCTTCGTTTTTTAGAGCACAAGGGTGATGGTGATGATGTTTTGTTGTTGTGATGTTTGATGATGAGGGAAAAGAGGGTGACTGGGTGTGTTTGTGTGTGTGTGTGTGTTTTCGGGGAAGATGGAAGGAGAAAGCACATAGAGTTTTGGGGAGAGAGGAGAGAGAGAAGGAGAAGAGAGAAATGTGAGAGAGGGAACACGGGAAGGGGCTCACCAATTAAGACCCAAAAACCATTTTTAAATAAAAATAGGGGTGAGGTTTAACATTTGAAGGCCAAAAACTATTTGTTCCAAGCCATTGATCGGTCAATTGCAGGCTCTTCGCAAGGAGTTCGAAGTGCTGCACATGAAGAATGAAGAATTAGTTAATGACTACTTTGGGAGAGCTCTCGTCATAGCTAACAAGATGAGAATTCACTAGGAGAAGATGGATAATATGGTAATCATTGAGAAGATTTTAAGGTCTATGACTGCGAAATATGATTACGTTGTCTGTTCAATTGAAGAATCAATTGACTTGGATACCTTATCCATAGACGAGCTTCAGAGTAGTTTTTGGTGCATGAGCAAAAGATCAGTCGGCATGTGGTGGATGAACAAGCACTCCAAGTCATGCATGGAGTCTTATCGGGGAAGATGAAGAGGAATGGGTAGATGAAGAATAAGGGGTAGGCTTGGGTTCAATAAGTTTATCCTATAGTGCTAGAATTGCCTGATCTAGGGCACTTTTAGTGGGAGTGTGCTAAGAAACCCAAGGAACAAAAAGCAAACTATGTAGAGGCGAATGAAGAGATGTTGTTGATGTCTCTTGTGGACTTCAAGGAGGCTGCAATTGAGCATATTTGGTTTCTTGATTCTGGATGCAGCAATCACATGTGTGGCAAGAATAACATGTTTTGTGAGCTTGATAGCAGTTTTAGAGAGTCGTTAAAGTGGGAAATGACTCAAGTTTGATTGTACAAGGCAAGGAAAATGTTCGAATAAAGGTGAATGAGATTGTGTATATGATTACAGGTGTTTTCTACGTGCCAAACTTGAAAAACAACCTGTTAAGCATTGGTCAGTTGCAAGATAAGGGGCTTACAATGCTCATTCAACATGAAATATACAAGATCTTTCACTCTGATAGAGGTCTAATCATGCAAACGGAGATAAGCCATAATAGAATGTTTGCTGTGCTGGCCTATTGTCCACCAAAGGAACAAATGTGCTTCTCCTCGCTGATCACAAATCAAGCAAACATTTGGCATTGTCGATATGGGCATCTTAATTGGAATGGGCTCAAAGTGCTTCAACAAAAGCAAATGTTGGAAGGCCTGCCTTAGTTTACAGCTTCTCAGATGGTGTGTGAAGACTGTTTGGTGGGTAGACAGCACCGTGATCCTTTCCCCAAGGAAAACTTATGGAAGGCTTCCAAGATTCTTCAATTGGTGTATGCTGACATATGCGAACCAATTAACCCTATCTCGAACAACAAAAAAAGGGTATCTCTTCACCTTTATTGATGATTTCAGTGGAAAAACATAAGTCTATTTCTTAGTGGATAAGTTAGACGCATTTGGCATGTTCAAATCTTACAAAGCAAAGGTTGAGAAGGAAACTAGAGCATTTATAAGGAGTCTTAGGATGGATCATGGGGGAGAGTTCACATCGCAGAAGTTCACCAATTTTTGTCACGAGAATGGAATTCATGGACAGTTAACGGCTGCTTATCTACTGACAAGGGGTCAATTGGCTTATTTTAAAGGGAACTTTAACGAAAAGCTCCCGGTACTGTTCACTTTAACGAAAAACCACATTTTTACACTAAAAAGTCAATCCTGGCACTATTCACTTTACCCTTTATTTTGTCCTTATCATTAAAACTCAAAGTTTTCAAGCCCCTTTCATTAGTTTTCCTTATTTTAAATAGTGTAGGGAGTTAATTTATCAAAAAATAATTTAGGGGTCAACTTTAAATGTAGTAATAATTCAAGAGGTCAAATGACAATTTTTTTTTTTTTTTAGGGTTTTATTTTTAGGAAAACTAATGAAAATGACTTGAAAATTTTGAGTTTTAACGATAATGACAAAATAAAAAGTAAAGTGAATAGTATCAAGATAGATATTTTAGTATAAAAATATAATTTTTCATTAAAGTAAACAGTACCGTAAAATTTTCGTTGAATTTCTTTGATTTTTTCCATATGAAAAAAAGTAAAAAGAGGAGCATAATGATTGAGAGGTATTCGTTTTAATAGAAATTGAGCCAATTAAATTGTCAGAATTGAAAAACTGACAACCAAGACGATGATGAAAATTTCACAAAACTATAAAATCTATAAATTAATTAATGGTTTCCTGAAAATTCATAAAACTTATCTAACAGTGTTCTTCAAGTCTTCGTTCTGATGGGAATTTACCCCCAGTTTCTGCAACCCAACACCGAAGACTCCGGCCTCTTGGGGAGACGAGAGTAAGTGAGAGAGAGAGAGAGAGAGAGAGAGAGAGAGAGAGAGAGAGAAGCTAGAGAGAGAAAATCATCTTCTGATTCTAGAGAGAGAAAAACCGCAGCGGCAGCAGGTATGTTTATTTAGAGAGAGAAAGAGAAAGAAAAAGATAGAGAGAAAGGGTGTGTGAGAGAAGCCGAAACTATTTGTAGTGGGAGAGAGAGTATTATGGGAAGCACCTTTCTCTCTGTACCAGCGAAGCGTTCCCTATCGACGATAATGTCTTCTGACTCCAACCCCAGCTTCGAAAACGAACCCTCCAAGCGCTCCAGGCCCCCTCCTCCTCCCCTCAGCGTCCCTCCCGCCCACGTCGCCTTCCGCATGCTCTGCCACGCCTCCCGCATCGGCGGCGTCATCGGAAAGTCCGGTAGCGTGATCAAGCAGCTCCAGCAAGCCACCGGAGCCAAGATCCGAATCGAAGAACCCCACGTCGAATCCCCTGACCGGGTCGTCGTGGTCATCGCTCCGAGCACAATCGGCTCCAAGATTTGGCTGAGAACTCCAGTTCTAAACAAAGTCTATAATGGTGGCGGCAGTAGTTTTGAAGAGGAGATTGAGGTTTCCAAGGCGCAGGAGGCGCTTCTGAGAGTGTTCGAGAGGATTCTGGAAGTTGCGGCGGAGACGGGGGCGATTGCGGCGGGGTTTGGGGTGGTTTCGTGCCGGGTTTTGGCGGAGGCGGCGCAGGTCGGGTCAGTGATAGGGAAGGGGGGGAAGGTGGTAGAGAAGATTAGGAAAGAAACTGGGTGTAAAATTAGGGTTTTGAATGAGAAGTTACCTGCTTGTGCTGCTGCCACAGACGAGATGATCGAGGTAAAGGTTGTGTCTTTGCTTTTCTGAAATGGGAATTGAGTTTTAGGTTTTAGTTAGTCGGATTGTTTGTGATTGAGTGACTCCTGCATTGTTTTGGTATTGATATTTGTGTATGATGTGGTGAATTAGTCCCATTTAGTATGGACTCTCGAACTTGATTTGTAAATTCTGTTTAGGGTTATGTGGAAATCGAAACTTGGTGCACTCAGTGTATGTATATGCGACTGAACTAGTAAGTTAGGAAAGATGTAGTTTAGCTTTGCTTGACTTTGTTGCCAATAGGACCAAAACTTTGAGTAAGATGTTATGTATGGCAGTCTCTAGCTATGCTGAATTTCAAAAGTTGTTTGTGGTTTTGGGTTTTTTCGCATGCTTTCAGTGACATATACAAATAGAAATGAACTGTATCTGGGCTAATTGTTTTGAAGTAGGACTTGATACCAAGAAGACAGCAATAGAATACTAACTGAGCTGAAGGTTTACATACCAAGAAGATAGCAAGTAGAATACTGACGAAACATTGTTAGCGACAAGGGAAAAACTAGAATATCTGTTTTGTCATCCAAAGTGGTATGAAGAGCTTGATTTAGGTAATGTATTTTCTGGAAATAAAAGTTTTCAATTGGATATTGACAATTATGATGCTAATTTGGAACCAATGTGAGAGGACTTGATAACACAAGCGGAGTCTACATATATCAGTGATGAGGGAGGTGGATACATATGTACGATTACTTTTAGAATGTTCCAAGGTTTATCATGTCTGCTCTGCTTATAATTAGGATTTTAAAGACTGTTTATCAAAATGAATGAAATATATAGGGGTTATAAATGGTAACAATATCTGTCAGTTACTGATACAGAGGCTGGCAGTTGTAGATCTGCTAAGTTGGGTTAGTTGGGCGTGTGCCATTTGCATACTTAATTTTGACCTCAACCATAGCCTGTTGACTGGATTGAATTAGGTACCAAATAGGCGGAATGAACTTGGTAGTTGTTAAAGGCCGTCATTTTTTTTCACGATCTTCTTACGTATGTGCTATTTATGTAGCTTAACTTCTGACTTCACTTGCCCTTAAGGTTTGTTGTAACAAAAAATAGAAATAAAATATTCCTTTCTGTTGTGTTATACTAATGCTTCTAGTTCTTGATTGTCTGTTTGCCTCCACTTAAGCGTATTTTACTAATTAAAAAGAACATCATAATTTTTTTTCTTCCCCGGAAATTGATTCAGTGGTGTGGCAGATAGAAGGGGATATTTTGGCTGTAAAGAAAGCACTTATTGCTGTTTCTGGCTGTCTTCAAGAATGTCCACCAGTTGACAAGACAAGGATGAGTGTAAGCAGGTCTGAGGCAGTTCCTCTTGAGACTCTACCTGATCTGCGTTTAGATCATCTTTCACAGAGGAACTCAATGCTTAATTTGCCAAGCAGCTCCATGAGTTATGTTTCAGGAGTTCGTCCATCATCAAGAGAGGCTGAAAGGATCCCCACACTTGAGACAAAACAACAGGAAGTTTCTTTCAGGATTCTTTGTGCCAATGATAGGATTGGGGGTGTAATTGGAAGGGGGGGTTCCATTGTTAGGGCTCTTCAAAATGAGACAGGTGCTGCAATAAGTGTTGCTGCCTCTGTGGCTGAGTGTGATGAACGATTAATTACTGTTTCTGCATTGGAGGTTTGTCATTCTGTCTTTTTTCTTTTCTTTTTCCTTTTTTAATATCTATATTTTTCTTATGTCTGCTTCATATTCTATAGAATCCTGAATCAAGGTACTCGCCAGCACAAAAGGCTGTTGTTCTTGTCTTCTCAAGGTCTGTGGAGGCAGGCATTGAAAAAGGGCGAGACTCAAGCTTAAATAAAGGGTCACCCCTTACTGCACGGCTTGTAGTTTCAACAAACCAAGTTGGTTGTTTGCTGGGAAAAGGGGGTGTAATAGTTTCAGAGATCCGGAAGGCAACTGGCACGGGTATACGAATAGTAGGGGGGGACCAGGTCCCGAAGTGTGCCTTAGAGAATGATGAAGTTGTACAGGTGTGGTGTTATCACATTCTTTAAGGAAGGCATAATAATTGGATTTCGATTTAGTCCTATTGGTGAAATTCGTTATATTTAGCGATCTGAAGTTGATGATATGAACTTGCAATTTTCTCATATATTTATCATTTGTTTCCCAGATTTCAGGGGATTTTTCAAATGTGCAAGATGCTTTGTACAATATTACTGGTAGGTTACGAGATAACCTTTTCTCCAGCACAGTAAGTAATTCTGGAAGAAGGAGCAGTTCATCCATGCTAACCGATACAAGTCCTTATGGAAGACCCATGGATCTGAATCCTATTGGATATCAGCCATCATCATCTGTTGGTGTTACTCGTGGTCTGAGCCGTCATTCAACACTAATTCAAAATATGGATCATCTTGGTCTTTCCCATAGTTTAGATCATCCTTCCCCACCAAGACCATGGGCATCACAGGTAAGTCTCTCTCACATGGTCTCAACTGTATTTTTGTTTTTTTTTTGTTTTTTTATATTTTAGTTGATTTATGGATTGTATTGCAGATGTCAGCTTTCACAGACGTTGGAAGGGGTCTGACTTCTTTAAAAAGTGGCACAGAAATTGGCAGGTTAGAAAATTATGAGATTGGGCTAAGCTGCTAAGCTATAAATGGGTCTGAAAATGAAATGGATGTTGTCCTGAAGCATGAGTAAATAGCTTCAGATCGTGAGATCTGAGCTGCTTGGTGTGAACAAAGTTTTTAGATAGGAGGTCATCCTGTTATGATTTTCCTGGCTTGAGTTACCATTTAGTGGGCTGTATCTGAATTTATGGATATGAAGTGAAACTGAAATTTGTATAATATATTGGGATTAAAGTTGGCTAGTAGTTAAGTTAGACATTGTTAGTAATTTCCTTACGGACTGCACTCTTTGCTCTTGCAGTTAACATCAACTAATGATATTAGGCATTAAAAACATTTATATCTAGATTCACATTTCTCCACTTTCTAGGAACTTGACCTCTAAGGCTAGTCGATTGTCACGCACAGCCTTATTTCATAATTAATTGAAATACCCTGGACTGTCACCTAAAAGTAATCATAGACTAGTTACCTCTCTATTATTCCATATCACACCTCAATTTGTCACTTAATTAAAACAACCACCTCGTTCGGTTTCAAATGGATACTGAAAATTTGTGCAATTATGTACTTAAAGTTTCTAATGGGATGCGCTTTCCATTTTTTGTTTGTTTTTTTATTATTTTTGTTTCTTAAACTCTGTCCTTTTGTAATAGCAGTGGGAGCAAATCTGCTATTGTGACAAATACAACTGTAGAGATCATAGTTCCTGAAAATGTTATTGGCTCTGTGTATGGGGAGAATGGTGCCAATTTGGCTCGTCTGAGACAGGTATATGTCATAATTTTATATTGCTTCTTTGATTTTGTTTTAAGGAAACTGTTCTCTTCGTGTGTACCTAGCAAGCACACCCTTCCTTATAAGGTTTTTGCTTGCTGGATTTCAAACCTCAACATAACCACTTTGGCTCTATTATATTTTGAGGGCTTCCCATGACTACTAATTTTCTAATCAGTATTTTATTACTGATAAGGAATTGTGCAAAATTTAAGAGCACATTGAAGTGGCTGGGAAGAACACAATTGTGTTGCCATATAATAGTTGTTTTTGCTTGGGCGAAGGGGCCTTGTTAGAAGATGCTAGGGACTGTTAAGGTGGGGTGGAGTGCGGTGTGGCTTTGACCCAAGTATCTTTGTAGCGAATGCCATCATGAACTTCAAGGATATCACAGTTGCATACTGTTTCAAACTTCACAGATGTCTCTGTTTATGCATCAACTTAAACTTATCTTTTGTATTTTTTCTTCTTATTTTTCCCTGTGCAATCAGATTTCTAGTGCCAAGGTCATAGTGCATGAGCCCCGTCCTGGAACAACTGACAGGATTATTGTCATATCTGGGACACCTGATGAAACCCAGGCAGCACAGAGCCTTCTACATGCATTCATTCTTACTGGACCATCATGACAAATAGTTTGTCTGCGAGACATGTTTGCAGGAGGAGATTCCAGCAGGTTGCTTGGTAACCAATTGGGTTTTGATTTTGTCAAATACTGTACACTAGGCAGGAAGATTCATCCTTCAGGGTTCCCTTTGAATGCCGATCCGGAGCTAAGCGACCTAAATTTTGCTATATCGGCTTTATCATTATGTTGCGTAGAGGAGTCATTCTGCCATGATTTACCATGTACTCTTCAGAAACAATGTCGAAAGAGTTTGACAACAGAGCCTTTGCCTAGTTACCTCCGTCTTTTAATGAATTAATCTTTTTAGCTCCGTGTAAATTTTATTGTAATGCGACACTTCAGAAAGAGAAAAAAAATATGTTTCAATTATTCTGTGAAGGTTAACAAGGGGATGTGTTGATGTCTATAATTCCTCTCTTTAATTTAGGTGACGGTGGAATTAAGCGTTAATGAGTATGGTTTTGTTTGGGTAAAGGGCGGAATAAGACGAAGGAAACGAGTGCTGGAATTTTTCAAAGCATGTGAATGTGAGTTAGGTCAGTTATTTAGGGCAGTGCTCATATGCAGGTGCGTGAGTTCAAGTTCTCTTTCTCGTAAACTAGTGTAGATTACAATATTGCCTTGCTAGTGCCCGAACTTTTTTCATTTTTCTTCTTGGGGAGAGGTAGGACGGGTTCGAAAGCACAACAAATACAACAAACTACAATAGAGGATCAAGAGAGGTTTATGCCTATGCTAAGGCATTACACAGTAGGCCGGAAAAAATGAGAGTGATACCAATATATTGAACTCATACTAATGTAATAGTAGTGTTAAAGAAATTAAACTCAAGATGTCTAATTCCTATCTATAGTTATCACATTCACCTGAATCACCGTGAAAGGCCTAAAATATGATCCATATGGCTTTAGGATCAAGAGAGGATGACCTTGGAGTCTTAGACCCTTCTACTCTTGTTTCTGTTAGCTCAACTTATTGAAATGAACGCTGTCACATTAAATTACTGGAAGTACAACGGAGGCAACTCAACTGCCAAGTATGGTCTCTCAAAAGTATTTTACAGTCTCTTTCACACAGACAATACATGAAATTGAAACAGGTGCGTGATACTTCTAACTTGTCCCGACTGGCACTGCAGTAGTTGCCTCTGCCGCTGCTGCCGGTTTTGGTTTGAGTATGATCTCTACATTGTCATGGACACCCTGCAGCAGTAGCTCACCATCATATGTGAGAAATTTCCGCCTTTTTGCTGCCCTTAGCGTCCCAACCAACGCTTCGAATATGTTTGCACATCTATCATCATTAAATAGCACCCCAAATGTGACCTACAGAAATAGCACCCCAAATGTTCATGCATTGTAGAGAACAGAAAGATGATTTACACAAACATTGAAGCTTAAGATACGCGAGTAAAAGGTTCTTCTCAAGTGATAAATGGGAAGAAAATTCCAGTTTTACGATACGAGGGATGCAGAATGAAGAGAACATTCTAATACAGTGCGTTTTAAAATTAAAAGTCTGCTAATCACAAAATTTATAAGCTAATATATGCTCATCTGTCACGGTTTTTCTACTTAAAATTGAATTATCATCCTGTGAACGCTTTGTATTTACCCATTTTTCACATACCAACTGAAAAGATGAAATATATTTTACAAAGTTGAATAAAAAGAAGCAAACATCTTGATACGAATCAAGAAGAAATGCGTAAAAATACAAGTAAATGTTATCAAAGCCCAAAAACAATCAGGTCGAGCATAATCTTACCTGCACGAATTAAGTACCAATCGATTCGAGTCTCTTTTTTGCAATTATATGTTTTGATGAATGATCAATTACTCAGCCAAGATCAATGATACCATCAGAAACTTGTAAACAAGTAGAATATAACAGATCAATTTCTAGATCCAAACAGTGAAATCAATACTTGTAATTCGAATTCGAGAGCAGCATTACAATTGCAATTACATATTAACAGTAAGAAAAAGGAAGAGGAGAGGTGGAAAGAGTGTGATTGGATTGCATGACGGTGTTTGTGTGTGAGCGTTGTTACCTTGTAGGAACCATCGTCTTGGAGCTTGCCGAGCCTTTGGATTTCTTCTCTGAGACGCTCGACCTCTTCTTCTACATTCATGGCTGATGACTTGATGGCTTCACTTCTGCAATCCTCCTTGTCTCTGTTTTCTGCGTTGGGTGTGGAAAATGACTCAAGACCGGATCACAACCCACCAGTTGCTTAATCTCTAGCCTTCGGATAACGTAAAAAAAAAAAAAAAAAAATTGCTATCCATATATTTTTAAGAAAACAAACGAAAATTCAAAAAAAAATTTTCTTTTAATGAATAGTTCTTTTTAAAGATATAGTGAATAGTATCAAAGAAAAGTAAAAATGTGGGTTTTCGTTACAAGTGAACAGTGCCGGGAGTGTTTCGTTAAAACTCCTCATATTTTTCTCAAGTTTCAATTGTCGGATCAAATGTGTGCGGTAAAAATAGTGTGTGAAAATCAACACTCAAAAGAAATTTAGGATAATAACAAAAGCATATCATTATTTAGTTTCTCACACCTTTGTTTAATACGTTTGGTCGAAAAACTAGGTTGATAACCCAAACAAAGCTATTCAATAATAAATCTAAACTGGAACATTTCAAATTAATCATCATGAACAAAACTAAATTAACAAGAACGGGAATTATCAAAGTAAAAATCATCTAGATCTATATTCTTGTTTAACATTATTTGATATTTTTGAGTGATTTATTCAAGAAAAAATTGCCTAGATGAGCACATTTTGGACTACATTTCATGATGGGACAACATTTATATATACTAAAACCCAAACTCCCCGTTATTGTTCGTGGACAGTGGAGTGGCGAAAATGCCCTCCAAAACTTTTTCCCTCAATGTTTTCTTTCAGCTTTTCTACAATGCAAGGACGATTCTGCCCTGAATAACTAAGTGTCTGTCGGTGGTTCTCCCGCTCTATTTCTTCTTGGCCTTTTGTTTGGGTTCCCTTCTCTCTCTTCATTTTCAGCTTTTTCTTATTTTGTTTGACTCCTGTTTTCCCCGTCTCCCTTCTCGCCTCACTCTTCTCTACACCAAGCATCTTGATTTAGGGCTTCACCATTTCTCTTCGAATCAAGCTCTCTATTTCTCTCCCTATTTTCCCAATCTAGGTTCCCCTCTCTCTCTCTCTCTCTCTCTCTCTCTCTCTCTCTCTGTAAAAACCCTAGATCTCGCCACTACCGGAGAGTCGAAGCTCAGCCATTCGAGCTTCAATCCGCCTTGCCGATCGCCTCATCTCGGCGCCTCCACCTAAACCCCTACAATAAATTTCCCAACTTATCCCCCAATTCTTTTTTTCTCTCTATTTCTTCGCTTTCGAAAGGTTTCAAATTTTCGTCTTATTAAACTTATGTTTCTGAAAGGACCTTGATTTTTTGTTTAATTAGGGTTGTTGCATCGTGAATTTTGAATTTTATGTTTAATTTGAGTTTTTACATTGTGAATTTTGAATCTTTAGCCGATTATGCTGTAATTAATTTTAATTTTGTGGGTTGGAGTAAATTCAGCACCTTTTCTTTTCGTTCTTTAATCTTTAGCCTGATTACCCTAGCGAGCTTCCTCTCGCTGTCTTCACATCCCACTTCGCCTAGCTTGATTCACCTTCTCAACCACCACCTCAACATCGACCATGAGACCTTCCAGGTTCAATCTCAATCTCTAGAAATTCAGCTTTTCCTTTCTTTTGATTTATTTTTAAATTTTAAATGTTTTTTTTTTATGATTTGGTTTATTGAACTTGACAAATTTAGGTGTACCATCGAGAAGGTGATCTAGGTGAAGGTTGTAAAAATGAGCATTTGTAAGTCCTATCAATCTTCAATTTTTTGTTTTCTAGATTTTATTTTAGTTTTTTTATTACTAAGTTTAAGTATCAGTGCCCACTTTTGACACATTTTTGAGATTTTCTACATCTTTAACAATGTTTAAAACCCGCAGCAACGCGTAGGTACAATTTGCTAGTTTTTTTCTTCTAAATAGCAAAACTAGGCATGAGAAAGACTACACGATCTCGTACATAAAGGTTCAAATGGTCCAACACGAACACAATAATCCAAGAATATGTTCCAACTCATTAGCAAAAAGAAGAGCAGATTTCGTAGCAACAAATTTCTTTTCTCCAGAAACAATACCAAACTACCAAGGCATTCAGTTGTATACAAAGAATGTTGTATTCAATTATAACACAGGGAGAAAATGTTTAAGTCCTTTGCTCTCTTGTATTGCTATTTTTTTTCTTTCTTTTGTGTGTTTCTTTAAGTAGGCTTTTAGCCCAAATATTATTTTAGTTATATTATTATCCTGCTAAACTAACGATCATATTTTGTTTGAGTGCTATGTTACAATTGAATGATTGCCATAAAGATAACTTGACATTAACTAGGGTACCTTTCTCAGTAACTGTGAGTTCAGCCATTGTGGCCTTATATGAACCATATCGAGTTTCATGTGCAAGGTTTTATATCTAGTTCTTAACTTGTTATAATGGTCAACTGACTATTAAACTGAGCCTCAGCTCAAATTTGGTATCATATCCCTAGTTTAGCATTTTAATAATATAAGTATAATAGTAAATTACATTGAGGGCAGAAGTTATCAAAACAATTGACATCACACACCCGCTTATTTTGCATGAATATGTTTTATACTTTTCTTTGTAATCCATTTTACAAACCATTAGCAGAAGTTTATTGTCCTAGACACCTTACTATTACTAGCATAAGAGATATTTAGCACATAAGAAACAAAAATCTACCAGTAAGGTAAAAGAAACTCAAAGTCCACTAGTAAGGTAAAAGAAATTCACCATAAGTTATTAGAAGCAAGTGTTCAGACTTTAGAAACTTTAGGAGGAGAGAGAGTATTTACAAAACCAATTAGCAATAATCTTATAAAAAGGTAAGTTTTAGTTTATGATAGATTATCTGACACACTCCGACCCGAAATGTCCATTAGGACTCCGAATTGAAGCCATAAAGTCTAGTGATGTGAAAAATGTGAATAAATTTAAACCTAAAAGTGCCTAAATATAAGAGTGTACTGGTGAGTGGAAATGAACCCATTTCACACGTGATGACAGCGTATAAGTAAAGTACAACAAGGTAGGATAAAGATTATACCCTAAAAGGTAGCCACCTATACTGAGATTTGCCAGGAATCCTCGTCAACAACTAAAACCTAGAGGGGTGAAAAATAAGGGTGAGTGGGCCTAAAAATAAAGTTTTATAGAAACCTTTTTGAAAACATTGTAACCTCTCGTCGTAAAACAAGTATAGTTTTCAAAATATATTTACTATGTATAGTATAAAAATACATACTGTAGCCTACAAAAACTCAAGAATTCATTACAGCAGAATATCTCGTAACTAAGGGCGTGATATCCAAAATCACAAAATCTCCACAATAATATAAGTAAAATCAGGTGCTCAAACAATCTATGCTAGCACACAAGTCGGAGTCGCCTAATGCAACCGTACGACTAAACTGATGCTCATCAACCTATGCTAGCACATGAGTCGGAGTCGCCTACTGCGACTTGTACAATAGGACTGGGTGTAATCATAATATACGCTCTAGTGCTACAATCACGTGAAGACTGGCGTTATTCGCGATCACTTACAAGTCAGAGTTGCCTAATGCAACCTGTACGACAAGACTGGCACCTACTTGGATCCAAGGCGAGCGTGCAATGTGGAGGTGAACATACATGTGAAAGACTGGCCTGGTCCTGAGTGAGCACTAACACCGGGGTGCAGCAATGATGAACAGACTACATAAATATAAGCATGCCACAATGATTCATAGTTTTAATCAACATACTAACATTTATAGCCGTAAATATAATTATGGCATCAAAGATTATAAGCATACCTGTGCATCATGTAGGATGTAGCATATTTCATAAATTTCGTCATTTCGCTAATTCTTATAAATTTTAGTCTAATCCAGCCCTACGTAAGAAATTCTTTTTCAAATGCATAAATGAAAACTATCAATCATATATATATATATACACTATAAAAAAAGACCCACTCACCTGAAGTCCGCACTACAACTCTGTAGCATGAATATCGAGGCGTCACGAACGATTGTCGCCTAGAACAAATGTCAAATCATGTCTTCTTATCGATATAACACGTAACTTATATAAAAACATATCCCCAAGGACATTCTAGAATGACTTGAAACCTATTGACCAAAAGTCAACAGTCGATTAATGGTAGGGTCCACAATCCTACATAACTCAATCCAGAAGATTTGCACCTTGAATTTTTAATTCGTAACTTCCAAAGATCCACATTATGCTTCTAAAACAACATACTAAAATCTTACCACGATTCGACGGTCGGATCTCCACTAATCACAATTCAAGTGGTGGTCAATGTTTTATTTTACAAATTTAAAAATCTAATTTGGGAATATTTGTATGTTGGATTCCTGATCTGTAAGTTCCTATGGTCTTCAAATATTACATATTGTAACATATTAAAATTTAGTGACGATCCAACGGTCGGATCATCGATTGATATAATATTCAAGTGGCGGACCTTAATGGAACTAGGTTCAAACGATGGAATTTTGTCAATCGGACTTCACATATGAAATTGGAGTATCAAATTTAGCCTAGGAAGGTCAGGGGGTACCTCGGCCCATGCGCTGCCGCACGTAGCGACTAGTTGCCCCAACTCTCCGGAAAATTCAACTATTTAAAAAAATTCTCAAATTTTATAGGAATAAAGATCTCAACGAGTAGAGTAAGTTTTATACATGAACAAATAGTAAAAATTATTAAAGTTTTACATAACACATCTTCTTCATTACCACTGTCTTTAGTACAAAAATTAGAAAACCAATATTGCACAAATAACCATATTAAAAGACCTAAGATTGACCTTTTTGATAAATAGAAAATGAAACTTTTTAGGAGAAAAGGAAAATACAGAGTGAGAGCAAAAAATATTTATCCTAGTGAGGAAGAGGTATAATAATTTATTAGATACTTATATAACAAAAAAAAAAAAAAAAACATAAGAGAGAATTTCGACAAATTGTTGATCCCAACACTTGGAGCTGCTGGAAGAACAATGCATTTCTCAAGACACTTTTTTTCTTTGAGATGCTTTGAATCTAGTTCTTGCTAACTCCGAAACGAGGGACACCAAGACTTCATTTTCTTCTTTACAGTACAAGCCCGAGATAACCTTCTAATAAAAAAAGAAAAATTTCAGTGTATCAGGAACATGATTCGGTACTTTAAATGTCATAATACAAGTGGTAATATACTTAAATTTTTTTTCAATCACTTATATCACGACATATATATACTAAACTGTATTCCTAACAAATTCCCCAACAATGACGAATAGGCTAGTTTACTTGAAACCTCATTTTGTGAATTAACTTCAAGTAATTTACATTGTCCTCTTGTTAAAAAAAAAAATTAAAAAAAATAATTGTCCAAATCAGTGGCATATCCTGTAAATGTGAAAAAGTTGGAGGGTCGTTTTCCCAACCGGTCATCCTCCTCAACCTCAAACTCCCATCTCCTTGTCTACTGCTTCCGGATAAAATTTTATTGTTTTTTTAATAAAAAAAATTCAAAGAAATCAAAATTAGGGTTTGGATTTCCCCAATTAAGTTCCATTGCTTTCAATCAACTCATAATTTGTGCGTCATACGACTCGCTTTGAATTTTGGGTTCTGGGTTAAATCTTTTTCGTATCAGAAATGGCAGAATCCGATCACCAGAATTCAATGTACAGCACCGGAGGAGTGACACAGAATAACCAAGTCGACGACCAAGACGACGACGTTGAAGAGCCCATTGACAACCCTAACATACGCTTCGAAGATAGCACCGCCATTCCTCCAAATCAACTCTACCTTCCCAGCTCCGAATACCCTCCGCCGCCCGCCGCAAACGGTGCCTCTGATCAGCTTACTCTGTCCTTCCAGGGCGAAGTTTATGTCTTCGACGCTGTTTCGCCCGATAAGGTAAGGTTTAGTGCTCAACTTGTATGAGTTGTGCTGTGGTAGTGATTCACTTGTACCAGTTTGGCATTCCTGAAATGTCTTCTTCTTCTCTGAAAGTTTGATTTTTGATCAACTTGTGAGAAAGGGTTGCATAAGGAGCTTGAGCTTTTGTGGTTCTCTTTCACAGGTGCAGGCGGTACTGCTACTTTTGGGTGGATATGAAATCCCTTCTGGCATTCCTTCCATGGGGCCGGTTCCTCTTAACCAGCAAGTATGTACTTTTAGATATGTATAAATCATGCCAAGTTTCTCGAAATCGTAGTTTTTCTGTTGGTTTTAACTTTTTTTTTTCTTTTCACTTTGCTGTAATGACTTTTCTTCCAGGGTATGAATGACTTACCTGCAAAGCCAATTCAACCGCAGAGAGCTGCATCTTTAAGTCGGTTTCGCGAGAAGAGAAAAGAACGTTGTTTTGATAAGAAAATCCGTTACACCGTCCGGAAAGAAGTTGCACTAAGGTATGGCAAGATCATTACCTGTTTAATAATTTTCTTTTAACTTTTTGTAATTGAAAATTATTTCTCCTTCCTCTCACAAAGACACTCTGTCTCTTTCGGAAATGTATATCATGTTTTTTAACGTTGTTTACCACCACAGCTTCTGATAATGCAGTTGTTTTTATTTTATGAGACAAAATATATACTGAAGAATGAGAATTGGTATGATATATAAATTGCGGTCATTAGTGTTCGTATGGTCTTGATGTTGGTATGCTTATCATCAAGCAATCTGTACTATTTTAAAGAATAGTCAGATGTCTTCCTTTGAGGAATTTTTGTTGTATAGATTGATGTACATATATATCTTTTAATATTCAACTATTCATATTATTTTCAGATTCCTAAAAGCAAGTAAGAGAGAAAAAAGGCATTCCTAAAATTAATTTAGAACAGCCCTTGAGTCTGAAAATAAAATGTAAGATGATAATTCCCAAAACTCAGAAGAAACTGAAGCCCAAACGATCACAACCTTACTTCATCTGAGGAAACGTCGACCACTTCTCTATAAGTTTCAAAACTTCTTATGTTTCTTCTCCAACCCAAACTAGGCCAACACTGCATGGTTCCATGTAACCGTTTCCTTTTTTCCTCCCCCAAAAGAGTTAAGTTTCTCCCAGGAAATAGATACACGATCAGCTGGAATTACCACCTCAGTCCTCCGCTAAACACAACTTCATCCACAAATCTAAAGCAATAGGACAGTGAGGAAATAATCCTCCCTTCTTTTTCCTTTTGTCTTCACTTATTGAATAGTATAGATTTTTTAGACATTTTGATAACCTCATGTCAGGACAATTACCATAAGTTCATAGCGCATAATAATCTGTGTACAAGGGACTGGTTGGATGGTAGATCTTTTGTATATGATTTTTTTCTTTCTTTCTTCAGTTGAGTACTTTTAAAATGAAATGTAAAGGTTATCTCATTCAATAGCACAGTGCAAATGACATGGATATGAAATGAAAATGAAGGTCAGGATTTATGTAGTTATCATAGACCTGATAGACAGCTTAAGGAAAATATTAATGGAAAACCACTTGTCCCTTACTCCTATGCCTTTTTCTTTAATGAATTGACGTTTGTGTTATTTCAGAGTACTTTTTACCCTAGCCAACTTTAAATATATGGTGTGTACATATTTCAGAATGCAGCGTAAAAAGGGTCAATTTACATCGTCCAAGGCTAGTTCCGATGATGGAGGCCCTGCTTCATCAACACAGGGCTCTGGTCAAGATGAAAGCATGCGGGAAACTTCGTGAGTGTCATTCCATATTCATATACTGTTGATTATGTTTTTAGTACAATTAGATTTTTATTTTTGTTGTACTCTAATTGTGTATTTGTTATTTCAAGACAAATACTAACATCCTCTGTGTTCTGAAAAATAATGATTAATGCCTTTTCAGGTGCACACACTGTGGGATAAGCTCAAAGTCAACTCCGATGATGCGTCGTGGGCCAGCAGGTCCAAGGACTCTATGTAATGCATGTGGGCTGAAATGGGCCAACAAGGTTTGTGGGATTTATAAATCCTTAGTTATTTTTGTCTTTTAATCCTCTTTACTATGTTTGCCTATTTAAAAAGTTATATATGAGTGCAAATTAGACATTATATTGTTCGCGTTGTCATAACAGCCTTGTGGAATATTCAGATGTGTAAATGAGAGAAAACAGATCCATCTAATTATGAGAGACAACATACTTATAGCCACACATGAAACATCAAGTAATGAATGCACAATAAGAAATTGGTTCTTTACGTGGTCTCCACTTCTGCATTCTTTTGTTTCACTTACCTACTTAAGTGTTTTGAGAGGTTGGGGTTAAATTCTAATTTCTTCTTAACTGCTTATGTCACTTTTCCTCAGTGTAACAAGTGTCTGCTTAGAGTATCTTAAAGCATTTCAGTCGTGTATATCAATCCCAAGAACTTCCTGTTGGGGACCTTAGCAGAGAACAACTCTTTGGTCTACAAGTTCATAGTTGAAATAAGTAACCATTTCTCTTCCTTTAGATTTTATTCCACGGTTCTGACAAACGCCTGCAGTGGGAATGTTTTTCTTTAAAGAAAAGAAACTTTTATTAATCATAACCTTTACACCAATGTAGTGGACAATGTGTCCAAGGTCAGAACAAAACAAATTTTTGTCAGCATGCAAATTTCAGTCCTGAAATAAAAGAAAATTGCTGGCTGGCAATTTACCAATAATCGGAGAGACTTTAATAGTTACATACTGAAATGAAAAGCTTAGAATGTCCCGATGTGAGACTTCATGCTTTCAACCCACCCCTAATGGATGGATAGAGATAAGCATGTGGATTGATTAGTTCAAGTGTATGGTGAAACTGGACCTGACATGTAGAATAATTGTCCCCTATAAAATGCATTGTTGAACAATGTTTTTGAATCTTTTGAACCAAAAAATGGAAACAATGTTCTTGAAATGTAGTATGTTTAACAATCGTTAGGCTAAGACCATTTCAGCCACCTTGCATCTCATTTGTGTACTATAAATATGATGGAGTTGGCAGCTTTGTTGGTGGTGGATACTGAAACTTTATCGAAAGTAATTGCTGGTGATTATTCACTCATCTCAGTGTATGCTCAACTTTTTGCAGGGATCTCTAACAGGTGTTCCTAAGGTTTTAAATGTAGGTATCCACGATCCTTTTTTAAAAGGAATTGAACAGGTACATCACCTGAAGCACCCCCCGAAAAATGATTAAGTTTTTTTTATATTTATTTTTATTTTTTTTAATAAATTTATTTTATATCTGGAGTTTTCTTCATGGATACATTTTGTGTTTGTTGTAAATCAGAGTAACGGCGAAGTTCAAGACTCTGATGTTGTAGCCATGGGTGCCAACGTTGCCCCTTCCTCAGCTAATGGCGATAATCCAGCCATGACGGTAGACAGGAAATTGTGAAGTCCCTTGCAGCGTGGTTGGTTTCTGTTTGCTGTATTATTACAGAGGATGTAGATGGAAGAAGTATGTCATCGAGAGTACATACAGATTAGGGACTTAGAGCTATAAATAAGTTGGTTTGAAAACTCTTTATTTTGTGTAATCTTAAGTACTGGGACCATTTAGAAGCTAGCTTTTGCAGGAGCAGCGGTAATACCCTTTGCCAGTTCTTCCTTGTCTACAATGTAATCCATAAAGTTAACTAGTAGTGATCAATGCAATCTTTTCTTTTTGGTTCGTCAAATGATCAATGTAATCGATGTGTAGCGGTCAAATGATCAATGTATTCTTTTCGGGTGACCGATGTAATCCTTTTTTTTTTTTTTGGTTACGTGGATTTCTTCTCCTAGTTGTCTTTGTATTCTTGTAAAGCAAGTAACCTTACCGTCATCGACACCTCCTCGTAACAAATTAAAGAAAATGAACGACAAGGTAATAGAGCATTACTTGAGCGATAGTCTTTTCCCGTTCCTCTGCGATCTCCTGAAGGACTTTGCTTTCGAAAACATGATTACTGCCCCAGCACGACCCTATGCCACCCAAAGGAGAAAATGCAGTCACAATTATACCATTGGCTTTGCAGAAATCTCTAAGCATCTTTGGGTGTGATTCTGTTTATGTCATTTCGGCTTTGCTTGCATATTCATTATGAATGCGATGTTAAGATTAGTCAAAGAGGAATGTTTTTAACCCATATTCAAATGACATGCTTGTTTCTCATATCAATGTCTCTTGCAATTGAGATACGTAGTGCCATTTTTCATGTTACATTGCTTTTGCATTGCAGCAAAAAGAAAAATTCCAATGCTTGAAATAATGAAAAAATAAAACTAAATTATGAATATTGTGATGAGATAGTGAGAGTGGAGTACTCACTGAAGTGATTTGTACAAGGCAGGAACAACAAGATGAGGGTGAGCATCAGTAATCCATAACTTGGAAGTGACGAAGACTTGATCTCGAGAAGCAACCAGACCAAGTCCAAGTGCTTCTTGGATGGCTTCTCCCAGAGTCTGCTCAGACCCGTACATAGAGGCCGTATCAAAGTGCCTGTAACCGAGCTTGATGGCTTCGACAACCGCTGTTTTCAGAACATGAGGTTGTAACTTGTCCGCTGCTGTGCCGAAGCCAATCACTGGCATCCTCCTCTTGCCGGTTGACGATGCCAGCACCACCTCTGGGATTTTTTTTGCAGCTGCCAACACATATGGTGCATTCGCCATCTTTTGTTTCTTCTCTATGAAATGTATTTTTTTTTCTTCGTTATTACAAGTAATATTTTACGCTAATGTTTTTTTTTTTTGGTATAAAATAAAGTTGCTTTTAAACGTCTAAAATTAATTAATTGTCGGGTTTTTTTTTGTCAAACTTGGTTGGAAACCGAAAATAGGATTATGTAACTCTCCTCTATGAGGCTGTTAGGATAATTGATTATGTTATTAATTAGGCTGAGTTAAGAACGGTTGAAGAAGTAAAAGTGAACGTTCCCGATTTGCCATTTTCTTTCTTTCAGTTTTTTAAATTTTAAAAAAATTAGTTTTACGTGATCTTCTAGTGAGGCTGCCATCTTCCTGCACTTCACGACTATGTTCCTCTCCTGTATATGTCCAATGAATGTCATTATTCTTCTGCATCGTTGCATCGAGCCAATTATAAATCAAAATGATCTTTATATTCACGTGAATCAAAATCTTAAACATGGACCCCCAATAAGATACTTATTTTTTTTAGTACATCGATATTTTTAAGGAGAGTTCGGTAAAACCACACAATAAACAGCTTAACTTGGTATCGAATATACCATCTACGAGATTTGAACCTAACTTCCAAGTGAAGAGAATTTTTCCACACTAATAATAGTCCTAACCCCTAATCAATTCAAACCCAGTAACTAAAATCTCTTACCGATCAGCCAATCCTAACCCTTAGGCCATTTCTAATCAAGAGGGCTGAAGGTTCTAAAGCCAAACTATGACCTGATTTGTTCAAAAAAATCATCTCCAACTAATAACTGGGCTAAAATTTTGTGGAGTCAAATCATTATTTAGCCAAATGAGCATCAGGCGAGCCAAATATAGCCTATCTCTTAGCCCTTTTTTGGTGCCCATCTATAATTGATTCAAATTCAACAGTTATATTTAAAAATTCTAATGATAGTTTAATTAAATTAACCAATAAATTTAAAGTATAAACTTAAAATTAATAAACTATTAAGGGAGTTATGTTTAGTTCATTCGGTTGAAGATGGTATATGAGTATGGTCTGACATATTCTTTTAAAATTAATTTTTTGCACGGCTATAATTTTGGACGGGGTTATATTTAGCCATTTCAGTTTGAGATGGCCTTATAAGAAGATTTCTTGACCACTGGTTCATTCCCAAGGAAAACTAGTTAGAAAGCCATGGGAGAATGGTCTCTTACACAAACTGAAAACAACAACAACAACAAAGCGTTGTCCCATTAAGTGGAGTTGGCGGAATGAAACCCTAGAACGTCACTACACTTGATTTTGAACCATTTAATCATACCCAAACTGATTAAATGGAATGAATTATCTTCATTTTTAATATTTCCGATGGAACTTGGAGCTTCTTTTATGGCCCCATTGTGATTTATTCCTGACTTCGCCACTGTATAATGTGCCTTCGGGATTTATTTTTTGTGATAGCTGGCAGATCATGAGTTTACTTAATTACCAGTTATTCGAATTTCTTTTCAGATCAAGAATGACACACCCTATATGGAGTCGAGGCATGTTGGCCATCACCCGAAGGTGACTTAACCAAAAGTGTAAGTGATGTAAAAATGTGAATAAATTAAAATCGAAACTAGAACTTATTTAAACTGATAAAGTAAGTGCGTAGTAATGAGTAGAACCCATAGAAAGCAAATATTCAGAGCATAGATGACAAAAGAGTGTGCAGTCGAAACTAGTTAAGTACTTACTACACAACTGGGAAAAGTTCCTACATTATTTATGGATATGTCAAAACCACCGGATATTCCTCATACCCCACAGAAAAATCAGCTGACTAGGTCATGGAGGGGCGAAAAACAGAAGGGTGAGTGGGCAAAAATAAAGGTTTATAAAACACATTTATTTTCTAAACATACTAACCTCTCGCTGTAAAACTTGTATAGTTTCCAAAAAATCATACTACGTATAAGTATGAAATCAAATGCAAATCTCAATAATTCCATAAATATGCCAATCACAATATCTCAACAGTAGCATAATAAAATCAGGTGCTTATCGATCTATGCTAGCACACAAGTCAAAGTCGCCTAATGCAACATGTACGACTAGACTGATGCTCATCAATCTATGCTAGCAAACACGTCAGAGTTACCAACCTGTACGACAGAATTAGGTGTAATCATAATATATGCTCTAGTGTTACAATCATGTGAAGATTGGTGTTATTCGCGGTCACATATCAGTCAAAGTTACGTATTGCAACTTGTACGACAAGATGTCGGAGTTGCCTATTGAAACCTGCACAAAATTACTAGCACCTACTTGGATCCAAGGCAAGCTTTCAGTGCGGATGTGAACATACACGTGAAAGACTAGCCCTGGCCCTAGGCGAGCACTGACATTGGGGTGCAGCAATGATGAGCAGACTACATAAATACAGTCATGCCATAACGACTCAATAATTCTAATCAACATAGTAAACTTAGCTGCGCATCCCGTAGTATTATTTTAGCATTTCACAACAGTACAACATTTCTTATAACATTATTTAATCATGGCATAATAGGCATGAATCAATTCAAAAACATGCGGAAACTATAAAACTTTATATATCATGTATATAAAAACAAATGCCCACTCGGATTGTAGCCTTCTAACCTTGCTTGACCTTGTACGTCCTCGGGATAAGTCTCACCTATATGCGAAGTAACTAAACTAATTAATTAATAAGATATAAACGAAAAGGCTAGGAAAATCCCCCCATAGTTTTCTCAAACAGAGGGTTTAAATATACGAAAACATTATACTCGATGACACAGACCCATACATG
The DNA here is from genome assembly GCA_963580275.1 of Crataegus laevigata. Lineage (NCBI taxonomy): Eukaryota > Viridiplantae > Streptophyta > Magnoliopsida > Rosales > Rosaceae > Crataegus > Crataegus laevigata. The sequence continues at coordinate 9,428,514 of OY756941.1, forward strand.
TCAACCACTCGTCGGCTGGTGGCTGGACGTGCCCTAACGGTCCGCCATGCACCGTCAGGTCGCGGCCACACGCACAGGCCAGGTGCCTGATAGAGGAATATTTCGTCAAATTTGACGAAATATTCCATTAAATCTAACGACGTCAGTTAAATACCTTAACGGCTTTAGAATATTCTGTTAGTCACGTCAGTTAAATACCTTAACGGCTTTAGAATATTCTGTTAGTCTAACGGAATATTCCTCATTCTTCTCCGGTGGACCTTTGCTGCCGTCGACGCTGTCTGGTTCGCCGAAAATTGAGAAAATTTCATCGGTTTTTGAATTTTTTTTCAAACATTCATATTTTCTTCATTTCTCAACCATTTTTGACAAACTTTATATGGAAATGAAGCTCAAAAAGAAGAGACTAAGGTTGTACCTTCCAAAAGTCCAAAAATGGATGGAAAATGGATCAAAATGGACTCGAGACTCTCGACCTTACTGTTGTTGTCTCAAACTCGTGGTTTCCCTCGTCGGCTCGAATTCAAAACTAGGCTAGTGGCCTCGAGGAGTCACATAGATGCTTCCAAACCTTCTAAAAACGTGCAACTCGAGCGGAAATCATGGAGAAAATCACCCCCAAGTTAGAGCTTCCGAGTTGAACACTCAAAACTCGTCCAGTTCGTGATCGGTTGGTATAGATGTGTTCGTTGAAACGAGAGGAACACGATGGTGGTAATTTTATGCTTGATCTATGAAGTTTGGTGGTGGTGGTGTATCTGTGTTGCAGAGATGAGAGGGTCTCGGGATAGAGAGAGAAGGAGAAGATGAGAGAGAGACAGAGCTTTTTAATTGGCTGAGAAGAAGAAAAATCTAATTGGGTGAGAGAAGCGAGGAGAGTGACTAATTGGTGGGTGAAAACAGGTCACGGGTCCAATTTTAAAGGGGGAAGGGATCAGATTTCATGCGATATAAAACTACAAAAATCTATAAAATCTGACTCACCCTATCTAAAATAGTGTTTCTAACACTGGATAATTTGCACATACGTGTACAATTCTACCCATTGTTAACACACTTTAAATAAACGTAACTTTTTTTGTTACAAGTCTGTTTTGGGTCTAACTCGCAGTCATGCATTCGTAACAACGAGTACTATTTAATTACGATAATGAGAAAAATAATTAAAAGCCAAATAAGTACGTCCACGTCACTTTACCAACAAGGACATAAATGTCAATTTACACATTCTGGGATAGAATTACATAAAAAATTAGGAACGGGTCACAAAGAATTAGTTACTCGAAAAAATATACCAATTTGACAACTTCTAAAGACCCGTTAGCGATATGAACCTAATATCACATATGATGTGTCATTGAAACATAGAATGTGTATGTACTCCATCTAATTGATGCAGACTAATAACAAAATGATACTACATATTCCTTCAATTGAGTATGAATCACCTATTGATGGTGGAATGGACTTTACATGGGTTATAAATAAGTTAGGCTACTTTCCATACTGCCAATTGGTTTTATGGTGGAACCTCAACTTTCTTCATGATATCGGAGCAAGTTGTTCTATGTGTGAAGCCTAACGACCACACATGCTCCACGTCACCCGAGTTATGTTGTCCACGTGTTAGGCTTGAAAATTCGCCACACGTGAGGGGAAACGTTGATAATAGATCCCACATTAATTTTTTTTTGGTCGAAATGGATCCCACATTAATGGGAGGAGTGACCTTGCGTGTGCTTGTAAGTAAGTTGAGCTACTCCCCATACAGTCAACAATGGCGTTGCCAGAAAATATTCGGTAGGTAGACTAAGCTAAAGGGTTTGAATTTAATACTATTAAATTCTTGAACCGATCAATTTATTTAGCATTTAATTAACCATTAGTTTTGTAGGTGGCCCTTTACCACAGTGGTGGAGAGGAGTGACTTTATTCTATAACGGTGTGGGTTTGAACCCCGTCAATGGCAATTCTAGTTCTAACTTAACGACAATACCACTCAACTCCAAAAAAAAAAAATAAAAATAAATAACACTTAGTTTTTCTAAAAGTAGTTATATAGTTGAGACTTTTTATTTGCTAGGTGAGCCATGACTAAAACTCTCCCTATACTACAACCCGCTGGAGCCTTGTACTTTGCTCTGCTATCGATTACTAATTAATTTTATGGTGAAACCTCAACTTTCTTCACCTCTACTAGTTATTGAATTCATGGTAGGAGTTTCATCACACCATTTGAAACGTTCTTGTCTCTCTTAATTTTTTGAAGCCATAAAGCCATTAAACAAACCAGTTAATTTTTTGAAGCCATAAAGCCATTAAACAAACCAGTTAGAAATAAATCTCCAACACGTTCTTATATGTTGTTTGTTGAACATTTCAAAGGGCATTCTTCTTGAAAATCCATCCATTCTGTTAGTAGGAGTTTCATCACACCATTTGAAACGTTATTCTCTCTTAATTTTTTGAAGCCATAAAGCCATTAAACAAACCAATTAGAAATAAATCTCCAACACGTTTTTATATATTGTTTGTTGAACATTTCAAAGGGCATTCTTCTTGAAAATCCATCCATTCTGTTAGTAGGATTTCGATCCAAATTTCTTAACCTTTCCTCATCGAATCATCGACTATGTCCGTGATCGAAAGCTCGGAGCAACGGCATGTTGCTGTTCTTGCATTTCCATTTGGTGGCCACATTGAGCCCCTGCTTAACTTGGTGTGCAGAATAGCTAGCAGCACATCCCTAGATATGTGTTTTTCTTTCTTTAGCTCTGAAAGATCAAATAACCTTCTATTTTCGGAGAAATCAGAATCCAACATTCCTAGCAACATAAAACACTACAATGTGTCAGATGGTGTGCCGAAAAATCATGTCTTGAAAGAGCATCCAATGGAGGCAGTGGAGCTATTCCTCAATGCCACACCTGCAAATTACAAAATTGGAATAAAGGAGGCGGTGGCAGAGACAGGCAAGAAGGTTACTTGTTTGATTGCAGATGCATTCCTGGTCTTTGCTGGAGAGATGGCTCAGAATTGGGGTGTTCCATGGATTCCTCTTTGGGTACCCATGCCATGCAACCTCTCTGCTCATATTTACACTGATCTTATCCGCCGCAAGCTTTTTCCAAATTATGTTGGCCTCGACAGTGATAACCAGATTGGTAATGACGACAATCGTTTGCATGAAGATAATACACTGGAAATTGTTCCGGGGCTGTCCGCAATGCACATTGCGGACTTGCCTGAAGAAGTAGTTCCATGTGATTCACTTTTGTCACAAATGCTAAGTCAAATGGGGCGAGTGCTACATCAAATGACAGCTCTTGTCTTGAATTCTTATCAAGAGATAAATCTCACGCTCTTGAATAACGATCTCAAATCGAAGGTCCCCAAGTTACTCAACGTAGGTTTTCTCACAGCCTCATTACCAGCAGTCCCAATGGTTGCACCATCAAATTCGGATGCCATGGGTTGCCTTTCGTGGTTGGATGAGCAACCAGCTTCGTCTGTGGCATATATTTGTTTTGGGAGTATCAGCGCTCCATCTCCGAATGAGATGATAGCCTTGGCAGAGGCATTGGAAGTAAGCGGCGAATCATTTCTTTGGTCTCTAAAGGACAATTTTAAAGACCTATTGCCAAGTGGATTTGTAGAAAGGATCACATACAAGCATGGAAAAGTAGTGCCGTGGGCACCCCAAGCTCAAGTGTTGGCTCATACTGCAATCGGTGTGTTTATTACGCACAGCGGGACAAATTCGGTTTATGAAAGTGTTGCAAATGGGGTGCCAATGATCTGCAGGCCATTATTCGGAGACCAAAGAATGAACGGGCGGATGGTGGACAATGTGTGGGGGATCGGAGTGAACATTGAGGACGGAATACTCACAAAGAGTGGAGTGCTCAAGAGCTTGGAGCTGGTTTTGGGAAGTGAACAAGGGAAGAAGATGAGGGAGAAGGCCAGAGCTCTAAAAGAGATTGTTGCAGAGGCTGCAGGGCCTCTAGGGAGTGCTGTACAAGATTTTACAACTTTGGTGGACGTAATTTCTTTGCATTAGCGCACAGTACATATCTCATAGATATCCAACAAAAAGAAAAACTAGAAATAAATCTAAAATTCTAAAAATTATTGTAAAATCTAGTGATTGCTATGAAATTGAAGATATGTGTGCAGTGAAATAAAGTAAACAAGACACAATATTTATGAGATTCGGCAAGTATGCCTACGTCTTCGGGGCTTCATTGTTTGAAATAATTGGAGCACAAAATAACAGTCATTATTTTCTCTATTCTCTCTAGCATGTTTCATTGATATTTTATCCTGCATCTCTCTTCTTTCTTTTCTTTCTTTATGTCTCTTCTTTCTTTCCTTTCTTTCTATCTCTTCTTTCTTTTCTCTCTTCCTTTCTTCTTTTCTTTCTTTTCCTCTGTATGTTTCTTGCTTCTCTTATCTTTTATTCTTCAATCTTTTATAGGCAAAAGGTCTATCAAACCTACTAAGCCACTCTCTTTGACAATACTGTAAAAGTATGATCAAACTTAATTATTTATTATAATGGACATTCATACCTCCATTTACAACATTTTTCTCCATATTCACCATTTTTTTTTCAATGCAAACACTTCAAATTCCCCATCCTCGCCGTAACCAACACTTTCAATATCATCACTGTTGGAGCAATATTAGAAAATATGAAAATAACAATATAATTCTAATAATAATAATCATAAGAAATTCACAACATCAATTTATATATGAGATTAATATAAACAACTGGAGGGAAAGTTAGAAAAACTGACAAACTTAGAGATTGAGGCTTGCATAAATGCAATGTCCTAAAGACAGAATTTCGCCCCTACTCTTGTGCTTGTAGTTCGGTAGGCATTCGTCTCCCAGGATTCAACAATCTATAATCCGAAGTCAAAGCACTTCAATCTTCGGACTCTGGCGAACTTTATATATTCCGTACTCTCAAGACACGACTCGGAATTTGACACACGAGGAATGAGAGAAACAAAGTGGGAAAACCTTATTTCTCAAGAGTAAAAATTAACTCTTATTTTCTATTAATACCAATGGTATTATGAGTTTATATAGAACCCAAGTACTTTTTGTTAAAGAGATGTAACTTTTCATTTATAAGTATACATCATTTGACAAGGGTACACACCTAAACAACATAACCTTTCTAGAATTGGTTAACACAATTTTTCATTCAATTATTAAAATTATATATTACAATATTTCATATTATAATATATAATTTCCAACAATCCCCCACATGAATGAAAAATTAGGAAGAATTTGGGAGTACAGACGGACAAGAGAAGCATCAAGAGAGGTGTCTTTTGGACTTGAACCTACCCTAGTGAATACTTATCGGGTTTACTTGGTGATGCAGTGGATGTAGAAGATCTTGAACTGTTCACCGCAGCAGTAAACCGAGACAATAAGCAACACACATCACTAATCCTAATATATTCCAGTTCATACGGTTGTGTTCATTTTGGTCTTGAACAATTCCCGGATTCATGAGAGCTTTAGAGAATTTAGCCATCTCATTCTCATAGAAGTGACCCAATTCTACTTTCACATAGGTGACCACTGATTAAGAATACTCTGCAATATTCCTCTTATTTATAAGATATCATTGTCATTAAGTATAAATATACAACCTAAAACTTTTACAGACAACACACTTTTTCCACCATAAGAATGAGGTATATAGTGTGTTAACTTATTTGAATCATGCCCAACCAGTTTGCCTATTGAACTTAGACCATGGGATCTCCAACCAACTAAGTTAGGTTTCCGCCCAGCTGATTCATTAGTTATGTTGGCTTTAACCTCATTCCCCTCGATGATCAACTTACTCTCTAGTCAAACCTTTAATAATTGGATCCACTACTAGGTTGACTACCATTAATGGTGTGCACAATCCATCTTATGAAATTATATTTCATATGAGAGTAGTTTGACATTGTTTGAAATGTCAAGTCCTCAAAATTATATTAGGACTTAATTATTAAGTAATTTGCCAACACTAAGCACTTAGGTAAACTCCCCCACATTTAAGATATTTGTAAGAAGGTCGCTAACCTTACCATACCTTAAACAAGTTATCCATAATAAGAGATATTGCTTATTATCTCTTTTAAATGCAAATTACTCTTCCTATTTAGAATTCGTTCTTTGCCTTATTTGACAAGTCATCATAGATTCATAATACATGCATGTCCATTCATATGCTCACTTAATAAGCATCATCATGTCTAATACATTTTTCCAGATATCCCACATTTTAGTGTCTAGTCTTTTCTTTTTCCAAAGACCCCCACACTTCCAGTGTATAATTCCTCTCAAAGGAATTTCCTTTGGTTTCATCCATGACTAACATGGCTTATGAGCAAATTTTTATTTTATTTTTTGTTTTTGTTTGTCACATTTAATTATTAATAGTTGAACAAGACATAAAGAAGACTAAATCTTCCTCCATCATCCTCGTGAAATCCAACCATCCCAAATGACTTGGTTGGTTAATTTCTTTCACCAAATCTTTTGCCCCAATGTAATAAATCCATGTACATGTGGTTTGTAAACAAGGCATAAATTTGCTTTACAGACAATGTGGTTAGGCTTTCCAATTTCATCTTTGGCCTTTGATCTCACGTATAGATATCGTCATGCCCATTTCATTTCAATGACCTTGAAATCAATGGTTCTCTTTGTCACAAACCAAAGTTCTTAGCCACATACTGACATAAAGAGAGCTATCTTCTCTTTTATGATGAAAGAACTACAACATAGTGGATTAAATGCATCAATTTAGATTAATTCCTTCTTGAAAAGGAACTCATTTCATGAACTTGTATGGTAACCGTTCCAAATTTGCAGATAAAGCAAATTTTGAATCAAGCCATATCAGCCCCCAACGACGAACAATACCAGTCAAACTGATTGGCTAAAGCACAGAATGCCTTATCATAGAGATATCCAAGTCTATTATCACATGAAATAAAAAATAAAAAATAAAAATTCTGAAGGAAACACTCTCGACATCAGCCATGGCAAATTCATTTCAAAAGAGCGCCTTAAAGGCAAACTTAAAAGGGAAATGCATACTTATATATACATGCAGTGCCCACAAGCATACTTATCTTCTCGAAGATCAAGAACTTCCCATGGTTATATACAATGACAAGACATTCTGACTATTGTCATATTTCTGCTTGCCTTTATGTTACATCAGAACAACTATATGCATGAAGCACCGCTTCAAGCATTTGTGGAAGTCTTTGCAGTTTCGACAACAAACATCATATATGGATTTTCACCCAAAGATACATGTATCTACTCAAATAACAAAGCCAAAATGATGCTATTCAAAGGGCACCACCACAACTACCGAAGGTTACAGTCTGAGAAAGAACTATCATCTCCATAACTAGTAACCGAATTGTTACAGTTTTGAATGAACCAAATCCATGACCCTACAATGGAAATGATCGTGCCTTCCCGTACGAACTTAGTTTAAATCATACATGGGTTCTCAATTTGTTTCCTTATCTGGCCAGAGATACAAACTGTAAATTGATCAAAGCATATTAGTAGTAGTCGCACACAGTTTCATTGAGTAACCAACTTTTCAATTTGAAAAGTCGTAACTACGTAATTAAGATTTCAGAGTTTAATTTCAGACAATTTCCACTCATTCTGAAAGTCAAGTATTCAATCTTGAATCTAACGTAGACAAAATTGACACAATGAGTATCATATATGTTTATCTAACCGTGTTTTTCAAACCATATCAATAAAAGGAAGCCACATAGAATCATAACTACTTTTTCTCCAAATGTATTTATAGTAGCATACATATATATATGCACATCGATCTTTGGAACCTGCAAGTATATTAGAGAAGTGTTTCTTTCTTCCAAATGATGGCTAGACTCGTTCAATATCTTATGATGCAGTTCTTTTTTTTCTTTTTCTACATTATGAGATTTCTCACATCCATATCTTCTAATTGTTCCATAGAATTTATGTCTTTAGATTGTTGGAGCAATATTAGAAAATATGAAAATAACAATATAATTCTAATAATAATAATCATAAGAAATTCACAACATCAATTTATATATGAGATTAATATAAACAAATAGAGAGAAAGTTAGAAAAACTGACAAACTTGGAGATTGAGGCTTGCATAAATGCAATGTCCTAAAGACAGAATTTCGCCCCTACTCTTGTGCTTGTAGTTCGGTAGGCATCCGTCTCTCAGGATTCAACAATCTATAATCCGAAGTCAAAGCACTTCAATTTTCGGACTCTGGCGAAATTCATATATTCCGTACTCTCAAGACACGACTCGGAATTTGACACACGAAGAATGAGAGAAACAAAGTGGGGAAACCTTATTTCTCAAGAGTAAAAATTAACTCTTATTTTCTATTAATACCAGTGGTATTATGAGTTTATATAGAACCCAAGTACTTTTTGTTAAAGAGATGTAACTTTTCATTTATAAGTATACATCATTTGACAAGGGTACACACCTAAACAACATAACCTTTCTAGAATTGGTTAACACAATTTTTCATTCAATTATTAAAATTATATATTACAATATTTCATATTATAATTATAATTTCCAACAATCACCATCACCATCATCATCACCATCACTATCACCATCACTATCACCATTACTATCGTCGTTAATACCGACATGATCTATTTCTTCTACATTAATATTTTTGCTTAACAACAAGCAATCTGCACCAAAACCACACTTCGAACAAACCGATTTCCGAAATCTCTTGATTACCTCTAAAATCAAATAAAAATTCCATAGAAAATTCCGAATGAACCCCAACTTACAAAACCTTTAGGTTCAAAATAAACACCAAAACCAACCCCAACACAGTTGAAAACTGGCAAGAAACAGCCAGACATGAAAAACCCGCATCCAAAATCACTTCCCTGATTCAAAAACTTGATACATGAAGCACACTCCATCCCCAAAATCCCTAGAAATATCTGCAAAAGCCTCTTAAATAACTGAAGAACAGAACAAAACACAAGCAGCAAGCAAAAACGACCCAAATCTGCATCTACCTTCTCTATAACATCCTCTAAGCGAGAGTACATACAGTTTAGAGACTTAGAGCTATAAATAAATTCGTTTGAAAACTCTTTATTTTATGTAATCTTAAGTATTGTGACCATTTAGAAGCTAGCATTTGCAGTAGCAGCAGTAATTCTCTTGCCAGTTCTTCCTTGTCTACAATATAATCGATAAAGTTAATTACTAGAGATCAAACAACAACAACAACAACAACAACAAAGCATTTTCTCACTAAGTGGGGTCGGCTATATGAATCCTAGAATGCCATTGCACTCGGTCCTGTGTTATGTCGTCTGTTAAATCCAAATACTCTAAGTCTTTTCTTAGAGTCTCTTCCAAAGTCTTCATAGGTCTTCCTATATCCTTTCGGCTTTGGACCTCTGTCTCGTAGTTGCATCTTCTAACCGGAGCGTCAGTAGGCCTTCGTTGCACATGTCCAAACCACCGCAACCGATTTTCTCTAATCTTTCCTTCAATTTTGGCTACTCCTACCTTACCTCGAATATTCTCATTTCTAATCTTATCATTTCTTGTGGGGCCACACATCCAACGAAGCATTCTCATCTCCGCTACACCCATTTTATGTACGTGTTGGTGCTTCACCGCCCAACATTCAGTACCATACAACGCCGGCCTTATTGCCGTCTTATAAAATTTTCCCTTGAGCTTTAGTAGCATACGACAATCACACAACACGCTAGATGCACTCTTCCACTTCATCCATCCAGCTTGTATTCTATGGTTAAGGTCTCTATCTAAATCTCCGTTCTTTTGTAGGATAAATCCTAGGTAGCGAAATCAGTCGCTCTTTGGTATTTCCTAGTCTACGATCCTCACCCCTGACTCCAAAATGAGTTGGAGAAGGAAAGCATGAAAGATAAGCCCTATGCATCTTTAGTTGGCAGTTTAATGTATGCACAAGTTTGTACTAGGCTGGACTTAGCGTTTCCAGTCAGTGTGCTGGGAAAATTTCAATCAAATCCTGGTGTAGCTCATTGGACTGCAGCCAAGAAAGTTCTCTGGTATTTGAAGAGGACAAGGGACTATATGCTGACTTATAGCCATGTTAACAACCTGCAGTTGGTGGCATACACATATTCAGATTTGGCTGGATGTGTGGATGATAGGAAATCAACCAATGGCTATATCTTTTTACTCACAGGTGGAGCTGTCTCGTGGAAGAGTGCAAAGCAAAGCTCCATTGCATCTTCCACTATGGAAGCTGAATTCATTGGATGTTATACAACAACTAAACAAGCTATTTGGTTGAGGAATATGATAAAAGAACTGATGGTTGTTGACGACATTGAGAAACCACTAAGGATGTATTGTGATAACAAGGCATCAATATTCTTTTCGAAGAACAACAAAAGATCGTTGGCTTGTAGATTGATGGATATAAAGTATCTAAAAGTCAGAGATGAAGTCAGAAAAGGAACTGTGGATATTCAACACATCAACACTAAGATGATGATAGCTGATCCCATGACAAAGGCTTTATCAGTGGGAGTCTTTAAACAACATGTTCACAATATGGGGATTATAAGGACTTTTGATTCAGTTAATGAGTGGGAGTAAGCACTCGATTAATTGATAGCTGTTTCTTTTGAGTTATTTTGAATTGTTACTTGACTATTGTATTGAGTATTAATATTTGAAGTTTCTTTGACAGATAATTTTGTACTGATGAATGAATCAGTTTGCATTATAGGGAATTGGAATTTTGACAGCCAGTTTCATACATCATGATCTCATAGTAACAAAGTATCTTTGAGATAAGTGTGTATGTGATCATGGAGGGAAAATATAGTTTTATTTGTATTTTTATTTCCTTGAGTGACAGGTTACTTACGAAAGGGCACGATTGCAAGCTTTAGTGGACTCTAGTGATCACCATACATTTTTATTTCATGAAGGGGTTCTCATTGACATTCAAGTGGGAGAATGTAAAACCATTGTGAATGGCAATGAATTATACCGAAGATCTTTGAAGGGAGTAGTTGACTTGGCAATCAAGTCAATGAAATCTTTTATGATACTTGGAACCTTAAAGGAATAAACATTGTGGAGTCCTAATTATTTGCAATCTGTTTTAGGGCCTTTGATTAAGAGAATACAAGATATATGAGGCATGATGGGATTCTGATTGATTGAAGAATATCAGGGAGGATATTCTTTCCGTTAATCGGGCATAATGGACTAGATATATAATCAAGAAGCTGTCCCTGCTTCTATACCGTTTGAATCTCATACAAGCTATAAACCTATTCTGATAGTTGAGTTCATATTGAGGTATAGGAAGTAGAAGACGACTTCAAGCTTGCACCAGATGCATTCATGGCGATAGGTAAGTGTTTTACGTTTGCATGCATGCATGTCGTTAATACCATGTTGCATGCATATGTGATTGTTGATCCACATTCTTTAGTAATCCTAATACCATGCTATTAGATCTTAGGGCTATTCTTACATGAGATACAGGTCCTGGTACTCCAGTTGAAGATTCCTGTACACAACTTAGAGTATTTACATTTTCAGCACTGGATAATATTGTATTAGGTATATCAATGTTCCTATGACATTTAATTTTGTTTTGTTATGTTTTGTGAGTAACAAAATTGCATACTCTTTGCTACCTAGAAGAGCTCTATTTTTTTTTTTACTATGCTTTTTGTATGGATATGTTGCTTTTTGCTGATGTCTGGTCAATCTATATTAGTGCCTTGAGTAGGTTTTGTTTTAGTGGCTCGATTGGGGATCTTTCAATGTGTTGGTTTGGGTGCGATTCTATTCATACCATTTCGGCTTTATGTGTACATTCATTATAAATGCGCCATCGAGTTTAATCAAAGGAAAATGCTTATAACCTATATTCAGTGTCATTTTTGCTCTTCATATAGATGTCTCTTGCAACTCAGATAAATAGTGTGCTTTATTCATGTTACATTGCTTTTGCATTGCTGCAAAACAGAAAAACTCCCATGCTTGAAATAATGAAAAATAGTGAGAGTAGAGTACTCACTGAAGTGATTTGTACAAGGCAGGAACAACAAGATGAGGGTGAGCATCAGTAATCCATAACTTTGAAGTGACGAAGACTTGGTCTCGATAAGCAACCAGACCAAGTCCAAGTGCTTCTTGGAGGCTTCTCCCAGAGTCTGCTCAGAACAGTACATAGAAGCCGTGTTAGGATAAAATTGGCAATTCCTGACTAAATGCTTGAGTCTGTAATAGCTTAGACTTGTTACATATTTTCAATTGTAATAGTTTAAGTCTAGGGAGGTTTCTCACACTTTCGATGGGAAGATATTACCGAAATGCGATACTCATTCAGGTACGTTTGCATGCATCATCCAACTGCATTCATCTATATCTTAAGGTATTGTGTTTGAGATAGGTTACTATTCCTCTGGATGTTTTATCTTATTAAAAAATGATTTATCTCCTTTATGTTAATCACTAAATCAGTTTTAAATCTATCTGATTGCATGGTACTTATCTGATGGATGTTGATTGGAATTATCTGATAGCATGATTGTCGCCCTTATCGTTTTAATTGCAGCGGCACTTTGGGCTATATATATATATATATATATATATATATATATATATATGAGCTGTTAGGTTTAAACAGAGCGGCATATGCATTAGCCTAGGGTTTTTATGTGAAAGGTTTTTGGCAGTAGCTTGACATTTTCGAAAAGAGAAAATTATTTAGAGGTTGCTGCTGCCTTGCGGTTTCATCAGCATATGGTCTTAAAGAGAAAAATATTATTTCTATGCTGATTTCTTTTGAGTTTTAATTGAGTATCAATCATGAAAATGTGCCTTGTGATTTTCGTGATTGATTGGATTTAAAATAAACATTTCATCATATAAACATTCTGCATGATCGAGTTAGCATCTTGCAAAGTTCGAGGAAAAGGTGATTGACGGCTGCGTTAGTGCTGTGCCACTTTAACTCGAAGACTGAAGAAAGATCGAGTAGCAAAGCGCGGAGACAAAGCTGCCAACTGGTATGTGTGTCTAGTTGATGAGTTTTGTGAGCCTAAATGTAAGCCTTTTGTTCTTAAGCCTACATTTTCCTAACCTAGCCTCTTATATTAAGAATTCCCTGCCTTACTAAGAAGCTAGTAGAGTACGTTTTTTCAAAGGAGAGAGTTCAAGGTTATTTAAAAGTTGAAGATGCAAATTTTGTGAAGAAAGCCAACTACAAATGAAGTGCAAAAGAAGAAAAGAGGAAAAGAAGTCACTATGAATCACAAGTGAGCTGCCAACATTATAAGAGATCAAGTGTGTCATTGCAAAATGAAAAGGAAGAATCATCAGAAATCATCTGTGCAGTTATATGTCGTTCATCCAACTACTCAATTTACTGTCAAGTTGCTTGGTTAATTGTTGCATGCTTCTCTTGGTTTCATTTCCAACTACTCTATTAGTTTCTTAGACATTGTGTTTCCTATATCCTTCATTTCTTTAACCGAGTACCCCAAGCCCCATTGCAACCCTACACAAAGACCTACTTGATCCAAAAAAGGTAATTTTTGATGTGTGGAGATAAGATCAATCTGCAAGCCTATGGTAGAGCATTTATGTAATGATCTTTTGAGCGTATACACTTTCCCCCAAACACTTTGAATGAAAATTCGAGCGTATATCTTGTGAGCTTAAGGGTTAAAGTTAAGTTGGTCATGTAAGACTTAATTACGTTTGTGTAGTATCAACTTTCGGCTATACTTGCAACTACACTCATACATGTTATGTTTTAGGGACAATGTTAGTTTGTGAATGAGAATTCAGAACTACATGTGTTTTTGCACTCTTTCATTCTTGTTGGTACAATCGTATGCTTCTCATACAATTTAAAAAAAAAAATCATATCATTTGTGTGCTACATTTCATTATTTTTCTTTTTTATAAGCATTTGTTTAGGGGGAGCTTAACAATATGAAAGATGTACGCTTCTTTCCATGTTTATTATTTCGATCGTTACTTTGGTATTCTTTTTCTCCCGATTTCGTCCCCACTTTTATTCTTCTGAAGAGGTTCTAGCCCACAGAAAGGAAATCTTTCTCGATCACATTTTGTTATGTTTCACTTATCTTCCGCTGACTGCACCTGATGGTTACCTTTAAGGCCTTTGACCTTTCTAGACAAAAAGGGGGAGAAGTAGGAAGCTTATATTTAGGGGGAGAAGTAGAATTTCAAAAACCTGGTTGTTTTTTGTTGTTTGCTTTTATAGATAAATGCTTTCATTTACAGCAACATATATCTTTTGTACGTCACGGGTGTTTTGGTTAACTGTGTGCAGATTACAGACTTCAGTGCATAAGGTTTAAGTTTTTTTTTTGCTGTCGTAATTGAGGGCTTTGTCAAGGAAATGCCAAAGGGGGAGATTGTTAGGATAAAATTGGCAATTCCTGACTAAATGCTTGAGTCTGTAATAGCTTAGACTTGTTACATATTTTCAATTGTAATAGTTTAAGTCTAGGGAGGTTTCTCACACTTTCGATGGGAAGATATTACCGAAACGCGATACTCATTCAGGTACATTTGCATGCATCATCCAACTGCATTCATCTATATCTTAAGGTATTGTGTTTGAGATAGGTTACTATTCCTCTGGATGTTTTATCTTATTAAAAAATGATTTATCTCCTTTATGTTAATCACTAAATCAGTTTTAAATCTATCTGATTGCATGGTACTTATCTGATGGATGTTGATTGGAATTATCTGATAGCATCCTTATCGTTTTAATTGCTGCGGCACTTTGGGCTATATATATATATATATGAGCTGTTAGGTTTAAACAGAGCGGCATATGCATTAGCCTAGGGTTTTTATGTGAAAGGTTTTTGGCAGTAGCTTGACATTTTCGAAAAGAGAAAATTATTTAGAGGTTGCTGCTACCTTGCGGTTTCATCAGCATATGGTCTTAAAGAGAAAAATATTATTTCTATGCTGATTTCTTTTGAGTTTTAATTGAGTATCAATCATGAAAATGTGCCTTGTGATTTTCGTGATTGATTGGATTTAAAATAAACATTTCATCATATAAACATTCTGCATGATCGAGTTAGCATCTTGCAAAGTTCGAGGAAAAGGTGATTGACGGCTGCGTTAGTGCTGTGCCACTTCAACTCGAAGACTGAAGAAAGATCGAGTAGCAAAGCGCGGAGACAAAGCTGCCAACTGGTATGTGTGTCTAGTTGATGAGTTTTGTAAGTCTTTATGTATTCCTTCTTTCTTAGTGCTTCCTGGCTTGGTAGCCCGAGGATTTTCCCAGTTGTGGGTTTTGCCTCGTTAAATCCTACATCATGTGTGTGCTCTTTATATTCGTGCTGAATAATTGTGTAGGATTAAGTTTGCATAACTGAATAATCTAACTCATATTTTGGATTAGTTTTAAGTTAAATTCTATTTATAACTCTAGGTTAAAAATTAGTACCCATCCTAGGACTTTCAAGCCGTATCAAAGTGCCTGTAAACGAGCTTGATGGCCTCGGCAACCGCTGTTTTCAGAACATGAGGCTCGAACTTGTTCGCTGCTGTGCTGAAGCCAATGGCGGGCATGCACCTCGGGCCGGTTGACGATGCTAGCACCACCACTGGGATTTTGTTTGCAGCTGCCAACACATCTGGTGCATTCGCCATCTTTTGTTTCTTCTATTTGAAATATACCTATTTAATTTTTCTCTTTTTTCTTTTTCTCTAAAAAGGAGGATAATTGGTGGCAAACCACAGTAATCCACCCATTCTGGGGGCCAGGAAGACTCACAGAAGCATTTTAACCTCTCCATGATTTTTATTCTCTTTTTTATTACAAGTGTTATTCTGCACTAATTTTCATTCTTTTAGTATTAAATTAATTAATGTTACTTTTAAATGTCTAAATTAATATGGTTGGAAACAAAAAATAGTATTATGTAATTCTCCTATTATGTCGTCACTTAGTACTACGATCTAGTGGTATTCCTCTTCACTTGTAAGTGAGAGGCGTTAGGTTCTATTTTCGTCAAAGGCGAATTTGAACCACATTATTGTTAGCTCATTGTGAGGCTAAGCCCACCCCTTTCTCTAGTGTAGATAATATCGATTGTTCTAACAAAAAAAATAAAAAATAAAAAAAAATAAAACTCTCATACTATGTCTTTTCAAAAAATAAAATAAAATAAAAAACTCTCCTCCTATGAGGCCATTAGGATAATTGATTATGTTATTAATTAGGCTGAGCTAAGAACGGCTGAATAAAGGTCAAAGTGAATGTTTTCGATTTGTCATTTTATTTCTTTTAGTTTTTTAGTTTAAAAAAACAAATAGTTTTATGTGATTTTCTAGTGAGGCTGCCATCTCTTGCACTTCAACAACTCTGATCCTCTCCTATATATGTCAAATGAATGTCATTACTCTTAGTCTTTGGTATCGAACTAGTCACAAATAAAAATATTCCTTAAATCTTTTTTAGTCAAGTAGAGACAACTATCACTAAACTAAAAACTGGTTGGTAAGTGTTACTAATGAACTCATAATCAATGGTAAACTAAACTAAAAACTTTTTTAGTCAAATAAACCTTTTTTTTATTTAATTGAAAAAATTGGTATATGTAATAAATATTAGTATAGTGACAATGGTAATGATAAAGAAATGTTACGGATACAGATTTGTCGTCTTTGTGGTAAATATGTGCAAGCGGGACATTTTTTGCGGTAGCTGTTTGCCATAATTATTGGTTATTCGAATTCCTCTTCAGATCAAGAAATTGGTTATTTGAAAAGATATACAAATTTGACACCTTCATTTTATTAATGAAATGTCTCCATCTGCCACAAAAATAAAAAGAATAAAAAAAAAGCCCCAACAAATTAAAGACCCATTAGCGATATGAACTAAATGACACTTGTGATATGGCATTGAAACATAAAACGTGCATATATTTCTCCTAACTGATTCAGACTAATAGCAAACTGATACTATATTCCCTCTACTGGTGATTGAATTCATGGTATGAGTTTTATCTCACCATTTGAAACGTTCTTGTCTCTCTTGAGTTTTTTTTGAAGCCATAAAACCCTTAAACAAAACTAGTTAGAAATAAATCTCCAAAACATTCTTATCAATGGTGGAGCCATCTTAAGACCACAGTAGGCTTAGGCCTACCCTGATTATTTTTTCTTGCAATCTCTACTATCTGTCTACCATTGATCAATTTTATAATATCACTATTAACTTGAATTTGTTTTCAATCCAACAAATACAAAGCCTATAATTTTCACTTAACAATCCTATAAGGCCCCGTTTGTTTGACCGGATTAGAAGGGACAGGACTGGACTGGACTATAGTCTGTTGTTTGGTCTGCACTAGGATTAGGTTAAATGGCCTTAGGTCGGACTCGTAAGCCCTTCTGCTGATAGATAGAAAATCGCGAGAGCGAACCCCCTAGAGTCGCTCATCCTCATCTCTGCCGTCATCGTCGTCCTTGCGCTGCTCCGTCATCGTCGTCCTTGCATCTGCTCGCCCTCATCTGCTCCGAGTTGTCTGGTAAACTTCGAATCTTCGATTTATTTCGTCGATTTGTTTTGTAGATCGTGATATTACTGAGGTTTATTTGATTTTGTTGTTTTGGGTTTGAGAAATTTTGAATCATAGACCTCTGGATTTGAACAAATTATATAGGGTTTTGATTTTTAGGTCAAATTGAGATTAGATTCTAGGTTTTCATATTTTTAGGTCAAATTGTGTAACATGTGTGTGTGTGTGTGTAATGTGTAATGTGTGTGTGTGTGTGTGTGTAATATCTGTGTGTGTGTATGTGTGTGTGTGTGTGTGTGTGTGTGTGTGTGTGTGTGTGTGTGTGTGTGCAATGTGTGTGTGTGTGTGTGAAATCTGTGTGTGTGTGTGTGTGTGTAATGTGTGCAATGTGTGTGTGTGTATCTGTGTAACATGTGTGTGTGTGTGTGTGTAATATGTATGTGTGTGTCTGTGTGTACTGTGTAATGTGTGTGTGTGTGTGTGTAATGTGTAGTGTGTGTGTGTGTGTGTGTGTCTGTGTAACGTGTGTGTCTGTGTAATGTGTAATGTGTGTGTGTATGTGTGTGTGTGTGTCTGTGTAACATGTGTGTGTGTGTGTGTGTGTGTGTGTGTGTGTGTGTAATGTGTAATGTGTGTCTGTGTCTCTGTGGAACGTGTGTGTGTGTGTGTGTGTGGAATGTGTAATATGTGTGTGTGTGTAATATATGTGTGTGTATGTGTATGTCTGTGTGTGTGTGTGTGTAATCTGTGTGTGTGTGTAACATGACAATAACTTTTTTTTTTCAACATCACCTGTGTGTATGTGTGTAATCTATGTTTGTGTGTGTGTAGTATGTAATGTGTGTGTGTGTAATCTGTGTGTGTATGTGTGTCTGTGTAACATGACAATAACTTCTTCTTTTTTTCAACATCACCCGTGTGTGTGTGTAATCTGTGTTTGTGTGTGTGTGTGTCTGTGTAACATGTGTGTGTGTGTGTGTGTGTGTGTGTGTGTAATGTGTAATGTGTGTGTGTGTGTGTCTGTGTAACGTGTGTGTGTGTGTGTAATGTGTAATGTGTGTGTGTAATATCTGTGTGTGTGTGTGTAATATCTGTGTGTGTATGTGTGTGTCTGTGTGTGTGTAATGTGTAATCTCTGTGTGTGTGTGTAATGTGTAATATGTGCGCGTGTGTGTGTGTCTGTGTAACATGACAATAACTTCTTCTTTTTTTCAACATCACTCATGTGTGTGTGTGTGTGTAATCTGTGTTTGTGTGTGTGTAGTGTGTAATGTGTGTGTAATCTGTGTTTGTGTCTGTGTAACATGTGTGTGTGTGCAATCTGTGTTTGTGTCTGTGTAACATGTGTGTGTGTGTGTGTCTGTGTAACATGTGTGTGTGTGTAATATCTGTGTGTGTCTGTAATATGTGTGTGTAATCTCTGTGTGTGTGTGTGTGTGTAATCTCTGTGTGTGTGTGTGTGTGTTTGTGTAATGTGTGTGTGTGTAATATGTGTGTGTAATGTGTGTGTGTAACCTGTGTGTGTCTTTGTGTGTGTGTAATCTGTGTGTGTCTGTGTAATCTATGTGTGCGTATGTCTATAATGTGTGTGTGTGTCTGTGCAATGTATGTATGTGTGTTCTGCACATTTCAAAGGATAGTGTGTGTGTGTGTGGGGGGGGGGATTGATAACCATGACAATAACACCCGTGTGTGTGTGTGTAATTTATGTTTGTGTGTGTGTAGAGTGTAATGTGTGTGTGTGTGTGTGTAATCTGTGTGTGTGTGTGTGTGTGTGTGTGTTTGTGTGTGTAATCTCTGTGTGTGTGTGTAATCTCCGTGTGTGTGTGTGTGTGTGTAATCTCCGTGTGTGTGTGTGTGTGTGTGTAATCTGTGTGTGTGTGTGTTTGTGTAATGTGTAATGTGTGTGTGTGTAATCTGTGTCTGTGTGTGTTTGTAATGTGTGTCTGTGTGTGTGTGTAATCTTTGTGTGCGTGTGTCTGTAATGTGTGTATGTCTGTGTGTGTGTGTAATCTGTGTGTGCGTGTGTATGTAATGTGTGTGTGTGTGTCTGTGCAATGTATGTGTGTGTGTTCTGCACATTTCAAAGGATTGTGTGTGTGTGTGTGTGGGGGGGGGGATTGATAACTATGGCAATAACACCCGTGTGTGTGTCTGTGTAATATGTGTTTGTGTGTGTGTGTGTGTATGTAATCTGTGTTTGTGTGTGTGTGTGTGTGTTTGTGTGTACTCATTAACGTGGGGAGGGGGAACCGAATTAATTCCCCCGTGTGTGTGTGTGTTTGTGTACTCTGTGTGTGTGTGTGTGTGTGTGTGTGTGTGTGTGTGTGTGTGTGTGTGTGTGTGTGTGTGTGTGTGTGTTCTGCACATATGGTTAAACAGAGGTTTACGGTTATCTACTTGGCTTATAACCATGAATATTACAATGTGAATGTTTTGTACCGTGTGGGGTTTATGCTGAACTGCAATATTCTGTGGTTGTTGGTTGCAGAGAAGAGGAGCATAAACGGAAGGATAAGGCTATTGCAAAGGCTACTGCATTACAAGTGTCCTTTAATTTCCATCTTGACATGCAATGCTTAGCAATGACAGCAATCATTATGCTAGTCTGTTCTCTACATAGTTAGCACTGACTACTCTTGTTAGACACACATTTACGGTTGTTTAATAAGCATTTTGTATTTAGAGTTTAGTTTTAATTTTTATGTTAATAGAGGAAGAATATATGGGATAAATAATAGATGTATAAGAGTAGAACATTTTGAATATGAATTTGATTGTTGGACAAATATTTTTTTTCTTTTCAATATCAGCCGTATATTTGTTGGGTCGGGCTCAGATTATTAAAAACTTTTTTTTTCAACATCAGGCGTATATTTGTTGGGTCGGGCTCAGATTAATAAAAACTTTTTTTTTAACATCAGACGTATATTTGTTGGGTCGGGCTCGGATTAATAAAATTTGTTTTTTTTCAACATCAGGCGTATATTTCGTATCATAATCACTTCATTTCCATCACCCTTAATAACAGTAAATATTACATATATAATGTCCTTAATTTTTTTTCCTTTTTTTTTTGTTTGGATAGATATGGATCGAATGAAGCTTTTATTGATCTTATTGTTAGAGTTGTCTCATTTAGAGACAATTTGCATTTGTACGATTCTTGTGTTGATGATGCTGAGGGCCAAACAGAGACATGTTGAACGACGCACTTTGACTAACCGTTCACTTGTGAGACGACAGATTAGTCTGTGTTATTTGAATGGTATCATAGGGAATACTGATATTGAACATGTCAACGAATTGAGAATGGATAGAAGGACTTTTGGCATATTATGTGACTTACTTCGTCAAGATGGGAGGGTAAAAACTGATGGTTTGGTGTCTGTAGAGGAGCAGGTGTGTATGACTTTACAAATACTAGCACATCATACTAAGAATCGTAGTGTTGGCGGTAGATTTTATAGGTCGGGAGAGACTACAAGTAGGTATTTCAATAGCGTATTGCAAGGAATTTTGCGATTACAAGGTATCCTACTAAAAGTCCCTCAGCCTGTGCCTATTGATTCTACAGATCCTAGGTGGCGATGTTTTAAGGTATGATAATTTTTTTTCATTTTCCCTAAGCTTTAACTCTTCATTCCCTTTGTATAAATTAACAAAAGCTCATTTTTTTTTAGAATTGCTTGGGAGCATTAGATGGAACACACATTGATGTGCATGTACCTGAAATTGACAAACCAAGATACCGAACAAGAAAGGGTCGAGTCACAACTAATGTGTTAGGTGTGTGTTCAAAAGATATGCAGTTCATATATGTGTTTCCGGGGTGAGAGGGTTCCGCATCAGACTCTAGAGTGCTACATGATGCCATTACTAGGCCTAATGGTTTTAAGGTACCAACGGGTAAGACTATTAGTTAGTCTCAACTTTGTAAGTTAGGTCTAGTTTTGTTTGTCAACAACAAAACACTAATAAGGTCTGCTTTTTTTTATTAGGTTATTATTACCTTGTAGATGGTGGTTATACAAATGGTGAAGGATTCCTTGCACCCTATAGAGGAATACCTTATCATTTATCCGAATAGGAGGGACGAACACCTTCTAATAAGGAAGAATATTTTAACATGAAGCATTCTAAGGCAAGGAATGTAATTGAACGCTGTTTTGGCTTGCTAAAAGGAAGGTGGTCGATACTAAGAAGTCCATCTTTCTATCCGATAAGGACACAAGGTTGAATAATTACCGCTTGTTGCCTACTACACAATCTTATTAGGCAAGAAGTGTCTGTAGATCCAATGGAGAATTTGCCAATAATACAAGATGGACAAAATACAGAAGAAGGTGAATATGTTGGTAGTGTTGAAGCATTAGACCAGTGGACTGCAAAGAGGAATGCCATGGCTCAGGAAATGTATAACGAGTGGAGAGCAATTAGGAACCAGCAACCGAACTAGCTATATGTGTTAATGATAACATTTTATTTTAGTGTGTGTTTTTATCATGCATTTGTTGGATATTAGCAAAATTATTAGATTGCTCATCAGTGAATGTTAAAACTTTTTTATTGATTGGATGGTATGCAAATTAATTGGATATTATGCAAATTGATTGGATATTATGCAAATTGATTATTTGTATTGTATTTTAGTACATTCAAATATTTTTTGTTTAGGTATGGATAACGACAATCTTTTGAATGCTACTCGAGAGCCAAAAGGAAGAAGGCGTAAATGGGAAGCATTTGAGGAAGAAGTATTACTATCCGTGCTTGAGGATTTTGTTGCTCGAAAGCAACGGTGTGACACCGGTGCTTTCAAACAAAGTACTTTGATTGAAATAGCGAAAGCTGTCAATGTTTTATGTCCTCATTCTAATATAAAGGCAACTCCACATATTGAGTCAAAGTTGAAGAAATGGAAAAAAACATATAGTATGGTCGTTGACATGATAAACACAAGTGGATTTGCATGGAATGATGTCAAAAAGTGCGTTGAAGTTGACAGTGATGACGCATGGCAAACTTATGTGCAGGTTCATATTCTATTTTATTTATAGTTTTGTTTTATTCTTGCTGCTATATTTGTTACGCATGCTAAATTTTAGTTTTGCTATGTTGATATAATCTTAGAAAAATAAAGAAGCCGATGGATGGAGAAGCAAACCTTTTCCACTGTATGATAGATTTGCATATATATTTGGAAAAAATCGGGCTACGGGTAATGTAGCCGAAACCCCTGCTGAAATGGTGGATGAACAAAGTCATGATCAGGTTGGTGCAACTGATATTGGAGGTGAAAATGTTGTTTCTTCAATGAACCAACAAAGCCAACAAAGCACCCCATCTGAAAATAGCCAACGAAAGACGAAAAGAGGAAAAGAGGTGTGGGAAGTTCAAGTGATGGAACCGAGGCAATTATCAGTGGACTGAAAGAATTTTATGTTGAAAGTGGGAAGAGGATGCAAATGGTAACTGAAGCTTTAGTTCAAGGTACTGCAGATCATAGTGACATAGCTAACGAACTTGAAGAAATGGGTTTTTCTCCTATGGATCAAATTGATGCATTGTCTCTTATTTTGGATAAACCAAAAAATGTGGGAGTGTTCAGAGCAATCAAACCGGAACTCAAGAAAGTGTTCGTCCAAAGGCTTTTAAACGACAACGCAAACGGATGACTATATTATGTGGTGCCTTTTGACATGTATGTATTTTATTAATTGTACAATCTTAGTGAAGCGGATTATAACTTAGCTTTCCACTATGAAGTATTTTGGCTAATGTTAACTAGGAGTTTGTAAATTATGGAGATCTACTTTGGAATGGTATACTATAGTTCACTGGTATTTTGTAAAATATCCTAGATGAAAGTTTAGTGAATGATGTTTTAAGAGTCAATCAATGGTAAAGATTGACTTGTCACAAGTATTTTCTTATGTACTTTCTCTTACTTGTTAAGCTAGTCTGCTATGAATTATGCCACATGGAAAATGAGGCCGCCCTTATAGCCTGTTTAATTACCATGCTTTTCTATCTTGTTTTCTTTTGAGCAAGGTTTGTTGGGTACACTTGGAGGATTCTTGAAACCAAAGTATTAGTACTCATGTTTCCCCTTCCTTCAAAACCCTACCACCATTGGATCCTAGTCATCTTCACCCAACAGAGAACTAGAACACCATATATCATGCACGTGAAGAACTTAAGTGACATTTTCCAAGGCAATTTTATTTGCTTCAGACAAATATCTAATATGAGTTTTGTTTTCTTAAACTTTATAATCCAAGAAAACTATCATTAGTTAATGTTCGATTTTATTCCATAAAGTTTAGGATTACTCTATTACACAAGTATCTTCTCATGACATTTGTAGCATTCCTCTATTACACAATGGCAAAAAATTGTAGTCCTATTGTAAGCAAACACAAATATGGTGAACAATACTGTTTTTATTATCCTGCTTCTTAGTCCGACACTGCACCAAACGCTTCACTAAGTTAGTCCAGCTTAGTCTAGTTTAAGCCAGTCCAGCTTAGTCCCTGCAGCTAGTCCAGTCCGAGACAGTCCGGCGCAACAAACGTAAGAATATTAGTTGATCATATTCTCTGTTTCTTGTCTATATGCAATTTTTTTCCTTTGCTTGCAGACTGTTATTTTTGTTAGTTTCTTATTTCCCTCTATATCATCTATGAAATCAAGAAGAGAAAAAGTTTTTTTGTGATAAAACCTTTCAAAATTCTCTTATGCCTTAATGTTTTTACAAATGAATGTATGATCACTCATATTTGAATTTAATAAGAATGTGCAATAAATAGATATGCTTTTAATGTTTTATTCTCCACCCTTAATATGAAATTCACGAGTAGTTGATCATGTATCCTTGGTCACAAGGTGACCAATAGAATGAGGCTATGTTTCTATATGTATTATGTCAATTTCAGTTTAAAGTGTGCCCCTCCTAACATAAATTTCTGGCTCTGCCACTGATTCTTATATATAGTTTGTTGAACATTTCAAAAAACATTCTTCTTGAAAATCCATCCAATCTGTTAGTAGGATTTCAATCCAAATTTCTTAACCTTTCCTCATTCAATTATCAGTTATGTCCGTGATCGAAAGCTCGAAGCAACGGCATACTGCTATTCTTGCATTTCCTTTTGGTGGCCATATTGCGCCCCTGCTTAACTTGGTGTGCAGGCTATAGAAACCCAAGTTTTCCAGAGAGCTTTTCTTAGTAAAGAAGAAAAGTGTATGTTCACATTAATAATAGCAGAGCTAGGAATTTTTTACCAGAATAACTTAAAAATTTTAATTTTTATAAATAAAGAAACTTGATACCGTATTTTTTATAATATCAGCTAACTTAAAAAAATTCACAAGGTGAGCCAAATTTTGTTGTAATTAAACAAATACGTGTTAAAATTAAACAAATCCAAACTTGTACATGCACAAGAAGCGATGAGAAAAATAATGTAAGAAAAATAGATGGTTTGCAAACTGTATTATATAATTATATATAGTTAAACTTAGAGAATTCAAATTAGTGGCTAAATATTTGGTGGGCTACATTCGAAAATCAATTAAAATTACTTGTAAAATTTTATTTTTCACCGCAAGGGGGCTACAGCCCATAACAACCCTTAACTTGGCTCCACCAGTGCACATTAAGTCATCAATAAATGATACAACCACTAATATATAGCCTTTGGCTATTTACATTGTAACTGACTAAAACTAATTACATTGTAACAAACTAATAACAAACTATAGTCATGATGTGACATCTTCATCTTTACACCCCCTAAAGCTAAACTTGGAAGAATCAAAGATTCCAAGTGAAATCTTGGACTGTAAGAACAGAAACCTATTCTTGGACAATGCCTTTGTATGTATATCAGCAATTTGATCTTGACTACAAACATATTGAACTTTAACCAAATTGGCCAGAACTAACTCCCCGATATAATGATAATCAATTTTGACATGCTTAGTTCTAGCATGGAAAATGGGATTAGATGCAAGAGAAATAACAGATACATTGTCACACCAGAGAGTAGGCTTTTGAGAGGAAAGAAACCCAAAGTCTTTGAGCACTTTGCATAACCAATTAACCTCTGCAACAGTTTGAGCCAAAGACCTATACTCTACTTCAGTGGATGAACAAACTACTGTGGATTGCTTTTTGGCACTCCAGCGGATGAGATTTGTGCCTCGAAAAATACAAGAACCACTAGTTAACCTTCTGTCAAAAGTACAACCAGCCCAATTTGCATCAGAATAGGCTGACAAGTGCATAGAGCTCTTTCTAACCCAGAGTCCATGTGAGAGTGTACCTTAGAAAAATCGAAGAATGTGTTTAGTTGCCTGGATATGAAGAACAGTAAGGGCATGCATGAATTGGAAAACATGTTTAATTGCAAATGAAATATCACGTCTGGTCCAAGTTAAATATTGCAGAGCACCTACAAGTGATCGATATTCAGTTGGGTTGGCAAGTAATTCACCACTGTGATCTAACTTTGTGCAACTGAGAGGAGTACAACATGGTTTAGCTCCATCCATGTTAGTTTTCTGGAGCAAATCAAGCAAATATTTGCTTTGATCAAGAAACAAAGCATTAGTGGTTCTTTGAACTTCCAATCCCAGAAAATAATGCAATGGCCCCATGACGGATATTTAAAACCGCACAAATTTAACCCTCTTTTTGACAGATGTAGTATAGATGTAAGTAGGGTATCGTTCTAGGCCGGGGATTAGGAGGGCTTGCTAAAACCTCTATTTTAATTTAAAAACATAAAAACAAAGTTTAAAACACTAAACTAAAATAAAAACACTTAACTAAAATAACTCAAAATAAAACTAACAAATAAACTAAAACAACTCAAAAGACTCAAAACAACTCAAGACTCTAGAAAATACAAACTAAGCTAAAAACTCGAAACACACTAAAAATGACTCAAATTAATGAAAACAATTTAAAATAAAACTAGGAATTTAATTGGACGGAAAGTAAATTAAAAGATAATAAAAATTAACTAAATAATAATATTTTAATAATGGGGGGATTGATTTGGTTTTGACGAAGTAAATTAAACTTAAATAAAATACAAATTGACAAAAACATAAAATTAAAAGTGAATGGATGAGCGACGGATTGGCTAGAGGGTTTTTCTCCACACAAGACACATATGCAACCTAAATTGATTTTTCAGTTGTTCTTTCAATAAGTTGTAAATCTCAATACTCTAGATTAATCGTGAACAGCACTTTTTTAATCTTCAAGTTTTCCTTAAGTTATTGAATTGGATGAACAGCATACAACAATTCAACACATTCTCTAAAAGTCTCCTACGTGAAAAGCACAATAGAGATACAATCAAAGATCATTAAACTTTGTGAAAACTATAAATACTGACGAGGCATTCGTAACTATGAAAAGCATGATACTCCTGCCAAGAATTTACTTAACACGATTGTGGATAGCAACCTTCACTACTCATGAATATAAGTTCATAACGATTAGGTGAAATTCACTTATATTCTAGCATCAAATTCATGCATGCAAACTAAGTATGCATCCTTAATCGACATACACAAATAAGTTATCAATCAAGCAGTTAAGCAAATTGAATCACAACTCAGAAATCACAACTGAAGGTAATCAATTCATATTACAAATATATCCATGGTTTTGAATTATCTTCTAGCCAACACAAATTAATTACACATATTTATAAATTAAAAACAGAAATAAAAACATAAGTTTGGAGGATTAAACCGAATTAGGGTGTTTCAAGGATCTGTGCACTGTGCTCCGTGGGCTGACTGCCTTGTGATTGGCAGCAATTGTGTTTTCTGTGCTCTCGGTGACAAGTGGCAGCTGCTGCGCTGCTTTCGCGACTCCTCTCCTGCTCGTCTGGCAGCTATCCTTTGCACCACTCGGTGCTTCCCAATCTCTCGGTTCAGCCGCAATTCTCCTCGCAAGCTGACTTTGCTCCTGCTGCCCCGAGGCCCTTGCGCCTGTCTGATTGTTCTGTCCGTGCTGCCCTTCCTAGCAGCTTTGTGTTTCGCTCAGCCGCTGCCCTCTTCTCATTGATGCTTGCGCTAAGGCAGCTTCCTCAAGGCTGCCCTCTCCAGAACTCCAAGGCCTGCCTGCTACTTCAGCGCTGCCAAATGGCAGCTCTCGGTGGCTTCCGTCCGCAGCTTTTCAAAGCTGCCTTCTCTTTTATTTTTTTTTATTTTTTTATTTTCTTATTCCAGCTCCGAGGAGCTCCCCCAGGAGCTCCCTCCTCTCTCCCCGTTTTCTTTCAGCCCCGAGAGCCTCTCTTTTATTCTTCGTTGCTCAATTATTTTCTGTTTCTTTAACCCCGAGGGCCTCACTTCCCTTTTCATCATTATGTTTCCCTTTTCTTTTTGCACCATCAATTCCCCACTTTCTTTATTATTATTAATTCCACCGAGAGCATGTGCCCTCATGGTTCTTTGTCTTCAAATCATGCTCTCTAGTTACTCCACCGACTCCCCTCAGTGCTTGCCATCAGTTATCACACACACACATATTTATTTTAATATAAATATATATAAATAAATAAATATATATAAATCTAAATATATTATTTTTCAAAAGATAAATTCTATTCAACAAGCAATATAGTTTAGACAAAATTATTACTTAACACTTCACTTATTCTATTTTTATTTTCTTAACTAGATAAATTTATAAAACATAAAAATAACGTAAATAGCTCAAAATATAACGAACTAACTAAGAAAAGACGAGTGAATTTGATATAAAAATATATATAAATATGATCCGATCAAATACCCCCACACTTAGCTTTTGCTAGTCCTCGAGCAAAACAAAGAAAACAGAAAAAGTAATAACATGAAAAACATTAGCTTCCCCCTATTTGACCCTCATAGAATTTCCTTCGAAAACGCAAATCATCAAGAACCATAGCTAGCACCAAACAAGCTAATTCAAGCTCATCTTCCTTATTCAAATATTAGCAGTAATCTTTAAATCATCCTTGAAGTGTAGTGTGTGAGATAGCCATGCTAATGCAATTTCAAGTTTTTATTCTTAAAATCATCATATGCAAACTAGCAACCTTCTCACGGGATATGCACTCAATCACATATGTGTTTAGTTTTAATGTGTTTCGCTCAAAGAAACAAATGTGAAAGTTCTACCATAAGCTTGCATAAAGATCACTTCTCTACAATCATAATTGCAAAACTTAAATCAAGAGGACTTTTATTGGATGTAATGAGGCTTAGGGATAGGGCTATTGAAACAAAAGAATAGGAAAACACAAGTTCCAAGCTATATTGCAAGCAATTCTTTTGTTGAGATTTATAAGAACTCAAGCTTCCAACGATTCTTTTAACACCTCCAACTACACCCTTAAATAATTTTTTTTTATTTTCTTTGTATACAATCTTTCTTTCTTTTTTTTTTTTTTCTTTTCTTTTTCCTCTTTTTTTTTTAAATAATAAATACAAACATGAAATACCCCCACACTTATTCTTTTGCCAAACTCCTTCCAAGTACTTCACAAACATTTCTCATAAGACAATCTCAAATTTCTCGCTTGGAAAGGGTAAGGAAACATGTTTGAGGTATAAGGGTAAACATATCTGGTGATAATAAATAAAAGGCTCCACATATACGGCTCAAATTAGCAATCTAATGATATCATTTTTCTTTGGGAAACATGTTTATTTGGGCCATGGTGGTAAACCTAATGCCTCTATCATTTTCAAATTCATGCAATCAATGACAAATATTTCGAAAGATCGTTACGCAAGTTCTAGAGATGTATCTCACATAAGTTCATCACACATGAAAGAATAGGAGTGTATGAAAAATGCACACACTTTCAATAGGCTCAAAAACTCACATAGGATGTATATGGTCACTAAATTCACATATGAATCTTTAATTCATGCTTTAGTTTCACATCAACAAGGCTATGTGCATTTGGTTTTTCAAAGATGATCAAACATGTACAATACTAACAAGAGAATTAGGAATTTCATACAACACATGTTAACTAAGTTCTTGATAATCATGGTTCAAATTTAATCCAATTATATCATTGGGTCGGGAAACTAACAAAAATCTAATTTAAAACAATAAGGAAAACAAGACAATATTTTTGGATTTTTTAAAAATTTTCCGAAAAAAATTTAATTTATTAAAAAAAACAAAACTAATTAAGAAAACACAAAGCAACAACACGGGAACAAATGAAACCAGTTCGTAGTCGAAGGTCCAAAAAAATTTCAATTTGGTCATTTTTTATACTCTTTACCCCTACACTTAAACTGGACATTGTCCCCAATGTCAGAAAACATTAATATGCAAATAAAAATATAAAAATAAAAATAAAAATAAAGTTACTAAATGAAAAGAAACAAAATAAAGCAATAGGACTGAAAACTTCCCTAATTTGCAGAAAACTCAATCGATGACCCCCAAGCTTAAATTCTACAATCAACTTCAAGGGTGGAAATATTCAAAAATTCTTGCAAAGAAAAGAAATAAATCAGTTAAACACGCAAGAAAATATAAAATAAAATAAAAAAAATCAAATACCAAAAGTAAAATACACAAACACAAATATAAACATAAACACAAAGAAAAATAAATCAAATACCAAAAGTAAAATACACAAACACAAATATAAACATAAACACAAATATAAAAATAAACACAAACAAAAATAAAGGGATTAGCAAAGTTGCTAATCCCCGGCAACGGCGCCAAAAATTTGACGGATATTTAAAACCGCACAAATTTAACCCTCTTTTTGACAGATGTAGTATAGATGTAAGTAGGGTATCGTTCTAGGCCGGGGATTAGGAGGGCTTGCTAAAACCTCTATTTTAATTTAAAAACGTAAAAACAAAGTTTAAAACACTAAACTAAAATAAAAACACTTAACTAAAATAACTCAAAATAAAACTAACAAATAAACTAAAACAACTCAAAAGACTCAAAACAACTCAAGACTCTAGAAAATACAAACTAAGCTAAAAACTCGAAACACACTAAAAATGACTCAAATTAATGAAAACAATTTAAAATAAAACTAGGAATTTAATTGGACGGAAAGTAAATTAAAAGATAATAAAAATTAACTAAATAATAATATTTTAATAATGGGGGGATTGATTTGGTTTTGACGAAGTAAATTAAACTTAAATAAAATACAAATTGACAAAAACATAAAATTTAAAGTGAATGGATGAGCGACGGATTGGCTAGAGGGTTTTTCTCCACACAAGACACATATGCAACCTAAATTGATTTTTCAGTTGTTCTTTCAATAAGTTGTAAATCTCAATACTCCAGATTAACCGTGAACAACACTTTTTTAATCTTCAAGTTTTCCTTAAGTTATTGAATTGGATGAACAGCATACAACAATTCAACACATTCTCTAAAAGTCTCCTACGTGAAAAGCACAATAGAGATACAATCAAAGATCATTAAACTTTGTGAAAACTATAAATACTGACGAGGCATTCGTAACTATGAAAAGCATGATACTCCTGCCAAGAATTTACTTAACACGATTGTGGATAGCAACCTTCACTACTCATGAATATAAGTTCATAACGATTAGGTGAAATTCACTTATATTCTAGCATCAAATTCATGCATGCAAACTAAGTATGCATCCTTAATCGACATACACAAATAAGTTATCAATCAAGCAGTTAAGCAAATTGAATCACAACTCAGAAATCACAACTGAAGGTAATCAATTCATATTACAAATATATCCATGGTTTTGAATTATCCTCCAGCCAACACAAATTAATTACACATATTTATAAATTAAAAACAGAAATAAAAACATAAGTTTGGAGGATTAAACCGAATTAGGGTGTTGCAAGGATCTGTGCACTGTGCTCCGTGGGCTGACTGCCTTGTGATTGGCAGCAATTGTGTTTTCTGTGCTCTCGGTGACAAGTGGCAGCTGCTGCGCTGCTTTCGCGACTCCTCTCTTGCTCGTCTGGCAGCTATCCTTTGCACCACTCGGTGCTTCCCAATCTCTCGGTTCAGCCGCAATTCTCCTCGCAAGCTGACTTTGCTCCTGCTGCCCCGAGGCCCTTGCGCCTGTCTGATTGTTCTGTCCGTGCTGCCCTTCCTAGCAGCTTTGTGTTTCGCTCAGCCGCTGCCCTCTTCTCATTGATGCTTGCGCTAAGGCAGCTTCCTCAAGGCTGCCCTCTCCAGAACTCCAAGGCCTGCCTGCTACTTCAGCGCTGCCAAATGGCAGCTCTCGGTGGCTTCCGTCCGCAGCTTTTCAAAGCTGCCTTCTCTTTTATTTTTTTTTATTTTTTTATTTTCTTATTCCAGCTCCGAGGAGCTCCCCCAGGAGCTCCCTCCTCTCTCCCCGTTTTCTTTCAGCCCCGAGAGCCTCTCTTTTATTCTTCGTTGCTCAATTATTTTCTGTTTCTTTAACCCCGAGGGCCTCACTTCCCTTTTCATCATTATGTTTCCCTTTTCTTTTTGCACCATCAATTCCCCACTTTCTTTATTATTATTAATTCCACCGAGAGCATGTGCCCTCATGGTTCTTTGTCTTCAAATCATGCTCTCTAGTTACTCCACCGACTCCCCTCAGTGCTTGCCATCAGTTATCACACACACACATATTTATTTTAATATAAATATATATAAATAAATAAATATATATAAATCTAAATATATTATTTTTCAAAAGATAAATTCTATTCAACAAGCAATATAGTTTAGACAAAATTATTACTTAACACTTCACTTATTCTATTTTTATTTTCTTAACTAGATAAATTTATAAAACATAAAAATAACGTAAATAGCTCAAAATATAACGAACTAACTAAGAAAAGACGAGTGAATTTGATATAAAAATATATATAAATATGATCCGATCACCCCAAATCTTTAACAGGAAATAGAGTGCTTAATTTATGAATGGACTGCTTGCAGATATTAGAATCAAGTCCATTAACTAGAATATCATCCTCATAGACCAAAACTATAACCAATGTTGGAGCTTGAAACACAAAAAGAGATGCATCAGATGAAGGCTGATTAAATCCCAGAGATTTGAGAACTTGAAATAATTTGTTAAGTGGAGCTTGTTTAAGTCCATAAAGGGACTTTTTGAGGTTAAAATATGATGTGGCATGCTGGGATCTTGAAAACTAGGAGGCTGTGTCATAAAGACTTATTCTTTTAAGTCACCATGAAGGAATGCATTGCTTATATCCAATTGGTTTAGAAACCAATTAAATTGAACTGCAAATGTTAATAGAAGCCTAATAGTCACTGGCTTTGCAACTAGAATAAAAGTATCTGGGTAATCAAGACCTTCATTTTGATGAAAACCTTTAGCTACAAGGCATGCTTTATATCTCTCAACGGATTCATTAGGGTTCTTTTTTATTCGAAAAACCCATTTGCATCCAACCACATTTTGAGAGGTGGAAGAAGGTACAAGAGTCCATGTGCCAGTAGACAAGAGAGCATTGAACTCATTATGCATTGCCAACCTTCAATGTTCAGACTTAAAAGCTTGAAGATAGGTATTTGGAATGATTTCTGTAGAGGGAGGTAGTGGATGCTTAGTGGCAGTTAAAGCTTTAGGCTTGTAGATTCCTTTTTTTGGATCTAGTAACCATGGGGTGAACATTTTGTGCAGTTTGGAAATAGTGTACAGGTTGTATAAACTGAGTGGGTTAGGTAAGAGAATCAGGTTGCATAGCTTGAGATGATGACAAACTTGAAGTTGAAGACAGATCATGATGTGGAGCACAAGGTTGTGAAGGAGAATGATTGAGAGAAGTGAATTGTAGGTCAATAGGTGATGAAAAAGATGAAGAATGATCAACAGATGATGAGATAGGTTTGACATCTTTAAATGGAAATGTGACTTCATCAAATATGACATGCCTAGATATATAGACATGATTTGTTTCCAAATCCAAGCACCTATAACCTTTGTGTTGTAAGCAATAGCCCAGGAAAACACATTTCTTGCTTTTCCCATCAAGCTTCGAAGAAATATATGGTTTTAACCATGGATAGCAGTTGTAACCAAAGACCTTAAGCTTTGAATAGTCTGGATATTTTTGAAACAACAACTCCCAAGGTGACTTAGTTTGTCCAGATATAGGCAGCCTATTGATAAGGTAAATTGTAATGGTAAAGGTTTCAACCCAGTATTGACGAGGAACACTTAATTCAACCAACAAAGTTCTAGCTGTCTCAACAAGATGCCCATGTTTCCTCTTCAATTGTGGTATGTGTGGACAACTTAACTACTGAACAATGCCATGAGAATTGGGAAAAGATTTGAAACACAAACTGGTAAACTCACCCCCTAAATCTGAACGTAAAGTCTTGATTTTATTTCCAACAATATTTTCAACATAAGTTTTTAACAATATAAAAGTAGAATGCACATTTGATTTTACGTTCAAAGGAAAACACCAATTATATTTGCTAAAATCATCAACAATGAGAAAGTAATACCTAAAGCCACTCACTAAAGATACAAAGCTGGACCCCACAACTCATAGTGCAAGAGTTCTAGACTATGAGAAGTTGATGATCCAAAAGGCAGTTTGTGGTTCTTAGCTATAGCACACTTAGGGTACGTTTGTTGCGCCGGACTGTCTCAGACTGGACTAGCTGCAGGGACTAAGCTGGACTGGATTAGACTAGACTAAGCTGGACTAACTTAGTGAAGCGTTTGGTGCAGTGTCGGACTAAGACGCAGGATAATAAAAACAATATTGTTCACCAGATTTGTGTTTGCTTAGACTAGGACTAATTTTTGCCATTGTGTAATAGAATAATGCTACAAATATACGGTTGATGTTGAAAAAAAAAGTTTTTCTTAATCCGAGCCCGAGGCAACAAATATACGGTTGATGTTGAAAAAAAAAAAGGTTTTTCTGATTCCGAGCTCGAGCCAACAAATATACGGCTGATGTTGAAAAAAAAAAGTTTTTCTTAATCCGAGCTCGAGCCAACAAATATACGGTTGATGTTGAAAAAAAATAAAGCCGAGCCCGAGCCAACAAATATATGGCTGATGTTGAAAAAAAAAAGATTTTCTTAATTCGAGCCCGAGCCAACAAATATACGACTGATGTTGAAAAAAAAAGAAGGTTTTTCTGATTCCGAGCCCGAGCCAACAAATATACAGCTGATGTTGAAAAAAAAAAAAGGTTTTTCTGATTCCGAGCCCGAGCCAACAAATATACGGTTGATGTTGAAAAAAAATAAAGGGTTTTCTTAATCTGAGCCCGAGCCAACAAATATACGGCTGATGTTGAAAAAAAAAAGGTTTTTCTGATTCCGAGCCCGAGCCAACAAATATTGAAAAAAAAAAAGGTTTTTCTGATTCCGAGCCCGAGCCAACAAATATACGGTTGATGTTGAAAAAAAAAAGGGTTTTCTTAAACCGAGCCCGAGCCAACAAATATACGGCTGATGTTGAAAAAAAAAAAGTTTTTCTGATTCCGAGCCCGAGACAACAAATATACGGTTGATGTTGAAAAAAAAAATTTCTTAATCCGAGCCTGAGCCAACAAATATACGGCTAATGTTGAAAAAAAAAGTTTTTCTTAATCCGAGCCCGAGGCAACAAATATACGGCTGATAATACGTGAATGTAATGTTTCCTCTTCATTCTATTTTGTTAACCTAGATAACAGATAATCTCATTTTGTTAACCTAGAAACAATTTTCAAATGACACTTCAAACGAATAATATTCTTGAAGAAATATTAACGAAAGCCAAACTCATAAGCATTTGAATCATGTTATCAAGTAGCCATACATAGAGGACAAAAGAACTCAATTTCGATTCAACTCAAGTAAACATTACAAAGTATTAAGACCCAACCAATTCCAAAAATAATGGTGAAAACTTTAAGCAAATAATCAACAATCACATTGGAAATATAGAGACATGTTGCAGAACAATCAGTGAGGAATACCAAGCAACTTGATAGAAACCATTTAGAATAGCCATCCATAAACAAATCTTGCAGAAAAATAAAATTAGAATAATTGAAAAGGAAAATCATAAAATAAATTCTCAAATGTCAATACCCATTTCAGGTCAAACACCTTGTATTTTTCAAAAGGAACAGAGACACTTAGGTTGACACACAGTACCACCACAAGTGAAAAGAATCTTCCCACTCATATTTCAAATGGAACAGAGACAACTTGACTACACAAATTCAAATCTCCAATATTGAAACTGAAAACCTTCTTACTGCGTCATTGCATCTAAGCTTTATTATACAACATGCTTTCAAGTGTTGGCATTAGTAAAAATCCTTCAAAGAGTCATTTCGGCATCAAAATGCATATATTCACACACTTATGCTTCAAAGATTCATATCAGCATCATATCAGGAAAAAAAAACCCTTCAAAGATTCATATCAAATCAAAGAAATGAATGACAAGATGAAAATTCCCCAAATTTGAAGGAAATTCACTGAAATTGAACACAAAAACACGGAACGGAAGATATCCCACAAATCAACAGGTATACCTTAAACAAATCAACAGCCCACTCACGAACAAGGAACTTTGACTGAGTTTGAATATCAAATCTAATCAATACGAAAGATTTTCATGATATGGAGATGCAAGTTGATGCAAAGAAATGCTATGTTCATTTATAATTGGAGATGGGGATGTAGGTTTAAGTCATAGACTCATAGAGACACAATCTCAGTTCAAATTCAGAGTTAAGCAACTGCAGAAAAACGACGATGGAAAAGTGAACATTTTGTATGATCTCCATAAGTTCTAGCTAAGTAAATAGGCAATGTCAACTCATAAACTAACAAATAAGATCAGCATTTCAACACCAGAATAAAATACACAACAATCAAATTTCTTCCAGACGACTCAATATTGATAGCTATACTTGCCCAGATGTATTGAATCCCACCGCAAAGCATGTCATTCGCCTGGAGCCTGTTATACCAAATCACTGTGCTACTTTCTTACTTGTCTTGGCCTTCTTCAGGTTTGCTTCTGTGCTCTTCAACTTTTCATCTTCACTCTTCCTCTTCTCCTTCTTTCCAACAGACTCTTTACCCTCTCTTCTCTTTCTTTCCAATAGACTCTTCTCCTTTTGCCGACAAATCATCTGTTTTCTTCCTTGTAATATATTTTTTCTTCTCTTTCAAGGACAGCCCATCTTTCTTATGACAGTGGCACCATCTTCTTCTCCTGCCTTCGCCGACCTTTTCAATTTCTTCTCACCAACAACCTTTTCCCCATTTAACTTAGCATCATCTTTCGCCTTAGCTGATTTCTTCAACCTTTTCTCACTCTTCAACTTGCCAGCAACTTTTTCTTTCTTCCTCTTCTTCTTCGTCAATTCGCCACTGCCCGGTTCATCATTCTCGCTTTGCTTACCTTCCCCAATGTCCACATCACCAACAATACTGAAATCATCATCATCAAGCACCTCACCGACATTCCCCAAATTTGAAGGAAATTCACTGAAATTGAACACGAAAACACGGAACGGAAGATATCCCGAAAACCCAACCACAATTAGAGTTGTAACTTTCAAATCAAGCAAAATCAAAATTACAAAAATTAAGATGGCAATCCAATCCACTAACCCAGCAACTAAACATTTAAGAAATCAAACATCACAGAGAAATCAAAACAAAATTAAACCCTTCAAAGTCAGATCAACGAAAAACACAAATGAGAAAAAAAGTGAAGAAATTGAGCTGACCTCTGAAATTCCCATTTGAATCCTCACCAGCTCACCCACCGTCATAGCCCCTTTAGGCTTCCCAGGACCCAGACCCGGCCGACCCACTCTTCTTGGAGCTGGAGCCTGGCGATTGGAACCCCTACCTTCTTCATTTTGTGGGCGGCCGTGGAAACAGACGAGCGAAGTCTTAGCAATCCTGATGTTTTCGGGGGCCCTCGCTAAGACCACCTAATCCGGGTGTTAGTCGAGGCGAGTCCACCCTAGTACCATTAAACGTATTTCCCGTGTAAAACAAACAGGGGATTACACTAGAGATTAATCCAGTCCAATCCAAGGAGACTTAGTGAAGCCAAACAAACGGGCCTTTAGAGCAAAAGAAATCAACATATGTTCTACCATGAATGGCAAGCTTATTAGTAAATACTACTCTTCGAAATATGGCTGAGGAATGATGTCCTAGCCGGCTATGCTAGAGCTTTATTGAACCTTTAGTACTGATAAGAGCTTGAGAGGAGCCAGAAAATGAACCAATGGAGTGACAGCTTTGCAAAAGGTAGAAATCATCTTTAACTGGACCATGCAAAAGTGTCATCCCCGTAGAACAATCCTTTATAATTAATCCATCAAAGTCTAGTCAAGGCACAATAGTTTTGTTTAAGAAATTGGTATGCAAATAACAAATTATGTTTCATTTGAGGAACAAGCACATTACTCAATTTAAAAGTAGCATCAGAAGAGTGCAATGAAGAAAACCCAATATGTTGAATAGACAGACCTTTACCATCACTTATGTAAACTTTGTCCTCTCCAGTGTAGGGTGTTGGTGAACAAATGTTGGAAATGTCATTGGTAATATGAGAGGTAGCCTTAGAATCAAGAAGCCAAGATGTAGAAGGCTTGAAGCTAAAATGATCACACATTGCTGCAAGCATGGTAGGAGGAATTTGATCAGAAATGTCAGGGTTCATGCGATCAAAGAAATCGATTGCTTTATGGCTTGTAGATCCATAGATTTGGCAAGGAACATGATTTCCAGAGGAGGAAGAGTTACGAAACCTTTGATTTTGACTTCTATTAGAGGAATTTCCACGAAAATTGCCTTTGTGACAGTGATTATTTCTATAGCGATTTATATTGTTGAATTGATTGCCCTAATTATGATTTATTCCACGATTGGAGTTGAATCAGAAAGACTTCTGATTTTGAACAGCATAGATTTGAGGTGGCAGAATTAGGAGAAGAGGCGGTTAAGCTTAAACATTAACGCTTGAAAAGGTTTAGTGTTGGAGGAAGAAAGCTTCTTACGACAAGACATTGAAGACTCATTCGTGAGTACAAGACCATTTAACTCATCTAGAGACATTAAAGAGAGTCGTAACATGACATAATCAATGAATGATTCGAACTCATCTAGCAATCCAGCAAGTGTAGCCGCCATTAGATCGAGATCAGAAACAGTTGCACCAGTAGCTGAGAGAAAATATGAGATTTCTTTCAATTATTGAAGATAATCCACCATAGATTTAGAACCTTTCTGAATTAACTGAAGGCGAGATCGAAGTTGATAATCATGAGCATCAGAAACACCATCAAGTCGTTGCTCAAGCTTGATCCAAAGATCTCAAGAAGAAGAGACACCAACTGTAAATGAAATTATATCTTCTGAGAGTGTAGAAATCAGCCAAATTAGAAGATTTTGATCTTTCTCATACTAGATTTCGAAAGCAGGGTTGATAAAGCAATCTGGAATAAACGACGACGGACATGATTCAATGCCTTCAGTAATGCCGAG
This sequence comes from Crataegus laevigata, assembly GCA_963580275.1. Lineage (NCBI taxonomy): Eukaryota > Viridiplantae > Streptophyta > Magnoliopsida > Rosales > Rosaceae > Crataegus > Crataegus laevigata. The sequence goes on from OY756941.1 coordinate 9,467,734, forward strand.
AAGTTTGTACCGCTGGAGAATCGGGGAAAATAGAGCACGCCATGGGAGATAGTTAGACCAATTGAGCTTAATTGGAACCATACTTCCGATGTTTTGAATTGTGAGAGAAGCATAAAATTTCAACAAATTATGGTTTGACGAATGATTTAGGGATGAATTTTGAAGAGATTCACGTGGAAAAGAAGAATTAGAGGGAGAAGCCATTGCAATTTAATGCAAGAATGACAAGAAATCAATCAAGAATCAGAGATGCGAAGTGGAAGAGACGATCGAATCGGCCATAAGGCAAAAGGTGAATGATACCATATAGAAACCTAAGTTTGCCAGAGAGCTTTTCCTAGTGAAGAAGAAAAGTGTATATTTTCATTAAGTCGTCAATGAATGATACAACCACTAATATATAGTCTTTGGCTATTTACATTGTAATTGACTAAAATTAATTGCATTGTAACAAACTAGTAACAAACTAATAACAAACTATAGTCATGATGTGGCATCTTCATCTTTACAAGCTAGCTAATAGCCCATCCCTAGATATGTGTTCCTTAGCTCAAAAAGATCAAATAACCTACAATTTTTGGAAAAATCAAAATCCAACATTCCTAGCAACATAAAACACTACAATGTGTCAGATGGTGTGCCGAAAAATCATGCCTTGAAAAGGCATCCAATAGAGGTAGTGCTGGAGTTTTTCCTTAAGGCCACACCTACAAATTACAAAATTGGAATAAAGAAGGCGGTGGTGGGACAGGCAATGTCACATTCCGACCCGGGCGGGACCACTTTCCGGGCTTGACTTTGCCGCAGCACGATATTGTCCGTTTTGGGCCCCGAGCACGCCTTCACAGTTTTGTTTCTCGGAACTCACACGAAAGCTTCCCAGTGGGGTCACCCATCCTGGGATTGCTCTCGCACACTACTCGTTTAACTTTGGAGTTCTGACGGGACCCGAAGCCAGTGAGCTCCCAAAAGGCCTTGTGCTAGGTAGAGATGGGAATATACATATAAGGCTTACAAGATCATCTCCCCTGGGCGATGTGGGATGTTACAGGCAAGAAGGGCACTTGTTTGATTACAGATGCATTCTTGGTTTTTGTTAAGAGGGATGGCTCAGAATTGGGGTGTTCCATGGATTCCTTTTTGGTTACCCATGCCATGCAACCTCTCTGCTCACATTTACACTGATCTTATCTGCCGTGAGCTCTTTCCAAATTATGCTGGCCTGGATAATGATAACTAGATAGCTCTTGGTGATGGTAACGACGATGATCCTTTGCACAAAGATAATACTCTGGAAATTGTTCCAGGGCCATCCACAAGGCACATCATGGACTTAACTGAAGAAGTAGTTCCATGTGATTCACTTTTGCCACAAATACTAAGTCAAATGGGGTGAGTGCTGCATCAAATGACAGCTGGTCTTGAATTCCTATCAAGAGATAAATCCCAAAGAGTGCTCAAGAGCTTGGAGCTAATTTTGGTAAGTGAACAAGGGAAGAAGATGAGGGAGAAGGCCAGAGCCCATAAAGTGATTGTAGCAAAGGCTACTGAGCCTCTATGGAGTGCTGTATAATATTTTACAACTATGGTGGACATAATTTCTTTGCATTATCGCACAGTACATGTCTCATAGATATCCAAACAAAAGGAAAAACTAGAAATAAATCTAAAATTCCAATAACTATTGTAAAATCTAGTGATTGTTATGAAATTGAGAACATGTGTGCAGTGTAATAAAGTAAATAAGACATAGTATTTACGAGGTTCGGCAAATATGTCTACGCCTTTGGAGCTTCATTATTTGAAATAATAGGAGTACAAAATAACTATCACTATTTTATCTCATCTCTCTAGCCTAGTTCACTGGTATTTTCTTTTGCATCTATTTTCTTTCTTTCCTTTCTTTTTATCTCTTCTTTATTTTCTCTCTTCATTTCCTCTCTTCTTTCTTTTCCTCCATATGTTTCTCACTTCTCTTCTTCTTTTATTCTTCAATCTTTTATAGGCAAAATGATGCAGTGCTATTAATGTAGTTTTGTGGCTGGTTCAAATTCGATTTAATACTTCCTACACTACAACAAAAATGGGTACTGCACACAATAAATTATTTGTGCCCTTTAAGGCCAAAGGGCACCAACATATGTGCCCATAGACCAATGGCAACAGTGCAGCTACTATTATATTGTCTGTGCCCTCAATGGGCGTCACCATTTCTTACAGCACACAGTATGATGTTTTGTGCCCAAAGGCTAGGCACAAATACAACCCTTTTGTGTCAATAAAGGCTATTGAATGTATGGTATAAGATGGGCACAATTGCTATTTTAAAGGCTAAGATTGTTGGATAAATGTTCAAGCAAAGGCACAATTTTAAAATTGTGCCACTCTATTATATTTTAATAAATACAATAAAGCTCCAGCACAATTGTAAAAATGTGGCACAATTGGATATTTATAAATTAAAAAAAATTGGTAAAATTGGATATTTTTAAATTTTTTTTTCTTTTGGTAAAATTGGATATTTTTATTTAAATATAAAAATCATCAAGCTTGCTCACAGGACCTAATTTCCACCAAATTTGAGGAACTTACAAATCATCCATTACAAACAAAACATAAATCAACATTAGATTCATTAACATTAGCACTAAAATAGTGAAGTTAATATATTACATCACCCATGTTCTTGGCTAAGACCGATTCATGTAACCTAACAGTACAACCCATCCAAATGTTAAACAAACAAAATACAGGTTATCCTATGCTAGACATACCCAGGATTCTCTGTATAGAACAAAAAATAACATATCTAAGCTTGTATCCCAATTCAAACCAATAATATATAAACAAAATACACATCTACAAGGGTTGCTTGATGACAACTAACCAGTATTCTCACTTTGGCAGTCCTCATGCATCATAGCACTAGAAACTGGAGGTCCACACTGCACATTCTTGTCATTTCCACCTTCGAAAAGCGTTGAAATCTGACCGTGTGAGCTTCCACACCCTTGCTGCTGAGTTGAAGTACTTTGTAGAGCACCCACTCCAAATGAATCGATGTTGATGCCCACATATGCCAACATGGCTTTCAATTGCTCAGCCATTTGCACCTTTGCTAACCTCAAATTCTCCTCTTGTTCGGCCCTAAGCCTCTGTATGCTTTCTTCTTGCTCTTTTTTCATCTTTTCTGCTTTCTCATTTGCCTCATGCATCATACGAATCATTTTTGTTTCCGCAACAGCAGTCGCTTGTTTCTGAGCTTCATAAGCTTCCCGAAGATATTTCACTTCCCTAGAAATACCTCTCTGCTCAGTAATAATTCCTGGTACATCTGCCCAACCAACTCCAAGGCCAAAGCCACGCACGTGATTTCGCTTCTCTGGCCCCAACACTTCTGCAAAAATCATATTGCGAACCTCTGTTGTTACCTCTTCATCACGATCACGAACCTCCATTTCCAGATTTTCAAATGCCAACTGTTTGAAAAAGTCTTAATCATTCGTAAATGCATAAAATTTTGTTAAAGGTTGCTGGAAATAAATTTGGTCAAGTGAAAATGTACAAATACCATCATTCTGCCAGATTCTTCATCAACTGGAAGTTGCTTAGGTCCTCTTGTGTGTGTCATTTTGAAAAAAGTCACACGATCAGGTTCATTTCCATCATGTTCTTCAGCCTAAGACACAAAAAAAGATCCCAAAAACAACCACAATCATTAAACAATCACATTTACAATGACTGAAAATATACTGCATTATATATAAACATAAACATCATTTGACAGATGGTCTGTTTGTTTATGTGTAGGGTTACTACGGTATAATAAAGAAGATTTAGACAAGAGCAATTAGTTTAGGCTTCTGATTAGAATTTATCGTCCATAATACAATAATTTGACTTAAGAACAAGAAAATGGGCTCGAATAAATATATCTATGCATGCTTGAATTATTTTGGACTTACCGATTGCCAATCTTTTCTTGGTTTTCAGGAAGCAGTTGAAGTACAAACTTCCACGACCATTATACGACACATATGTTTTCCTTTAACTACACTTGTTTAATTATGACTCGGTGATGATGTTGTCAGACTACTCCATTACTAAGATATTATAACTTGCTGGATAATGCATTATCAATTTGAGGCAGGTCCGAGCATAATTAAGAAATATCCTATTACCATCCCTAAACTAACCTATGATACAAAATGAGGAACAAATCACATAAACTAAGTCAAGTTTTAACCATGTACTTATAACAGGAATGTAAACAAGACTAAGGTTGTGAGTTAATCATGAGATATGTTCACTATCTGAACCACTATTCCTGTAACTTTATATTCATCTGTAATAAATCATAAGATATATTTACTATCTTAAGTACTATCTAAAACAAGTATTCATGGCAACATCAATTTATAATAGTAAAAGAATCCACTCACATAATCATTCCGTATTTGAGCAAAAGTTGTTGTCCTAGTTGTGTGACTCGTCTTTAACAATTTTCGATTCTTAGAATTAGTTGCACATCTCCGCTGGTTCACAACAAATAAACAACACCACAAAGGAAATTAATCATTTTATCAAACCTTCAGTTTTGCTTCAAATACAGTTTACTGAATTATAGTAACTATACTGTTGACAAGTTTTACAAACCTTATTTTCCATTTTATCCCACTGAGCTACCAAGGCTTGCCATTGTGTCTGGATTACCCTAGCATCATTGCAGTGCTTCCTTTCATCGGAGTTCTCAAAGGGAACATAATACAATTTCCGAAGTTTGTTCCTCCATGTCCTGAAACGATCATGTATTTTCGTTTCCACAATACCCTTGACTTTCTCCTCTTTGCCAGCAGCTCTTGGATTTGTCCAGTCTATAGTGGCCTACATAAACAATAATTAAGTTGTCATAAAAAATTGTAAGCATCGAACAAGTCAAATTTTACAGATTTGCATTATATATTGCATCAATACCTGGACCAACGACCACACTCGATCAAGTTTTGAAGAATCTAGTTTGCGCCAATCAGGTGAATCAAGTGGGATCAATCCACCATCAACGAGCCAATATGGCTATGTAGCGGCCAAATTTGGCCACATTATCACGAGGAGAAATAGCTTGACCGAATCTGTTGAAGTTCAGTGTTTCGCGCCTCCCCCTGCCCCACTGTATTTTGTTAACTCCCCTATTCTTCTTTCGAGTTGTGGCTGACAAAGAAGTTGAGCCACTTGATTGCGTATTTCCACTACATGTCGCACGGGGTTGGTTGGTTGCAAATGAATTATTTTGAGCGACTACACCAAATGGAGAGTGTGGCCGAGTTTCCACAGATGCCAAAAATGCATCATCATCAAGCATCAAATTAGCCATCTACACTGCATTTATTATCATATATACTCAGATATCAAATAGTTTATAAACATAAAACAAGCAGATATTGGTCATATACTACAATGCATTTCTTTTCCGGATAAATACATGTACAGTAATGTCCCATATATACTCAGATAATTACATACAAAACCAAGTAAGTAACAGTTTGGCAGAGATGTGATGGAAGGGCAGACATTAGTCATATACCGAAAACAAAGTTTTTGTGAATGAATAAATGTATCAGAAGGACTTCAATTCCATAATTGTAAGAAGGACAATGAACTCAAAATTTTCAACTCATTAAGAATAGATCCACACCAAGATGGCTAAAGATCCACACCAAGACAGCTAACATAACTATTCATGCATACCAGAAGATTTATAGCTAATCGCACAAAAGTGAATCATCAAACATCCTAAAAAAAAAATTGGTGACATAGATAGTTGCTAACTCCGCCTGCTTACGACTTCCACCCTAAGAAACAATATGGTTAACACATGAATTGAAGGAGGTAGATAGGTAGCAGCAAAGTTACCGAGTAAAACTTCTGCTAAGCCTGGCCCTGCAAATCCAGCAACTGTTGCACCAGATTCCACATAACATAGAGCAACCAAATTCTGCAGTTGTTGCACTAGATTCTACAATTTCATAAACATAAACATAATCAACTCTAGTTATAATTGTCAATTTCATACGAAGCAAAACAGTTGCAGCCGTTGCACCCACCCACCCTAAACCTAAACCTATGAACCGTTACCCACCCTCCCACCCTCCCAATGACCTCCATGTCCTGCACCCACCCTAAATCGGAGCATACTCAACTTGAAGCTCTTCTAATCCCAAAGACTTGTACTCATCCTAGATTTCTAATCCTATACCCACTGTCCTCAAACCATAAACCATATTCGACAAAATACACATCCAATTTGACCCTAAACCCTAAAGAACGAAAACCCATTCAAAAATTGAATTTCAGAAACCTCACCTGTATATTGGGCCTCTTGTGTCTTTTGTGTGTCGCCGGAGTTGAAGTGGATGGACTCGATGGAGGACTGGGTTCGAACTGGATGGAGGACTGGGTTCGAACTGGACGGAGGAGTGAGGAGGAAAGGCGTTCGAATTTTTGGAGAGTGAGGTTGATAGTAGACGGACTGAGCGGGAGTGAGGATAGAAATAGGGTAGAATTTTAATTATTATTGTAAGTAGTGGGCACAATTATTATTATAACAACTATTTTTTAATTAATATTATAATAGTTAGTGGGCACAATTGTGTCATGCAGTGCTGGAAACCCAAGTTTTTTATTTTGGTGGTGGGAAACCCAAACTTGCACCATAGAAGAGAGGGAGAATTCCATTTTGTAGAACAACCAACTTGTTTATACAATTTTATTTCTCCTACCGTAACTTACACAGATTATTCTCACAGTACACAATTAAATTGAAAAGGGAGATATCGGAGGGGACGATAAAAGAATTGAGTCAAGGCGACTTAAACACAGTAATACGTTCGTAATACTCTGTATTTATTAGCAGTAGCAACTACTATGGATTGTCCACTGCAATTTTAACAAACCTATCATAACAAAATTCTTCCCTACTTGCTCTTCAAGCATACATTACATACGTTCTGGGATGATCCCCGACTACATGTGTACAGTAAGCATCTAATTTATCTTCTATCTGTTGAATCCAGGGTACTCTATCAAGAAGTTGCTCAAAACTAGTAATTTAAACCCAAGAAGTGTAAGCAGTTATGACGCCATTTTTATCTGTATTTGCCGATGGACATGCACCAGAAATTCAACGTAGGAGGGACCATTTGGACTCTGGTGTTTAACCATATATGAGAAAAACAATGTTCCTGTGAGGAAAGAAAATTCAGTACTTCATCAAAACCAAGTATTCAAATATCCGGCCGGGTTATTTTTCAAATACAAGTTTAACCTTTGTTCTCTACAAATATTATAGTATGTACTCGCAAAGCTCCATTACCTTCTTAGATACAAAATTGGTGGAGATGATGAGAGCTTAAACCCTTCAATGTGGTTCACTCTCTCTACATCCACCTACAGTCAGTAATGGAAATGCCCCATGCAAAGTCAATACAGACAACAGCCATGCCAGAAAACTACACAAATTGATCTAAATATTAACCGTGGCCCGACCAACCTTAGTATTAGTACCTAATATAACATATTTCATATGATGCTAATAACCTTAACCCTACGATTTATTTATTTTTTCCCAAATGTCTCATTCTAAGAAAGAGGAGCTCTCTGAGGAGCACCCTTTCTCCTGCTGCTAAGGGAGAGGACAATCCCAGGGAGGAATCCACTGCTTTTCTTCTTCTTCTTCTTGATAACCTCTGGTTCTTGCGACATTACCGAATCGCTGGTTGCTTCATTGGAGCATAACGAAGCTTTGTATTGCTGAGGGCCTTCTACGGTGGAGCTAGGCATCATGTGGCCATCATCCTCGGTCATCTCCAAGCCGTCCATGCGTAATCCTTCGAACTGAGAGATGGTGAAGTCGGATGCATCAAATCGGTAGAGTATGCCAGATAAATCTTGCCCTTGGTACACCAAATGATCAACCTGTAACACATATTTGTTACATGATATACCGCTAGATTAAGAGAGATATATGTTTGCCTGTAATGTAACCCTCAAATTGAGAAAACCCTTGATGCCTCTAATACTTGGATCAAAGAAAAAAATAATATCAAGATAATAGTTCAGGTGGAGACAAAAAGAGGCAGTAAACTGAATAAAAAGTGTGTGCAAATGGGATTTTTCTTTTTTTCTTACTTATCTTGAAGCCACACATAAAGCAGTAGAGATGCTTCCAAGATATATAGCAAATTAATTCAACGTTGGCAATGGCTTTAGAAGCACTGTGTGTCAAAAAATATGCAAAAGCCATCAAATAGGAACACTCACCTGATGGGCGTCATTTCTTGCATAATTTTAAGCTGCACAAGGAAAAAGATGAATTAGGAATCATTTCTTTCGATGAAAACATCAAAAACTGAATTCAGTTGCTGCATTTTATTTCTTCCTTACGAACAAGGAACCACTAACGAAAAACTATACAAGTCGTACCAAAGGAAGGAACATCTGTGGCGCCGTATTTCATTTACCACATCATCTCTACCTGCATCACAACTTTTTTGTTTGTAAATTAACTACCTGTATCACAGATTCATTGCATTGCCTAGCTACATCACAGATTAGTTGCATTATCCACCTACACCTTAGCTCTACTAGTGGATATAAGTTCCTGATTAATACAAATCTGCCAATCGTTTTGCAATAACAATTTCTGCAACATCTGCTCTTGTTTAAACTATATCATCATCCTCTGACGTGTTTTCTATATCTTGAGTTGTGTTGAGGTCTATATCTTGGGTTGTGTTGAGGTCTTCTATATCTGTATTAAGCATGTTGTAAACGTCTCGTGGCTTTATCTTGGTAGCAACAAACCAATCAGTGTCAATAGGATCTTGAACATAAAATACTTGTGTTGCTTGTGACCCCAGTATGAATGAGTGATCCGGCGGTAGATGATGTTCACAGTTAACTAAAGTGAACCCAAACTCATCTTTCTTAGTACGAAACATTTTGCTCTTCACATCAAACCAATCACAATCAAACAGTACAACCTTCCGACCATTGTGATAATCTAACTCAATGACATCTATCACTACCCCATAATAATCCACATCTCCATACCTTGGATTCCTGTCGACGGTAGTAGCAAAACTACTAACTTCCGATGCTAAAAAAACACCACTATTTTGGGTTCGTGCATGTCGATCGGCAGAAGCAACCTTAAATCGATATCCATTCATGATGTACGTTGTATAACGGTTTACCCACTGCATCGGTCCAGCAGCCAATGCACGTATATCATCTTTAATAGCTACCTCATCATTCACCCCTATGTTATGTACCTGCATTGAATTAAAACGTAGTTACAAAAATACATCATTTTGAGTGCTACGTTTAATACTGAAACTTAATACGAATATAAGGTACATTATCCCGACACCATTGAGGGAAACTATCTAAAGCTTCTCTTTCTGCATCATATATAGTAGTTCTTCTGCCACGAGTGGAAATTATATGTGACATATGTCTCCTACAAGACGAACACATAAATCAATTCAGGATCCTAGCCAATCCATCAAACATGTACTAAGGTAATGTCATTGTTATAACCGTACCTCAAGTATTCTGCCATTTGAGGACAATTTACTAGGACATAACGATGAGCCATTTCAAACCTTGGACGTTCTAGTAAAATAGTTTGAACAGTGCTTGCTGGTTTTCCTTGGCTACCAAATAGAGGAAGTCCTTGTCGTGCATCACCTTGCATCACATCATAGTTACGTCCAGGCCTATTGCGACGGGTAACAACAGAGCCCTCCATGTACATGGAGCAATATGATACACACTCATCTAAATTAACAGCCACTGCAATACTTCCTTCTGGCTGACTCTTGTTGCGCACATACGATTTTAGAAGATGTAGGTACCTGATTGTTAAACAAAAATCTTTAAGCAAAAGGTAATGATGAAAAAAAAATACTAAAATTACGAAGTGAACTGATGAGGTGTTTTATGAAACTGACACCTTTCAAAAAGGTACATCCATCGGTATGGGACCGGACCAGCAATATCAGCCTCATCCGCAAGGTGAATTATCAAGTGTACGATAACGGTAAAGAATGATGGCGGAAATAGCTTCTCCAGATTGCATAGAGTTAAGACAATGCTTTTTGACAAGCCATTGAACAATTCTTCAGTTCCAGTTTTTGAACAAAGGTGGCAAAAAAATCTGCTCAACTCTAACAACACTGTAACAACCGGTTTTGGCAACACTTTTCGTATTGCAATAGGGAGGAAGACCTGCATCAACATATGATAATCGTGGCTTTTCATGCCAATTAACTTCTTTTCTTGAATATTAACACAATTGCTAATATTAGAAGAGTAGTTGTCTGGCACCCGAATTGATTCCAAAACCTGGCACAACATTCTTTTCTCCCCAGGTTTCATATTATATTCTGCCGCTGGAAGCTTTGTACGGGCACCATCTGCCCGTGGGTGGAGATCATGCCTAATGCCCAACTCGACGAGATCAGCCCTTGACCTAATACCATCTTTAGTCTTCCCTTCAATTTCCAAAAGAGTGCCAATAACATTTTCAGTTACATTTCTCTCTATGTGCATGACATCCAAGTTATGCCATAGTAGGAGATCCTTCCAGTAAGGCAATTAAAAAAATATAGTCTTTTTTGTCCACTGACCAACAACGCGTCCATCATCATTCCACCCTCGCTTACGACCACTTGCCCTTGAACCCTTGCCAAATCTGAACGTCAATCTCGTCACTTCCATTAAACAATCCATGGCACTTCTTGGTTTATGGGGGGTTTCGAAATTCTTGACATCCGTTAAAAGTTTTTTTATGTCTCCGGTACCTGTGTGACATCGGGAGCCATCGTCTATGTCCCATGAATGCAAACTTTTTCCGATGCTTAAGCCATAAAGAATCAGTGTCATCACCGCAAGTCGGACAAGCTTTCTCACCACTAGTGCTCCACCCTGAGAGCATGGCATAAGCAGGAAAGTCATTCATAGTCCACAATAATGCAGCACGCATGGTGAAGGTTTCTTGACGGTGACTATCATATGTTCACAAACCTGTGATCCACAAATGCCGCAAGTCATCAATTAGCGGTTGCAGGAAAACATCAATTGCATTACCAGGACTTGTTTTCCCTGGAATTAGGAGGGACATCATGATATAAGGTTGTTTCATGCACATCCAAGGCGGAAGATTATAAACTACAACTAAAACAGGCCACGTGCTGTGGGGTTTGCCATGCATACCAAACGGATTGAATCCGTCGCTTGCAAGCCCAAGACGGACATTGCGACACTCCCTTGCAAAATCTGGATATGTATTATCCAAATGCTTCCAAGCTGGAGAATCAGCAGGGTGCCTCAAAACACCATCGTCAGTTCTAATCTCTGAATGCCATATCATTGACTCAGCTGTGTAACAAGACATGTACAACCTTTGTAGCCTAGGACCTATGGGAAAGTAGCGTAAAACCTTTTTTGGTACCTTGGTACAGTGGATCGTTCCTGAATTTCCTTTCTTTTGCTTATATCTACTAGCGCCACACTTTGCACAAACGATGGCATTTACATGCTCTTTCCAGAATAGCATGCAATTATTTCGACACGCATCTATGTTATGGTAATCCAACCCCAAAGCCCGGATAATCTTCTTTGTATAGTACAAATTTGGAGGAAGAGTCTCGCACATAGGGAAATGCTCTCTTATTAGTGCCAGTACTGAACCAAATGCAGCATCACTCATTCCATATAACAATTTTGACTGATATAATTTCACCACAAAATCCAACCTTTTCTTCCTGCTACCTGGATATAATTCTCCATCTGCTTCTCGTAGAATGTTGTCGAATTGGTGCACATCAGTTGTTTCGTCACACACAGAAGAAGATTCACCAACATGGTCTGACTCATCCATATGCACATGGTTACTGAAAACATCGTGAAGCATCGCTGCCATGAAATTTTCAGGGCTTCTTTCATTAAGAGCTTCGGTAGTTGGACTTGATATGTTATCAGAAGTATGCATCTGTTCGCCATGTTCAACCCAAGGTATATCTATGTAATGGGGATCCATACCCTCGACATACAGATGTTGATTGACTTCAAATGGACCACGATAAAACATATTGCAACAGCTCCGACAGGGGCACTTAATTTTTCCTTGAAACGCAGCAACATCTAAAGCGTTACTGATGAATGCACGCCTGCCAATCAAGTATTCATTGGTTGTCCTATTCAGATGCACCCATTCTTTGTTCATCTTTAGCTACAAGCATGTATGAAATTATAAGTTAATGATTACACGTTAAGATTAGCGAACTGAGACAAATTAAGAAATATGTTCATAAACATCCAACCTAGTATCCCAAAAGTTCACAAACCAACTAAAACCAGATGTGATTGAAGTGGCTTATTCACTAACAGTGTACAATACTCTGAATAGGTTTTTGTTTCATTTCAATTAACTCCATTTCAAGTCTGCTACTGCAATCCTACAACTTATGTTGGCAGAGACTTATACTTGTCGTTTTATTCATACTACTTATCAGACCTCAAACAAAATTTCACCAAACAAATTGAGTACCACCAAATCGTATAAACAAAACGGTTCAATCTCTCTCCCATGTTTTTTCATGCAACCTTGTTGTTTTATTCAAATTATATAACAAGTATGGAACAAATATAGTAGGAACGACAACTCAAAACTCCACGTTCCTCTGTTACAATCTCAGATTTCCTATTTACACAGTTCTGTCACAAATAGAGCACATACTGGTGAGTAATATACTTTTATCATGCTGGCTCCATTACAGTTGAACTAATATGTTAAGGATGATAAGCCTGACATTCATGACTTACACAGTGTAATTGTTTATATCATCGCATTATATATATATATATATATATATATATATATATATATATATATATATATATATATATATATATATATTAGTGGCTCAAATAGGAATTTGAAGTAATTGTGAAATATATCAACACTCAACAGAATAAGCTTATAAAAATCTAAAACATAACATGCAATTTATTTCATGCCATCGCCAACTCTCGTTTCAAACACGAGAAGCCAATAACAAAATGACACAAATCCTCCTCCCCGTAGAAAAGCTTTTTCTTGCACATTAGTTACAAATTAACAATTGACAATCTTTACAACATGCACGCCTACAACTCGTCCACAAGAAAGAATCTACTTGCAAGATCTCTCCGGTCTATCTTTGCAATGTTTCCTTACATTAGCTAGCAGGATACTTCAAATCCAGATTTTAGAGTTTCCTTAACAATTGACAATTCTTTAATTATGCTTGGAATTGGAAATAAGGATTTGATAATTATTGATATATTTTATTCACATACAAACATAACATAACCAAATAAAATTAGACGTAGAACAGCAAATGAGGTTAGTAGGTTACTTGATAATTCGATATCCAGTATCCACAGAAAAACATTACTAATAGATGACTCTGCATCTCCAGAAAGATCATGGGGAATAGTTTGGTGCATGAACCCAATTTAAGGACCATATATGATTGCTCATTCGGTTAATAATATTATGAGAATTATCAAATGAGCAAATGAGGTTAGTAGGTTACTCGATATCCAGTTACCAAATTGGTTTCAACTTTCAAGCATTCGGTGAAAATTTTGAGAATTATCAGACAATCAGTAAACAGATAACAGATTCCCCTCAATCCAATTAGTTTCAAATCCAAAACTTTGTAATTTTTCCAATACCGTAACAAATTTGTATTGTGAGTGAACATCCAATCAATAAGCAGCCTATGGGAAGGGTCACAAGCCTAAACATTGTCCCTGATGTTACCTGAAGACCAAAAGCCAGATTATACCACCAAACAATGTGAGTACCAGCATCTCTCCCATGTTTTTCGATTACTTGTTGTTTTATTCATGCTATATATCAGACCACAAAGAAAAATGCACCAAACAAATTGTGTACCAGCAAATCGTAGAAACAAAACGGCTCAATCTCTCTAACAACAATTTTTCGATTATCCAACCCAGCCAGTAAATAAGAACAGAAAAAAAAAATTATATATATAGATATATACAAAATTCAAATACCTGAAGAAACCCAGAATAGATGCGCGATTTGGAGCAAAACGAGGATAAATATAATTTTGTGTTTGAAGCTATGATTCCTCTGCCTAGATGTGTAGGCTTGGATTTTCCTTTGCCCAGATGTGCAGGTAAATTTACACAAACCCGAACTGAAAATGCTTGATTTACATACACCCCAATTGATCAATTCTGAAAAGGATTGGGATTAATACCTGAAATCGGAAAGAAACGAGGGAAGTGAAAGAAGGGTACAGGTGAGAATTCAGGAATTCTGAATTCGCATTGAAGGAAGGCTAAAAAGTGACTTATTTTGGAGGAAGAAAGTTTGTTCCGTGGAATGAAGCTAAGGCGCCATGGGAGGAGGCTGAAAAGTGACTTACTTTGGAGGAAGAAAGGCTTGCGTTGTTCTTTAATTGTTTTTCTTTTGTCTTTTTTTTTTCTTTTTTTTCCTTCTATTTTTTCTTTGTAACGTGGCATAAGGCTTGCTGTTTTTCTTTTGTCTTTTGTTTTTTCTTTTTTTTCTTTTCTTGCATTCGTAACGTGGCATAAGGCTTGCATTGCAACGCTATGAATTCACTTAATTTTGCGGTATGAATCGGACAGAAACATAATTATAAACCAAAAAATATACAAAAAAAAAATTATTATATTGTAATACTACATAAGTTGAGGACCCAAGAGGAGTACAACATAGCATAAGATTATTATATTTTCACATAGCAGTGAAATATAACATAATACAAAATATATTAATTGTTCTCATCGTCGCTGCTTAAAATCTCAACGGTAACATTCTGCATATTTCGTTACCTCATCTGTGGAAGAGACAGGCCTCGAGGACGAATTTGTGCTTCATAAGTGTGTGGTTCTTCAATAACAACGACAGAACTAGTAGACTGTTCAGTTGTTGTTTCAGCAGAAACCAAATTGATAGGGTATTGTTCTGTCATACCGGGGTTTGCTCACGCTAGCAAGACACGTCCTTGAGGTGCGCGTACACATCTGTTATTTAAGGGTAATGCGTAGCCAAGGCGACCATCAGCAACTGTAGTAAGAATGTACTGATTATCAATAGAACGAGGTATGCGCCCGACATTAACAGGTTGTCGTGGACGTTGAGATGGAGGATTCGTTGTGGAATTTGTTGTTGTAATGTTGGAAGCAATAGACGAATGTGATGCTGGAGATTCGGTTCCAATTCGAACTCCGCGACGTCGCCTGTCCGCCATTCTCGATGATGTAGAACTTGATCAAATTAAAAAAAAACACAACTCTATGAAACAACCTTATAATTTTCCGTTTACAAATTAGTAAGAGAGTGTGGAGGATTTATACTAGAATAAAGGCACAAATCTATAATTGTGCCAACATATTCTTTTGCTATTGAGTGATTTATTATTTATTAGAATTTACTGGACACAATTTCTAACATTTGTGTCAAGAAAAGGAATTCATAATTATTAAAATACTTTGTCCATTTGAAGACCCAATGAAAAGTAGAATGATTTCTTATTGAGAGATTATATTCACACATCCCAAATTACTTCTCCCACACCTTTTTTATTTTTTAATATTTTTCTATCAAGTGTTAGTGGTGTGTAGAAAATATTAAAAAATTAAAAAGGTGTGAGAGAAGTAATTTGAGGTGTGTGAATATAATCTCTCTTTCTTATTTATTATTATTTAGTGGGCACAATTTCTATCATTAGTGTCCTAAAAAAGAATATACAAATATTTGTCCATTCGAAGATCAACTTGCTTTTGCAAAGAGACCCTAAGGGCACAATTGTTGGGTTTTGTGTCACTGCGTGCAAGGACTTTTAAGAATGTACAATTATTTATCCATTTGAAGATAAAAGGGACTACAATTATTTGTCCATCTGAAGATAAACTTGCTTTTGCAAAGAGATTGACCCTAAGGGCACAATTGTTGGTTATGTGTCACTGCATGAAAGACTTTTACTGCAGTAAAAAAATTAAACACTTACTATAAAACCAAAAACCTTATCACCAAGCATAAAAAACAAACCTGCAGGAAGATACCAATCTAAAAAGTAGTTCAAAATGATACGAATCTAACAAACATTCATTGCAGCTGGAAATGATCCATTATAAATCTAAAACACATCATTCAGGTGGAGTTGCATTCTTCTTTACATATAAGTGAGAGATATGAGGTTCGACTCTCGCAAAAAATGAATTTGAACAACATTAATTATTGCTAACTTGCACAATAATAAACAGCTCCATACCATTATTTATCACAAGTGTAATTATTGGTGTGCTAGAGGAGGTAAAGACAAACGAGAGAGAATATAAAGCACCTTTGACAAATAATTTTTATAGACACAAAATGTTGTTTGTGCCCGTCTTCAATAAAGAAGTTGTCATCTGACCCCACTGGGCACGATTTCCGTGCCCATTACTGTTTTGTGTCTGGTTTTTTTAACATTGGGCACAATAGATGGTGCCCTATATGAAATGGGAACTGTTTAAGGTTTTTTGTGGTCAAACTGACACAAAATTCTCAATTGTGCCCTTTGTTTTGTACCCAAAGCTCATTTTTGTTGTAGTGCTAGTAACTTAATTTCTTGCAAGTGGTGTTCTAATTAGGAATTGTGTTGTTATTTAGTAATGGTCATTTACTATGCTATAGTGGGCTAGGAACTTGTGTTTGTAGTTATTATTGTTGCTGGCTAGGCTTTCTAAGTACTCAGAACATTAGAGATAGCAAGGGATTTTGAATTTTGAAGTGTATATAAGCAGATAGTATTCTCCAATTGTTTTTCTTTAAAAGTTGTATTCATAATTTCAGTAAAGTCATTTCTCTATCATCAACCTCCATTATCTAGTACCAGAGCTTCGTTACAATCTTTGGGTTTGCTTTCACCCATTTGTTTATAAATGGCTGCAAGGAGATGTAGAAGAAAGAGGGTAACCATGGTCCATAAAATCATGGGGATGAGAGAGATGACGAAATTCATGAGTTGCAATGACAAGTTGAACGACTTACCTTGCAACTTGAATGCCAAAATGGTCACAGCAAGTGTAGAGGATCAAGTCAAGGTTATTCAAGTGATGAATCTGACCAAAATCCGTTTGGCTGACGTGAAAGAGGTCATGCTAAAAGATTCACCTGTGACTTTGACACAATCAAAATTGATTTGCCAGAGTTTCGTGGTCGGCTGAGTCCTGAAGAGTTTCTTAAGTGGCTTAGTGCCATTGAGAAGTTTTTTAACTATAAGGACATACCTGAACATTAACAAGTCAAGTTGGTGACAACAAGACTTCGTGGCTATGCGTCTTCATGGTGGGATAAAGTCCAAGGGATGCGGCTACGTAAAGGAAAGCCTAAGATTTCCTCTTGGGAAAAGATGAAAACAAGATTGCAAGAGAAATTTCTCCCACTAAACTTCACTGAATATAGTTTTTCATAATTCGACAACCTTCGTCAGGAAACTAAGAGTGTCGTGGAGTATACCGAAGAGTTTTACAAGTTGTCAGCACTTAATGATATCCAAGAAACTGAGGAACAACTCACTGCAAGATATGTAGGGGGATTAAGACCTCAAATTTGTGATGAAGTCGAGATGCATAGAGTTTGGAGTGTTAATGATGCTTATCAATTGGCTCTAAAAGTGGAGGCTAGACTTGCTCGCACTAGTACCAGAAAGCTGCAGATTTTCATTTTTTTTTCCATCTTCTCGTGGTGGGATCATTAATGGTAAAGCCAAGTATGAAGATAAAGGTCATGTTAAATCAGCTCCTACAAATCATGGTGCAGGTGCGGAAATTCAAAGAAATAATACCAACAACTCTAGTTCTTGTTTCAAGTGTGGCTAAACCGGTCATCAATACAAGAGTTGCCCAAAGCGGCAAGTTGATACACGAGTGGGTTTTGGCTGTGAAGGCCACGAGGCTGAATACTTTGATGATTCTGTTTAGCCCAATTTTGATAAGGACAATGATGTGGAGTGTGAGAAAATTAAACCTAAAATTGGTGAGAGGTTGGTGATTCATCGAGTGCTTTCCACTCCCAAGTCAGAATCAAATGAAGACTGGTTCCGATCAAGCATTTTCAAGACACGTTGCAAATCTCATGGCAAGGTGTGTACTCTTGTAATTGATGGTGGCAGTTGTGAAAATATTGCTTCTCAAGACATGATAGATAAACTGAAGCTCCAAACGGAACCACATCCACGACTTTATCGAATCGCGTGGTTCAAGAAAAGAAATGAGGTAGAAGTTTCCAGAAGATGTCTTGTTTCATTTTCAATGGGGAAGAATTACAAGGACCAAGTTTGGTGTGATGTAGTTCCTATGAATATTTGTCACATACTCTTAAGAAGACCATGGCAATTTGATAGGCGCATTATCCATGATGGTCACAAAAACACCTATACATTTTGAATGGCAAAAGGTGAGATTGTTCTTTTACCTAGCATGGAGGAAGCAATTATTCAAAAAATCCAGCAAGAGAAAGGTAACCATTGTCATACTTTGTCCAAATTCTTAAAAGAAAGTGAAGATACAGGTATTATGTATATGTTGGTTGCTAAGGAAGCAGGGAAATCCATAAAATGTCTCGAGAGAAGTAGAGCTTGTCATGGACAAATTCAAAGATGTTATCCCGAATGAGTTGCCTAGTGGTCTTCCCCCACTTAGAGACATCCAGCACCAAATAGATTTGATTCCTGGTTCTAACCTTCCAAACAAAACTCACTACCGTATGAGCCCTAAAGAGCATGAAGAGCTGAAAAGGCAAGTTTCAGAATTGCTTGAGAAAGGTTATATCAGAGAAAGCATGAGTTCATGTGCAGTACTAGCTTTGCTTACTCCAAATACGGATAACACATGGCATATGTGTACAGACAACCATGTTATCAATCGAATCACTATCAAATACATGTTCCCTATTCCAAGGATTGATGATATGTTTGACATGCTTGTTGGTGCCAAAGTATTCTCCAAGATTGGTCTTAGAAGTGGGTACCACCAAATCTGAATTAAACTTGTGATGAATGGAATAATGCCTTCAAGACTCGTGAAGGCCTCTTCGAGTGGCTTGTTATGCCATTTGGGCTCTCCAATGCCCCGAGCACCTTTATGAGGGTAATAAATCAATCACTGCGCTCTTTCATTGGTAAATTTGTCATTGTCTACTTTGATGATATACTCATTTATAGTGTTGATGAAAGAAACCATATGAAATATTTGAAGGCTACATTAACTGTTCTGAGAAATGAGAAGCTTTATGTGAACCTCAAGAAATGTTCTTTCATGACCAAAAGCCTAGTTTTCCGAAGCTTTGTCCTAACTTCTACAAGTCTGAAAGTGGATGAAGAGAAAATCAAAGCTATCAAAGATTGGCCCACACCAAACAGCTTGCAGGATGTAAAGGGCTTTCATGGGCTGCCTTCATTTTATTGTCAATTCATCAGAAATTTTAGCTCTTTTTTGGTCCCAAGTTCTCACTTGACAGGGGAGGATGATGCATTGCCATTAATGTAGTTTGGTGGCTAGTTCAAATTCGATTTAATACTTCCTATTAACTTGATTTCTTGCAAGTGGTGTTTTAATTAGGAATTGTGATGTCATTTAGTAATGGTTATGTACTATGCTATAGTGGGGTAGGAACTTGTATTTGTAGTTATTATGGTTGCTGACAAGGCTCTCTAAGCACTCAAAACATTAGAGACAGTAGGGGATTTTGAATTTTGAAGTGTATGTAAGTAGAGAGTATTCTCTAATCGTTCTTCTTTCAAAGTTGTATTCCAGATTTCAGTAAAGTCCTTTCTCTATCACCAACCTCCATTACAAAATGTCTAACAAACCTACTAAGCCACTCTCTTTGACAATGTTGTAAAGGTGTGGTCATACTTAATCACTAATTACAATGGGTATTCACACCTCCATTTACAACAATGATTACAATCTATATTGCTCCATCCTCCACATAACATTTTCTCTCTCTTTTATTGTGTTCTCTTTTGTGCCCCTTGACAAAGTTCCGCAATTTTATAGGGTTTCTCTAGCGTGTAAACTCTGTTTTTATGACAAGGGAAGAGTTCAATATTTTTAGGAGTTATGGTTTTTTTTTTTTTTTTTTTTAAAAGTGACCAGTTGGTAGTTTCGCCACGACAGTCCACCCTTTCGAGAGCGGGAAGTCTCACAGAGACATTTCAGCCTCTAGCCATCACATCACCGTATAATTCATCAGTACTAGGAATTAAACCCGTGATGTGCTGTGTAGAATATGAATATAGAATTCATTTTCAACCACTGGATCACCCCGTGGTGGTTTAAGAGTTAAGTTGGTTTAATTTTGAGGCTATTTAAAATAAGGAAAACTAATGAAAATGACTTGAAAACTTTGAGTTTAACGAAAAACACTTTTAAAGGTATAGTGAATAGTGACAGTTAAAGGTAAAAAATTGGTTTTTCGTTAAAAGTAAACAGTACCGGGAGTGTTTTATTAAACCTCCTTTTAAAATATAGAGCCTCGCATAGAGTGACTAAAACATAACTTACATTACCTAGAATTTCACTACTTTTCAATTATTTCATGGAAAGACAAAAAATAAAAACACGCTAAACCCAAACTGAAAACAAGTAAAATCATTTTTCCAGCACTTACGCTAGAGTCCATTATTCAACTAAAGCACAATTGTAACTGGAAATTCAAAGTATAGACATAGGTGTTCGAGGGAATATGTAACATAGAGGGTTTTTATGTGGAATTGTAGAGTGTGTCGAGAACACAGTCCGATACATTAAGTATAATAATATAATTGAATGAAAACTTGAAAAAGAAAAAAAGTTCAACTAATTATATTATACCGCTGAATGTATCAGCCGTGTTTTCGAAAAAAAATTTCCATGAAATTGTTTTTACTGGTTTTACATTGACACTTAACCTCTGAAACCAGAAGGACATTTCGTACCAATCCACTAATTAATATATATTCAAACCAAAGAATAAATTAATAAAACATGTGTAACATATAGGACATTGTCTGTGGTCCCCTACTAATCCACCAGACTTTTGGACCATATTCAACCTACAAAGCTAAATCACAGAGGAATGATTAAATTCACACGACATTCTCTTCTTTTTTTTATTGCACGTCAATAACAGAACATGACAACATTAGAGTTTTTAAACAAAATCATCTAAACACCAATTACAAAATAATCATATAAAAACAAAGAGTGCATGTATGTAGCACCTTATTTACTTAATTTACAAGATTACATGGATAAAAGAGAAGGTCACATTTGTGTTCATATATACAAATGCCCCCTATTTTATTCAACGGAAAGACAGAGAAGTATGCTCATCATCTCGGCCGTCTACGGCATTTCCACATATAAGCGGACTTCAGGTTATTGATGTTGTGATCCAAAATGTGGTTCATAATTGCGGTCGCACCGGCTCCCACGGATCTACGTCATGCCCATCATCCATGCAACTCTCGATTTTCTCGATTAGGTTGGAACTCGGATCAGCTTCTTGGGATTGTGCCGCCGTTTCATCACTCTTAAGACATTGCTGCAACTTTTGCCTGTACAGCCTCAGTTGCTCCTCCAGTAGACTCCTCTCCGATTCGTGTTTCATTATAATCCACTGCATCGATCGGAACATCACATCATCATACTGCTGCTTCTGCTCCGCCATTTGACGGTACTGCTTGGCTTGGATTTCAGTACAGCTTTTCTCGTTTTGAAGACGCAGGATCATGGCCATAGCTTCCTCAGCTGCAGATGCGGCGCCCATCCTTTCCTTCTCGAGCTCTACGCGAGCCTCATTCCTCCTTCGCCGCTCAATCTTCACCATTTTTCTCAATGCAAACACATCAAATTCCCCATCCTCGCCGTAACCAACACTTTCATCATCACCATCGCTATCACCATGACCGTCGTTAATATCGACATGATCTCTCTCTTCTGCATTAACATTTTTGCTTAACAAGAAGCAATCTGCATTTGGTGAAGTTTCCAACGATTTCACCTTTGGGGAACAATCATCGCCACCAGAACCACACTTTGAACAAACCCGATTTCTGAAATCTCTTGATTTACCTCTAAAATCACATAAAAATTCCATAAAAAACTCCGACTGAACCCCAACTTGCAAAACCTTTAGCCCCAAAATAAACACCAAAAACAACCCCAACAAGTTGAAAACTGGCAAGAAACGGCCAAACATGAAAAGCCCACATCCAAAATCACTTCCCTGATTCAAAAACTTGATACATGAAGCACACTCCATCCCCAAAAACCCTAGAAATATCTGCAAAACCCTCTTAAATAACTGAAGAACAGAACAAAGCACAAACAGCAAGCAAAAACGACCCTAAATCTGCATCGACCTTCTCTATAACATCCTCTAATCCAATCCTCCCATCACCTTGATATATACACTAATACTTTAAATATAATTAAGAAAGAAATTAAAAGCCTGTACGAAATTAATGAGCAGTGCCTACGCAATGACCCAATTGGACTTGGGCTGTTGTTTCTTTGTAAACTCGATTACATAGAAGGTTTAAAGGCACTAATTAAGCTTCCATAGCAAGAACAAGCCTTACCATTCGAGAGATGGCCAGAAAGTTGGGGACTTACAGAGAATGTATGTAAACAGTGACAGTGAAGAGTTGAGCTGGGTTGGGGATATTGGGATATTGGGATTCGAGATAAACGTGGTGCGTAGAAAATGAGGAGTGAGGTGCGACCAATGTGGATGATGTGGGGTTGTTGGAAATTATATATTATAATATGAAATATTGTAATATATAATTTTAATAATTGAATGAAAAATAGTGTTAACTAATTTTTAGAAAGGTTATGTTGTTTAGGTGTGTTTCCTTATCAAATGATGTATACTTATAGATGATAAGTTACATCTCTTTAACAAGAAGTACTTGGGTTCTATATAAATTCATGAAACTATTATCATTAGAAATAGAGAAAATTAGAGTTAATATTTACTCTTGAGAAATAAGGTTTCCTCACTTTGTTTCTCTCATTTTTCGTGTGTTGAATTCTGAGTCGTGTCTTAAGAGTACGCAATATATGAAGTTCGCCAGAGTCCGAAGATTGAAGTGCTTTGACTTCGGATTATAGATTGTTGAATCCTGGGAGACGGACGCCTACCGAACTACAAGCACAAGAGTAGGGGCGAAATTCTGTCTTTAGGATATTGCATTTATGCAAGCCTCAATCTCCAAGTTTGTCAGTTTTTCTAACTTTCTCTCTAGTTGTTTATATTAATTTTGTACACATGTGATGTTGTGAATTTCCTAATGATTATTAACATTGGTATTATACTGTTATTTTTCATATTTTCTAATGTTGCTCCAACAATCTAAAGACGGAAATCTACGGAACAATTAGAAGATATGGATGTGAGAAATCTCATAATGTAGAAAAAGAAAAAGAAAAAAAACGGACACCACATAGGCACATGCATATCCTTACAAGTAAGATTTTACTTATGTGAGGCATATCATTGAGATCCATCTAAACTTCATACTTGGCGTGGTTATGAATTTGGTCACTTTTTTAAATTGTAACTGAATGGTACCGGTTGGTCACGTTTCCAGATTGTAACTGAATGATACCGGTTGAGTAGCATCATTCAATTAGTTGAAATGCTAACGGGATGGAGTTGGAATGGTGCGATGAATATGGTTATCCCATATTGAAATCTGGATTGCAGACACGATTCAATACAATTGGGCCATTTGAATTGATGAGTTTCCAACCATTCCTTTGCGTCCCTACAAATTGCAAATGTAAATATCTTATGTACTTACGAAATTGTGATCAATGGACTCATGTAAGATTTTGGGCAATCGCAATTTTGGACTTGGTCTGTACGAATAGGCTTGACAGTTTGCAGGTCTATCTGGACTGCATCGTAGTCAGACAGTGATACTTTTTCATTGCCAAGCACGCATCATTTTGAAACGGTGCATAGCTTATGCAGCAGGTGTAGAAAATAAGTGATGACTGTTCTTTTGGAACACACCTGTGTTAAGGCCTATAATCAAAATAAGATAATGTTCCTTTGTGGGGGTTCTAGACCCGTGACCATCTTGAGCCAAAGGTTGAAAGTCAAGAAGTACTTTTTCTACAATGGCTAGTGAGGCATGAAAGCCTTAGAATGTGGTGCCATGAGTTACAGAGATGCATGGAACATTGGTAGAGCCTAGAATGATTGGCAATTACTCCTTAAATAAGACATTGAAAGTGTGGGGGTTTCTTACAGAAGTGCACTAGATCAAATATGGCTTATGTAGTAGGCAAAATCAAGTTTGGCTATTTTGATGTGTTAGTCATGGTTTTAAGGTACTAAAGGTACATTATCATGGACTATAATTATGATATGCAAAGTATATCGTCCACTGTACCAAATGGTTTGATGATGTTTGATAATGTGAAGTAAAAAATATACATGCAAGCCAAATCTCAAATAAAAGTACATTGCACAGTTAGGAGAGGAAGCATACTAGCTTCAAAAGATTTTAGAGGGTAATCCTATGCAGATATTGTGATGGTTTGTCGAATTGAGCAAAACACAATGTCTAGGTGCGAAAGAGTAATTTGCATCTTATAATGAATATTTTAAGGTATGGAGAGGTTAGAGACCTTCTTTCAAATACCTTAAATGTGGGGGAAGTCTACTTCCTAGTGTTAGCAAATTATTGTGTAAATCCTAACATATGTTTCGAGGATGAACATAAGATGGATTGTGCACACCATTAATGATAGTCAACCTAGTGGTGGATCCAATAATTAAAGGTTAGACTAGAGAGTAAGTTGATCATCGAGGGGAATGAGGCTAAAGCCAACATAACTAATGAATCAACCGGGCGGAAACCTAACTTAGTTGATTGGAGATCCCATGGTCTAAGTTCAATAGGCAAACTGGTTGGGCATGATTCAAATAAGTTAACACACTGTATACCTCATTTTTATGGTGGAAGAAGTGTGTTGTCTGCAGAAGTTTTAGGTTGTATATTTATACTTAATG
This sequence comes from Crataegus laevigata, assembly GCA_963580275.1. Lineage (NCBI taxonomy): Eukaryota > Viridiplantae > Streptophyta > Magnoliopsida > Rosales > Rosaceae > Crataegus > Crataegus laevigata. The sequence continues at coordinate 9,492,899 of OY756941.1, forward strand.
ACAATGATATCTTATAAATAAGAGAAATAGAGCAGACTATTCTTAATCAGCGGTCACCTATGTGAGAGTAGAATTGGGTCGCTTCTATGAGAATGAGATGGCTAAATTCTCTAAAGCTCTCATGAATCCGGGAATTGTTCAAGACCAAAATGAACACAACTGTATGAACCGGAATATATTAGGATTAGTGATGTGTGTTGCTTATTGTCCCGGTTTACTGCTGTTGTGAACAGTTCAAGATCTTCTACATCCACTGCATCACCAAGTAAACTCGATAAGTATTCACTAGGGTAGGTTCAAGTCCAAAAGACACCTTTCCCGATGCATCTCTTGTCCGTCTGTACTCTCAAATTCTTCCTGATTTTTCATTCATGTGGGGGGATTGTTGGAAATTATATATTATAATATGAAATATTGTAATATATAATTTTAATAATTGAATGAAAAATAGTGTTAACCAATTTCTAGAAAGGTTATGTTGTTTAGGTGTGTTCCCTTATCAAATGATGTATACTTATAGATGATAAGTTACATCTCTTTAACAAGAAGTACTTGGGTTCTATATAAACTCATGAAACTATTATCATTAGAAATAGAGAAAATTAGAGTTAATATTTACTCTTGAGAAATAAGGTTTCCCCACTTTGTTTCTCTCATTCTTCGTGTGTCAAATTCTGAGTCGTGTCTTGAGAGTACAGAATATATGAAGTTCGCCAGAGTCCGAAGATTGAAGTGCTTTGACTTCGGATTATAGATTGTTGAATCCTGGGAGAAGGACGCCTACCGAACTACAAGCACAAGAGTAAGGGCGAAATTCTGTCTTTAGGACATTACATTTATGCAAGCCTCAATCTCCAAGTTTGTCAGTTTTTCTAACTTTTTCTCTAGTTGTTTATATTAATTTTGTACACATGTGATGTTGTGAATTTCCTAATGATTATTAACATTGGAATTATACTGTTATTTGTCTATATATTGGTGTTACTTATATGACTTTTTGTCATGCCACGCTGCAGTCCGGTACGGTGAGTAATTGAGTCCCCCTCTGTTGCAAAAGACTGTTGAAACATTACGATCCGGTTCGGTGGCATTCTTTCCTGTAAACAATGTGTCGTCGGCTAGTGGCGGCCTAACCCTAAGTATTTTCTGTCGTAATTAGTGTAAAATATGTAAATATTGATATTTATATTTATAAAAATATTTATGAATATATTAATATTTATATTGAGACGGCAATGTTGTGACATATGTTCTTATCAATATGTGATTGTGTAAATCCTAAGTAGAGATAAAATAAGAATTTTTTGGGATCTAGAAGATCTTTCCTAATATACTTTGTATAACTCGGAGAGCAAGTTTATCTTCACCTTATAACTATAAATAAAGGCACAAGGACTGGGGAATTAACACACAATTCCTCAAGCCTATTTCTCCACTCTCTTTCTCTCTGCCGCTGGCCATCCTTCCACTGTCAGTTAAATATAGGCCACCACACGTTATCAGCACACTCTTCACGCTGTGCTAAGAAGAATTTAAAGAGAATTTATTCATCTTCAATCACGGGAGTATTATGTTTCAATTATTTTTAATTGGTTAAATTTTAATTTTATTGAATTCATATACTTTTATTGATTCAATTTATTTTTCTTATGTTGAACGTGATACAAGCTTTGAAGATGGAAAGCAGAAATTGAAGAAATAATTTTCTGTATCAAACCAGTGCATCAATATCATCACGCAATCAGGATCTTCCAAAACAATAGTTTTTATCTAGATATTTTTGCAGTCCTGATAGCATGAACATTCACCATAATGCATGACCCAACTTTACATTTTTCGAATTTTAGATTCTACATAAATTGTGTATGCATTATAATCATAATCCTATTGAATTATGTGAATTGATATTGTGATATTATTATAAATTATTTGAATATGCCTTGAATTAATTGAAAGAAAAAAAAACATAAAAAAATGAAAACACAATCTGGGTTCTGTGAACCCGTGACCCAAGCCTACACCGGAGCAAGAAACTCTATGCCTTTTGGAACCCAAACCCAAGACATCGTTTTGACGTCATCCACCTACTGAACTCCAACGCCCTTCACAGCGTCCCACGCACGGCCTGCAACCATGCCTTGTCATCCCTGACGACCTGCAGTTGTCGCCGACTACGATTTTGGGCGAGATTTGTAAAAAAAAAAAAAAAAATCTCCATGGATTCGAAAACCCCAAAAATTCGAATCTGAGGGTTTTTGTTATCGGACGTTGAGATTTCCCTTTTTTGTCCGTCACACCATCAATTTCCATGTCAAGCCCTTGACTCGCACCGAGTTATTTTGACATGAAGCGGCGGTGTCGACCTTCTTCCTCAGTGAGCATACTTAACGAAGCTAGGGTGTTCTTGGGCTGAAACCCAAGCCTAGTTGGGCCTTGGTTTCTTTTTGGCTTGAAAAAAAAAAAAGTTTTTTCCTTCCTTTGGGCTCGCCTGCGGCGACCCATTGCATTGGCTTGACCCACATGACATTGCATGTGGGGCTTTGGTGTCTCAGTCCTTGCGAAGCACACAGTCGCTACCCCCGTTGGGCTGCTGAATCTTGCCCAATTCTGGGCCTGCTTCTTGCCCTTTCTTCGGCCATGACCATTCCGACCCATATTTTTAGGCTTGGATCCCATTCTTATCAAGGGTTTTAGTAGCCTATTAGGGCTTTGGCCCAGGGCCACCAAAATTTAATCACCTTAATTTTTTTTAGGTACTGTTGGGTTTATATTTTTCGCCCAATTCTTCCCATCGGCCCGAAGACCAATAACTAATTAAATCACCATATATTGTTGCCTACATGCATTTTTCAATTGCTGTATATTTCTATCTTATATATATATTGCGTGTGCTTGCAGGTATTATGAACTTGACGTTCATACTTCCGAACCCGAAGTTTTGAAAAAGTGCTATAGAAACTTAAAGTTTCTTAATGCGCAACACGCATGTTGAGACCCAAAGTTCTCCATGCTTGAATCCGTTTAAACCAAACCATGTCTTAGAACCTAAGTGTTCTAAATTTGCTGTTTATGCAAATTTAATTTCCTAAAACACCAATCACATTCTTGTTTCTGCCATTCAACGTATTGTCAAACCGTAACAAGTTTGATTTCACAAATTTGTAAGTTTCAAACAAGAAACTACTTTATGTGGATAGAAGACTTGACACCCTACATGACTACAACTAGTAGCAAAATCATTGTAGCCAGTTATGGTGTGGAAGAGGTGAATAAGCCTCCGCCATGATCTTTATTCGAAGACTTAGAGCAAGTCCACCGCTAAGACTGGGTGCCAGCACCCAGCCCATTTATCCACTCAAGTGAACAGTAACAGACTCTAATGAACAGTAATAGGCCAATGCATCTCCACCCCTAAAAAAATGAGCTAGCACCCAGCTCATTTATGTGGTGTGATTTTTTATTTAAGTTTATTTTGGATAAGATTTTTAACCAATTTTGGATAAAATTTCAAATAAACTTAAAAAAACACACTAAAATAAAATTACATAATCATCAAATAAACTTTAAAAAAAACACACTAAAATAAAATTACATAAACTCATCAAATAAACTATAGAAAAAATAATAATTTTTAAAAAAAAAAATCTGTATTTTTTAATAAATTTTAATTAAGTTAATTAATCTAGACCGTTGATCTGTGATCGGATGGTCTATTTAAAAACTCAAATTTAAATTTTTTTTACCGCTGGAAATCTAACAGTCTAGAAAAACTAGCCGTTGGAAATTCAACGATAGAAAATGAGCCACGTCGCCTGCACACGGGGCCCGCCAGCTTTTTCCTGTCGGCTACTCGCCATTTTTGCCGCGTGAAGGCCACGTGCCAGGCTGTTTTGTGGGCTGGCCTGGCTTCTTGGTCAGTCAATTTTGGACTGACCCAGAGACCAGCTTGGGTTGGGTGCTAGGCTGTTTTGTGGGCTGGAGTCAATGGACAGGGTCCCAGCCTGTTTTTTGTGCTGGGTGCTAGCCTAATCCACCTCCGGTGGACTTGCTCTTATGCCTGACGCATATCAAATAGAAGTACCTCACTACTGAGGACTCCATGACTCTTTGACTCACTATGGACCATTTTAAATCATGCAAAGATGAATTCTTGCCCAAAGCAAAACATGATTGAAAGATGTACGTCCATGAATAGGTACAAATCTAAAGTCTATATCCGATCGAATTTTGATTGGAAGAAAACCTTTCTTGTCATTTTATATCTAAATTTCTCCTAAAGTTGCAGTATATAGAGCGGAAGTTTACAAAATTATTGGATCTGATTACTACCACACTTATGAGAGAAAGGTACCCCAATTTGACTCGGAGCTACCGAATGGTATAGACCCAGTTTCAACTGGAGTCTACCGAATAGTGGTGCCCTGCTTCGACAAGGATACCCCAAAATGCATGCTCTACTTCAACAGAGATGCACCGAATGGCATGCTCTACTTCGGCAGAGGTTGCCAAATAGACCCCTCCAATTTTAGCTGGAGCTTACCTAACCCAAGTTCGGGCCTGTCTTTCTCTCACAATCCCATTTCGAGTTTGTTTTACAACATATGGTCGAATCAGGCCTTGTTTTACAACATATGGTCGAATCAGGCCTACCAAAAGGTGGAATCGTGCCCGAAGCATGATCCTTGGCACCTAAAACTTTAAGAATAAGAGATAGTATTCCCAAATCTCAACTCTGCAGAATCTAACTCCGTTTTGACAGAATAGATCATTGGTTATGCATTTTTCTGTGTTTTTACCAATGATGTTGAGGAGTACCATTCTCGTAGTCAATCTCTGAGACTAATTTTGCTCCAACTAAAATATTTGGAAGAGCGAAATTTGACATGGAAGGCCGTATTGGTCGAACCCCCTTGTATATTTTGTTTACTTTGTGAATAATTTATTTTTTCTCGGATTTAAGATTGGTGTTTGGATATCACTATTATTCTCAAATAAAGAGTTAATTAACAAAAAATTACCACATGTGACTATAATTAAATCATGCTTAGGTATGTTTTGTGGGGAAATTAGCATTTTGGTTTTATGCTAACTTCATACCTAATCATCCCATGACAACCTTTTAGGCTTATCCAACCTGATTGTGGGGCATGACACTGCCCTATATTGTCCAATGGTACTAATTTTACTATCAAGGGAAGCCTTATACTCAATCGTTCCGGAAAAATGCAATTTGAGCTTTAAGGATATTCAAGAGTATTATTACCATATTGAAACCAATGTAGAAATTGGATCAAAATTCCATGGCTTATTACCATATTGCACTTCCTATGAATATAGTCAGAGGCATATTCTAGAGAAGATGGAATGCTTAATGAGTGGATTACACCCATTCTGGTCCACTATGTGGCCGGCCAGAAGCCTGCGATTCCAAAGGAATTTTTGCTATGGATGTACTTTTGGGATATCTAGGATAATCCGTGATGCGCTATTTTGGGCATCCTTTTACCATAAGTAAAGACATCATACCTGGACGCGTATTATACCTTAGAACCCTCCATCTTTTCTACAAAGGATTCAAAAAGATACATTTATGGACTGATTCAACCACCATGCGGACTATTTAGATACTTTATAGTATTGGTTGATGATTTTATATGTTGGTCACACATGTTGCTGTTGTCCACAAGTTGCATTCTTCACACTGGTGACTCAGATTAACAAGCTCAAGGTTCAACACTCTTATTATTTGATCAAATTTATTTGATTTGATAAGTTGGAGAATTTACATCAAACACTTTCAATGCAAATTACATGTCAGTTGGGTTTTGAAGTTGAACATCCAATCCCATGTTCATACCCAGGATAACCCAGCATAAGCATTCATTAAACGCCTTCATTAAATGCCTTCAAATGATTGCATGATCGATTGGTCATACGTACCAAAGTTTCCAATCTTTGCTTGGAGCCATATAATATTGCAAGCAACCACGTTGGTCTGCCTGAGGTCTGTCACGACCCAACCTTATAAAGCACGTGTCAATTGGTTACCAAATCTGAACCCGACATATCAAATCTATGCGTTTTTAGTTATGCGGTCTATGTGCCATTTTGTGCCGCCCTTACATACAAAAAGAAAAAAAAGGTGGGGCTCAGGGAAGGATGGAAATCTATGTCGGTTATGATTCTCCTTCTAATATTCATTACTTAGAACCTTTAACAGACGATCTCTTTACCGCTCATTTTGTGGATTGTCACTTTTATGAGACAATCTTCCCGTCATTAGAGGAAGATAAGAACGTCAACGTTTCTAAAGATATCGTGGATGTCCCCACTATGTCTCATCTCGATCCCAATCTAGATCGTCAGAGTATGACCAGATACTTCCTCTGATCTAGAAAAAGTGACGAGATCATATATACCAGATGCAAATGTGCCTGCAAAGATGTGTACCAAATGTACGACGGACCTTCGTCCCAAAAGCAAGAATGCCACTACTGTGGATGACCTTATACATTGGCGGCTAGCCAATCAATCTGTCCTATGCCAGAAGCATAGCATATCACTCGGTTTGAGAATTCACTTCCCAAAAAATGGATGAACGTGGCACAAACAAATCTACCCCACGATCGCTCTCTCAATCCTTTTCATCTCATGAGATTAAATCCGGATTACTCCCGAGACCTAAAGTTCTTGGTCCTGTATACTAGTTTGGATGATATATGAAATTGGAATGAGATTATCATATATGATGTTTCATTTATATGGTAACCACCGACATAAATGATAAGTGACAATAACGAACCACATTCGTTGATTAATGTCAATGTAGAACTGATGGTCAACTTAAAGAATCAATTTATGACAAATGAGAAAAATGAAATATTGTGATATGACGCATTGTGGCGCAAGGTTTCTCTCATATGCCATATGATTGATTGCAGCATTACAAACGTGGTTGTAGTATCTCTGGGATCCTGATACGAGAACTACATGGTGTTTCCAAAGGACTTACATGTACTAATTCAAATAGTTCTAGACCACAATAGCACCCTCTCGGTTCTTATGGGAACTTCACTTTGCGGATGCAAAACTATCCAGGTGGATGTGGTATACCCGTCTAAGTGAATATTTGATCAATTAAGGATATATGCCCATGTGTGTACAAAATTCGAAGTTGCTAGAGTTGAGAATACTAACTCGCACCTAAAGTCGGACTTTAAGATGAATGATCTTGGGAAAACTCGACATTACCTCGACCTGAAGTTTCGAGCTAGTTTTGATGGTATTCTGGTCTACCACTTTACGTAGGGTATGAAGCATAAGGTTCCATATTGGGACATAAGGCAGCTATGTCTAAGTACCATGGGCGTTTGTTGTACTTAGCTTAAATGTACTAAATCAGACATCTTATATGCTGATAATCTTTTGGCATAAAGCAGCATTGAGCCTAACACGCCACCACCCAATTTGGTGTTAAAACATTTTTTCGTTACTACAAATTTGGGCTTATCTATCTCTATGCATCTCAGAATAGATCATACTCCCTTGATCTTCAGAATGATGCCTACTTGTGGGATTCACTGAATCAGACCATCTGTCTAACCGCACAAGGTACATTCCCAAATGGTTAAGTTTTTACCATTAAAGAACACCGCAATATCTTGGAGGTTAACTAGATAGAACTTTTGTTGCAAAACCTTTGAATCATTCCAAGATTCACTATGTCTCATCACGTGAGAGATATGGTCGAGAAATCTTGTTGAACATATTCAAAATCCCAGCAATTTTCATCCATCGTTGAGTCCCAACATCGATCTATGAAGACAACGCCATATGTATTGACCAGATCATGATACATCTAATAAGTCAACGCCAAGCATATTGTGTTTACATCAACATGAGCATCAGAAGATTGAAGTCAAGCAGTCCATTCCTAGACAACCTTACTGACCTATATAACATTACTGAAGAACTGTACCTTCCAGAAGCTTGTCCAAGGAATTGGTATACATAACTTTCTCATTTGCGATGCTTGCAGTTTCATTTGGAAGTTTTGTCAAACTCAGGGGGAGTATACTCACTTGACCTTAATGTACTTTTTTCCTATGATTAGAAGTATTTTTTCCATTGGGTTTTTGCTACCAAACTAGGTTTTGATGAGGCACCCATCCTAGGTTTGTCATACCCTTGTGAGCTCTTCTATTTGTGTCCAAAAGGCGTATAGTTTTGACTTAATGCAACTTCCTAATTTTTTTCCTTAGCCTATGAGCTTTTGTCCCATCTTGGGTTTTGCCATAACGAGGTGTTGTGAGTTTTACTACCCATGCATTCTTCCGTTTGTTTTGAGACTCACATTCACTACTTATGCCGACTATACGAGGTGACTTCATCAACTGTTTCTACATTTGTCTGAAGATCTGATACGACATATACTTGAGTATTTGCACACTCAAAGGGAAGTGTTGTGACATATGTTCTTATCAATATGTGATTGTGTAAATCCTAAGTAGAGATAAAATAGGAATCCTTTGGGATCTAGAAGATCTTTCCTAATATACTATGTATTACTTGGAGAGCAAGTTTTTCTCCACCTTATTACTATAAATAAATGCACAATGACTAGAGAATTAACACACAATTCCTCAAGCATATTTATCCACTCTCTTTCTCTCTGCAACCGGCCCTCTTTCCACTGTCAGTTAAATATAGGCTACAATTGAAAATTTAAAATGACACTGTTGTTGTTTTAATTGTTTTTCAAAAAATAGAGGACGGAAAATTTGAAACTATTGCATTAATTTAGGAGGGGGAATATCAAACCTGGACGCATTAGTGGAAAGCCAACACTCTATCCACAATGATATTGGACCACATGTTCTTATTTGAGTTAAGAATGTTCTTATTTGAAGATTATTTGAAGGGTAATGCTAGGGAGACAAAACTTGTAGACTAAATTTGAAAGCTAAATGATGCGTCACCAATGAGACTGAGTATGTTTATCAACGCTTAAGTAATAATCCAATCTTCAATTCCATATGTCATTTAGTTTAGTAAATTTTGTTTACAAATTTAGTCACTGAGATAAGATTTAACAAAAGGAAAAAGATTATTCGGATAATGATTCCATTTTAGTCTGTTACTAGATTATATTGCACCCGCGTTGTTGCAGGTTTTAAAATTGTGTCAACTGTTTTGTTCACACAATGTAAAAATGATTTGAGAGAAAACTAAAACTGTTTAAATTGGAAATCTTTGAAAAATTTGTTCAACGGATAAAATTTGCGAAAAAAAATCTTGTAAAACAGAAGTGCAACATAGGATATGGACTCTGGGTTACTAGCTCCTAGTATCCTGCTATTTACATGCAAAAAATGATGCAGCCAGACATTTGAATTCAGTGGTTTGTAGCTTTACACTGGTTGCAATAGTAGTTCAGAAAATATTACAGAGTTATGTGCTATTTACATTCAAAATATATTGGCAACCTTGTTCTATTTACATGCCAAAAACATTAGTAACATTGTATTATTCACATGCAAAAAATATTAAGGCATTTAGACCATGCTATTCTGTTCAGTTGGCAAAAAATATAGAGAAACATTGTGTGGATGTATTAAAATCCATAATAATTATGTCTTTCTTCTCTTGAGCAGAACATGAAGCATGCATACTATGCCTTGTTTTTCTTCAGCAAAACATGAAGCATTTGCATCAAACCTTCTTGACTATTGAGAACATCAAACCTTCTTGACTATTGAGAAAGCAATCCAGGGAAAGGAAAAATAAAGTAAAACATCAAAACAAATGTTAGAATTATGCAAGAATAAAATTAAAATCTGGAAAATATAATAAAGACAGATGATCACCTAATATTTTTTTTGGTGGAGATATGTTTTTTCCTAAACTAGTTGGAGAAGACCTTTTCAATAACTTGATAGGAATTTCATCAAAATCTTGGACACTGGCTTCTAAAATTTCTTCCATGCCACTGTTTTTAAAACAGGGCAACCATTGAAAAATAGGGATGCATAATAAAATAAAATAACAGAGCAAACACTGAAGAACCAAGGTTACCTTGTACCTATGTTTATAAATGAAAGTTAGTTGATATAATTCAATTTACAACAGCAAGAAAAAATTGATAATGCAGTTGATGAACATAAACATTATTCATAATTGATGTATTTGATTAGAAATATATCATTGATTAAAGTAAATGGAATTATATGTTTTGTACATAGTAAGTGAAGTGGTAAATTTTCTATATATATGGTTCACAAGTGAGGAATTAGTTATTAAAACACTGATTTCATTAGTTTCATCCTGAAAAACCAAGGTTACCTTGTACCTATGTTTGAAAATGAAAGTTAGAGGTTGTAATTCAGTTTATAAGCGGCAAGAAAAATAGATAATGCAGTTGATGAACAAAAACAGTTATTCATAATAGATTTATTTAATCAGAAAGATATTACAAATAGAGCTAAAGGGAAATATATGGTTTTTACATAGTAAGTGAAGTGCTAAATTTGCTATACATATAGTTTAGAGGTGAGGGATTAGTAAAACTATTAATAACCAAACTCATTATTTTAAGACAAAGAAGAAAATACCAAGGAGTTGGAATTTGATTTGGGTGTTTGTGGCAAGTTAACTGTCCAATTGGATCCTTATGCATTTGCTTGACACAGGTTGGGCAAGCACTGGACTACAAGTTGTGACGTGTGTCAAAGCGTTTGATAGATGCTTCACACAAAAATGTATCATCCTAGAGAATATTTTAACCAACATTTGCATTAGTGATGTTCATGATACATATGTTTTGTTAAAAATGCGAGAATCTAATGACAAAATTTTAGCCATAGAAAATAACATGTGATCAGTTTGTATATCTTGTGTAAATCTAGATCCAAAAAACCCAACTGATAAATTGTCATTTTTTTCGCGGTCTGCAAGATTTTGGCTTCATTTACTTTGTTTGAAGAGGATGGCAATATTATGGGAGAATCTGCCGAACTGGAAAATCTGCAACATTTAATATGCAATTTTATCTCGATGATATTGCAAAAAAAATTTGCATTCCAAAAATATTAAACACATATTCAGTATGTTTTAACATTTAAATATGCTCACATTGATTTGTATGAGTTTATTTATGTATTGTCTGGGTCAATGAAGCAAAGTGAGGAACCAGTGCTAATTAGGATAACACTGTCTACATACCAAGAAAACAACAAATAAAGTGAAAACCAACAATTAACAAAAATATAAAAACTCTATCAATATAATTTAAACACCTCAATGTAATACAAATTGAGTTAGTTTTTACAAATTTTTAAAAAGAAGTACCAAAAGGGAATGATAATTTATTAACTTGTATGATAACAGATGCAAGTATAAGCAAATGTTCTAATTAACAATGCATGTGTATCTATGTAATGAAAGAATATTAATATTCAAATTAAATTAAATAAAATGGCAACATTTAAGACAAACTGTATAATAAATTTATTAGAGAAGGATGTAAAATTGATTATTATTTTGTTAAATTAAATACCCTATATGAATTCACTTTTAAACTTGTAAAAACAGCAATGGCGGGGACAAAGCTTGTCCAATTTGAAAAAAGAATTTTACCACTTAATTAATGTCACATCCCAAACCTGGTCTGCGTAGTGAGATATTGTCTGCTTTGGGCCATGCCCTCACGAATTTATTTTTGGGCTTCCACCCAAAACGCGTCTCACTATATGGAGGTGGGCATGTACATATAATGCATAGGTGGTCCTCTCCTCGGAGCGATGTGGGACTCTACAATTAAAAGATTTTTTAAAATTTAGCTGACAAAATATGCAGTCATAATTAAACAATTATATAATTATCAAATGACATAAAATTATTAGATGGTATTTTAATTTTTTACGGAGTGGGTAGTATGAAAACTAAATGAAAAAAATTACCTCAAAGTTTCAAGCACGATGTCACATTTGTGCACAACTCTTTCATTAATCTGTTTTGGTTCTAATCGTTGCATTCCTTTCACATGACCCACCACATCTTGTAATTTAACAAACAAATGTGATAAGATGATAAGAAATTGTTGAATGACACAAACACTAATGTTTTTACAATTATATATATATATATGTCAATATATAGTATTACCTGTCAGTATATCAACACAATCTAACCGAGGATAAAGCATATTGTAGTCTTGTAAGAAAAATCTAGCGCAAAGAATGGGTGGAAACTCATTTGTAATTTTCTTGAAAACTGTTTTGAGTGTGAACACAATTTGGCTATCATTTCGCACCACTTTGTATTCGGCCTTCCTTCTATTGATGCGAAAATTTGTGATCCCATAGCAATTCCCAGCTTGGACTTTCAACGCTAAGATTTCATGGTCCATTTACGTTGAGCAGGCTTCAATTTCATCTTGCTTTGCAATTTATCATATAAAAAAAAGGATGGGTAACAAATATGATCGACAAACGAATGATAGTGCAGATTACATTTTGGCTCACATGATTGTGCATGTAAATACCAACCATTAAGTGTGGCATTACATAGTAAAAATTAACACTGAATATCCAAATAAACATACCAAAGAAAACAATGATTTGTTCAATTGCTTATTACTTTTATCATCTACAATAAAAACCATTGCAAAAAAATTTCTTACCCTGTCATCAACTAATATACAATGTCGTTCCATACTTTTTCCATCCATTCCTGGAGTGTCTGGTTTCTATATTCTACAAATTTGAACTTTGATCTTTGCCACTCTTCCATATGGCTTTAGTTCTTGAATGGGAGTTGAAAATATAGTATCCATTTAACTTCCTGAGATAAAATGCAAATTTAGCAATAATTATTATTAAAAAGTAAAAAAAACGAATAGTTAAGCAAAGAACAATTTTTCACACGTGAATTGCATAATAACATGATTTGTAGTGCAACATTGTTTCTCAGAAATTAAAAACATTCAAATGGCAAATTAAAATACTAAGGTCCTTTAATTACTTCCCAAGCTATATGAACATTGATAGAATAAATTTTGTTAATTTAGTCTTAAATTATGAAAATGGATTGCACTCACAATTAGAAAGAACAAAACAATGAAAATAAAAAATATAACGAAGGCTATATATTTTTTTACCACATAAATTATCACAGGCAACATATTTATGTTCATCATTTAGAAAAACTTGTCATCGAAAAATAGGAGGCATTTTAATATTAGGAAAACTTGAGAACATCAAACCATTTTAATGTAATTGTAATAAACACAGAGTTTAAATACATAGACACATAAACATAAAATTGAATTATTCCACTGCAATGCATGAATTTTTTTTATCCAAATAATTGACTCACTTCACTGCATTACCCTTTTTTTCTAAGGAATGAAAAACACTCTTCATCTTCTTTTTAAACACATAACAAAATATTTAAAATAAAATAAAAAAACCAACCAAAGATTAAGAAAACAAAACCAAAACTTAAACACTGCCAAATTACCCAGTTAATTTATATTGCACTCACAATTAGAAAGAACAAAACAATGAACATAAAAAACATAATGAAATTTTTTTTTCTTGCCACATAAATTATCACAGGCAACATGTTCATGTTCATCATTTAGAAAAATTTGCCACCAAAAAATAGGAAGTAATTTTAATATTACGAAAACTTGAGAACATGGAACCATTTTAATATAATTGTGGAGCCAAAAATAATCACAAGGCGACACGTGGATTTTCTAGTGAAGAAGACAAAAATACCCTTGAGGTGTTTTAGAATCCCTATGCGCGGGTAGCCGGTAATCATCCTCAACCAAGCTAGAAATACTCAAAATAGGTAATAATTTTAAACCTATTTCATTCCATATATTTCTTACCTTTTTAGCTAAATCATTACATAACCTTCAACATATTTATACCAAAAATATGTTAATTGAGTAATTAATGGATTAATTACCAAATTAATCCATTAAATATCAATTAACTCACCTAATTAGCCACAAAGTATACCCAAATACATGCCAAGGCCGGTTATCCTAATTCAAAAAGGGATCCACATGCCTTCTACCCTTTTTATTTATTTATCATTTCTCCCTTTTTTATTACACAAATTAATTAGCCAATAAACCCTATAACTCCCAAAACATTCCCCTTAGGTGTAATTAGCCAATTAATCATAATGAATTGGCTAATTAAACCAAAATTCAACCACAAAATTAACAAAGTGGCCGACATCTCTTTCTCCAAAGAGGATCAGCCTATCCCTATAAATAGGCTCCCATTTTCACCAAAAAATCATTCCAACACTCTTGCAAAAATTCCAAAAAACTCTTCAAACACTTTTCTCTCTAAATTCTAACTTTTGCATCGGAGGTTCTTCGGCCAAAGCCTCCCCCCCAATTCATCGTGGGCGCGTGAGGCTTTTGGCCTTGACCAAAGGTGTTAATTGTTTTGTAGGTGCAATTTTATCCAAGTAGAAAGCGGCGGAAATTTGCATCCACAAATTGGTGCTTTCATTGAGAGTTGAAGATCCATACTCGTAGAAGACTCTCACATAAAAAGGTTTTTCTCTATTTTCTAGTCCATTTGAATATTTTTCATACGTTCTTATTATTAGAATTTTTTAATTTGCAAAGATTCTTTGATGAAACGTGAAAGAAAAATATAATGGCTAGAAATTTAGAAAATTCCACAAGTGAAATTTCTAATACTCAAGAAACGGGACCGCGGCGATCCAAGAGGCTAAACGTGGTCATGGGTGGAGTGGCACCACCACAAAGTTCCACCATGGCAACCATCCGCGGCGATATCCATGGCACCACCATTATAGCCTAAGCCATGTGATCCAAGCTTGCACGGGCCCAAGCCCAAGCCTCGCACTCGCATGCATCACGCACTAAGCAGTCTGTTCCTGCCGAGCAGACCACTTTCGTGGCCCTGCTTGCTCTTGTGGCCCAACCTGCTCCTGCAACCTAGCTTGCTCCAGAGGCCCAGTTTGCTCACGCGACCCAGCCTGTTCCCCTGGCTTCCCAAGTAGCCCAAGTCAGCTCAAAAGTATCACAACTGCCCCGACTCTAAGTTTCAGGACCCACGATCGAATCAGGTGCATTTTCACCACACTTCTCGGCAGATTTGACATTTCCCAACTCAAATCTCGCGCCCGGGGTCTACCACACTTCCACTGCTCAATGAGATACATTCCTTCCAAGCTCTTCCAACCCAAATGGAGAACAACACTTGTCTCGACAAGTCATAGAGTTGACGAGCGCCCTCACACAGCAGATGACCTTGGTGAACCAGCTATTGCAGTGCACCAAGATGCAATGTGCCCTAGGTGAGGTGTCCCGAAGTAGGACAAGGGCAGACGAGGAATCTCTCCAGCAGCATCTCGGAAAGAAGCCACTCGATCGGCCACGAACCAAGCGTTCTGGCAGTGTACTCTCCTGACTGGGCCCTCAAGATAGCGTATACTCTCGTCTTAACGCGCGAAGGAGCATGCACTCTTGACTAGGCCAACGGACGAACATACATTCACGGTTGGGGTCACACTCCTATAGTCGACATGAGCAACCTTCCAAGCGAAGTGTTCATTCACTGCTAAACCCGCAAAGAGCATCCTCCACCTTACATCGGAGTAGGCAGCACGACGGATGGAGAAAAGTAGCCACTCAATCCAGCTCAAGTTCAACCAGCAGCCTGCGAAGAACTCGCTCGCCTGCTAGAAACGCACCACAAGAACCGCATACGCGGTATAGAAGAGCCAAATACATAAAAGAGTAGCCTAGACCAACAAGTTATGACTGGGGGCAGCCGAGAGCTCCGCTACCCCAAAGGAAAATTCAGGAAGAAGTCTAGAGACTCTTGACCAAGTGATTGCGTAATTTTCGACGCAACAAGGTCACCGACGAGGCACTACGACGGAACATGACCAACATAAACAAGTCACCCTTCACGGATGAGATCAAGCAGGCAAAGCCTCCACGTGAGTTCAGCATGCCACATTTCACATATTTCAAAGGGAAAAAAGACCCAGAGAAACACTTAAAGCACTACCAAAGAGCAATGATCCTCTATCAAAACAATGACAATCTTATGTGCAAGATATTCGCCACCACTTTACAAGGCGAGGCGCAAGATTGGTTGTACACCCTGCCGCCACAATCCATCCGGAATTTGGATAAACTTTCTTTGGTTTTCACCAAAGAATATTCATCCTATCGCTCGATCAAGAAGAAATCTGACCATTTGTTCAACGTTAAGAAGAACCCAAACGAGTCACTTCGCGACTATGTGAAGAGGTTCAAAGCAGAGAATGCAAGGATAGTCGGATGCAACGACTTGATAGCTATAACAGCCTTCTAAAAAGGACTTCCAGTAGACCACCCGTTGTTCGGGGAATTGATCATGAAAGAAAATCTAACCCTAGCAGACTCCTTCATTCTAGCAGAGAAACACACACTTTGAGACGAAGCTCGACGAGCAGACAAGGCACCGGAGCAGCCTAAAAAAGAAGTAGCAGTAAAGAAGGAGGACGAAAGGTAGCTGAACAAAAAAAGCAAGCAGGGGACCAAGCGTAGGAACCAATCCCTGACTAGAGGAGGCCCGACGACTAAGAACTACTCTAAGTTCTCGATCCTATCCCCACCAAATGTACGTTCGGAGTATCTTCAGGCAGATTCTTAGGATACCTAGTAACTCAACGAGGAATCGAAGCACATCCCAAACAAATCGAGTGATCCTAAAGGTAAAATCTCCCACAACTACCTTGAAGGAGATCCAAAGCTTGACCGGACGAGCAGCTGCCCTCAACCGCTTTCTTTCGCGGTCCACCGATCGATGCAAGCCCTTTTTTTCAAGGTCATCAAAAGAGCACAACGAGACAAATGGGATGAAAAGTGCAAAAGAGCTTTCCAAGACTTAAAGAAGTATCTCACATCACCTCCCTTACTATTCAAGCAAGAAGTAGCGGATGACTTGTACATTCACTTGGCAGTCTCAAGAGTATCAATAAGCTTTATCATCATACGAGAAGAGCTGGGGGCCCAACTATGTATTCCACAATTCCAATTACACAGTTCAAAAGCTCTCCTCGATGCTACCAGAAATTCAAAAGCTAGGTCTGGCAATAGCTATTGCAACCCAGAAGCTCAAGTTTTACCCTTACACGTTAACAGTCATCCTTATGACGCACCATTTCGCCCAATCTAAACGCGCAACGATAAAGGCGTAGACGCTAGCGGATGCAAAGTTTTTTGACAAACGCAACAATTTGGCCCAAAAATCGCGCCAATGGCAGACGAACACTAAAAGGACACACTTGGAAGCAAGTTGTGTCCTTGTCGCCCTAAAAGATTCTACTTAAGAGCAACATGTACCGGCAGTTGAACACCACATTCTGCTACGTGTAACATGACCCAACTCCACAGCTCCCTACTATGCATTCACGCCTAACCTAGGCGACGCAACAGAGCGGCCCAACAAGTCGAGCACGCCCTAGCCGCACTTGCTCCACTTGATGGAGACTTTTGGCATTTGCATAACGACGACGCATCTAACAAGATGATCCTAGACTGCCTCAAGAAATCCCTTACCAACAAGAAGGGAAAATGGCCAGACGAACTCCCCGGATGTCTATGGGCATATCACACCACCAAAAAATAAGCAACCGGTGAGACTCATTTCTCTTTGGAATTTAACTCAAAAGCAATCATTCATCCTAATGTCATCAAGCAAAGTATTACCGCTCTACTACCAAGCATTAAGTAGAATAAGGCTCCAAAAAGATGGATCTCATCTGGGAAAATCCGTATAAAATCAGCAAACTAGACGGCAAGAGCAATTCCACCCATGCCACCATGAAACGACAGAAGATCGAAAAGTAATGGAACGCCTACAATCTGAGGAAGTACCATGTGAGACCTCCCGCTACATCAAAGCCCGAAGACTGAAGCAGCTCAATGGGCACCACCTCACAAGCTGAGAACTATCTAGTTGTTATGTAGTCTTTTACAGCTAAGTTATTCGTTCGTTTCACTCATTTTTTCAATGAGGAATTCAGAAGTAATTTGCAACTTGGCTCAACTACATACCTGCACTTCAAAAGAAGATTGCGCCCTTCTTAGGGACTCATCGCAGAAATTGCACCCCCTCCTAAGGGACCAACCATGCTCTCCAAGGCGGGACGATAAACTCCACACTCCGAATATCCAAACGTGGATTAGCCAAGCTGCCCTAGTATATTTAGAAGCACGATGGCTTGTGCCGGGATTCCTAGAAGTAGTCACAATGGTCTTTTTCAAGGCCTAGCTAACTGAAGGATTTTGGGTCTCTTGGCCTAATCCGCAGGGAACCGGGCCCTAGAGACGGAGGGGGCACATGACGCAGTACGCTCTAAAGACGGCTGCCCTGGAACCCTAAAGCTGCTACCGAGTGCACTAACATAGCCTACGGTTTCTAGAAGACTGCCTACGGCTTGCCTTTCGAGCAGTAAAACCACGCTAGACTTATACAACCACACATTCTTGTGAAAGGTTAAACAAGCTAGTGTGCATATACGAAGCTTTATCCACTGCCGAGATGCTACGTAGTTAATAAGCTTCATATCTGCCAAGCGCGGAACAATCTACACCAATTTCTAAAATGCTGTGATATTTGCTATGCAACCTACGGAATTGGAAAAAGCCAAGGTTAACAACCTAGTTTTCACGCGACTTGCCTGCTTCTGTAAGTAAGGCATCCGGCTGCCGACCCTATGGCTAACAACTTTGCCAAGTTTTACACTAACACCTACGGCTGCATCGACTACGCGGGCTTGTCTGCTTATAGAAAAGTAGCACGTCTGCCACTAGTCAATAAAGTCTAAAGGTTAAGGCATGAACAAAAGAAGTGAAGATAGAGAAAAGCGAAGGAAGCAAGTTTATTAAATTTCTAGTAATTTTGATAAACAACTAGCAAAGACCGAATGAGTACAAGCAAAGCAAAAAGCAACGAGGGAAAGAAGGAAAATCTTAAAAGACTATCTAGAAGACTACTCTTTAGCAGCTTAGACACTCTACGACTACTCGGTCGCCACACCTTCAGCAACCACGACATTCTCAGCAGTGCACCATCTGGCACTTCACTCTCGCCTACTCCAGCCTGGGCACTAATATCTCCGACTACTTCACTAGTGGAGGCCTCAAAAGTAAAGGCAAACAAGTCCCAAAGAAATAAAGAAGGTTTTGAAGTCTTTCCCAGTAAACTCAAAGTCAGATGGTTTACCAAAGAGATGATCTACATATCCTAGCTTGAAAAAATTGGCCTCACTCTAAACAAACGGAGCTTGGAGCCTAGCTTTTTCACCTTTCAGTTGCTCGATCTCCTCGAGCAAGACCAACATGAACACTCTGCAGCTCATCCACTTCTTTCTTCAAACTTTCATTGATCTTCAGTGCACCTTAGGGTTCCAACACTTGGGGTTCAAGCCTATCAACAACCTTCTTGAAGTGGATCACTTGGTTATAAGCAGTAATCAACTCTTCATCCTTTGCATAAGCAGCGGAACAAATCTATAAAAAAAAGCATGCTCAAGATCTTGAATCTGAGGTATGTGACATATGATCTTCTTCTTTGCACTTTCATACTTAAAGTTGGATTGCATCAAGCCTAGTCTCCAAGTCAACGACCTCTTGGTGGGCAATCTCAAGCTACAGAGAAGTGGGGGCAGAGATATTAGACCTCTTCAAAGCAACGAGCTCAGATTCCAACCTCTTGATCTTTTCGGCAGAAGAATAAGCTTCAGCTGCCACAACCTTTGCCACCTCCTTGGCAATCTTGGTATCCTTTTAGTCAAGGAACATAGACTTGGCTACCAGAATCTCCATTTTCTGCACCATGGCCAGCAAAGCATTCCTTCTATAATTGGTCGTACGCTTCGCAAAGGAACTCGGGCCAACAAACCCTTTAATGTCATCGACAAACTTAGCACAAACGTCCATGTCTTCAGGCAGATTTGGTTTCAAAAGCGCACAGATTTCAACAGCCTCTCCAGAAGCAGGCTTAGTAGATTTCTCACAACTGCCCACGCGGGCAGTCTCCTCCTTCCCAACAGGCCATTCAGTCTTAGCAGCAGGAGGAGTGTGCCTTGGCACCGTATCAGCAGCAGAGTCTACCTTATCACTCTTCATAATATTAAGCATTTCCAAAGGTGAACCAGACTTAGCTCCCAACGGACATTTTGGTACAGACTTCGGCATTGGGGGCATGACATGACCTCTACGCTGAGCAACCCTATCCATAATTGAACTAGCCATATTTGGCATGGTGGACGCCATGGGCTCAAATCTAGCGGCCTCATTTTTCTTTTCATTTGAAGAAGTCATGCCAATCACAAGCCTTTCGGCAGCAGACAGATCCTCACGAGCAGCAGATGAAGTCTTCAATTTCTTCTCAACCGGCATCTCTTGAGCAGGCGGGGAAGACCTCTTTTCCCACATTCACTTACGGCGAGATCCACAATAGCAGTTGAGTGAGCTAATGCATCTGCCTTGATCCTATTCATCTCATCTCTTAGGAGCAGCCCACCTTTTTTCTGTATAAGAGAACTAAGCAGCCAACGTCGTTCACAGTACTCAGTAAGGGAGCTCAACCCATACTGGCTTTTCTCTAATATTTTATCTCGAATTAGCAGGCATGAAGCCTGCATGCCTAGCGTTCCAGCAGCACATGAGGCCCACGACCTCTTCATTTCTCCTAATCGCAGATCTGGCCCGTGTCAGGTCCAAGAGCCCAAAAAACATGAGCCATGCGACTCACCTAGCACTGCGCCTCAACGCTGCAATCTGCAACCCTAGCTGCATAAGCTGCCCTTGGCTCTAGCCAAGCCGAGCAACCTAAAGCAGTGGTCCCTGCCACAACACCTCATCAACCCATGCCAAATCGGCTCTTGGCCCCTGCCAGCCGGCGTGCCGCACCACCTCGATAGCTGCCCTGCGACAGCACTATCTAAGAAAAAGACAAGAAAAATTAAAATTTTCTTACATCAGTGCGGCACAGAGAAGACGAAGAAAGCAACGAAAGACGGTCCTTTGCACAGGCAAGATGTAAAAGATTGCTAGAGGAGGGGGAACAAATATCCTCTAAGCTTTCTCTCTCTTGTAGGCTAGAATAAATTGCTCTTCAAAGTTGATTTAATAACCCACTTAAGGTGGACTTAAATAGGCTTTAAGAGAAATTTATTTCTCTTTCTTAGAATGATCTAATTTCTTATTTCAAAGAGAGAATCAACATCAAAATAGGAAACAGTTCAAAGTTTCTTAAAGCAAGAAAATCTCTACATTTGTTGCCCTTTTCTGCGAGCAGCCCAACAGGTGTGGGGGCATTTGTGGAGCCAAAAATAATCACAAGGCGTCACGTGAATTTTCTAGTGAAGAAGACAAAAATACCCTTAAGGTGTTTTAGAATCCCTACGCGTGGGTAGCCGGTAATCATCCTCAACCAAGCCAGAAATACCCAAAATAGGTAATAATTTTAAACCTATTTCATTCCATATATTTCTTACCTTTTTAGCTAAATCATTACATAACCTTCAACATATTTATACCAAAAATATGTTAATTGAGTAATTACTGGATTAATTACCAAATTAATCCATTAAATATCAATTAACTCACCTAATTAGCCACAAAGTATACCCAAATACATGCCAAGGCCGGTTATCCTTATTCAAAAAGGGATCCACATGCTTTCTACCCTTTTTTTTTTTTTTATCATTTCTCCCTTTTTTATTACACAAATTAATTAGCCAATAAACCCTATAACTCCCAAAACATTCCCTTTAGGTTTAATTAGCCAATTAATCATAATGAATTGGCTAATTAAACCAAAATTCAACCACAAAATTAACAAAGTGGCCGACCTCTCTTTCTCCAAAGAGGACCGGCCTATCCCTATAAATAGGCTCCCATTTTCACCAAAAAAATCATTCCAACACTCTTGCAAAAATCCCAAAAACTCTTCAAACACTTTTCTCTCTAAATTCTAACTTTGGCATCGAAGGTTCTTCGGCCAAATCCCCCCCCCCCCAAATTCATCGTGGGCGCGTGAGGCTTTTGGCCTTGACCAAAGGTGTTAATTGTTTTGTAGGTGCAATTTTGTCCAAGAAGAAAGCGGCGGAAATTTGCATCCACAAACACTAAGTTTAAATACATAGACACATAAACATAAAATTGAATTATCCCACTGCAATGCATGAAGTTTATTTATTCAAATAATTGACTCACTTCACTGCATTACCCTTTTTCTAAAGAATCAAAGACACCCTTCATCTTCTTTTGAAACACATAACAAAATCTATAAAAAAAAACCACCCAAAGATTAAGAAAATAAAACCAAAACATAAATTAAGAAAATAAAACCAAAACATAAACATTGACAAATTACCCAGCTAATTTATACCACCTTTTTTTCATGACTAAAAACACTCATCATGTTCTTTTCAAAACCGTAACATACCTTCTAAAAAAGGAATCAAAAAATGAAAAAAGAAAACCAAAATTTAAAGATCAACATACAATTATAACAAAAGCTGGCTATAAATACACATACACAGACAAAATCGAACTTCCACTTTAAGAATGAAATCAAAGCATATATCTGAATAGTATAAGCAGATTGAAAATAGAGGAAACAACACACACACCATTTCCCTTAAATCAAACCTTAACTAATAAGTTATGAATAAAACAACAGTCTTAACTATAGACAAAATGATGAAAAAACACACATAAAATGTAGTTTGTGGCCAGTGGTTTCCATTAGGGCTAGAAAAAAATCCCAAAAATCCGAAACCGAACCAAAAATTTCCCGAAACCAAACCGAAAAAATCTCAAACCGAAATTTCGGTACCAGAATCAGTCTCAAGTTTTTGGAATTTCGGTATTCCCAAACCGAACCAATATATATATATATATATATATATATATATATTATTTAATTTTTAAATATATAGGAGGACATCTTTAAGGGGAACATTATCTACCTATAATAGTGAAAATTGAAATATTGAAAGAGCAATGGAAATCGATGATGGAACATATACAGGAATGAGCCCTAAGATAGATAGTGGAACATATGCAGAATTTTTAAATCACAAGAGATAGATAGATAGATATATAGATGCAGAGTAAACACAAGAGATTGATAGATGGATATATGGATAGATTATAAGTTACAATTTGCTTGAGAAAACTTTACATCTATCTATAATATTTATATTATATATGTACAGAAGTTTACTCAAGCATATATTAACGTTTTAGACGTAATTTTGGGGACTGGTATGATTATAGATAGATGTACTAGTTTACTCAAGCACATATTAACGTTTCAGATTGGCAAATTGCTTTTAAATAGGCAGAAACAAATAGTCAAATACTAACTGGGCCTTGCCATTTGATTGGCAGATTTGTGTGCACAGATTAGTAGAAACAAATTGGCAGATTGAGCTTGTCTATATGTCAAATTTTCAATATAAAATGTTGAATTTTAGCCCAAAATCATAATAGGTCAAATTTTAGTCCAAAAGCCCAAAACCATTTTGGGATTCTCGATTTGTCCCGAAATCCCAAAACTATTTTGGGATTCCCGAAAATTTGGTTTGGGATCGGTATTGAAATTGGGATTCCCGAAATTTTTGGTTTGGGAATCGGGACAAGGGTTTCGATATGGGATCCCATATTGAACCACCCCTAGTTTCCATGGTTGAGCAGATAAACTTCTACATAAAAAAAAATTTAAATTCAAATCCAGACCTCACCCAACAGATGATCTTCACTTAACCGCAGAAACATTGGAGCTGCAGATGGACTCTCTAACGCTAAACACGGATGTTTTCCAAACCTGCAAAAAAAAATTAGAACTTAAATCCCCCAAAATTAAAAGCAAAATCCAAACCCACAAACCATTAAAAAAATGTTAAAAATGAGAAGAAAAAAAATTCAAATACAAAATCTATACATGCATCAAAACCCAGAGCAGAAAATACAAAGAGCTAAGTTAAAAAACACCCAAGAATTTGCAGGCA
The DNA here is from genome assembly GCA_963580275.1 of Crataegus laevigata. NCBI lineage: Eukaryota > Viridiplantae > Streptophyta > Magnoliopsida > Rosales > Rosaceae > Crataegus > Crataegus laevigata. The sequence continues at coordinate 9,516,980 of OY756941.1, forward strand.
ATGAATGTGTCCCCCCAGCAAAAAAGATCTTCAAGAACCGAACAAGATGCGTCCTAGGAGCAAAAAAGATCTAGCACGACCGAACCATGGTTTCCCAGCAACAAATAACCTTTTAATCTCTAACTACACAAAGATGAAAGGGCGGGAAATGGAAACAAACGTAGTCTAAAACCAAAGAAAGCAACGTCAGTCTACAAAAAAAAATGGTAGAAAACGACCACAAAGAGAAATGGGAGAGACAAAAACGAAAAAGCAACAAAAAGGCCAAACATCTACCCAAAAGAGAAGCCGAAACGATGATCAACACGTGGTGACCAGTCGCCCTTCTCACATGATGAACAGTGGAGGCCAATTAGGTTTTAGTAGATAGTAATATGCAAAAGATGGAAAGTATGTATTATAGTTTGATATGACAATGCAGAGAGTGCAAATTTGAAGATGGAAAGCTCTAATTTGTATTGGGTACATCAACTCATTCATATTTAGTCGAAATTAGAGAAAATTTTGTCAAAAAAAATTTAAAAGTTCAAAACATGCAATGTGTTTCAGCAAAATTTTTGTAGCAAATCGGTAAATATAGTCTATATTCATTGATTTTCTTTTATCTCGTCGATATAGAGTGCAATTTGCATTCTCTCCCCCTCCTTTTCTATATTTTTTGGGTATTTCGAATAAAATATTGACAATTTCCAACACACACTCCTATACCTTCACCTATAGTAGACTTCGCCATCTCTTCTCTTGAAAAAAAAAATTTCTCAAGACACCCATCTTTACACCCTTCACTGAATTGGACCATAATCGAGACCGCTTTTGATGGCTTGGATGACGACGACTTCTATGATAAAAACCCGTAAATAGTTTGGGACCCATTATGTGCCACATCAATTTTTGATAGAAATGTGAGTGAACATATTGATTTGGGACCTATTTTTAAGAATTATATTGATAGATTTTCAATTTCAGATACCATTTTGATGGTGTTGGTCAATTTCAGAGACCATCTCTTAAATTTATGTTTCTTTTTGTAACTTTGACCCAACAGTTAAATTACCCATATGATTAGGATCAAGTGCATCTAATTCCAAATTATAATGGTTCATTGATTCAATCCCATTGCGCTATCTACATTGCCAACAGAGTTATCGAATCGTGCGTTCGAGGACTAGGCTAATGAAAGAGGAAGCCTCAGGAGGCCCAATCTCTTTTTAATGGGTTAATTGAAGGAGGCGACAGAGGCCATCATTGATATCATACACTCCTCTTTAGGCCGCCTTGAGTGCCCAGAAGCGCTTCGAGTCCATTCCTTTTGGGATGAGTCATAATTTGATATTCTTTAATGCTGTTGTCAATGCATTTTCTAAATCCCGGAACGTAGTAAAACTTTTAGAAAGATGAAAGAGGGTGGATTGAAAGCCACCACCAGCTGTTACAACGAAACTTTGGTTTGAGATCTTGAACCAACTCGCCGAATGTAAATTAATGTAAAAACTATATATTATAATATGCAACGGGAGCAATTAGGGACAAATTATCAATGTTTATGAATGTTTTATATGTAAAGGTGAGGTTAGAAAGTTCTAAAGTGCCGATTAGCGCGACTAGTGAAGAATGAAATTCTACTATATATGTATCTAGAATATTTTGGACCATGAGCAGCTCAACACTGCTTTAAACTTAAAAAACGTTCTCAACCCTGCCTTTGGACACCTATGTTGTTCCTTGTTATAAAGGAGGTTACATAATAGATTTTTACATGTATGTAACAATAGGGAGCTTTATACATAGAGACAAAAAATTTCACTATAGTTAAAAAAACTCCAATAATTTTTAAACATGTCAAGGAGAGACAAAAACATAAAAACAACTCAACCCCAGCCCGAAAACATGAAAACAATGTTTTAAAATATCATCCATAACCTTAATGCATTATGGGTATTAATAGAACCCAACCCTCACAACTCCAACAAAATTAATGTGTCATAAGCTCAACACATCTTCGATTATTTTTGCAGAATCTTTGAAACTATATGTAGTCAGTTTGTAACATTTACTACTAGAATCAGTTCAATCCGTCCTTGACCATTTTTACAGAATCCGTTCAACTCATCCTTGACAATTTTTGCAGAATTAGTTCAACCTGTTCCCAACCATTTTTGCAGTTTTGCAAAATCAGTTCAACACATCCTTGATCATTTTTGTAAAATCAATTCAATCCATCCTCGACCATTTTTTCAAAATCTGTTTAAACCGTCACCGACCATTTTTGCATAATAAGTTCAATTTGTCCTCAACTATTTTGTAGAATCAGTTCAACCTTGTCCTCAACCATTTTTGCAAAATTAGTTCAACCAATCCTCCACCATTTTTTTTTTTTTTTTTTTTTTTGCAGAATCAGTTCAACCTATCTTCAACCATTTTTGCAAAATCAATTCAATCAATCCGTTCAAACTATCTTTGATCATTTTTAAAGAATCAGTTCAACCCGTCTTTAATTATTTTTGCAGAATTAGTTCAACCCGTCTTTGACCATTTTTGTAGAATCAATTCAGCCCGTCTTTGACAATTTTTGCGATTTCAATTCAATTGATCCTCGACTATTTTTGCAGAATCGGTTCAAACTATCTTCAACCCTTTTTGCATAATCAGTTCAAACAGTTTTCGACTATTTTTGTAAACTCAGTTTTAAATAACTTGACCCTAATAAAAATTATTGAGTTAACACAGCTACGCTAATCTAGGTAAATTGTGACAACCCGTCCCCATATATTTATTAAGTAAGTAGCGAATTGACGGAATTACCCCTTTGGGATTATGTACATATGCATGTGTGTTGTGTGAGGACCAATGGATGGTGGCCCTCAATAATTGGAACTATGGTTTTATGAGATATTATTGTGTAGGATACTTTAGGACCACACAACTCTCTTACACCCTCACCTCTCCCCGTCAGTCTCTCCCTACCTATCATTCTCAGACTCACTCTCTCTCTTCACTCTCGACACTCTCTCTCGCCATCTTGTACGAACACACCCACAAACCCATCGAACCTCAACAGATCGAACGAACCAACACCACCATTCGACTCCTAGAAACCATACGAGCACAGTGGTACCATTTTCAGGTAAGTTCTACGTCGTTTTCACGTCGGAATCACAAGCACCGATCTTGGCAATATTCATGAACTTTTTGTTGGTTGATTTTTAGGATAATCTAAGCTTATAGGAAGCTTCGTGAGGTCCCAAGGAGGCTCGGAGACGTTCGTTAGAAGTGCTTAGACGTCGGGATCGTGTAGTACGACGGTGGCCGGTTTTAGAGATTTTCCCCGACGAGATTTAAGGCCTTTTTCGAGGTTTTTGAAGGTATAGACTTGTCCTACTCTTAATTTAGAGCACGTAGGAAGAAAAATGGGTCAAAATGGTTGAAAAACGAGAGAGATATAGCGAATTTAAAATTTTTCAGATTCCGGCGAACAGTCGCCGGCGACCAGCGACTTGCCGGAGAAGACGACGGAATATTCTAACGACGTTAACTGACGCCGTTAAAAGATAACGGAATATTCCCAGAATATATCTGACGCCGTCAGTGTGCATGTCACGTGGCCGGCACGTGGGTTCGTGCCGGTGCGTGGCGGCACGTGGAGGCCGGAAAAATTATTTTAAAAATTTGGGGATGTTCGTGACGTCAAGTAGGTCACGTTGGTATATCCAAATGCCAAAATTGAGCTATGTATGAGAAGTTATTCCCGTAGTTGCGTATATGTGCTTAAATAACGTATTTTTAGTAATTTCTCATATAGGTGAGACGTATTCCGAGGACGAGCGTAGCCAAGCTAGACGTGGGGGCTACGACCCAGCGACTTATCAGTGAGTGGGCAACTATTTTTCCATATAACCTATATATATATATAATGATTTTCCCAGAATCAGATTTTAAATGAAAAGTACGTTTTTATCGACATGCATATAACTTGATATTGATGCAGGAGTATTCATATATACATTTCATGCATATGTTGGTGCCGAAGACGCCAGGTAAGTACCAGGTAGGTATATGCATAGTTGAGAAAGAACAGTCGATATATGATGAGATATGACGAGATAGATGTGATATGGTAGCCCATAAACCTGCACATATTGTTAGTGCTCATGCCCAGAGATAGGGGCACAGTCTTTCACATGTCGTTCACCTCCCGCACCGCATGCTCGCCTTGGATCCAAGTTAGGTGTACAGTCTTGTCATATAGACCACCTTTGAGTGGGTACGACATGTAGGTGACCCGCGTTCATTCGCACAGTCTTCACGTGATTGTAGCACTAGAGCATTTATTATTGATACAGTGATGTGATGATGATATGATGAGGATATTGAAGTATGTGCAGTAGATATATATATGATGATGAGATAGAGATGTTATGAGCTATATGTACAGCCGAGGGCTGAGTTGATATCTAGTAGCAATATGATTATTGAAATGCATCGCATGGCATTATTTATGAGATTCAGATTGGCATTGAAACACATTGCATGGCTTATTATGAGATACATTGAAAAGGTTTTATGTTGAGAAAGCTTGCGATATATATGTACGTATTATTTTCTGGGAAACTATATAGGTTTTACGGAGAGGGGCTATACTTTTGAGAAAAGAATGATTTTGAAAAGATTTGTTTTGCTGACCCACTCAATTTTGTTTTTCGCCCCTCCAGGTTCTAGATAGCTTGAGTACCCGAGTTGGCTAGCTTGGACCTTTCGGCAGTTCTGACAGACTTGCTATTATGTAGGGCACCCGTTGGTGTATTTGAACTTATTTATTCATGCTTGACTGCACTTGACTTAGTACGCTTTGGTTATGTATAAGTACTGTATAATCACTCTAGCACTATATCATATCTAGGTTGCTAGTAGTTCGATTTTTAATTGGTCCGTGCTTCGTTAATGATTCCGCTTCCGCACTGTGCACTTAGCTACGTCACACTCACGTGACGGTCAGCACACCCTACTTTCGGGTACGGGTGTGTCATAAATAGTAAACAAATACAGATCCTTAAATCCTGTCGAGCCGATGACGAAAATCTAATTTCTATTCCAAGCCAAAATATTGCTATCACCACTATATTATGTCATTAGACTTTTAGCTTTCTTCCCCCTCTATAACATTTTATGCAGTTGAATGGTATTATGTATGACATTAAGAAATAATAATAATATTCAAAAATTTAATAAAAAAATAAATTTGCGACTAGTTTTGTCGTCAAGTCTCCATGCTTTTCTCACACTGACTAAACTACTACTGCTATAATAATTGTATATAAATATTTGCACCGACAGGTACGCCACCGTGGGCTCCCTATCAACCATAAATGTTAATGACCTTGCTTCCATTAAGACCTGCATCACCCATGTCCAACTTGCACATCTACAATGATTGTCATTCCGAGCATTGGATAGATTTTGACCAGTATTTGATGTTGTTCCCCACACCATTGGTGTCTAATTCAAGCCAACTTTCCAGGTACCAAATAGAATGACAATGCACAAAGCCCTTTTTGTCAATGAAGCATTCCTCTCCGGTGTAATTAATTCAGCAAACACAATTTGTATATTTGCTGTGAACAACTCAGACAAGTGAATTCCTTCACTAATTGAGATGCCAAAACATGAACCACATATCATGCATTGCCTGCTCGATGCAGTCATATGATGGGTAAGAAAGGTCATGAAATTGAAGAAATTTTTTTTATTTAAATTAAATATAAACAGTACCTAACGAAAACTGCTCACACAATGTATGATGAACAAACGTGATTGGAGGATCCCATCTTTAAATCACATCCGTTCATCATACATCGTGCGGTCAGATATTATTGTAAATTTTTTTATTTAAAATTAAATATAAATCGTACCTGATGAAAACTGGCCGCATGATTTATGATAAACAGACGTGATTTGAGGATTCCCAGAATCCTTACAAATAGGATCCTCATTCGTGACTAATAAGGATCCTCTCCAAATCCTCTTTGTGAGAATCTCGGTGATCCTCCAATCACATCCGTTCATCGTACATCGTGCGGTAAAAAATTATTATAAATTTTTTATTTAAACTTAAATATAAATAATACTTGACGAAAACTGGCCGCACGATGTACGATAAACAGACGTAATTGGAGGATCCCCAGAATCCTCACAAAGAGGATCTATTGTGACCTCATTCTTCTCTTAGACCATCTCCAATGGTGGGCTAAATGCCAAATTTTCCCCCAAATTCCCCCCCCCCCCCCCAAAACACTCTCCAACCCATGCTAAAACTTTGGGCTAAAAGCCAAATGTTAAAGTTAGGCCAGATTTGCCCCCTCCCCCCCCCCCCCCCGGGGCGGCCGCGTGGACTCGTTCCAAATTGGGCCACGCTTGGCCTGCCCACTCGCAAACGCGCCCCACGGGCCTGTTTCAAATCCAATCCCGACAATGTGGGGCCCACTATCAGGGCTGTGTCGGCCACTTGCACCGAGCCTAAAGGCTCTTTTCCCCATCCGACAGCCATCATTTAAGGACCGTTGGTGGATCCAACAGTCCAGATTCAAATTTCATTTTAAAACAATATGTTATTTTACAATATATTGAATCCAACGACTGAGATCAAATCTAACGGCCCAAATTTAAATCCAATGGCTAAAATAATTAAAAAAAATTATTTAACCCAAAAGATCTATAAATACCTATGTATTTGTTCAAACATCCACACAAAACTCAATTTTCTCCTACAATTCTTCCAATTTATCTTTCTACCATTTCTTTCCATTTCCAAATTGTTCAACATGGCAAGAGAGCATATTAGAGGTCGTAATTGGACTTGTGAGGAAGATTTTGCTTTATGTTTGGTTTGCTTTGTGGAAAATTTAGTGATATTTCAATATTTATGCGAATTTAAATTTTTTTAGATTAAAATGTTCATAAAATTAATTTACGATAGTCTACATTTTTTTTTAAATTTAATTTAAGAAAAAAATGACACGCCCGCACCCGAGAATGGGGCGTGCTGGCCGTCACGTGAGTGTGACGTAGCCATGTGCGCTGTGCGGAAGCTAAGATCGCCAACTGAGGACGAACTAATTAAAAACGAAATCACTAGCAACCTAGATACGATAGTGTACTAGATGCATGAAAAGGTACTTATACATAATCAGAGCGTTCTAAGTTCAACTGCAGTCAAGCATAAATAAAAAGGGTTTAATTACACCCTCAGCGTCATACATAGGAATAAAGCTGTCAGAAAGCCGGAAGTCCTCGAAGTGCCAAACTCGTAACTCTCGCTACCTAGAACCTGGAGGGGCGAAAAACAAAACTGAGTGGGTCAGTAAAACAATTCCTTTTTCAAAACCATTCTTTACTCAAATCGTATAGCCCCTCACCGTAAAACCTGTATAATTTCCCAGAATCAAAATATATACTCAATGTACGTAGGTTCTCAAAATCATGCTGAAAAGAGTATGTATGCCATGCCAAAGTATTCAAAACAGAAACTCAATCATAACTATTGATGTGATTAAATGGCAAGTAATCATCTCAGCCCTCGGCTGCATATATATATATATCTCATAATCATCTCAGCCCTCGGCTGCACATATATATATCTCATAATCATCTCAGCCCTTGGCTGCACATATATCTCATAATCATCTCAGCCCTCGGCTGCATATATATCTCATAATCATCTCAGCCCTCGGCTGCATATATATCTCATTCATTCTCATCAATCTCATCACTGTTAGTTTATCGATTCTCATTAATGCATGCCCTCACCTGGCACTTACCTGTGCGTCCGCCGCACCAACATGCGAATATGCAATCATTAAGGCATTAAAAATAATATATAAATACTTTGCATGGCATTAAATTCTCATAAACGTTCATTTATTTCTTTCTGGGAAAAATAATAATAAAATATAGGAAATACGGTAAAAACTGCCCACTCACTGATAAGTCGCTGGGTCGTAGCCCCCGCGTCGAGCCTGGCTACGCTCGTCCTCGGTGTATGTCTCACCTATATGAGAAATCACTATAAATACGTCATTTAAGCACATACACGTAACTACGGAATTAACTTCTCATACATAGCTCAATTTTGGCATACGAATATACCAACGCGACCTACTCGACGTCACGAGCGTCGCTATATTTTTAAAATAATTTTTTGGAGTCTCACGCGCCCCCACGCGCCAGCACAGGCATGGGGCTACGCGCCCCCCACGCGCAGGCGCGTACGCGCCACGCGCCTTCTTCCTCGAGCTCGCCGGAGCTCTCGCCGGCGCCGGCCACCGGTCGCCGGAAAACCTGCAACTCGACTTTTCTTCGCCAGTTTTGCACCATTTTACTCCATTTTTCTTCCTACGTGCCATAATTTACGAGGGGAAGAGGAACATACCTTCCAAATGCTTCAAAAACGTCTAGAATCGACTCGGGAAATTCCTCAAAACCGGCCACCTTCGTTCTCGACGATCCCGACGTCCAAGCACCTCCAACGAATCACTCCGAGCCTCCTAGGGACCTCACAAAGCTTGCTGTGGTCATGGATTGTCCTAAAAATCAACCAAGAAAAAGTTCGTGAATAGTACCCAAATCGGAGGTGGTGATTCCGACGTGAAAACGACTTGGTTCTTACCTGAAATGGGTACCACTGGGTTCGTATGGGCCTCAGGAGTCGAATGGTATAGTTTGTTTGCTCGATCCGTGGAGATTTGAGGGTTTGTGGGTGCGTCCGTACAGTTTTGGCGAGAGAGAGAGACAGTCGAGGGAGGAGAGAGAGAGAGAGTGACGGGAGTGTGTGTGTGTGTGTGAACAAGGTTCTAGGCTATACTTGGTACCAATAATTTAGGACCACATATAATTGGTTCAATACACACACACATGCACACGTGCTAAATTCCCCGAAGGGGTAATTTTGTCATTTCACCATTAATATTTAATATATGTCGGGACGGGTCGTCACAATCTACCCACCTTATTAAAATTTCGTCCCGAAATTTCATACAACACATACACTAGTATCCATAAAACAACCTCGGATACAACTCTCTCATCCTGTCCTCAGTTTCCCAGGTAGCTTCCTCCGCTGAGTGGTTCCTCCACAAAATCTTCACTAAACGTACAGTCTTGTTCCTGAGTTCCTTGTCTTTCCAATCAAGTATCGTCACTGGTTCCTCATCATAAGTCAAATCAGAACTGATCTCCAAAGGTTGATGAGGGATCACATGTGATGGATCAGAAACGTAATGTCGAAGCATCGAAACATGAAACACATTATGGACTCTGGACAACTCCGACGGCAACTCAAGCCTGTAAGCTACGGCACCGACTCGCTCGGTGATCCGATAAGGTCCAATGTACCTAGGACTCAGCTTACCCTTCTTCCCGAATCGAACCACACCCTTCCAAGGCGACAACTTGAGAAATACCCAATCCTCAACATTATACTCTCGATCAGTAGCATGCCTGTCTGCTAAACTCTTCTGGCGATCTTGGGCGGTTTTCAGATTAGCCTTAATAACCTGAACATTCTGAGTAGTCTCCTCTACTATCTCAGGGCCCACTAAAACTCTTTCGCCAACCTCAGACCAACACAAGGGTGTACGACATGGTTTCCCGTAGAGTGCCTCGAAAAGTGCCATCCCGATACTAGAATGAAAACTATTATTATAAGCGAACTCCATCAAATCCAAACGATGATGCCATGAGTCGCCAAACTGCAAAACTGAGGATCTCAGCATATCCTCCAAAGTCTGAATCGTTCTCTCTGATTGACCGTCCGTCTGAGGATGATAAGCCGTGCTGTACAACAGTCTCGTACCCATCGCCTCCTGGAAGGCAATCCAGAACTTAGAGGTGAATCGAGGATCGTGATCAGAGACAATACTCGTTGGAACGCCATGATACTTCACGATCTTCGATAGGAATAGCTCGGCCAACCGATCCAACGAAAACTTTTCCCTGACAGGAATAAAATGCGCTGACTTCGTGAGTCGGTCGACAATCACCCAAACTCCATCATATCCATTCTGAGTACGAGGAAGCTTGTACACGAAATCCATAGTGATATCGTCCCACTTCCACTGCGGAATGGGTAGGGGTTGCATCAACCCAAACGGCTTCTTCCTCTCGGCTTTGACTTGCTGACATATGATGCATCTGCTTACATACTCAGCGATTTCTCTCTTCATACCCGGCCAATAGTAGAACGGTCGAATAGTATGGTACATCTTCGTGCCTCCCGGATGCATCGCATAAGCTGAAATATGCGCCTCATCAAGGATATCTTTCTTTAACTCGACATTATTCGGCACGTACATCCTATTTCCCTGCATAAGCATACCGTCTGATTCTCTAATTCGCAGGTCTTTCTTTTTACCATCATTCCTCAGCTGGATAAGTTCCTGAATCTCGTCGTCGTGCGACTGAATCTCAAGTATCCGGTCAATTAGGATTGGCCTGACTTGGAAACTCGCAAGTAAGGCTTCCTCCCGATTATCCACCGTCGAATTCTCCATTTCTAACTGCGCTGCGCTCACCAACGAAGGTTATCTCCGGTAATCCAGGACGATGAAAGGTTACAGCTTTCCCGTAACAATCAATCTTGGCACGATTGTAGTGCAACCAATCTGTGCCAAGAATGACGTCAAAGTCAACGATATCTAGCGGAGTGAGGTTAGCAGGCATAACCACGTTCTCCACTATCACGGGACATTCTGGATATACATAATCCACATAACACTTCTCACCTCTTGGCATAGCAAACTCCAACTCATACCCCAGGAGTGAAGATTGAGGTTGAGTTAATTGAGCAAATGTATGAGAAATAACTGAGTGAGTAGCACCACAATCAATCAAGACTCTAGCATAATGACCAAGAATATTCAACGTACCCATAATCAGATCCGGGTTGTTTTGTGCGTCCTGAAGTGATAGGTTATGGATACGACCCTGGGTCTGCTGACGTCCCCCACGACCTCGGTTTGCGTGCATCCCACGCCCCTGCGGGTTTCGTCCCTGATTCGACGATCCAGTCTGCCTCGACGATCCAACACCACTAGAGGTAGCATCCAACTGCTGGGGCTGTCCCCCCGAGTACCACTGAGAGCTACCTGCCGTAAACTGCTGCTGGGGCTGATACCCACCTGAGTACTGCTGCGGAGGAGGCATATACCCTCCGGAATACTGCTATATCCACTCTGGTGGTAAGGATCTATGGGGTACTGCGGCTGGTACTGGTCTGAAGAATACGGAATAGGGTCCCCTGAGTAGTGAAAGGCTCCACCACGTCCCGGCTGAGCATAACCACTAGTACCAGAAAACTGCTGCTGAATTGGTGCTGGCGGCGGTAAGGCAGGCTGCTGGGGCCTCTGCTGGGGCCTCTGCTGGCCCTGAGGACAATTCTTCGCCAGGTGTCCATCCTGGCCACAAGTATAACATCCCGTAGTACCCCGCCGACACTCACCAAAATGCCGATTGTTGCACTGACGGCACAACGGAGTCCTCCCAGAGTTCCCCTGCCTCTGACCTCTGGCACCACCGAAGAATCGGCCTCCACCTCTCTGCCCGGTGGAACTAAAACCTCCACTCGATGAGCTAGAACTGGCCCCACTGCGTTTGAAGTTCTGAGTCTGCCGGGGCCCCTGCACGTACGAGCCTTTGCCCTTATTATTCTTACCCTGACTGGCCTCCTTCTCCTCATCACTATCACTCGGCAAGTTCTCCGAATCCTCAATCCGAAGCAATATTTCATAAAACTCGTGGTAAGTAGTGCACTGAAACCCTGTAGCAATCGTACGCCATTTTTTCTTGGTACCCAACTTGAATCGGCGCAACATCTCTGCCTGATTGGCAGCAACATCCGGGTGATAGCGCGAAAGATCAGTGAAGGTACGGTAATAGTCATTAGCACCCAAATTCTTCTGTTTGAGACTGGTAAACTCCTGTTTCTTTCTATCGATGTAGGCTGGAGGAATAAACCTTCGGTAGAATAGTTCCTTAAATACCCCCCAATCGTTTGCCTGCTCCTCAAGCATGTGCTTAGCTAACTCAATCCACCACGAAGCTGGTTCCTTGGTCAAAAACCATTTTGTCGTCTCCACCCACTTATTCGGCTGTAAACTCCCCTGACTCGTCAGAATTTCGAAAGTCTTTTCGATATGTATGAACCATTTCTCAGAACCCTCGGGCCCTTCACTCCCGTCTAATGGGTTAATCTTTAAGTTATGAACTGACTCCAAAGGGGTCCGCTGAGGAGGGGGAGGAGGAGGACGGATAATACTCTGAAATGCATGGGCAATAGCTTCCCCTAGCTGGGCAATATTGGGGAACATAGGCTCAGAAGAACGACGAGGCTCACGACGAGGCGGCATAGTTCTGACAAAAGACACCAAGTCATTAAAATTTTCACAAAATATGCAAGACTGCAACCTAGGGCTCTGATACCAAACTGACACGCCCGCACCCGAGAATGGGGCGTGCTGGCCGTCACGTGAGTGTGACGTAGCCATGTGCGCTGTGCGGAAGCTAAGATCGCCAACTGAGGACGAACTAATTAAAAACGAAATCACTAGAAACCTAGATACGATAGTGTACTAGATGCATGAAAAGGTACTTATACATAATCAGAGCGTTCTGAGTTCAACTGCAGTCAAGCATAAATAAAAAGGGTTTAATTACACCCTCAGCGTCATACATAGGAATAAAGCTGTCAGAAAGCCGGAAGTCCTCGAAGTGCCAAACTCGTAACTCTCGCTACCTAGAACCTGGATGGGCGAAAAACAAAACTGAGTGGGTCAGTAAAACAATTCCTTTTTCAAAACCATTCTTTACTCAAATCGTATAGCCCCTCACCGTAAAACCTGTATAATTTCCCAGAATCAAAATATATACTCAATGTACGTAGGTTCTCAAAATCATGCTGAAAAGAGTATGTATGCCATGCCAAAGTATTCAAAACAGAAACTCAATCATAACTATTGATGTGATTAAATGGCAAGTAATCATCTCAGCCCTCGGCTGCATATATATATATCTCATAATCATCTCAGCCCTCGGCTGCACATATATCTCATAATCATCTCAGCCCTCGGCTGCATATATATCTCATAATCATCTCAGCCCTCGGCTGCATATATATCTCATTCATTCTCATCAATCTCATCACTGTTAGTTTATCGATTCTCATTAATGCATGCCCTCACCTGGCACTTACCTGTGCGTCCGCCGCACCAACATGCGAATATGCAATCATTAAGGCATTAAAAATAATATATAAATACTTTGCATGGCATTAAATTCTCATAAACGTTCATTTATTTCTTTCTGGGAAAAATAATAATAAAATATAGGAAATACGGTAAAAACTGCCCACTCACTGATAAGTCGCTGGGTCGTAGCCCCCGCGTCGAGCCTGGCTACGCTCGTCCTCGGTGTATGTCTCACCTATATGAGAAATCACTATAAATACGTCATTTAAGCACATACACGTAACTACGGAATTAACTTCTCATACATAGCTCAATTTTGGCATACGAATATACCAACGAGACCTACTCGACGTCACGAGCGTCGCTATATTTTTAAAATAATTTTTTGGAGTCTCACGCGCCCCCACGCGCCAGCACAGGCATGGGGCTACGCGCCCCCCACGCGCAGGCGCGTACGCGCCACGCGCCTTCTTCCTCGAGCTCGCCGAAGCTCTCGCCGGCGCCGGCCACCGGTCGCCGGAAAACCTGCAACTCGACTTTTCTTCGCCAGTTTTGCACCATTTTACTCCATTTTTCTTCCTACGTGCCATAATTTACGAGGGGAAGAGGAACATACCTTCCAAATGCTTCAAAAACGTCTAGAATCGACTCGGGAAATTCCTCAAAACCAGCCACCTTCGTTCTCGACGATCCCGACGTCCAAGCACCTCCAACGAATCACTCCGAGCCTCCTAGGGACCTCACAAAGCTTGCTGTGGTCATGGATTGTCCTAAAAATCAACCAAGAAAAAGTTCGTGAATAGTACCCAAATCGGAGGTGGTGATTCCGACGTGAAAACGACTTGGTTCTTACCTGAAATGGGTACCACTGGGTTCGTATGGGCCTCAGGAGTCGAATGGTATAGTTTGTTTGCTCGATCCGTGGAGATTTGAGGGTTTGTGGGTGCGTCCGTACAGTTTTGGCGAGAGAGAGAGACAGTCGAGGGAGGAGAGAGAGAGAGAGTGACGGGAGTGTGTGTGTGTGTGTGAACAAGGTTCTAGGCTATACTTGGTACCAATAATTTAGGACCACATATAATTGGTTCAATACACACACACATGCACACGTGCTAAATTCCCCGAAGGGGTAATTCTGTCATTTCACCATTAATATTTAATATATGTCGGGACGGGTCGTCACAAAAAAAGCCTAAGTTCATTCTTTAATAATTCCGGACTAAAATTTTAGGCCACAACCATTGGAGCATAAAAATTGTTTCTGAGCTAAAAACTAAATTTTTCGGGCTAAAAATTTTTGCTTTTAGCCCAACCATTAGAGATGATCTTAGCTATTTCATTAAACAGTTATAGTGTGTGCAAATAAGACTTTTGGAGGTATTTTACGCACTTTATTTGCACACACAATCTCAATCCACCCATCATAATATGCAGAATTGAATTTCCCATAAGCATATCTAGTCAAACAATAAAAGAACATTTATTTGGAAATTAAGAAAGGAGGCATTTGATTTTCGAGCCATCTGGGACATCCAACAAAAATGTACATTCACCATTAACGAGGCGCTAGCTTGGGGCATTTGATTCCGAGCCAGTTTATGCAATATCACCATTAACAAGGCGCAGTCCGGCAAGAATAGTGTTGGCGGTGGCGAGGAAGCTACAGTTAGGGAGTTGGTGATGGTGATGGATCAAAATATCGATAATATCGGTAAAATATCGTCGATATTATTGTTTGTTTTTTAGATGGGGATATTTTCATACGTATCTACTTTATTTTCGTCAATATATCGGAATAATATCGATAATATCGGTAATATCGGAATAATATCGATAATATCGGAATAATATTGATAATTGCATGTTAATTTTTTGAAGTAATTAAGTAATGTTATATAATTATTCTCTAGGATAATTTTAATATGTTTAATGTTATTTATTATTTTACTATTTTATTAATATTAGGTTTTATTATCAAATTGAATTATTATTCATTAATATTAGGCTTTTTTATTATCAAATTGGATTATTATTCATTAAATTGGATTATTATCAAATTGGATTATTCATTAAATTAGATTATTATCAAATTGGATTATTATTCATTAATATGTTTAATATTAGGATTATTTTATTATCAAATTGGATTATTATTCATTAATATGTTTAATATTAGGATTATTTTATTATCAAATTGGATTATTATTCATTAATATTAGGTTTTATTATTCCATATTATTTTTATAATTACTTAAATTCTCACAATCATTTTCTTTTCTTCCTATTTAATTCTTCTGTAGAATAACTTTATTATTTATGTTGTCTTATAACCGTCACTACTATATTTTTTGACCAAAAAATAATTGCCTAATTTCCATGAAAAATAAATATAGGTACGTTTAAGATGTCTAGTGGAGTTACTAAACGTGATCCAGCTTGGGAACATAGAGACTATGTTGGACCACCTCCTGGATTTATGAGCCCCTTCACTGGTGAGGCAAACTTCACACATGCAACACAAGATGAGGACCATGGCAGTAGGCGGGCAGGACCAGGAATTGGTGCCATAGGGAAGGACTATACTCGTAGAGAAAGAGGCAAGGGGACTTTGTCAAGTCAAAAAGATGACTCGTTATCTATAACTTCGGACTTTGTTAGAGTGAGAAGTAGTAACTATGGTTATACTCATAACCAACCATTTCCCTACCCTTCATATCTCATTCCTGTTGGGATGGAATTGAGCAACTCATAGAAAGAATCCGAGACTCAATCTTCAAATGATTTTACTTATGGACAACGTCAACCAATCTCGGATCCATATGGGCGGCATGTTAACAATTACATGCAAAACTATTTTGGGAATTTATCATTTGATGACTACTCTTCACAATACACTTACTCTACACATAGAGATGACGAAGACAGTGAAAATTTTGAACCTCATAGGAATTTTATGTGGTACTAAGTCACTTATGTATCTTACAATGCAATGTATAAAGTGTAAAATATTGTACTAATTCATTATATATAAATGATTATGGTGTGTTTAAACTTCTTTCATTAATTACTACATATTTTCTACACTCACAATGTTTGCCAACTCGTTATATAATCAACTTAAATTAGTTAAATCTATCATGCAATGCATTTCCTTCCATTTTTTTGTGATAAACTAATAGATAATTGACTAAATAAACATCCTGCAAAGTTTCAATAAAAATTTCCAAGTTTTTCTTACAATTTCCGTGGTTTTTGTTCAATTTTTATCGATATCAATAATATCCCGATATTTCCATCGAAATTTCCGTGTTTTTTTACTACCGATATTTCCGATATCATCGATATTTTAGATCATAGTGATGGTGACCATGGAAGAAAGTGAGAGAAACAATGGATGAAAGGAGATAGAAGTGTGAAGACATTACTAGTATACAAAATATTTTCGTAATTTACTCTCAAAACAAAATTATAAAAAAAAAAAAAAAAGCCTTATGATATCCTATTTTGCAAATATTAACTTTTGTTCATCTTTGAAATGTTTAAAAAGTGTTGTCTCAATATATAATTAAGTATTAAAACTATACTTTATGTGTAATTTTTCCTAAATATTATTGCCTATCATATATATATTTAGAACATTTTATATGTTGTATACTGTAAGCAAAAAAATCTTACATGTCTATATATACAATTTAAAATCCACAGCATGGTGCGGGCACCCTCACTAGTGTAGTCAATGCACTTTGCCAAATTTTGCAAGTGTGCGGTACACGTAAATACCATTAGCTGGCACGATATAGGCAAACATGCAGCAGGGCCAATCGGTTTTGCTCGTCTAAGAAGTTTTTAGTGGACAGTCTGAGCACAAAAATTTGTAGCTTTATCTTGCCAAAACTTTGCAGCTATCTTCTAGTCGAAGAAAATTTGTAGGCCCCTAATTAACATATATTCCTATGAATATGTTGGTGGCCACCACGAGTGACAAGAATGCTTTGTTTCGGAAATAACCCAAACAATAAAACAAATGTGATAAGACTCCTAACATGTTTTGTATTTTTATTATACCCAATATTACACTTTCGCCCATACATTTTAGGTCATTAGATGCAAGAATTGTTTAGGTAATTCTTGTAGATGTTATTGTGATATTAATAATCATGGTAATTATCTACAAGGTTATATTGGGTATGTTGACTTCTTGATAATTGTTGAAGTCACTCCATGGGGATTGCATGGAGATGGTAATTTGCTTCGTGAGTTGACTTATCCTCATACTTCCACGTAATGCCAAACGAGGTGTGGGAACTGTGAGGACATAAATTTACCTTTGACTTCGTGAGCAGACCATCATCTTCATCTCAATAGATCTAGCAGAATTGTCCATCGCCACCATGCTTTTCCGGCCTGTTACAGACGTCATGACATCGACCCATAAAGTCTTTTTCTTACCTTCTGCCCATGGGGCTTGAGTAGGCTGGGAACAACTCTACGGAGTCCCTTTGGGTGTTTTCCCTGTTGCAACAGGCCAACTACCATAAGACAAGTCTTCCACCAGAGATCTGCTTTTGTCCAACTCAGTGCATCCCTGCTAATAGACAACTTAGGGGCAATCTCTCCTGTAAATAGCCAAGTCTACCAGATAATCGATAATCCCTTCTTTACTACTCAGAACTCTCTTCTTTGTCTAACTTTTTTCTGACTTAGGCATGAGAGGCCCTTTCATAAACACCTTCCTCCTCCTCAAGTGTTTGTTAATTAGCCTAACAGTGTCATTTGTTTTGTAGGTTTTATCCTAAATTATTCTTGGCGAAATTTGCATTTACAAATTGGTGTTTTTATTGAGAAATTTGAAATATACTTATTGGGTGCTTTGGGTAAATTTCAGTTTACTGCCCTGAAGTTTTTTGGTTTTCAACATTTCATACATCAAGTTTTTTTCATCCCAGCTTGGTACCTAAAGTGATCATTCTGGGACACTTTCATACATTCGTTAACTTTATGTTAAAACAGCCGTTAACCTATGACGTGGCGCCCAAGTGGACAATAATTGAGCGTTACGTGTCAATTTGAGTCCACGTAGATATTAAAATTAATTAAAATTAAAAAATTAATATACTTTGCTGCCAATTCATAAAACTTCGTGTTTATAATCACAGTTGTTCAATAAATCACTTTGTAAAGATCATCTCTATAATAAAATAAATTTAATTAAGATCTTTTAGTCAATCAATTGTAGTAAATAGATAGACAATTTGTAATACTTTTACTGTTTCTGACCATTTAGTTTTATATACTTCGATGACTAAACGATCTAATATTTTGTTTTTTTTGTTTTTTTTTTGTTTTTTGCAGAGATAATCTTTACAGAGTGATTAATGATTAAAGAGTAAATTGTAGCAGTGGTCCCTCAAATTTAATCAAATTGGAGCAATGACATTACCATTGGTCCTTCAATTCATCAAAACACATATAACTATGGTCATTTTCGTCAACTCCGTCATAATTTTGTTAAAATGAGTTATGTTTGAAGGACCATTGTTACAATTGGATTAAAGTTGAGGGATCATTGCCTCAATTGAGTTAAAGTTGAGGACAATTTATACAATTTTTCTTATTTGATTTTTCATGTTTGCCCCTTGATTCAGCCACGTGCATGACATGTTACTCATTTTGACAGAAGTTCTAACAGAGTTGACAAAAAGAATCATAGATGCACATTTTGATGAGTTGAGGGACCAATGGTAATGGATTTTTAATTAAGGAATCATTGCGCCAATTGAGTTAAAATTGAGGGACCATTGTTACATTTTACTCTGAAATAAATGGATCCAATCATAAGCATCAGTGAATCGATAACAAAACATCTTAAGGAGTAACTCGTCCTCATTCCTTTGATTAATATTAACTGAATCTTCTAGAAAGGAAAAAAAATTAAACATGATAAGGAATCCGACCTTCAAAGGATCAAATAATAGAGAGGAGATATGAATTGGAGCTATTATTCCGTCATCGAGACGGCATATAAAGAATTGGTGGATTCATCAGCTATCACTGACATAATTTGAAGGGGTATTTAGACTTAAGGACCTAAAGAAGATTATTTTTTCATTAGAACCAAGATGCTTTTATAATTCTAGTTTTAGTCCCTAACTTTAAAACTCATAATCAATCATATTAAATACTCCTGCCCACTTTTATTATTCGCAAATTTTTCTCTTAAAATTCCTAATTTAATCATCCATAAGGCCTTAAAATAGGAATTTTTATTTCTACGTATCAAATTTAGTAATTTAAAATGGAAGACTTTTTAAGTCATTTTGCTAATGAGAATTAAATTATATAAAAATTTATACAGACAATCACAAAACCAAACAAATAAATTAATATGCAGACACAATAAACAATATACATTATAAAGGTACATGAATATATACATAGGTGCATATATATAGGTACACATATATATGTATAGGTACACAAATGTATGTATAGGTGTATATATATATAGGTACACATATACACATAGGTTCATATGTATAGGTACACAAATGTATATATAGGTGCATATATATCAGTACATAAATATATATTTATGTACATATGCATAGGTACACAAATTATGTATACATATATAAATATATATATATATATAAATATATATATATATATATATATATATATAAACGTGCATATAAACATATATGTATTGTTACCACTTGAGCAATTTTTGAACCCATATTGAATACACATTAAGTAAAAATCTTCTATTTATAATACTAAAAATAAAACAAAAAGCTAAATTTTAGGTGATATATAAAGTCAAATGACCAAAATCAGTATTTAATCTTATACCCAATTTTAATGAAAAATAAATCTTATATAGGAATTATAATCTAATTTTTATAATTTGAATGAGAGATGCATGAAAACTGGAAAGTGGTAATCGTCTTGTGATCAAAAGTTTTATTGGTATTACTGCATACACTAAACCCAACAGGCAAAGCGCTTACAATAATGGAATTCCCTCAATCAAACTCATATAGTCATATTGGCCACAAAGAAAAGAAAAAAAGTCTTCGACTGCGACTGGAGGGAATTGATAATGTATTGGTAAAGCTATTATAAAGTAAACGGAACTCCTGATCAGTGATCAGGTTTCTCGTCCAATTTTCTGGAATATGCATGCTCCTAACGGCATCTTGCATTCAATTTTTGTAAGAAAAATTAATGAAAAAAATTTGAAAACTTTGAATTTTAACGATAAAGACAAAATAAAAGGTAAAATAAATAGTATCAAGAGTGATATTTTAGTGTAAAAATATAACTTTTCGTTAAAGTAAACAGTATCATAATATTTTTGTTAAAAGTTCTCATTTTTGTATGGGTTTTTAGAGAGAGAAAGATTGGAGAGAGAGTGATCTGGGTCCCATAGAAATATATATTTTTACTCATGAGAAAGATTGTGAGGTTATATATTGAAGGAATTGGATTTTGATCAAAGACTACAATTATTATTATTTTAGTAGGATTTTTTGTTTGTAGTCATTCGATCAAAATTTAACTATCCATGTGTGTCGGTCAGGAGGCTCTTGAACCCATGCTCAGGAGAGGATCTAATTTCATATATTGAATATATAATCAACTTCAAAGTGTCATGTTTAAGTTTCAGTAGAAGTATATATGTTGAATATTTAACTTCAAAATTAGCCATTTAGTATTATTATTTAGTAATATTCCTCTTCAATTGTAAGTGAGAATTATTAGATTTGATTTTCGCCAAAGACGAAATTTGAACCATATTATTATGGCTAACTCAATGTGAGGCTTAGCCTACTTCCCTACTCTGATTTTCACTTCTTTAGTATAGATAATATCGTTTGTTTAACAAAAAGAATTTTAAAGTTGCCAATGTTTGAAACCCTCATGAATAAGAGTGAGGAATTTGACCCAATCGCTGACTGGCCTTTCTTTCACTAACAATTCTTCTTTTGTTACTTTCCAAAACTTGAAAGCCCAGTTTTATATGTGTGACTGGGTGCTTTGTCAATAAGTGAGTGACTTAGAGCAATTCCATCCCTAAAGACTTTGCACCAGCACTCAGTCCATTTATCCACTTAGTGAACAGTGATAGACCCCAATAAACAGTAATAGGCCAAATGCATCTCCACTCCTAAAACTAAATAGCCTAGTCAATTTTGTTAAAATATTATTAATTTTTATTATAAAATAATAATTTGATTTTTTACTTTCTGACTTCTTTTTCCCTTCTTCTTTTTTTGGAAATGGACCTCCTCCTCACCAAACCAACGCTCCGTACACCCACCAAACTACTCACCACACCAACGCTCCCCCAAAAATGGACCTCCTCCTCCTGGAAAAGAACCTTCTGGGTCTCTTCGCGGTAAGAAATTCAAGCTCCCGCCTGGTCCCATACTCATACCCGTTTTTGGAAACTAGCTCCAGATCGGCAACGACCTCAACCACCATAATATCACCGACCTCGCCAAGCAATTCAATGACTGCTTCCTCCTCCGCATGGGGCAGCGCAACCTTGTCGCCTAGTGTCATGTAGGCCGAGCAAGGGCTCAGCACATTCTGAGCCAACCTAGAGACCAGCTTGGTCTGAGTGCCAACCTATCTACTCGACTAGAGTGGATTGGCTGGGTGCCGGGCCAATAATTTGGCTGAGTGTCGGCCTAAAGGTTCCTCGGTGGAACTGCTCTTATATCACCTTCATCTAGTGCTATAATTTTATGGTTCTAATAATTTGGCAAACAAAGCGTGCAAGTTAAAAATCTAAGAAAAAGTAAGGAAGCATTATTAGTATCATCATCATCATCATCATCATCATCATCATCATCATCATCATCATCATCATCATCATCATCATCATCATCATCATCATCATCATCATCATCATCATCATCATCATCATCATCATCATCATCATCATCATCATCATCATCATCATCATCATCATCATCATCATCATCATCATCATCATCATTATTATTATTATTATTATTATTATTATTATTATTATTATTATTATTATAATTATATTTTACAAGGTCATGTGCATGCCACATTGTAATAACATATGATGTGGCATCTGTTATGTTCAATTAATATTCAATAAGATAAAATCATTTAACTAATGTTGTTATTATGTAAAAATTATGACATCTTGTGACATAACAATTGAGTCGTAGAGAAATGCCTTCCTTCATTACACTCAGTACTTCAGCTGAAGATTCTCAAATCCTACCTTAGAGTATTCATCCTCTTGTACTAAGGATTAGAGATTACTTATTGAACATTCACATGCCCTTGAGAATAAATTACTAACCACAACAATGCATAGAACACATCCAAGATGAGATGTAGTCACATCTCATTGTCAAATGATCAACAACGTATCCTTGCGACAACTATGATGTCTCATGTCAAATGATTACTAACATTATTCCAACGAGTAGAGTTACTTGCTTGGCATGTGAGTAGACCTTCA
Organism: Crataegus laevigata; assembly: GCA_963580275.1. Classification (NCBI taxonomy): domain Eukaryota; kingdom Viridiplantae; phylum Streptophyta; class Magnoliopsida; order Rosales; family Rosaceae; genus Crataegus; species Crataegus laevigata. The sequence continues at coordinate 9,539,720 of OY756941.1, forward strand.
TGCAAGTACTCTCATTTGATTATGTTTAGTCCCTTAACGAACACCTATATACTTGTCTTAGTGTCCCTATATGAATGGCTTAAGACTTTCCATCCTCCCCGTTGAAGCAGACAGTACATACTGATCTATTTGGATTGGCAGCATCCCTCTAACAAAAAGGAACATTTTTGGACAATATGGTTATGTAAAGAAGGTTTTGGTAGTCTAACATCTTTATATTCCTTCTTACATCATTCCATTATCCATGGATTCACTATTTGGACGTATATCGTTTATTGAGATAGTCTTAATGAGTATTTTGCTCATTTGTTGTATTAGACTTAACTATATATTCAAACATTATCTTGAAAAGTTTCTTCCTAATATTGACTTTCAAGGCATATCTCCAACGCAAATAATCTTCATTTAAACAAAAAATTTCCTTCACGAATCTTGCTTGCATTTCCCCTTGTTGTTTTTTCAGACCTTGGGATGACTAGTCCTTCTCATTGACTCGATTCCTTTTCCTACCCTTAGAAACATTCGCATTGACTTATGGCAATGGAACAACATTATATCTAGTAGGTCGAGAGTTAAGGTTTTGCATCTGCAAGTTGTTGTTCTTCTTAGCCAGAATAAGAATTGTTGTGAGGTTTGAGAACCTTTTGTTAAGACCAATCAAATTAACAGGTATACAAATATATAACAATTGTATGATTTATTTCAAATGAAAGTTTCACACTACATACAATATATGCAACACATAAACAAGCAACGAAATTAAATAAGAATCACAAAACACTGACTTGTTTTCGGAAGATAGAGGCTTGTAGAGCAATCTCCTAAGACAGAAATTTGCCCCTACACAAGTGCAGTAGTTCAACGGACGTCTATTTTGCAGGATACAACTATCTAATCCAAGTTCTTGCACTCGAACTTGGATTCTTGGCGAATTGGTTTCGGTGTTTCTCTGTGAAGTATGAAAAGGAAACGATGGAAAATTATTGTGTTGTTTCTGATCTGACGGCCATATTTATAATGGCATAATGGAGCAGTTTCAAGACGTTCATGTTAATCTTTTAGAACAGTTGTAACTGTCCATGTGATCAGGTTTATCCTTTAGGAAAAACTGAATGCAAAAATCAAAAAAAAAAAATGATACTTGTGGTTTTTGTCCATCCGAACCCAAGGCCAATCTTTGACATTTAATATATGCACCCAAACCCTCCAAGTCTAAGGCCCAAGGTGCATGGCCTTGATCCAATTCTTTTAAGCCATAAGTGAGTGAACTCACTTATAAAGAGATGTTTCTAAAAAGGTTTGGGCGATGTGGGACTGGGAGTTCCCCACAAGTTCTAACAATACCCCACATTTTCTATTCAAACTCTAGCAATACCCCACATTTGAATAGAAAATAAGATACTAACGAAATTAGTAACTTCTTTCCAGAGAACGTAGATAGGATATGCATCGGGAGAGGTGTCTTTTAGACTTGAACCTTCTCTAGTGAATAATGATCGGATTAACCTAATGAAGCAGTGAATTGAATATCTTGAACTGTTCATTCTTTATAGTAAATCGAAACAATAAGTATCACACATATCACATCTTGACACACTTCAATTCATACGGTTGTGTTCATTTTGGTCTTGAACAGATCCTGATTTCATGAGACCTTTAGAGAATTGTAGCCATAGCAATTCTCAAAGATGCGACCCCACATCAATCTCACATAGGTAATGCTAAATAAGAATAGCCTGTTCTATTCATCTTAACCATAAGATATTAGCATTATTAAGAATAGCAATTCACCTTCTACGTCGTACAGGTAACACATTGTTTTCCATCATAGGAATGAGTAATGATTGTGTGTTTCTTACTTTGAGTTTTCCTCAACTAGTTTGCCTATTGAACCTAGACCAGGGGATCTCTAATTAGCTAGGTTAGGTTTCCGTCAAGTTGTAACTCATTGAGTTGGCTTTAAACTCATTCCCTTCGATTGAAATGCCACTTGATCCTTGGATAAGCCTTTTGTTAAAGGATCGGCAATATTCTCCTTAGATTTAATATAGTCAATGGAAATAGTTCCATTCTTGAGTAGCTGTCTAATGGTTCTATGTCTTCGTCGTATATGTCTCGACTTCCCATTATACTCAGCATTTTTGGCACGACCTTGTGCAACCATGCTATCACAATGTATACATACTGCAGTAACAGGCTTAGGCCATAATGGAATATCTTCTAGAAAATTTTTAAGCCATTCAGCTTCATCAGCAGCTGAATCTAAGGCTATAAACTCTGATTCCATTGTTGAACGTGCTATACATGTTTGCTTAGATGATTTCCATGACACAGCTACTCCACCAAGTGTAAATACATATCCACTTGTAGATTTACTGTCTGTGCTTCCTGAAATCCAATTTGCATCACTATATCCTTCTAATACTGGGGGATATTTTGTGTAATGCAAACCATAGTTTATAGTATGCTTTAAGTATCTTAATACCCTTATTAAGGCATTCCAATGATCTCTTCCAGGATTACTTAAGTATTTGCTTAATCGGCTTATTGAATAAGCGAGATCAGGTCTTATACAATTCATAATGTACATCAAGCAACCTATAACTTGTGTATACTCTAATTGAGATACACTTTCTTCTTCGTTTTTAGTAAGTTTATGAATGGGATCAAATGGAGTTACTGCAGGTTTACAATCATAATGACCAAACCTTTTTAGAATTTTTTCAACATAATGTGATTGAGTTAGAACATATCCATCTGAATTCCTTAGAATTCGAACTCCAAGAATCACATCAGCTAATCCCATATCTTTCATATCAAAACTATAATTTAGCATTTTCTTTGTGGAGTTAATCACATCTTTATTTGTTCCCAGTATAAGCATGTCATCAACATATAGACATACAATCACACAAGCATTTTTCGTTTGCTTAACGTAAATGCATTTATCACTTTCATTGATCACAAATCCATTTGTAATCATATTATGATCGAATTTTTCATGCCATTGCTTAGGTGCTTGTTTAAGTCCATATAATGACTTAATCAATTTGCAAACTTTCTTTTCTTGACCTTTGACAACGAAACCGTCAGGTTGTTCCATATATATTTCTTCATCTAATTCACCATTTAAAAAGGCAGTCTTAACATCCATTTGATGTATCTCGAGATTGTAAATCGAAGCAATGGCTATTAACAACCTTATAGATGTTATTCTAGCTACAGGTGAATAAGTGTCAAAATAGTCAAGTCCTTCTTTTTGACGATATCCTTTGGCCACTAAACGAGCTTTATACTTGTCTATAGTACCATCTGGTCTCAATTTCTTCTTAAAAATCCATTTGTGTCCTATTGGTTTATTTCCAGGCGGCAAATTAACCAATTCCCACGTATTATTTTGCATGACGGATTCCATTTCACTTTGTATAGCTTCTTTCCAATAAGGTGCTTCAGAGGATTCTAAAGCAGCCTTATAGGTTTGAGGCTCTTCTTCGGTTAGAAATGTGAGGAAATCAGGACCAAAATCCTTTGCAATCTTTGCTCTTTTACTCTTCCATGGTTCCAAATCTTGGGTTTGAACTCTAGAAGTTGAAGCATGATTATCGTCATCGTTTCTCGTAGTATTATCATGTATTCTTTTGTTCAAAACATATGATCTATCTTTACAAGGAAAAATCTCCTCAAAGAACTCAGCTTCGGCAGATTCAAGTATTGTATTTACATGAATGTCTGCAATTTCAGATTTGTGAACCAAAAATCTGTATGCCGAACTATTATTGGCATGGCCAATAAATATACAATCCACTGTTTTTGGTCCAAGTTTTTGTCTCTTCGGAAGAGGCACTTGAACTTTCGCAAGACAACCCCACACTTTCATGGTTTTGTATGTAGGTAACCTACCTTTCCATATTTCATAAGGAGATTGTTTAGTCTTCTTATGTGGAATTCGATTCAGGATCATATTTGCAGCAAGGAGTGCCTCACCCCATAAATTATGTGGTGCACCAGAACTGTTCAATATGGAATTAATCATATCCTTCAATGTACGATTTTTTCGTTCAGCCACTCCATTTTGTTGAGGAGTATATGGTGCTGTTGTTTGATGTATTATTCCATATATTGAACAAAATTCTGCAAAGTCATTAGATTTGTATTCACCACCTCTATCTGATCTTAAGACTTTTATTATTTTGTCTAGTTGATTTTCGACTTCGGCTTTAAATGTCTTAAACATGTTTAAAGCTTCATCTTTACTATGAATCAAATAGACATAACAATACTTGCTGCAATCATCAATGAAGGAGATATAATAGTTTTTTCCTCCACGAGTTGGTGTGGATTTGAAATCACAAAGATCACTATGGATCAAACCAAGTATTTCGTTGGATTTTTCCACAGAATTATATGAGTGCCTTGCATATTTGGATTCTGTGCATATCTCACATTTAGATACTTTGTTCATAGAGCATTTGGGCAATAGGCCTAAGTTAACCATTCTTTGAAGAGAACGATAATTAACATGACCTAATCTTTCATGCCATAATGTAGATGACTCAAGCAAGTAAGCAGAAGAAGCACTAGGCTTGTTATTATTATTAATAGCATTAGCAGAAAGTACATTAAGTTTGAAAAGCCCCTCAGACAGGTAGCCCTTTCCCACATACACACCACCCTTGGTGATTACAAACTTATCAGATTCAAACACAATTTTGAAACCCTTGTTACTCGGAAGCGATCCAGAAATCAGGTTATTTCGAATATCAGGAACGTGCAAAACATTGGTGAGTGAAAGCTCTTTTCCAGAAGTGAGTTTGAGCGTCACTTTTCCTTTCCGTACAACTGCAGATCCGGTTGCATTTCCCATGTACAGATTTTCTCCACCATCAACTGATTGGTAAGAAACAAACAAATTTCGATCAGCACAAACATGCCTAGTTGCACCTGTATCAACCCACCAGTCATTAGAATTAGTCATTAAATTGACTTCAGATACAACAGCAACAAAGTTATTGTTTTCTGCAATGTTCGCTTGATTGGAATTCTCAGAATTCTGATCCTTCTTGTGGCGGCAATCCTTTGCCCTATGACCTGTCTTTCCACACACCCAGCAACCTCCTTTGATTTTCTTGAAAGTTTTCCCTTTCACAGCAGTCAGTGCTTTCTTTGCAGCATCCTTGCCTTTGTTTTTCTGATGGTGCCTTGCCTTGTGTGAGTCACTTTCTTCCACAACATTGGCTTTTGGCTCCAGCGACGAGACATCATACTTCTCATTTATGCGATGATCCTCCTCCACACGCAGTTTGAGAATCAACTGATCCATGCTCATGTCTTCAGTTAGATGTTTCAGATAAATCTTAAAGTCTTTCCAATTCGAAGGCAGTTTCTCTATTATAAAGCCAACCACAAAACCTTCTTTCAGACCGAGATTTTCTTCATCTAACTCATGACCAATCACTTGGAGTTCTTCAACTTGCTTGACAATAGACTTGGTATCACTCATCTTGTAATTCAGGAATTTCCCAATCACAAACTTCTTGGAACTAGCCACTTCAAACTTATACTTCTTGTCCAGAGACTCCCACAGTTCTTTCGCTGTCTTATATGATGAATAAACATCATACAGAGAGTCATCTAAAGCATTCAGAATGTAGTTCCTGCATAGAAATTCATTGTGAGTCCAGGCTTCTATAGCCTGCAGAATTTCGGCAGGAATATCTCCCTTTTCTGGTGCTTTAGGGGCCTCAGAAGTAATGACATGACTCAAGTTCAGAGTTGTTAAATAGAACAATATTTTCTGTTGCCAACGTTTGAAATCAACTCCCTTGAACTTTTCAGGTTTCTCAACGTATTGTTTGACGACACCAACACCAACATTTGATTGATCCATGGAATGAGAATTTATGTCTTAGATTGTTAAGACCAATCAAATTAACAGGTATACAAATATATAACAATTGTATGATTTATTTCAAATGAAAGTTTCACACTACATACAATATATGCAACACATAAACAAGCAACGAAATTAAATAAGAATCACAAAACACTGACTTATTTTCGGAAGATAGAGGTTTGCAGAGCAATCTCCTAAGACAGAAATTCACCCCTACACAAGTGCAGTAGTTCAACGAACGTCTATCTTGCAGGATACAACTATCTAATCCAAGTTCTTGTACTCAAACTTGGATTCTTGGCAAATTGGTTTCGGTGTTTCTCTATGAAGTATGAAAAGGAAATGATGGAAAATTATTGTGTTGTTTCTGATCTGATGGCCATATTTATAATGGCGTAATGGAGCAGTTTCAAGACGTTCTTGTTAATCTTTTAGAGCGGTTGTAACTGTCCATGTGATTAGGTTTATCCTTTAGGAAAAACTGAATGCAAAAATCAAAAACGAAAAATGATACTTGTGGTTTTTGTCCATCCGAGCCCCAGGCCAATCTTTGACATTTAATATATGCACCCAAACCCTCCAAGTCTAAGGCCCAAGGTGCATGGCCTTGATCCAATTCTTTTAAGCCATAAGTGAGTGAACTCACTTATAAAGAGATGTTTCTAAAAAGGTTTGGGCGATGTGGGACTGGGAGTCCCCCACAAGTTCTAACACCTTTGATAGCTTATTTCTCTGTATTACCACAAAACTTCAGAACCGACCAGATTCGACAGACTTCGGAGATATAATCATCCACAGTCTTAAATTTCTGAAATGGGAATCGTTTCTTGTTTGAGGAAAAAAAGAAGAAGAAGTTTTTGGTGATCAAATCAGTCCACTACGACTTCCCTTAAAGACTTCGAGTCCTCCTCAGCCAAAAATTACATTTGGAGGGCTTCCTCCATGTGCTTTGGAATGAAAATGAAGGCCTCATCTTTATGGGACTCCTTGGCAGCATCATCTACGATTGCCTTTGATAGCTTCCTCGCTTTGTGGTGCATCTTGACATTTTGGTCCCACTTGATATAGTTGGTTTTAGAGATATCAAAAGCGATGAAGTCCAACTTGTTCAAGTTTGACATCTTTTATGCAAAAAAGGAGGTGGATTAAAAATTCAAGTTTAATCAAAATGGATGTAGAAACTGGATTAAATGTTTATTTGGCAAGAAAACTTTGCGTTTCTATTTGGTGAAAGAGCTTAAGGTGTAAGCTTGGACCAAAGATGTGAACTCATAGTGAAGCACAGGTTAGTGGGTCGAATTGGGCTCGGGTTTTTATTCTTCTTGACTTCGAAAATATCTAAAGTCAAGTGAGTTTGAAACTCAGAACATATTAATTCAATTCATGTCGCTTGAATCAATTATTTGGTCTCTTATTCGCATATTCGACTGGAATATGAAATTGGGGCTTTGACTGGAAGCGAATTGGGCTTTCAACTAGAAAGTCAAGAATTGAGAATTCGACTAGAGTGCAAGTATGGTATTCGACTCGAATACACGTTTTGTATTCGACTAGAATATAGGTTGGACTTTTGACTGGAAAGCCAATTTGGACGTTTTGTATTCGACTAGGGTTGGGGGATTATTTTCTGGTGGTTTTGATTATGTTAAGAGCAAAAGTGCTAATAATGTGTTGTGTAAGAAAATAATTTGAGAGAAAATGAGGGAATTCTTATTATAGAATTTCATGTATTACAATGTGAGCCAAAAGGGAAAATTTGTGTGGGGCTTAATTTGTCACTGTATTATGCTGAGTGACACTACAACCCACTCAAAACATGTCATATGTTAAAATCATACTTTTAGTTTATATTTAGAAGGAGCAACACCCAAAAAAAAAAAAATTCTGAGATTGAAAACTAATTAAAACAAATCATTTATCTTAACTTGTCTTTTCCAGAATTTCGTAGAAAAAAATTAAGAACATAGATTTATCAACATGTTTTTTTTCTTTTCTCCTTGGTCCTTAGACCTACTCCAACCCTAGGCTAAATGCCAAATATTTAGCCCAAAATTCCCCCCAAACACCCTCCAACCCAAGCTAAATTATTGGGCTAAAAGGGGAATGCCAAAGTTGGGCCAAATTCCCCCCCAAATTCACCCCCCCCCCAGCTCGCGTGGACTCGCCTGGTTTTGGCCCAGACGCAGCCCACTCACCCGCACACGCGCCCCACGCGGGCTGCCTACCTCCAAAACCCGACAGGATGGGACCGCAACGCAGGGGTTTGTCGGCCACCAACCCAGAGCCCAACGGCTCTTTTATGCAATCCGACGGTTTGAGTTTAAAGACCCTAGGTTGATCCAACGGTCCACATTCAAATTTCATTTTTAAAAAATATGTTATTTTAAAATACATTGAATCCAACGGTTGAGATTGAATATAATCAAGTCCAACGGTAAAAAAAAGATCTAACGGCCCAAATTTAAATCTAACGGCTAAAATAATTTTAAAAAATTATTTAACTCAAAATTCACCCAAAAACTCTATAAATACCTATGTATTTGTTCAAACATCCACACAAAACTCAATTTTCTCCTACAATTCTTCCAATTTATCTTTCTACCATTTCTTTCCATTTCCAAATTGTTCAACATGGCAAGAGAGCATGTTAGAGGTCGTAATTGGACCTGTGAGGAAGATGTTGCTTTATGCTTGGCATGGGTTTCTGTTAGTGAAGATGGTGCAGTTGGCACAAATCAAAATAAAAAGGTTTTGTGGGATAAAATCATTGCAAAGTTTCAAGAAAACAGCAATGGCGGCAGGCGGGACGGTGGTGGTGTTTATGATCGGTGGAAGACTATCAACAAAGCATGCACTTTATGGAAGGGAAGCTTGGAGAGAGTCATGGTTAACATGCCTAGTGGAAGGAGCGTCATAGAAGTTGTGAGTTTTTTTCTTGATATTTTATTTGTCATGTACATAATATTATTTTGCAACTAATTATTTTTATGTATTTTTTGCATAGGGTGACAAAGCAATGGAAATTTACAAGACAAGAGTAACACCAAAAAATCAAGTTTTTAAGTTGCAACATGCTTGGGACGTCCTCAAGGATTGTCCGAGGTGGGCAACCGATGCAGACCAACAATGGGGAAGACAATTTCAACGTGAAGCCACACCGAGTAATGAAGTCTCATATACTCACCCAAGGTGACCCTATCTTGTCGGGTCTCATATGTGGTTGGAGCGAGATATTCAACATCTCTTGCAATAGCTCTCGCATGTGTTGCTTGGTCATCATCCACATCTTCGTCTGAATCTTTTTCAATTTCGATGTACTCATCTTCCACAATTATATTGTGCAAAATGATGCACGTCATCATGATTGAATGAAGGTCTTCGCGTTGCCAAAAGCGTGCAGGCCCTCTAACAATGGCCCATCGAGCTTATAAGATCCCGAACGCTCTCTCCACATCCTTCTTATAAGACTCTTGCCTCTGCGAAAATAATTTCTTCTTTGCACTATCGGGATGAGAAAAACTTTTGACAAAGGTAGACCAACTAGGATAAATACCATCAGTTAGGTAGTAACCTAGCTCATACCTATTACCATTTACCTTGTATCGAAATTCTGGTGCCCATCCATTCACAACCTCATCGAACAGAGAAGAAGACCAAAGAATGTTGATATCGTTGTTTGATCTAGGAGAGCCGAAGAATGCATGCCAAATCCATGTGTCGTAAGATGCTACAGCCTCCAGCACAATGGTTGGCTTGTCATGACGGCCCTTGAATTGGCCAGCTCAACCAGTAGGACAATTCTTCCACTCCCAATGCATACAATCGAGACTTCCTATCATGCCAGGGAAGCCTCTTTTATCTGCCTTGTGTAGAAGCCTTTTCAAGTCTTCACGAGTTGGCTTGCGGAGGTATGTGTCTCTATAGATGACTTGAATTGCTTGACAGAAGCGCTTCAGATTCTCAATAGTAGTACTCTCCGCAAGTAGGCAATATTCATCAGTTGAGTCAGCAGAGCACCCATTAGCTAGCATTCGAAATGCAGATGTGAGCTTCTGATGAGGTGATAGACTTTGTCAGCCTACGACATCTATCTTCCTTGCAAAGTAGTGGTCATGATTGACAACTGCGTTCAAGATGCCTTCAAAAAGCTCTATCCTCATCCGAAACCGCCTCCGAAAATCATGAGCAGGAAATCTCGGCCGCTCAATGAAATAATCTTTCATCATTTGGTCATGAAGCTCTTCTCTATCACGCTGCACGAATGAATGCCCCGTGACAGAACCACGATGGCTAGATTCGCCATGGTGCTCATATTGCATAAACGAGTTTACAAGTTCAGCTTCGGCGTTGATCAGTTCTGCATCTTCAATGTCAAGCCTTGCTTGGTATTGTGCCATCTCCATTGCTCTGCTACGCCTTCTTCTATCACCCATTAATGAGATATTGAGGATTTTTAGGAAACAAAAACTCTTTGAAAGTTGAAAGATTGGTGAATATAGAGGATGATTGAAGGTTGAAAGATTGTGTGATCAACTAATATTGGACATGTGTTTATATAGAGGATGATTGATGAACGGTTGGTGAAAGTTGAAAGTTTGGTGTTGAAGGGTTGGTGAAAGTTTGGTGTTGAACGGTTGGTGAAAGATGAACTGTTGGTGAAAGTTGAAATATTGGTGAAAGTTGAAGGCTTACTTTGTGAAAAATTTAATGATTTTTCAATATTTATCGGAATTTAAATTTTTTTAGATTAAAATGTTCATAAAATTAATTTACGATAGTCTACATATTTATTTTTTTAAAACAAATTGATTTAAGAAAAAAATTAGCCTAAGTTCATTCTTTAATAATCCCGAGCTAAAATTTTAGGCCAGTAGGGTTGGAGCAGAAAAACTGTTTCTGGGCTAAAAGCCAAATTTTCTGGGCTAAAAAATTTGACTTTTAGCCCAAGGGTTGGAGATGGTCTTATGGTATTACAATAATTTTTTCTGTTCTTCAAGAACTACATATAATTGGATATTGTTATTCATGTATCTATCTCTCTGCTGGGGCACGATCCTTTAGATTTCCATTCAATTGTTTTGCTGATAAAAAGATAATCTTTATTGATAGCAGATTCGTAAATTAAGTTTCTTCCTCAAAATCGAATATACTCCATTTTTAGTTGAATTATATAAGAAATATATGATTTCACAGTTTCACTGTTCAAATTATCCTTTTTAGATTTTTATTTTATTTTTGGTTTTGGTTTTACTTACAAAGCTTTAAATCTAAAATATTATATTTAAAGCTTAACACATGGCAAGCTATAAATGGTGTGGCACTAACACTCAACATAATTCAATAGCAAGTTAAGTCTCACACAAGTTTTACCGAAAAATCAACTATCTAATCAATTGAGAAATGAATGATATAAGTAATTGAGCAATCAATGGCTAAAAAGTTACATAAATTAGTGGATAGATGCAAATGTCCTGCAATAATAAGAAAGATTTTAATATAAATTAGATGCATGGTTATACCATCATTGTGACATGTAAACAAAAGAAAACATTAAGCCCTAGTTTCCCATACTGGTCATTATCATTTTCAATTCACCATTCTCCAACAATCTGCATTTAACACGCGACACACCAGTCCAAGGTCAAAAGGTCACGAAAGGAATACAAAACAGATAAAAAGATTATTGTTTATATAATTTATTTTCTAAACAATTCCTTAGACGCAATACTTCGTTGGTTTAAAATAAAAAATATTAAATTCCCCATTCGCATACGCAAAATGTGCTAAAAAATCAATTTTTTTTTTTTGTCAAACGATAAATTTTATTAGATTAAATGTTAAATTAGTCACCGACGAAGTTCAGACTCGTGCTGTCATGCAAGAGCTCAACACCTTTCACTACTGTGATAAAAAACCATTTGCCGATTTACAAATTTGACTCTTATTTTTGTGGGGTTTGAAGTCCTTAACTTGGGGTAGGTAGTGGAAAAAAACTGGCTGGGTGGGAAATGTGACAAAGTTCATCTGCCTTATGAATGGAGGCCATTAAGCCAGGCACATTAACATTGATTTATCTTCACTGTAACCAGCATGGATACAAAATTAAACACCGATAAAATAATACGAAATTAAACATTATGCATAGAAGGGGGTATTTTTGGTAAACCACAGCAGGTGTCAAAATTGAAAATTGGGTTCGAAACGTGAGTGTTTCTAGAACCCACCAGTTTAAAGGCATCGGGCTCTGGCTCTCTCTTGCAAGTCCAAAGAATTTCAACACCCATCTCTCAACATCAAGACAGAGAACAGCCTCTCTGTCTCTCTCTCTCTCTCTCTCTCTCTCTCCAAAAATTTCCTCTTTTGGAGAGCCAGAGAGGCATTGCAATCTCTTTCCAAAACCCCATTTAGAAACCCAATTAATCCTCCCTCTCTTTCTAAACATTTAAGAATTTTAGAGCGAGGGAGAGAGAGAGGCGAGGGAAAAGAGCTAGAGAGATGGGTGGGAAGAAATTTGCAGTGCTTCTGTGCGCAGAGGACACGGAGTTTGTGAAGAAGACGTACGGGGGGTATTTTGGGGTGTTTCTGAGAATGCTTGCGGAGGAGGGGGAGACGTGGGACTTGTACCGGGTGGCGCGCGGCGAGTTTCCGGAGGACGATGAGATTGAAAGCTACGATGGGTTTGTGATATCCGGAAGCAGCAGGGATGCCCACGGCAATGATGCCTGGATCTGCAGGCTCCTCACCCTCCTCCAGAAACTGGATTCCATCAAGAAAAAAGTTCTCGGCATTTGCTTCGGTCATCAGGTTTCCTCCTCCCAACAATATTTTCTTCATTCTTTCTTTGTCTCTGTCAATTTTTTTTTTTTTTTGGAAAATTGGGTTTTTATAAGAAAGGATATTATGGTCATTTCACTTATTAAGAGCATAAGGTGGGGAAAAGACTGTTTCGTGCTGGGCTCTGGGATTTTCCTTTACTTCAGATTAAGGGTATAATGGTCTTTCAATGGGCGCGATATTAATTGTGACTAATAAGTTAAGTAATTGGTGCGCGTTCATTTAATATTACGGTCTAATAGTATTATTTTTATTTGTCAGTGAAATGTCTAATGTTCGATTTTAAACTATATTTTTACTCCGAAATGTTTGGTGTGTGGTCCATCAGACGGAAACTTTGCTGTCAGTGGTCCTGTAACCGTACGATCGTGACTTTTAGCTTCCACGATTGACATTCGTATCGTTTACTATTTAGTCAGGAGGCAGATTCTCTGCTTTTATTTTCTCATACATTTTTAATTCTTTTCTACTTATATGGTTACGATTAAATTATGTCTTTTTGTTTTATTATGTTTATAAAAAAAATTAATATAAAATATTGACATGATTTAATCGTGATCACATAAATAGAAAAAAATGGAAAGTAAATGAAAAAATGAGAACAGAGAATCTACCTCCATTTAGTCATCTTGTGACCTGATACTATGTGGTCCCACAAAATAAGGAGAAATCAATGGAGATCAAATCGGTTTCAAAATATATAAACATAATTACTTTCTATCACTGTTGTCACATGTTAAGAACATACTTGTTTAAGTAAGAAAAACTGATACATCGGGTGTGTGAGGTTTTAAGATTGACAGTTTTAGTTGTAAGACACTAATTTACACGCCACTTGTACGAATAGAATGAAATATAAAAATGTTTTGTGTTATCGTGTGTGACGCTGTAACAGTTTCTTAGATATTTAGTTTGTAACGCTCATATCGAATCAATTTCAACTGTCGTGACTATGACTAATCACATGTTACATGTTTTGTTAACTTAATTTAACCTAATACCGATAACAGTAAGGAAACATGTTTGCATCATCACTTCATATATCTAATTATCTGTTATGCGTCTTTTTACTTAATTTTGATTAATTTTTTACAAAATTGATAAAGTAATATTTTAATTTGAATGTTAACTAGAATTAATTAAAATGACACGTAACAAAAAATTAGGTGTATGATAAGCATACACCATAATTATTGTAGTGAGCAAAAATGCTCTCTTTCCAGTAATTTTGCTCACATCCAGTGGGACCTACCAGTGATTTAGAGCTAAGCACTGGTCTTAGGGGTTCCACTCTTCTTCTTTCTTTCTCGCACCAAGTCAAAATATGGCCATTGATTATCTGTTGAAGATTCCTCAAATAAGCTTATTTGAGGGATGTTTTGTAAAATCCACTGTACATTGTATTTTAACAACTTAATTGTTTATTTTTTAGGTATTTCATCAAAGATATCTGTATTCAAAGTCATTCAAATTCGAAACTATAACCATTGAATTAAATGGTAGTTATAATAGTGTTTATTCGATGGATCGCTCAACAGACGAGAACTTAAAATATATATGTATATATGTAATATGTTTGTATGTGTTGACAAAAATATTATATAAAAAACTAATGAAAATAACTTGAAAACTTTGAGTTTTAATTAAAATGATAAAAATGTGTTGTAAGTGAATAATACTAAGAGTGACTTTTTAGAGTCAAAATGTTATTTTCGTTAAAAGTGAACAGTACCGAAAGTGTTTCGTTAAAATTCCCAAAAATATGAGTAGTATAGTATATCCATAAGGCCACTAAATGTTGCAAGATTAGATGTATGCCACTATGCCTACTTAGTCTTATCAGTTTAATTACATTATTGGAGAACCAACGTTGGTTCTCATTTTGTTATCATTAACTTCTGAAACTTGACTTGGTTATGCTACATGCATTTACTTAATATATTCATCATCAAACGGTCAGATGGACCCAAAAAAAAAAGAGAATATCATGTCTCATCATATTTGTTTTTGTTTTGCTTAAATTGCTTTAATTTGTTAGTGATTATCATGACATCATTGTAGTTATTTTTTTTTTTTAAACCGAAGATAGAATAATATTAAAGCCGAATTGAGATGTTTACATCCTTAGCTAGAATGTTAAACAGAAAATCCGGGCCAATGTGGTCCCAGCTGACCCCACGACCCTTCGAGAAAGCATACTTGGCTACCGTATGAGCACATCATTGTAGTTATTGTGTTGCACATTGCACGTTTCAAAGGGAGATTATTCCCTAACATTTGTGTGTGTGTAATGGATAATGAGTTAGGTGGCTATACTGTTCTGGGGTATGATTTGATTGGATTAGGATAAAGGATATACACGTGGAATTGATTCAAATCAGGATGGCACAATTTAATATAATATCTATGAAAGTTTGCATGACATGCTTTATGTGGAAATGCTTTTTAGGCTCGTGGTTGTTTGTTGTGTGCTTTTCCCGTTTTGCAACTAGTCGGTGGCTAACCTTGATGGAAAACGTGGTGTGCTTTTGGCTTTTAGCATTTGGTTTTTGGCTTTTGGCTTTTGGCTTTTAGTTTTTGGTTTTTGGCTTTTGGCTCTTGGTGTGCAAATGCTTTTGGCTTTAAGGTGTTTTGGGGTGCTTGTTGCATGGTTTCGCATTGCCCCCCATTCTTGTATATGAGCGTGAGATAAAGGTGTCCAACACTACATTTACACGTTAGAAATAAACCAACTCCATGCAACTTTGCCTTTATTTGGAGCGATTCAGATTCTCCTCGGGGAGGAATCACTTCACCATCCACTACCTGATATATGGGATGTCTGACCGATGATATCCTCTTCTGTCCATGGCCGCTGCCCTTATTTCAGACATGCGTTATAAATAATTTATACGGAATTCGTATTATTCTTATTCTGATTATGGATTAGTAAACGAGTCTATGGTGAAATGTTGTGATATTGTGGAATATATGTAGAATCCACTTAATGTGACAAAACATTAGGGTTAATAAAAGGAAGTGAAAGAATTTAGTTCGTTGTATTGCTTTTCTAGGACCCAATATATATCAATTCTATTAATTATTTAGTTAGTTACATGAAAATGGTTGAGCTGTCAACTCCTTATCCCACCCTTTAAACTAATGCCTCATTTCTTGTTATGTCCTCCTCAATGAGCTGTCTTTATCTACTCTCTATTCATATGTGTGATTGTGATGAATGAATGATCGGGAGTTGCCTTTATATATGATTTTGATTAGATATTGAGCCGTGCACTGGGTGGAAAGTCTGGTAGAGCCATCACAGGCTGGGATATCGGAATCCGAACCGTCCACTTGTCACCATCATCCAAGGCCTTCTCCTCTCTCAACGTTCCAGCTCTTCTCTCCATATATGAAATCCATCAAGATGAGGTGCGCATACTTCTCCGTCGTTGTCGAATTTAAATTTGAATTTCCTGCTGAATACTTCAGTATTTAAGCTTTACCGTGCATGAAACTCAAATTTAATAAATAAACTTCATGTTGAGTCTCATTTAAAAAAAAAAAAAAAATAGGTGTGGGAACTTCCTCCTAAGGCAGAGTTGATTGCATGGTCGGACAAGACCGGTGTGGAGATGTTTAGGTATGGAGATCACATGATGGGCATCCAAGGCCACCCTGAGTACACCAAAGATATTCTTGTCAATCTTATCGATCGCCTTGCCAAACTCGAATACATCTTGGTAAAAATATGTCTATAAAAAGGATTTCCAAGGATAACGATTTTGGCACTCTGATGTGAACGTAGAAATTCTATAAATATTCAGTTTGGCGGGCCAAACGCTAAACTGGGAGTGTACCAAAATCGTTATCTTTTCGAATGTTCAGCTAGTTAACAAGTCATGCAACAGTTTAATTTGATTACACAATTTGTTCTTGTGGATTTGGGTTCAGGTCTCGGAAACTGAAGAATTGAAGGCCAAGGTGGAGGCATGTCAACCGGACAGAGAGACATGGAAGAGGGTTTGCAGAAGCTTTCTCAAGGGGGAATTATGATGATAAATGACTAATTATTTATGAGAGAGAAAAGAAATTAAGTGTAGAAATGTTGTGTTTTGAGGAGAGGCTAAGAAAGGGTTGTTAGTTTTCACAGTTTGATAGATTGGTAACTGTGTTTAGGTTGGAAATTTAAGAACTAAGATGTTATCAAGTTTAATTTGAAGGAAAATTTGCAAAGTTGCTTAATTTTGCTAATAAAATCATTGCATTTTCTAATCATCTCACTGAAGTAGTGCAATATAATTGACAAATGGGCGACTGAATTTTCAGAGAGTAACGAACATCCTTGAATGGTTCAGCTGGGTGACATCCCAGGCCTAGAAATATTATGGTCCAAACCAATTTGGCTAACGTGAAAGAACTTGAGGTTTTACTATAAAATCAATTAGCGATACGGAAAATAGCTTAATTATTTATAAGTACATGCAAATATTGTTTTTTCTGATGTGAAATTGATACGTTTAACAAGACAACCGAGTAAGTGTTAGGATTGAGATTTTAAAGGTGGAAGATGAGTGGTGGAAGGAGAAAGTTTAAAGCTTGAGGAATATTCTTGAGATTATGGTTTTACAAGGATAATGTTTCAAGGGTGGGAAATAGAAAAGAAAAGGCTTGAGGTTAAGCTATTTTGGTTGATACTATAAATTGAATATGGCTTTTTATATTAGCACCTCACAGAATATTGAATGCATCTCACATTAAAATTTAATATTAAATAACTTATCTACCCTACTATGCAATGGCAATTTTGACCTTATTAGGTTAAAAAAAATTAAAAATTCTATATACACCCCGAATCATTTTTAACGTATTATTTATCTTCTTCAACTATCAAGCCCCATCCGACCCTCCATTGTTGAACAAAACCCTAACCAATGAAACTACAAACATATTGATTGAGAAAAATTATTTTTGACGAATGAAACATGAAATCGATGTTTCGGAAGTTTCATATGTGGTAAGACTTCATATTTTTTATTGTTTTAGTGATTTTGACGACATCGATAATTATTTAATCTTTCTTTTGATACATTATTCAAGGTTCCATGTTCGTATTCATCTTTTAGGGATTACATGAAGAATTAAACACCTAAAAATACAATCAAATATTAAAAACAGACGACACGGGTTTTAACGGTGGAATTGAAAACAACTCACATATGCTTTAAATCCCAGGCAGCGTCTTTGGTCAAAATTCTAGTCGGCATTTTTTGTCCAAATTAAAAGCTTCATAAGATTTGAGAAATGTGGGGTGTATAGAAAATATGGGGTGCATGTAGAAAATGTAATGTGTATATTAAGAACGTGGGGTGTGAGGGTATTATGGGGAAGTATGTGGGATGCATTAAGATAATTTTTAATTGAAAAAATAAATGTGAGGTGTATTAAGTATGTGATGTTTATTCAACAATTTGTGGAGTGTTAATATAATAAGTCATTGAATATTCTTGAGATAATGGTTTAAGTGTTGTTTTAGCACTTGTCATTTTATTAGTGGTCTACAATGCAAGCCATGATCCATAACCTCATATCTCTCCAACCCTAAGAAGAAGTAAAATAACAATCAAACTTCTTTAAACAGAGATTCTTAAAGAGTCCCTTCAAACAATTGAAGATTGAGCTTAATCAGATCATTTGCAATATGGACGTTTCTTTGATTTATTTCAGTTAGGCAATAAAGTGGTTTTAGTAGCCTAAATGATTTCTTGGACTTATGAAGTTTTGATTTCCGTTAGAACATTATTCGTATTGACATTGTTAGCCGCAACATATAGAGATTGTTTATATTATTATTTTTTTATATAGGGAAAACTAACCAAAACCCCCCAAAAACTTTCCTTTTAATCATAAGGACAAAACAATTCAATAATACCCAAAATGAGCATGAAAAAGAAGACAAGGGAGAAAGCATTTCAGGGATATCACATGCAAAAGCAAAAACTGGGCTCCATGAGACAAACCATGCATCAAATTCACATGCAAAAGGAGACAAACAAGTTCACATGCAAAGCAAAAGTCAGGCCACGTTTCAGAAATAATGCTGACAATTTCAGCAACAGTAGAAGCATAGTGACAAATAACAAGTACCAAGGAGATGTCCACACCATTTATTTAGAAATAATTTTAAAACCATTGTATCCTCATTCAATCTATATAAGTGGAGTTCCATTGATTATAAAAGACATCTCTCTCATCATCTGAAGACATCTCTCAACATCAAAAAACATCTCAACACCCTCACACCATCTTCATACACTCAAGCATCCGTAGCCTTCCTAGTATCCTTGTAAACATTTCTCTTTGTAAACACTCTACCTAGCATCCTTGTAAACACTTTCTTGTAAACAATTTTCTTTGTAACCATTTTATATATCAATAAAAGTTCAAGTCTACAAATTGAAGCAATTTTTAAGTCTTAAGTAAGCTTTCTTTTTCTTTCTTTAGTGTGTTTGTTTAATTAGACTTCTAGTCCAAAACAGGGAAACACTATTGTAGTTATATTATTAACCTGCTAAACTGACGATCATACTTTGTTCAAGCACTCTGTTATAGTTGAATGCTTGCCATACAAATAACTAGACATTAACCAAGGTACCTCTGAGTTCTTCATACTTCTGAGTTCAGCCTTTAAGGCCTTATACCTGCATTGTGAGTGGTCGTCATGCTGAAACATGTCGATTTCCATGTGCAAGGTTTTATATCTAGTTGTTATAATGGTTATCCGACTATTTAACCGTGCATGCTGTGCGAATTTGGTATCAGAGCCAAGTTTAGCATTTTAATAGTATAATTATAATAGTAAAGTACCTTGAGGACGGAAGTCATTAATGCAACTGATATCACGCTTGTTTATTTTGTATGAATAACAGATATTATTCTCTCTATAGACCTTACCAACCACAACTATCAAGTACATCCAACTATAACTAGCATAAAGAGAAGATTAGCATATATATCCAAAAGAATTAGCAGGACTTTGAAGAAGCAAAAGTTTTATCTTGGTTATCTTGGACATCCTTCATTTGTTAGCAAATATAATAACACAGAAGTGCAGCATAAAGTTTTAGAAGCAAAAAAAGTAACAGATCAAACCTTAGAGACCTTGAGAGAAGAAAGAAAATTTCTAAGAAACCAATTAGCAGTAACTTTAGAGAAAGATAGATTGTAGTTTATGATAGATTATCTTAATTTAGAAATTAGTGAACCTCAAAAAAGAAAAATACCCTTAGACCAAAATAATTTAGTTTGTTAGTTTCCATTAAGAAAGCATAATCATATTTTGCATAGTGAAGAAAATCTACAAGCCAATAGTATTGTAGATCTTATTATCAGTCAAGCAAAAAATATAAAATTAGAACATAATAAGCATAATCATTTGTTAAACCAGTTGTTAGAGTATTTTCAAAAAAATTCCATAAAAACAATTAGACAAAATTTAGATTATATTACATCCCAGTTAGAAGATAATAATAAAAAATTTCAAAGGTTTCCTAGGAAAAGAGAGATAAAAGAGCTTATTGACCTCATAGATAGTAAGCCTAAACAAGTAGAACTTAGATCATTAGAAATAGTTGAGCAGTTAAAATTAGAAGTTCAAAAAATTCAATTAGTACAAAAAGAGTTGAGTGAACAAGTAGATAAGTTGCATAAGAAAACATATAGATTATTAGTTTAATGACCGATTCTAGAACTAGCAGAAAATATATACAAGCTCTAAAAGAAATTAGTAAGTTAGATAAAGAACCAGTAGGTTTAACAGATTATTCAACACAAGTAGCTGGTAGTAATATTCCCATTAGGCAAAATAATTTAATTATTCAATTAGTTTTAAGTTTGGCTAAGAAATTAGATCAAGTTGAAGAACAAATAACATAAATAAATCAAGTTTTACATAACTCATCTTCATCACTTCCACCATCTTTGTTAGATAAATTAGAAAATTTAACTTTAAGTGCAAATAATAATATTAGAAGACCTAAAATAAATCCTTTTGATAATGGAAAGTGGAACTCTTTAAGAAAAAAGGAAAAGAAATAGTTAGAGCTGAAGATATTTATCCAAATGAAGAAGAAGCACAAGAATTTATTAGAAAAGGTCTTGAGAGAATACAGAAAAATAAATATAATTTGTACCAATTAGGTTTATTTGAAAATAGAAGTAGAATTGTAAGTAGTATCAGTCAACGAGAAGTTAGTTGTATTGATAAAGAAGTTACACTTAATTTAATTAGTAAGGAAGCAGTTATGCATTTGAGAAAATCACATTTTAGTCAAACTCACATAGGAACAATATTAATTGGAATAACGGGATTAACCAGAGCACAAGTAGGCACAAAAGCATTAGTATACATATATGACGATAGATGGGATAACCACCAACAAGTAGCAATAGCAACAGTTGAAGTAGACTTAGGTTCAAACTTAGCAGTCATAAGTTGTATTCTAAATTATATTATAACAATGAATGAATTTAGTAAATATATTAAAGTAAGCACAAGAACAAAAAATTATAATATGAAAGGAGATTATAAAAATTTGTGTATTCGCTTAATGTATATTGGTAAAGTGTCTGATAAATATTATCATAAGTTTAACTTAAAATTTCAAAATTTAGTCCAAACATTTGGTAGTACACATGTAAATATGATAGAAGCAAACCCGTAGATAATAGTTTTTTAGAAGGAACTCAGTGGATATTACCTAATTTACAAGTAACAAGAAATAAACAACTAGATAAAGTACAAATATATGAAACTAGTACGGGAAACGCAACAATTAGGTTTAGTAATTATAAGCAACAAGAAAAAATAGAAGAGGATGAGAGTGAGATCGAAAATGAGAGTCTTGATATGGCTTTTGATAATTTGGATATTAATTTAGTTGAGTAAAATTTTGATCATATTGTAGATAAGCTTATAGAAGATATTGATCATTTAGATGAAGAACAATATTTAGAAAAATATAAGACATATGATTTAGGACTACATAGAATTTCGGATGAATAGATGAAAGAATTAATTTTAGAAATAGGAGTAGAACATATTTTAGGATCAAAAGAATATAATAATATATTAGAATTGAAAGAAAAATGTAATCCAGCAGAAGAAAGTAGTACATCAGGAGTAGAAAATGTAGGACACGCAAGTAGAATTGATCAACAATTTTTTACACCAACAAATGAACACTATAATGAGGGAGCACGAGTAGACCACATAGAAGAAAGCATGATAAAACCTAGAAAAAATAGAATTCCATATTTGAGAGGGTTAGAACAAATTAATATAGCTGGTAATATATTAAACTTAGATAATGTAGATCCACAAGATTAGGAAAGAACGATTGAGAGATGGGAAAAGGTTGCATACATGCAACATTAATGTTAGATTTTAGTAGTCTACAAAATATGTTAGATTATTTTAAGCACACTTTAGATGGTTTAGTTTTTTATTTTGAGCACACTTTAGATGGTTTAGTTTTTTATTATTTCCAGTCATGGAAAGTTCAAAATCCATAACAGCATCAGGCAGTTAAAACTCATTTTAATATAGATGGTTTTGTTACTTTGATTAAACAAGAATTTTTAGATCATAATAGGTTAGATGGCAGAAGTGAACAAGAGCAGAAAAGAGCAATTAGGAATTTAGAACAATTATAAATTTGTGATTTACAATATATAGCTGAGTATACAATAGATTTCTTTAAATATTTAGGAAGAACAGGTAGAATTAGTGATATTAATTTATTAGATAATTATATGACAAAAATAAAAGGACCAATAGGAGAAAAGATTTGGAATGAATGTCAAAAGCATCCAAAGAAAAATGATATTGCAATAGGACCTAAAATTCAACATGTATATGATATACTTAGACAAGAGTGTAATCAAATAAAAGCTAAGAGACAAATTAGGAAACAGTTTTACATGAGCTGTAAAAATATAGATTTACCACAACAATATGGTTGTCATAAGAATAATAAGCATAAGAAAATATACAAAAAATATAAGTCATACAAACCATACAAACAACATGAGAATTTTAGCATAAGACCTTCAAGAACATATAGGAAGAGAAAATATATTCTAAAACAATTTAGGAAAAGAAGTGGTAGACCTTGGATTAGAAAATATAAAGAACCAAAAGATAAGAGTAGTTGTAAATGTTATTCATGTGGAGAAGTTGGGCATATTAGACCTAAATGTCCAAAATTAGGAAGCAGTCGAGAGATAAAGTACATTTGATGGAGTTGTTTAAGTTAGAAGAGGATGAAGATATACAGTTTAAATAATTTAAGTGATAATGAGAGTATTTATAGTATAGAAAGTATAAATATGATAGATTTAGACTCGGAAAATTCAGAACAACATGAAGAAGAGTATAAATATATTAATTTAGGTTGGCCAGAAAAATGTCATAAGTATAGTAAATTAATTGCAAATAAATATTACAATACATATTCAATATTGTGTGAAAAGTGTTATAGTAATATGTTATTAGAAATTAATTCAGCAGAATCACAAGAAAATACTAAAATATTAGGAAATATTGTTTATAATATAGAAAAGCCAAAAATTAGTTCTTTAAATACCATAAATTGTGAAATAGAAATAGTTAAAGAACATAAAATACAAACAACAGCTATGATAGATACAAGAAGCACAAAGAGTGTCATAAGAGAATAATTCGTACTAGAAAAATATAGATAAAAATTAGCAAAACTAGTAAGAATAACACAGTTTGATGAAAGACCAGTCTATTTAACACATTGCATTAATAATGAGTCTATTAAAGTAGAAAAAAAATAGATATAATTAATCCAGATTTAACCATTAAGACAGCTGATATACTTTGTAGTTTATTAGATAAACAAGAATTTGAGCAGCAAATTAAAAGAGTTGTTAAATTTAAAAGTAATTAGACCCTCTAAGTCTAGACATAGATCAACAACATTTGTTGTAAGAAAACATTCAAAGCTAAAAAGAGGAAAGGCTAGAATAGTTTATAATTACAAGAGATTAAATGATAATACATATGAAGATAGTTATAAGTTGCCAAATAAAGATGAGCTTATAAATAAAATCCAAGAAAGTAAATATTTTAGTAAATTTGATTGTAAATCAAAATTTTGGCAAATACGATTAGCAGAAGAATCAATTGAGTGAACAGCTTTTACTTGTCCAGAAGGACATTTTTAGTGGCTTGTTATGCCATTTGGACATAAAAATGATCCATCAATCTTTCAGTGAAAGATGGATCAAATTGTTAAGAAATATGATAAATTTTTTAGTGTTTATGTAGATGATATTTTAGTACATAGTAAAAATAGAAACGAACATAGGAAGCACTTAGAGATAGTTTTACAAGAATTTATTAATAATGGAATTGTGATTAGTAAAAATAAAATAGCATTAGAAAAGCAACATATAGAATTTTTAGGAATGTATATCAAGTCAGGTACAATACAATTATAAGATCGTATAGCTAAAAAAATCTTAGAATTTCCAAATAAGTTAGAAGACAAAAAACAGTTACAAACATTTTTAGGATTGTTAAATTATGCAAAAAAATTTATTCCTGATTTAGGAAGAAAAATAGCAGCATTACATAGTAAAACTAGCAAAACAAGACAAAAATATTTTCATAATGAAGATATTAAATTAGTTCAAAATATAAAGGAAGAAATTACTCAACT
Source organism: Crataegus laevigata (assembly GCA_963580275.1). Classification (NCBI taxonomy): domain Eukaryota; kingdom Viridiplantae; phylum Streptophyta; class Magnoliopsida; order Rosales; family Rosaceae; genus Crataegus; species Crataegus laevigata. Next base: position 9,564,176 of record OY756941.1, read on the forward strand.
TAAGCCATTAACATTACCATTAGACAATAGTTACAAAATAGTTGAAACAGATGCTTCATCATTAGGATAGGCAAGTATACTATACCAGAAAAAGGATAAGGAGTCACCAAAGTTTGACGAACAAGTTTGTAGATATTCATTAAGAAAATTTGGTAATCTACAGTCAAGATTACCATCAACAGATTTAGAAATTTTAGGAATAATTAACTCACTTGAAGCATTCTCTTTATTTTTACATAATGAAGTATTTACAATTAAAACAGATTGTCAAAATATAGTTTCTCATTATAATAAGATTGTAGACATCGAAATTTCGGTGAAATAAATGTTAATCAATGCATTAAAAAATTACAACTGTAAACATCGAAATTTTGGTGAAATAAATGTTGATCAAAGCATCAAAATTACAACCTCCATTCATTTCATCTACATCATCAATTTACTTCACCAACAAAAAAAATGGATGGCAGTGATTTATTCTCACCAACAAAACGGATGATAGTGATTCATTCTCACCAACAAAAATGGACAGTAGTGATTCATTCTCACCAACAAAAATGGATGGTGGTGATTCATTCTCACCAACAAAAATGGATGATAGTGATTCATTCTCAAAGCCTATAAATAGGCTTCTCCATCAAAGCCAAAAAGGGGAGGACCAAAAAAATTGAGAAGAGACCAAAACCTTGAAGCTTTGAAACTCTAAAGCTCCCAAGCAAATCCCGAAGGATCAAGAAAGCTCTCTTTGTTCTTCGTCAAAACCTCCTTCAAGATCAAGCTCCCGACGACCCTTGAAGGAAGTGTTCATCATTCATCACCCATTCATCCTAAGATCAAGCCCCGACGGCCCTTTGGATCAACAGCCCATCGACAAATCTACCCATTACAAAGATAGAATCAGAGGATCAAATTGTAAAAGAGATTGTAACCCTAAAATCAATACAAAATATTATTTTGTACACGTGTTCTTGTCTCATTTTGTTTCAGAAAATTTTCGTGTTTACAAAATTGGCACGCCCAGTGGGACAATCTCTACCTCTCATCTATTTCTCCATTCAAGAAAACCAAAGCACACCTCCAAAATCAATGGCATCAAGAAATGATCAAGCTATTCCCGCCACCAAAGCAAAGAACAAGAACATCGTCGTTGCAAGTGGTGACACTTCAGGCATCATCACTCGAAGCAAGGCAAGAGCCCTTTTTGCCTCGGTTCCCACCCCTATATTAACTCTACCTAGTGAACAAGAGCACCCGAGGTACAAGCCCGTGATCACTCTGACCTCGCTAAGTGCGCCAAAGGAGGATATCCAGAAGAAGTACCCCGAGTCTCCGCTCTCTGATGCCGACTTAAGTAGTAGCGCAGCCATGCAAGTCATGACCACCGGAGCGACTTCAATCGAGGAGCAGCTTGCTCAAATGAATGAAGCGATCGCAAAACTTACACGAACGGTGGAAGAAAAAGAATTGCAAATCGCTGCACTCACCAACCAACTAGAGGCGAAACAAGACGTGAAAGTCAACCTAAAGGTTGATCCACCAAAGACAGAAGTTAAAGAAGAAGAGAAGCCTTTGGTGGAGAAAGACGAAGAGAAGCTGGAGCTCGACCAAGAAGCGGCGCTTATGGGATCTCTCTCTATCCAGCAGTTGCAAGAGATAATCGCTAGCACCATTAAGGTGCAGTACGAAGGGAGCTCACATACCTCCGTGTTGTACTCAAAGCCCTACTCTAAGAAGATTGACGCTTTGAAAATGCCGAGGGGTTATCAGCTGCCAAAATTCATGCAATTCGATGGGAAGGGAAACCCAAAGCAGCACATCGCCCATTTCATTGAAACCTGTAACAATGCTGGAACGAAGGGAGACTACCTCATCAAGCAATTTGTGCGCTCACTGAAAGGTAACGCCTTTGACTGGTAAACCGCCCTCGAGCCCGAGCTTATCAACAGTTGGGATCAGCTAGAAAAGGAATTCCTCAACCGTTTCTACAGCACCCGCCGCACCGTTAGCATGCTAGAGCTAACCAGTACAAAACAATGGAAGGACGAACCTGTCGTTGACTACATCAATAGATGGCGTTCATTAAGTCTGGATTGCAAAGATCGGCTTTCTGAAACCTCCACCATTGAGATGTGTGTTCAAGGCATGCACTGGGGGTTACATTACATACTCCAAGGCATAAAACCAAGAACATTTGAAGAGCTGGCAACTTGTTCCCATGACATGGAGCTGAGTATCGCCAATCACGGGAAGAATGAGCTAATCACCGACTTTAAGATGGATAAGGTGTTCACCCTAAATGTAGACAAGACTGGGAAGAGACCCGCCAAGAAAACTTTTACTGTCAACACTACTCCCATCAAAACCTCATCTACTCCCATCAAGACCTCATCTGCACCCAGCAAGACCTCATCCGCCCCTATCAAGATTTCTTCCAAGAACAAAGGAAATGAGGTGAAGAGAAGTGAGCCGTCTCGCACCCAAGATATGTATAAAAACACCTTGAGGGAGTTAGAGCAAAAGACGTACCCTTTTCCTGACTCAGACATGGATGCAATGTTAGACGACTTGATGGAAAAGAAGGTGATTGAATTACCGGAATGCAAGCGCCCTGAAGAGATGAATCGAGTTAATGATCCCAGGTACTGCAAATACCACCGTATCGTAAGTCATCCTGTTGGCAAATGCTTCATCCTGAAGGAGCTTATCATGAAGCTAGAGCAACAAGGGCGAATTGAACTCGACTTATAAGGTACGACCGCAATGCACACTACCACGATCGTGGTTGGATCCCTCAATCCCTCAATCTTGTTCCCCTCCAAATGACTCATGACCGCTCCCTTCGATACTCAAGTCACACAGCACCTTCTACACAATCATCGCTGGGGGCAAATGACCAAAATGTGTTTATCGACGATGAAGAAGGATGGACATTGGTAACCTACAAAAAGACAAGGAAGCCAAAATCACAAGTCACACAGCCAAAGGTGGAACAAGGAAGAAATCACCGTCGTCGCAACAATAGGAAGTCCAAGAGGAATGTAAGAATTGATAAGCCAACGTACGCTGGAGAACCCATAGAGCAAGAGCTACGTATTCCCATCTCCTTGCATGAGTACTTCCCAAAAGACTTATTCTAACAGTGCACTACCGTTACCTTTCACATGGTTGAAGTAGAGATGAAAGAGCCCTCAAAAGGCAAAGATGTCGCCACGGAGGAAAAGAAGACCATCATACTCGAAGAAAGCCTGCCAATACACTTTAGCATCGAGGAAGCTCTACGATTGCCAAAGAAGATGCGAAAAGCACTGGCATCGGCCTTGGCAAGTCCCGATGACCACGAAGTGCAAGGAAGCAAAGACGAATGCTTGAAACTTCGGCCACATGAGCATGTCACATGTTGTGCCACCTAGGATGCAATCCACTTCACCGACGAAGACTTGCTATTGGGATCAAAACCTCACAACCGTCCTATTTTCATCTCTGGGTACGTAAGGGAGCACAAAGTCAACCGTATACTTGTAGATAGTGGATCGGCCATAAACATCATGCCAAAATCAACAATGACCACAATCGGCATCAATGTGGATGACCTATCCCTAAGCCGTCTACTAATCCAAGGTTTTAATCAAGGAGTGCAAAGAGCGATGGGCATGATCCGAGTGGAGATGACCATTGGTGAACTTAAGTCAAGCACGATATTCCATATGATTGATGCAAAGACCTCTTACAGCTTACTCTTAGAAAGGCCTTGGATCCACGAGAATGGAGTGGTGCCATCCACCCTTCACCAATGCTTAAAGTACTACTGAGAAAGAGTAAAGATAATACAAGGAGACACCAACCCATTCACGGAAGCTGAATCACACTTCGCAGATGCCAAGTTCTACATGGATGAAGATATGGTGCCCGAAGCTCTTCCAAAAGAAATCAAATCCACTGGCAAAGCAGCTCTTAAAAAGCAGGAATGGCAGGTCATGCCAAAAAAGCAAGAAGGAAAAGACGTGCCACCTTCAAGCAAAAATGACGATAAACCCGCTAAACCTGCAACAAACAAAGGGAGTAGAACGCCCTCAAAAGGACCAAACACACCCGTCTTCCGATACATCCCGATGTCAAAAAGAAAGAATGGTCAATCCCAATTCGAAATGGGAGCAAGCAAGGCCAACACACAGCAACACAAGGATGATGTAAAGTTGCTTAAGACAAATGCAGTTTTGCCTCTGACACAGCTAGGCAATGCTAAGGCTGCAAGACCACCACAAGGCTTCGTAAGAGCTCAGCCAAAGGGGGTGGAAACGAGCTTTCTTCCAACCAAGAGGACCGAAGAAGGTTTTGATCCAAACGCCTACAAACTCATGTCAAAGGCTGGGTACAACTTCGCTTCCTCTTCAAATCCTGGAAAAAAGGTTGTAAACGTCGTCAACAACAAAGAACATGACCTCACCAAGACTCAAAAGAAGTTGAAAGAACATGGGTATGGAGTTGACAACAACAAAGCTGGGCTTGGCTTCACACCAAATGCACCCGTAAAGATTTCAAGCAAAGCAAAAGACGCTAGCACCCAACACATCAGCGTGACCGTTGAACAAGATCAAGAAGAGCCTAAGCCCACCCATCGAACATCAGTTGCCGATAAGATGAATCGCTCAAGACCCAGAATTTCGGCACTTAATCGCATTGGCGGTCAAAATCGAACCTCCGTCTTCAAGAGGCTTAAAACACCGACATCCCAAAGCTATGTTTTCGAAAGGTTGTCAAAACCTAAGAAACAAAGCAACATGGCTAGCTCGCCTTTGCGACGGTCGGTTTTGGAGAAACTTGAAGACAACAAGAAGCCTTCTAGAAATAGGGAGACAACGCCAAAAGAAGAAAAGCTCAACAAGCTAGCAGAAAAAGGCGATATTCGAAGCTCAATTCCTTCAAGGATGAAGCGCCAAGCAATCTTGGACGTTGACGCAAATGGACCACTGAAAGTAAAAAGGCGCACCATCATCCATACTGAACAATCCTCAGGCCAACAAGCCCAAGAGGACGGCACTGAAGAGGAAGTCCAAGATGTCTTCCACATCACAATCCAAGAAGGCAAAGAGGACGAAACCCTTGAAGGAGATGTCACTGCTGCGCTACCACAACTCAAAGATAGGGGGCAAGCCACGGTTGATGATCTCAAGGAACTCAACTTAGGCACAAGTGAGGAACTAAGGCCTATCTTCGTAAGCGCACTATTAAGTACAGATGAGATAGATGAGTATTACCAGCTGCTATTAGAGTACAAAGACGTCTTTGCTTGCACATACAAAGAAATGCCCTGCCTTGACCCTACCATCGCCGTGCATCACCTTGCGGTCAAGCCTGGAACGCGACCAATAAAGCAAACTTTAAGACGTTATCGATCCGAGCTCATCCCACAAATTGAGGTCGAGATTGACAAGCTAATCGAAGCAAGCTTCATTCGAGAGGTGCAATACCCTAAGTGGATCTCCAACATCATTGTTGTCCTTAAGAAATCTGGACAAATACGTGTTTGCGTAGACTTCCGAGACCTCAATGATGCTTGCCCGAAAGACGACTTCCCCTTGCTGATCATTGAAATCATGGTGGACGCAACCACTGGCCACGAAGCACTGTCATTCATGGACGGCTCTTCTGGATACAATCCAATTCGCATGGCCCTCGAAGATGAGGAACTAACAGCATTCCGCACTCCAAAAGGTATCTAATGCGACAAGGTGATGCCATTTGGTCTGAAGAACGCTGGAGCTACATATCAACGCACAATGCAGAAAATCTTCAATGACATGCTACATAAAAACGTAGAATGATACGTAGACGATGTGGTGGTAAAGACAAAGAAAAGATCAGATCACTTGAAGGATTTGCAAACAGTGTTCGAAAGGCTGCGAAAATACAACCTCAAGATGAACCCATTAAAGTGTGCATTTGGCGTCACATTTGGAAAGTTCCTCGGCTTCATTGTCAAACACCGTGGCATTGAAGTAGACCAATCAAAGATCAAGGCCATTCAAAGCATGCTCGAGCCAAGAAACCTGCGCGAGCTGAAAAGTCTACAAAGACGGCTAGCCTTCATTAAACGTTTCATCTCTAACCTCGCCGGGCGTTGTCAACCGTTCAGTCGACTCATGAAGAAGGATGTCCCATTTGTATGGGATGAAGCATGCCACAATGCTTTTGAAAGCATAAAAAAGTATTTATCAAGTCCACCTGTCCTGAGGGCACCCATGCCGGGAAAACCACTCATATTGTACATCGCCACTCAGAAAAGTTCAGTTGGAGCACTATTAGCACAAGAAAATGAATCCCAGAAAGAAGGGGCGCTCTACTACCTTAGTCGAACTCTCATCAGCGCTGAGTTGAACTATTCCCCAATAAAAAAGATGTGTCTCGCCTTGGTGTTCGCCATCCAAAAGCTCAGGCATTACATGCAGGCTTACACTATCCACCTGGTCGCTAAAGCTGACCCAGTCATATATGTCATGTCCAAACCAGTTTTGACAGGACGACTCGCTAAATGGGCGTTGCTCCTTAATCAGTATGAAATCGTCTACGTCCATGCTAAAGCCGTCAAGGGACAAGCTCTAGCAGACTTCCCTGCTGATCATCCAATCCCAGCTGATTGGAAAATCTCAGACGACTTGCCTGACGAAGAGGTATTCTACATCGACATCTTCCCGACGTGGATGATGTTCTTCGACAGATCCGCACGAGCAGACGGAGCGGGGGCAGGAGTAGTATTCATGTCGCCACAAAGGCAAATACTACCTTACTCCTTCCAGCTAAGCGAATAATGCTCCAACAACGTCGCTGAGTACCAAGCACTGATCATTGGTCTCCAAATGGCGATCAACATGGAAATCACAGTCCTCGAGGTATATGGCGACTCTAAGCTCGTAATCAATCAACTCTTGACTGAATATGAAGTGAGAAAAAATGATCTCGTCCCATACTTTCGGCTGGCAACTCAACTACTACAAAAGTTCGAGGCCGTGACACTAGAGCACGTGACAAGGAAAGAGAATCAAATGGCAGACGCTCTAGCCAACCTAGCCTCGAGTATGACACAAAGAGAAGATGAAGCTGCAGACGTGCCGGTTTGCCAAAGATGGGTGATTCCGCCCATCACTGAAATGCTATTGGATGATACAAATGTCATCTCAGTACTTCCAGTCGACGCTGAAGAATGGAGACAGCCGCTAATCGATTACTTAGAGCATGGAAAGCTTCCAGATGATCCTAGGCACCGCTCCGAAATACATCGACGAGCACCTCGCTTTCTCCACTATCAAGGAACACTCGATCGATGCCGTTTTGAAAGAGTACTTCTGAGATGCCTAGGTGAAGAAGAGGCCAATCAAGCCATGGAAGAAGCACACTCAGGCGTGTGCGAAGCGTATCAATCTGGGTCAAAGCTACACTTCTAGCTCAAAAGAATGGGCTACTACTGGCCGAGTATGGTGAAGGATTGTCTGGAACACGCCAAAAGGTGCCAAGCCTGCCAATTCCATGCTAACTTCATACATCAACCACATGAACCATTACACCCTACAGTTGCTTCATGGCCTTTTGATGCATGGGGATTGGAGGTCGTAGGGCCAATTGCACCAAAGTCATCTGCGGGAGAAGCTTACATCCTAGCTGCAACAGATTACCTCTCGAAGTGGGCGGAAGCCATACCCTTAAGGGAAGTCAAGAAGGAAACTGTCGTCCGTTTCATCAAGGAACATATCATCTACCGATATGGTGTGCCTCACTAAATCATCACTGTGGAAAACAGTTCTCCAATCGACGCGTGGACGAGCTCTGTGAGAAATACAAGTTCAAACAGCACAAGTCTTTCATGTATCATGCTCCGGTCAACGGTCTTGCAGAAGCATTTAATAAAACATTGTGTAACCTCCTGAAGAAGGTGATCGACCAAACAAAGAGAGACTGGCACGAAAGAATAAGCGAAGCACTTTGGGCATATAGGACGACACACATGACTCCTACCCAAGCTACACCTTATTCTCTTGTATATGGTGTAGAAGCTGTTCTACCACTCAAAAGTCAAATCACATCACTAAGAATGGCTATACAAGAAGGCTTGACTAACGAAGAGAATGCAAAGTTGCGTTTTCAAGTGCTAGAAGCGCTGGATGAGAGAAGACTCGAAGCTCAGCAGCACTTGGAATGTTATCAAGCACGAATGTCCAAGGCTTTCAACATGAAAGTTCGCCCTCGGTCTTTTCAAGTAGGAGATCTTGTCCTTGCATTGCATAGGCCTATCATCACAACTCACAAGACAAAAAGCAAGTTCACATCAAAGTGGGATGGACCTTACGTAATACAAGAAGTTTATACCAATGGCGCCTACTTAATCATGGCAGAAGACGGCTTGAGGATCGACCCCATCAATGGCAGATTCTTGAAGCGCTACTACCCCTAAAACAAATGATCCACGCTCCTGGCCCGCAAGAGCATAAACTGTGTACAGAAAAATCATCATCAAAATCACCATTAAAAAATTAAAAAAAAACATCAATCATTTGAACTACGTGATGACTTGATCCCTCCTTAACCAGGGTACGTAGGCAACTTGAAACTTCAAAAACCTCAAGTACAGTCACATCATCAACAAAAAAAACACAAACACTTTGAAGAATAAAGAGCAAATTCAAGAATGAAAATACTTTATTTCTTTAAAGGAAGAAGTCGGCTCTAAAACCCTGTTACAAAAAATGGAAGACACTACTCGAAAGCTATGTCCCTAAAACTACAGAGGCAGTCCTCAAGCAAGCCTTCCAACGTCTTCAAAGTCTCTACCTCGGTAGTACCTCGGTAGGAGACAAAATAGGCAATTCCATAGCCGTGCGCTTCTCCTGTTCTAAGCGAGAAATCTCTTCTTGGTACAGAGAAAGTGTAGCTTTCTGCTCCGCAAGCGCACTTTCAAGATGAGATGCTTCGATTCCCAGCCACTCTCGCTCTCGTACCAACACATCTAGACACGCTCTGACAGAAGCTAAAGAAGTCTCTGTGATTTGATAATCTCCCGAAGCGGTTTGCTGAAAAGACCAGACCCGGGCTAGTGACGAGTCTATTGTCGCAAGTTGTTGAGCTCTAGCATCCGGACTCAATTTCCCCAAGGAAATAGCACACAAGGAAGAATACTCAGTCGAGGCGGCCATAAGTTCGGCAATCTTGATCTTCAAGGACGAAGAATCAACGTTAAGGTTGTCAATCGCAGAAACAAGCTTCGAAAAATCCTCTCTGAGCAACGCAAGGTCTTCCAACGGGCACTTTGAAATCCTACTCTTAATATGGCTCTTGATGTCTATGGCTGCACGGACGTTGATGCGATGGATAAGCTGCTCAGTACCGCTAAGGTTCGGCTCTCTCAAAGAAATCCTAGAACTAGTTGGCAAAAGTGTTGGGCGCATGACGGACTCTTGTACACCTTCACCTACACACGGTAAACTTGGGAAGTTCAGCGGATTTTGAACAAGCTCTGCACCAGGGGGATCCCTGATCTCCTCGTCCGTAGGAAGATTGCCTCCAAGTAGCATAGAAGGCCCAACCTAAAGAAAACAAAGAAAGGTGTTAGAAACGAAAGCTAAAATAACGAAAGAAGAAGAAATCATGAAAGAGAAAGAAGTACATACATCTTCCTCAAATGACATACTGCCATCGGATTAAGGAGGCCTGAACATCTCTTTCTTCTTATGACGAAAATTAACATCGTTGTCAACCTGAGCAACTTTAAGTGGTCACTTGTTTAAAACTTGTTGGCGCTGCCACAAAACAAGTCCATCTTCATGCAAATCAACTTCGTCACCCGCCTCTTCAGAAGCATCCAAATAGGAAGAAGGCAAGCACAAGCGTTGACGGGCTAGAACCACAGGTCTATCTTGCAAGGGAGCAGCACTCGCGCAATCGAAAGGTACCACCTGAGTAGGAACTAGAGAACAACCCTCTTTCAACGCCTTATGGGGAGAATGGGAAGAATTGGTATCACTTGCCATCCCCAAATTCTCATAATGTACCCTCGACCACCAACTTATGTAAGCACGAGTCACTGGATTATTCTTGAACTCGTCTTTGGCCAGTAGGGTGATAGAAGCATTTGTGCATGCACGGGTACAAGACTCCCAATGCATATACACGGCTTGCAAGGATTTTGATTGGGCTCTTTCCTTCAGCTTACCTGGCACATTTTGGACAAAACCAAATTGCCTACTGAAACGGTGAGGATTATATGGCTGAATGATACATCGGTCTTCTTGCCACAAAGAAACATACCCTGAGCGAATACTTATAAAATAAGACAAGTCTGAGAAGCGAAGATGCGAATCATCCATGATGCCTTGCCGCGCCAAGCCAACTTTTGCCAAGTGGTCCATCCTCAAGCCTTCACAACTTCTAAACAGTGCTTGCGCATGCGAGTCGTCAAGACTCTTCACAGAAAGCACTCCAGAATACTTCGTCATTAAAGGCCCTAACTTGGCTGAAGTCAGTGAAGAATGCCCTGACTTGTCTAAAGTTGACGAAGAAAAATGAGTGCCAAAGTACTCGCCCAACCAGCCATACACATAGTGGTAAGGAAGTACCGCAGCACGGTCTTCAGTGCTTACCGAGTTCAAAACAAAACTTAAGCCGTTGTAAATGCTAGCTAAGACCGAAATAGCAAGGCTAAAATATTCGCATGTGGCCATCTTGCTAGCAACTTTGAAGACTCTGGGACGGACAAGGTTGACATCGTCTTTGGGGAAAACAAACTTACAAAGCCAACAAGCTAAGAAAGTGGCTAAGTAAGATTCTTTTAAGTGCTCTGGCGCCACACCAAAATCCTCAAACGCCTTCAACTCGGCAGAGGTACGACGCCCAGCTGGAACAATGACACCTGATGGATCCGAGTCTCCCTTAGGCCTGGTTGTCTTGTTACGACCACTTTTCTTCGAATACCTCTTGTACTTCATGGCGTCCCAATACCAAAATCGGATCTATGAAGAAATCTTCACGCCTGACTTACCCGGAGCCTCTTGGAAAAGCTTGTGATATGCCCAAAACAAACAGCGACAACTCGCCGGCAATCCTCGACTGTTGCGACAAGAAAACTCCTCCACGCTGGGAACAACTGTCATAAAATTTTCCCTGGATCGACAAGCCTCTTATCTTGTGGAGATCCCTAAGTGAGATTGACATTTCCCCTCGAGCCGTGTGAAGTGTGTTGGTCGCTGAACACCAATGCTCGAAGAATGCACGAATGACGGAAGGATGGCGATCATAACTAAACAAAGATGCGTATACAGCATGATAAAGGCCCATTTTGGTAAGCACATCCTTGGAGCGGCTCAAGACATCTTCAATCCATTCCCAATAAAACTCAACAAATGAGGCTCCTTCAGTAGTCGATAGGGTGCCACTCCAAGCTACAACTCCGTTACGAATACGATCACCAAAAACCTCAAACAAAACCGGATGATTGTCATGAATATGGTGCGAAGGGTTCAGGATAAGAATCCTCGACTAGCATGCCCTATTCTTTGTGTTGGGTCAAACAGAGTCTACCACCTCCCAAGATACTTCAGAAAACCATGACTTAATATGCATGGAGTTGTCTTTTGCGGGAAGAACAAACGCCTTAAGGCCAGTCAGCGGCGCATAAAGCTTCAACGTCGTTCCACTATCTTGCGAATCGCCTTTCTTTGCAAGAATGGTGATGGTGGTACCCTTAAAGCACTTGAAAAATACCATGACCGCAACGAAGAATCAGCCACGAAACTTCAGCAGCACTCCAACGTCACCACCGAGGGAAAGCTGTGACCAAAAGGCACTACACAGCAAAGCCCCCGCTGCAGTCTCTGGCATAGCACCACACGGCAACGCACCACCGAGGGAAAACTATGATCCAAAGGAACTACATAGCGAAACCCTGCTGCAGTCTTTTGCACGGCACCATGATGCGTTGTAAACAACACTCAAATTAAACCCTCTTGTTGACAATTGTAGTATAGATGTAAGTATGGATCATTCTAGGCCGGGGATTAGAAGGGATTGCTAATCTAAACAAAACTGACTCAAAAACACTAAATAAGACTCAAGGACACAAAACTAGGCTAAAAACACTTAACTAAAGTCTAATAACTCAAAACACACTAGAATGACTCAAAACAACCAAATTGACTCAAACTAGACACTAGGGACTGATTAGGAGGAATTTAGGACTACAAAGACTCAAACTATGAAAACAAACCAATTCTAACCTAAGTTGACTCAAAAGAAACCAAAGACACAAGTTATAAAAAGGGGATTGGGTTTTGACGAAAATTAAACACAAAGTAAATAACTTGCAGATTCTAAACAAAGACATAAAACTAAGATAGATTGATGGATAGATGGATAGCTAGAGGGTTTTTCTCCACACATGACACACTTGCATATAAACCAATTTTCAGTTGTTCTTTCAATAAATTGTGAATCTCAACACCACAGATTAACCGTGAACAGCACTTTTTTAACCTTCAAGTTTTCCTCAAGTTATTGAATTGGACGGGAAAGCGCATACAACAATTCAAAACATTCTTCAAAAGTCCCCTACGTGAACAACACAATAGAGATACAATCAAAGTTCATTAAGCTTTGTGAAAACTATAAGCATTGACGAGGCATTCGTAACTATGAACAGCATGATACTCCTTCCAAGAATTCACTTAACGCGATTGTGACTAGCAACCTCCACTACTCATGAATATAAGTTCATAACGATTAGGTGAAATTCCCTTATATTCTAGCATCAAATTCATGCATGAAAACTAAGTATGCATCCTTAATCGACATAAAAGAATAAGTTATCAATCAAGCAGTTAAGCAAATTGAATTCACTACTCATGAAATCACAACTGAAGGTAATCAATTCATATTACAATTATGTTCATGGCTTTGAATTAACCTCTAGCCAAAACAAATTTAGTTACACATTATTCTTAAATTAAACCACAAATAAAACATGATTTTGAGAAGATAGAACCGAAAGAGGAGAGTGCAAAGATTTCTTCTTCCTTCCTCACTTCCTCACTTCCCTTGCGCTGCAACCATCTCTATTTTTGCTCTCTGTCGTGCTCTCTTATTTGTTGCTGCTCTCTATCCTCTATGCTGCTCTCTACGTCCGCAACCCTCTTTTGCAACTTGTGATTGGTTGTGCTTTTTATTTCCCACTTGACTTTTCTTCTCTCTCAAAGCTGTGTATTATTTTCTTCTGCTGCACTTCTCTTTTTTTAGCTCTTCACGTTCTGTCCCGTGTGTATTGCCAACTTTTCTGACTTTTCTTTTGCTGCCTTCCTGTCCGTATGCTTTGCTGTTTTGCCTTGCATGTGTTTTTTTCTTTTTCGCTGCCTTTGTGCAGCTTTCCTTTTTTTATTTAATTCTCAGCCATGTTGCCTTTGTTAATACATCCCATGCATTCATCATTCTTATGTGCTACTGACTTGCTTCTTTGATTTTTTATTTTATTTTTTATTCTAGCTGATTGGTTCTTATCTGTCTTCCAGTTCTCCTTGGTTTTTTTGCCTCTTTGCGTTGCTTATTATTTTCTGCCTCTTGCTTTTAGCCAAAGGGCATACACAATTTTTATTTTAAAAACTTTTAGTGACCTTCCCTTGCTAAAATGTCCATAACTTCTTCTAGAAAAATGATATTAACAATCCGCAAAATGTTCTAGAAAATAGACATCTGTACTAGAAAATAGACATTTGTAGCTTTCCAAGCATATAAGGTTCATCCTCTAATTCATTCTGAGCTGTTCTAAAATTGCTTCCAAAGTCAGCTGATCTGCACAGGCAGTTTTGACGAATTTATTACTTAAAATTTCACTTGTTCTATTTTTATTTTCTTTGCTTGACAAATCCTGTAAAACACAAAAACAAAGTAAATAGCTCAAAAATATAAGGAACTAATTAAGAAAAGACAAGTGAATTTGATGTGAAATATATATATAAATATGAGCTTATCACACCACACGGCGAAAAGTGACGCACTGCAATAAGGACAGTGCAACAAGGACATCAGGCAATGCAATGGTGTGCGGCAAACAATGCACAGACGGCGGTGCAGCAAGCACGGTAAAAAGGGACAGCTACAGGACGGTCATTCAAGGCACGCTACGGTAGCAAAGAAACCAAAATGCCCTGTAGTGACTACGCAAGCAGTTTCTTGCACCGCACGGCGACGTCATCGCCAAGGGAAAATTGTGACCAAAAGGCATTACATAGCGAAGCCCCGCTGCAGTCTCTGGCACAGCACCACACGGCAGCGCACCACCAAGGGAAAACTGTGATCCAAAGGCACTACACAACGAAACCTCATTGCAGTCTCTGGCACACCCAAGGCCTACTACCACGGCTCTAAAAGCTTCGTGAAGATCCTGGCGTCAAGCTCTGCCTTCTCAAGATTAAAGATTCTTGACATTACAAACAAAGAAATCCATAAGTGGGGACGCACACATCATGAATTAAAAAAAAATATAAAAAAAAATAGACACATCATATTATGTGCATGGTGATGACACAAATGCACAGTTTGGTGATGGGACAAATCAATTTCCATATATATATATATATAAATATACATGTGTGCATGGTATTGATCACAACCAACTTCTATATATATATATATATATATACATGTCAAAACATTCAATCAATCCCTTATATATATATATATATGCATCTCAGATTCACCTTCAACATTAAACGAAAGAGCCTCACAGAGTGAAGGCCACGCGAATGAACTTACCAAGTGACTACCTTCTCTTCTTCCCCCAGTGTGCTTTCAAAGAGTGGTGAACAACTCCCTCATCCTCCTGACGCCCGTCACCATGTTCACCAAGATGCTCAGTAACGGCAGCAGCTCCTCTGCCTTGGACATGAACTGTTCTGCCGGCCAGACGCACGGCCTCAAGCTCCAGCTTAATGTTTCTTTGCCGCAACTGCTGCTCGCCCTTATTTTGAGACCTCAACGAACTGCTGCACCCACTGCTCATTTGACGCCATTGACAGACGGTGAAGTTGAAAGTCCAGAGCTTGAAGAAATCAAAGGGCTCCTCCAGTCGCCTTTAACGCAAGAGGTCATTAGGCTGGGTAAATGTTGATAGGTTAACAGAGGAAGGGGGTGCGTAATATGGAGAAAGATTCAACGATAGTCAAAAACCTTCACAAGAGAAGCATGACGTGGGCTTAGAAAGACCAACAAGGTTACGACGGCAAGGCAGCAAGCAACACAGTCGCGGTGCAATAGTTGAGCAGTAACGGTTTGATCATATATATGTACATTATATATATAGAAGAACCGGTAGAAGCAAAATAAGTGCGGACTGTGCAAATGATGGTGCTATGACTGTGCAAAAAATGACCCGCATGCAGAAAAGAAGGCATTGCAGTGACTGTGCAAGTCCGCATGCAGAAAAAGGATGCAGGCGAAGAGTCCTATCGACGAACCCAGAAAAGCAGATGGAGTGCGGCGACTGTGCTAGTAATGGTGCGGTAACTGTTCAAGTCCGCATGCAAAAAAAAGGGATGCGGTCGAAGAGTCCTATCGACGAACCCAGAGAAGCAGATGGAGTGCGGCAACTGTGCTAGTAATGGTGCGGTAACTGTTCAAGTCCGCATGCAAAAAAAAAAAGGATGCAGTCGAGGAATCCCATCGATGAACCCAGAGAAGCGAATGAAGTGCAGCGACTATGCAAATAATGGTGCGATGACTGTTCTTTCACGGGCCATCAAGTGATGAGACAACACCATCAAAAGGGTATATACATGTATATATGAAGGCTTCGGTGCATCATGCACCACCTAAAAGAAATAATGAAATAATAAAATAATAATAAAATAAAATAAATAAAACACAAAAGCCATCATTTGTTAAGTTGATGGTAACATGCGTAAAGCAAAGGGGATAAACAATTGCACGCTACTATTAGCAATTCAAAAAAAAAAAGGGAACTAACACATCTTAGTGAGATATATGTTTTATTTGTATTTAGCACAATACATTGAATAAAATAAAAGTCCGTTTATTGATATCTCCGACAAATTACAAATTAAAAAAAATGGAAAGGAAAAGAAAGAAGAAAAGTGGAGCCTTCACAAATGTCACTTATTTGAAGCCTCAACACTTGAAGCCTCAATACTCGGCAGAACCCTAGTAAAGGGAGGCACTGAAGATGGTTTATTCGGGGCCTCAATACTTGGTCGAACTCCAAATGACGAAGGCAAAAAGTGCCTCCAGAA
Organism: Crataegus laevigata; assembly: GCA_963580275.1. Taxonomy (NCBI): domain Eukaryota; kingdom Viridiplantae; phylum Streptophyta; class Magnoliopsida; order Rosales; family Rosaceae; genus Crataegus; species Crataegus laevigata. The sequence goes on from OY756941.1 coordinate 9,580,453, forward strand.
TACATCTTCAAACTTCTGACGGTCACTTTGAATTCGACCCTCGGAGTCTAGTAGCTGATCAAGCTTTCTCTTCATGTTCGTCGAATAATTATTTACAAGCACATGCAACTCTCTGTTCTCACGCTTGAGCTGCCTGATCTCTTGACTAAGAGTTGCCACCTCGGCCATCAACGATTCAACTTGGCTAGCTCGAGTAAGTAGATGTCGACCCATGATTGACACAGAGCCTGCACACTGAACATTGAGAGCTAGGGAGTCTTGGACGGCCAACTCATCGGACCGTCTTGAAAGCATCCTGTTATCCCTAGGGGTGAGGAGGTTCCTGGCTACTACCGTAGCTGTTGTTGCATCCCCCATCACGGAGTCTTCAACTGTAAGAGGGCCATTAGAAGATAAGAAGGATGGGCGCCATATATCACCTTGACACGGTGCACCTGTATCATTCCCAAGATTTGAATCGTTCCCAAGACTCAAATCTAAGCAAATGTTAGACGGGCAAGCCATTATCAGAAATGGTAAAGGAGAAGGGCTGGATGGAGTAAGATCTCAGAGATATGACACAGATCATTTTCACAGGCGGGAAATCTTCAAAGTGTGCGTCTTGAATATGATCGATACCTCTATAAAAGGACAAGCGACACATCCACCTGTTCAGAAGTCAAAGACACACCACTCCCCATATTTCAAAGGGGTGGATTTTCCCGCCTAAAATCCGTCAACTCCTTTCAGACGCAATCTCAACTTTTTCAGATATCACGTGCAACTTTGTCAAAAATCTCTGACAAAGTTGAAAACGCATGAAGTCCACTGTTTCAACCACCACACTGCTGAAAAAGTTGAAAACGCATGAAGTTCCACTGTTTCAACTACCACGCCAACACGCTTCTGCCGACAGGCGTGGGTGACAAGTCCACATCCGCGCACTACCTGCTATCGCATCCCTCCCTATATAGGTCACCCTCATCCTTCATGGCGAGGCACATCCAAAATGCCTAATTCTTCTTTCTTGCTAGAAAATGCTTCTGCAACCAAACCTCTCAAAAAAAAAAATACTCAGTTCTCTTCCTTCCCGAGAACAACCATTCAATCAAGCCACTCAAAAAGGATCAACCCATTTCCTCAGCCAGAAACCCCATTTCCATCAACAACAACAAAAAGTCTGCACCAGCATCCAAATCTTACACTTCTTTCCTGCAAGAGCAAAATTATTTCATATCATTAGGGTTGAGAGCCAGAGTATCTCATATCATGCAATCGCCCTATTCTTTCTCTCGCCATTGCTCTTGCCTGCAAGACGAGGAGAAAGAAAGCAATCAGTCGGAACCTGAAATCAGACTTCTGGTCTAGAACGGACTGCCTGGAACCCCTTCCCTGATTGCTTACCTAGCCTTCCTCTCGAATACTCATCTTCAATACCTTGTGCTTCCAAAGAAGATACCGCCTCTGCAAGGAGAACATATGAAGCTGGTGAAATTAATACATCGAAGCATGTGGAGACAAGCGCAACCAATATATGTGCTAGTTCATCCGCTACTTCTCCAAAAGCAAACGTATCTCATATCATCGGGGTCGAAAGCAAAGGTATCTCATATCATGTTTTTCCACTATTCTTTCCTTTGTCCTTGCTCTTACATGCAAGACAAGGATGAAGAAAAGCAATACGTCGGAACTTCCACTCAAACTTCCGCATGATGCATCAAGATCTTGGAGAATCAACAAGTATAACAACTACAGGTGTCGATTCATCCCCAACCAAACCGAAGACCACTTACCATACGAAGTTGCTTGTGGTTCAGTTTCTTCAAGATCAAGCCACCAACGGCCCTTAAAGAAATCACAAGCCCGATTCAAGATCAAGTGTCCAACACCTTTGAATCAAATCCAGTTCAAGATGAAGTCTGTGGAAAGTCAACAAGCACAACAAATACCCGTGCCCTTTCGTCCTCAGCAGAGCTGAAGAAATTAATTCAAGATCAAGCCATCAACGACCCTGGGAGAAACTTCCAAACCAATTCAAGAACAAGCCTCGACGGCTCTTGGATCGGCATCTACACTAAGGGACTTCAAAACGCATCTCCTACACATGACAAGCACATGTATACGACGCGCCCTGAAGTGGGGGCATTTGAAGACATTGAAATTTTGGTGAAATAAATGTTAATCAATGCATTAAAAAATTACAACTGTAAATATCGAAATTTTGGTGAAATAAATGTTGATCAAAGCATCAAAATTACAACCTCCATTCATTTCATCTACATCATCAATTTACTTCACCAACAAAAAAAATGGATGGCAGTGATTTATTCTCACCAACAAAACGGATGATAGTGATTCATTCTCACCAACAAAAATGGACAGTAGTGATTCATTCTCACCAACAAAAATGGATGGTGGTGATTCATTCTCACCAACAAAAATGGATGATAGTGATTCATTCTCAAAGCCTATAAATAGGCTTCTCCATCAAAGCCAAAAAGGGGAGGACCAAAAAAATTGAGAAGAGACCAAAACCTTGAAGCTTTGAAACTCTAAAGCTCCCAAGCAAATCCCGAAGGATCAAGAAAGCTCTCTTTGTTCTTCGTCAAAACCTCCTTCAAGATCAAGCTCCCGACGACCCTTGAAGGAAGTGTTCATCATTCATCACCCATTCATCCTAAGATCAAGCCCCGACGGCCCTTTGGATCAACAGCCCATCGACAAATCTACCCATTACAAAGATAGAATCAGAGGATCAAATTGTAAAAGAGATTGTAACCCTAAAATCAATACAAAATATTATTTTGTACACGTGTTCTTGTCTAGTTTTGTTTCAGGAAATTTTTGTGTTTACAAAGATACATGCTAATAAACAAGCAACTCGAATATGGGTTAATTTTGTTGATTCAATTACAGGAAATGGTTTTAAACCAATTTTTGAACATATAAAAGGTAATGATAATACGTTAGCTGATATCTTATCCAGATTAATTTGTTGAACATGAATGGACTATCGTGGACCATCATCCTCAAACAGCACAAGGCAAAAGAACACATTTCAATAGCATAATGAGCACCTTTCATTAGCTGATACCATTTAATGGATTCCAAAATAACATAAGCAGACCAACATCACCATCAGTACCCACTTTCAACTTTAATGGCAATATTGTTGAAGGAATCAAAAATCCTACCCTGAGGTATAGAACAAGGGTACCAAAACTTTCTGATAAGCAACAGGTTCTCATAGATAATATTTGGAATATCCAAATCAAACAGCCAAGTATGAGGTTAGGTCATGAAAAATTAATTAGAGCCTTAGAACAAGAGTTTGATAGCTTTAATTTTAATTTCCATGAAAGCCAGCATCAGATTAATTCCCTTGAGCACAACATTCAAGTCATTTCCAAAGACCATAAGTCATTACTTAGTAAGTTTTCCAAAATGAACCAAGAACTCTAAACTCTTAGAATGCAGCAAAAGGTAAGTGACACCCTGAAAAGAGAATTAAAAATAGGTTTAGAAGCTAATCAGCATAAGAATAAAGAAAAAGAGGTTATTGAACCCATAGAGCAAGAGGCTAATGAGCCCATAAAGGAAATTAAGATTGAACTCTTAGAAGAAGACATTGAAATGAAGAAATATCAGCATTTAAGTGACAAAGAAAAACAAGAAAAATATGAAAGTTTTCTTAGGAACATGTCTTTAGACTTAATAATAGATGAGATCTTATTAGAAGAAATTTCAAAAGCAAAATTAAGACTAATGCCACCAGATATGCAAAATGAAATCCTGAGCAGAGCATCACAGTTCATGAAAGAATTACAATTACAATTACAATGTGCTTTGTAACAGTCCATCTTTGATCCAAAACCATGGATGAATATTATTACAAAGATGTATCCACCGTGTCTTTATGATAATATATAGAATTGTATTTGTAAACCAGAAGTTAGCGTGGCTGTAGCCAGGATTAACATGAAAGATTTTAGACCATGGCATTTTAGTTATGAGCATCAGAAAAAGCATAATGTAGTAGAAGTTACCCCAGCCTTACTATTAGAGTTTGGCTATTTTGATAAAATCTTCATTAACCACATTTCCCAATTAGGACCATTCCCTGCAAAACTTACAAAAGTAGTAGAAGATTATCTAGGATAGTGGAAAGAAATTTGTATAAGTTTTATCAGTAGTCCTTCAGATTGGTATACACATATGCATAAGGAGAAAGCTAGGCATATAGCCATGATTAATAAAGAGTCCTTTAGGCTATCCCCTATCTCCTCACACAGGTGGACTCCTTCATACAAAAATATTCTAAAATTTAGAGGGATCCAAATGTTCGCCTTAGACGAGTTTGAAGATTTTAGGTACGATATGTTGTTAGTAGCAGAAGAAGAAGAAGAAATGCATATTTACAGTAAGACAAAACTCAGCCATCAGCCCTACTGGAAGCCTCAAATTTTCAAAGGAGAAATAGTAGAGATGGATTACAAGATAAAAGAAGACAAAGAAAGAGATCCAGAGCTAGTAGAAGGCGATGAACAGTACTAGAACAATTTGACAGATGAAGAGCTACATAACATCAACAACATAATGGAAGCATGAAGAGCTAGCAGCAAATTAGCTTAAATTAAATAGCATCGTGTAAAATAATGTATTTCCAAACAGAAATGTCAACAACATTGTGGACCGGTTTTAATGGCATAAGAGTAAATAAAGAAAATGGTTTGACCCATTGTGGACCTTTCATACACAAAATGTCCTTTTGATTAAGAATGAATAGTGCTAGGCCCTTTTCATTAAAACTCCCTTTTTTATATGGCACCTAATTGAAAATGGATGTGCCATCCATAGGAACCTGACTGTATCAAATGGATTCAAATGAGCCGCTACCACTAATATAAATACTGTTGTAAAATCGAAGATGTGTGCAGTGGAATAAATAAGCAAGACACAAAATTACGAGGTTCCTCTACAGTCAGTGTGACTGGAGTACATCCTCGGGGCAGCAGTAGTGCTTTCATTTATAATCTGGAATAATAAGAGTACAAAAATAACTCTCTCTTATTCTCTCCTTTCTCTTTCCTTTCTTTTCTCTCTTCTTCCTCTCTCTCTTCCTCTCTCTCTTCCTCTTCCTTTCTTCTCTCTCTCCCGTATGAACTTCTATCCACCTTTGGTGTTGTGTGGGGCTTGTGGTTATATAGAAAATATGAGTAATCACATGCTAAATAGTGTGGACATCTCACATGCTAAATAGTGTGGACATCCACTTTTCTACAACACTCCCCCTTGGATGGCCACAAGTCTTCGACTGACTCGTTAAAATCTTGATATGTTTTGGATGCTCCCCCTGATGAGTATCTCCTCCTGATTTCAAATCATTTAGGTTGATCGTTGATCATTCTGCTTCAGTCTCTTAGCGAGAAGAGTTGTCAACAGAGTTGCTTTACTAGTAGTTAACTTTCCACAGGCTTATTCTTGAACTGGGCTGGAGGGCCTTCTTCTTGCAAGTGTTCCTCAGCTTAGTTGAGGATGAATCAGCACGTTGTCTCCACATGCTTCAAGTAGTCCGTGGAATTCATGACCTTGAAGACAGTTGAAGATGAGTACTCGAGAGCAATGCTAGAGAAACAAACAAGCAAAGGTTACGAGATAATCAGTTCCAGATTGGAAGTTTGATCTCGGACTCTGCTTTCATCTGGATGCAACTCAGACTCCTCCTGCTTCGTCTGTGAGATACTTTTGCTTTTGAAGAAGTACCTCTACACAGGTTTATTTTTGAAGTGGGCTGGGAGGGGTTTGAGATGAGTAATCGAGAGCAAGACTAGGTAAGCAATCAGGATCTTACTTTCTCCATGTTCTTCAGATGAAGGTGAGGAGAAAGCGTGATATGAGATACTTTTGCTTTTAACCTTTATGATATGAAATACTTTTGCTTTCGAAGATTTGTTTTCTGGGGTGTTCCAAGGAATGAAGAACACTGAGTAACTCGAAAGCTTTCTTTGAGAATACATTCTCGGAGATGAAGAAAGGAAGAAAAGTGGAGAGGGTGTGCCTTTGCTGTGGAAGGCGAAGGTAGAACTTATAGAAATTTTTTCTTCACAACCGGAACTATTCTCGCACTATTTGTCAGCAGCCGATGGATGGATGAACAGTACCAGTTACGTGCTTTCTGACAAAGCTGCCCGTAATTTCTGCAAAACTGACAGTGCATGTGACGAGTGACGATAAACTGGGAAAGCTGATCGCCTCGTGATGCTGAGCAATTCCGACTTTTGATAGAGGAATGGCTCTTTTGAGACAGGGATCCGGCCTTTGAGAAAGGAGCGTCCAGCTTTTGAGAAAGGTGTCCAGCTGTCTCTTCGATCTGCGAGGAGCTTCTCTTCGATCTCTGAGGAGCGCCTCTTTGATTTGCTTCTTTTTATAGAGGCACGAATTTTGTTTCACCTCACACTTGAACTCCTTTCTGTAAACACTCCCTTCTTGCACTTCTGCACTCTTACTCTTTCCGCTCTCTTCTTGCACTTCCGCAATCTTAATCTTTCTGAACTCTTCCTCCTCAACACCTTCTTAAAAAAAATGTCTTGCCCTTCCGACCGTCGCCTTAACTTGAATGTCGGAGAAGATGATGACTCGTCTTCTCCAAACAATATTTGGAATCCGTCCTTCATATCCCCCAATGGTCCTCTTACAGTCGGGGACACAATGATGAGGAATGAAATAACCGCTACGGTGATTGCCAGAAATCTTCTTACTCCTAGAGACAATAGGATACTATCCAGGCGGTCAGACGAGTTGGCTGTTCAGGAATCTCTAGCTCTTAGCGTCCAAAGTGCAGGCTCAGTTTCAAACATGGGCCAACGCCTTCTTGCACGCTCTCGTCAGGTTGAGTCACTGATGGCGGAGGTGGCTAGTCTTCGGCAAGAGGTCTGAGGACTCAGGCACAAGAACAAGGAGTTGCACATGCTCGAAACTAGCTACTCGACCAGCATAAAGAGGAAGCTGGACCAGCTGCAGGAGTCGGACGGTCGGATCCAGAGTGATCATGAAAGGTTCATGGCGTTACTCCCGAGGTTTATGTTGCCTTCGTCCTCTGGAATTGCACCAAGTGCTCCGGCTCCGGAGATTCCAACTCTGGCGCTTCGTCTTCCTGGAGCTTCGCCGAGTACTGAGGCTCCACGTGAGCAATGAAGGCTCCCTCATGTTTATCTGCACTTTGTATATATTTTTTGAGATATCAATAAATAAGCTTTATTTCATTCAGTGTATTGTGCCAAATACAATAAAATATATTCTTCACTAAGATATGGTACTTCTGGACCAAATATCAATTTATCTTTACCCTCTCGAAGATAAATGATCATTCTTAGTGTCTAAATCATTTGAGTATTCAAGTCATAATCTTCAATCCATATGATTCTGTAATATCATAAATATCACGGATAAGATTCGTGTTGGCATATTGTTCGATTCTGCAGTTCAAGACAATATTTATCTCAACACTTTATAATCTTTCTTAACTCTTCAGGAGTCCCAATTTAATATCATAAACTCTTCAGGAGTTCTAATTTAATGTCATCGACTCTTCAGAAGTTCTAATTTAATGTCATTGACTCTTCAGAAGTTCTAATTTAATGTCATTGACTCTTGCAAGAGATTTTAGTATGTTGCAACAATATCATAATGATAGTACTTACTCAAGCAATTTATACCATCCATTGGTACTGAGTACATAATTTATGCTTTATCCTTTTAGGACTTACTTCAAGCAATCTGAATCCTTCAGGGATTTTCTACACTTCATGACACATTTTCTTTTGGAATTTATACAGAGCAATTTGCTCCCATGTATACTTGAGGGATTTACTTATGGAGATATGATGTGGGCGACTCACAACCCTTCGTATATAATTCTCCATTCATATGAACTCGTTTACAGGAGTATAATTTCAGGTTTCAATTAGTAACCTTGTGTCATATCATGTGAGTGTAATTCACTGTATTACAAATGCCCATATGTAACCTCTTTGGTTCAACATCTTTTGGCTATTTGTATTATATTCAAATATATATAGATCCATGTTTCCACGTTCTTACAAAATTGTAATGGAATTGCCTTTCTCCATTTTTGCCAATAATTTTTCCTTTCGTCGACGAACAAAAGAACGTGACTCATTATCAATACAGCTTATTGATGAAATTTAGTAGCTACTTATAAAAACCAAATTTACCATTGGTTATCATCAATTCGTGATCCCATATTCTCATGTGCATGCGCATGCATAAAAAACTTTTCATTTCTTTGGATATCCATTGCCTATTCAAGGGCATTACACTATCTCTTCCGCGATAGCCATAATTTAGAGAATGCGGATCATAACCTCTTCTTGAGCGTTATAAAGCTTGGATTTTAATCTCCACTTCGGGAGTTGAGTCATTGGAATCTATACGTCTATCATACTTCATGCATGAGACACCAACATTCCCATGTCCGCGGATTGTCCTTCTGGAACATTTATCCATGCGGTGACTGTCATGCTTCCAGCATGTAACAGTTATGCTCCGGGAATGCAATAATTCTTTAGTGCCATATTCTTTTTCTTTCGAATGGCTGAACCTTTTGAGTCTAAAAGTCTGTCACGCTTCAGGCGTGCAACAGATAAATCATTTGCTGCCACATTATTTTGTCCAATAGGGACATCAATTCTTGTAGGCACATTTGCAGCAAGTATATGTGATTTCATCACTTTTGTTACATCATTCAATTATTCTTACTTCATTTTCTCATTGATTTATTCGTGAATCAAAATAAGACAAATTCTCTTCGTTCTTTTGGAACGGTCTTTTCTCATCATTCTTCTGGAACGATGTTATTTTCTCCCCCTAATGGTGGGAAAACTGTCTTATTAAAATCAAGGTGCGTTTGTTGCGCCGGACTGTCTCGGACTGGACTAGCTGCAGGGACTAAGCTGGACTGGCTTAGACTAGACTAAGCTGGACTAACTTAGTGAAGCGTTTGGTGCAGTGTCGGACTAACAAGCAGGATAATAAAAACAGTACTGTTCACCAGATTTGTGTTTGCTTACACTACTACAAATTTTTGCCATTGTGTAATAGAGTAATGCTACAAATGTCATGAGAAGATACTTGTGTAATAGAGTAATCCTAAACTTTATGGAATAAAATCGAACATTAACTAATGATAGTTTTCTTGGATTATAGAGTTTAAGAAAACGAAACTCATATTAGATATTTGTCTGAAGCAAATAAAATTGCCTTGGAAAATGTCACTTAAGTTCTTCACGTGCATGATATATGGTGTTCTAGTTCTCTGTTAGGTGAAGATGACTAGGATCCAATGGTGGTAAGGTTTTGAAGGAAGGGGAAACGTGAGTACTAAGACTTTGGTTTCAAGAATCCTCCAAGTGTACCCAACAAACCTTGCTCAAAAGAAAACAAGATAGAAAAGCATGGTAATTAAACAGGCTATAAGGGCGACCTCATTTTCCATGTGGCATAATTCATAGCTGACTAGCTTAACAAGTAAGAGCAAGTACATAAGAAGATTGTACGATTAATAGTGGAAATACTTCATAGTGGAAAGGTAAGTTATCATTAGCCAAAGTAGATGTCCATAATTTACAAACTCCTAGTTAACATTAACCAAAATACTTCATAGTGGAAAGCTAAGTTATAATCCGCTTCACTAAGATTGTACGCTTAATAAAATACATACATGTCAAAAGGCAGTACATAATATAGTCATCCCCTTGCGTTATCGTTTAAAAGCCTTTGGACGAACACTTTCTTGAGTTCCGGTTTGATTGCTCTGAACACTCCCACATTTTTTGGTGTATCCAAAATAAGAGACAATGCATCAATTTGATCCATAGGAGAAAAACCCATTTCTTCAAGTTCGTTAGCTATGTCACTATGATCTGCAGTACCTTGAACTAAAGCTTCAGTTACCATTTGCATCCTCTTCCCACTTTCAACATAAAAGTCTTTCAGTCCACTGATAATTGCCTCGGTTCCATCACTTGAACTTCCCACAGCTCTTTTCCTCTTTCGTTGGCTATTTTCAGATGGGGTGCTTTGTTGGCTTTGTTGGTTCATTGAAGAAACAACATTTTCACCTCCAATATCAGTTGCACCGACCTGATCATTACTTTGTTCATCCACCATTTCAGCAGGAGTTTCGGCTACATTACCCGTAGCCCGATCTTTTCCAAATATAAATGCAAATCTATCATACAGTGGAAAAGGTTTGCTTCTCCATCCATCGGCTTCTTTATTTCTCTAAGATTATATCAACATAGCAAAACTAAAATTTAGCATGCGTAACAAATATAGCAGCAAGAATAAAACAAAAGTATAAATAAAATAGGATATGAACCTGCACATAAGTTTGCCATGCGTCATCACTGTCAAC